>QUSF01000010.1:25825484-26159813 GCA_003676055.1 Chloebia gouldiae
TCTTCTCCCCTCTTCTCCCCTCTTCTCCCCTCTTCTCCCCTCTTCTCTTCTCTCTCCCTTTTGAAAGTTTATTTCATGGCAAATATTTTCAGACAAGCTGCTTTATTAACTCCAAAGCTGACTCCACACTCTGCAAGGTGGGAGGCACAGAGCAAAGAGGTTCTTGGTTTGGATCCATTTCAGAAAAGACTTTCTCTCCCCTGTTTGAACTGCATCTCTGTCCACAGCAAAGATTCCTAGTCTGGCTCTGTCTTCATCTTTGACTTTGTCAGTCAGGTTCTTCCTTGCCTTTAGATATTGAAAGGTTGTATCATCTCTGCAGAGCCTGATAAAACTGGCTGGAGTGAGAGTCTTTGGCATATTTCTTACATTTTATCTTTTTTCCAAGTCAAGGAACATGTCAAGGACTCCTGTTGCCCCTTTCCTTATGTTCTTGTCTCTCAGGCTGCTGCTTACAGGAGATGGCTTCCAAATCCACAGAGTGAGAAGAGAGGTGTTGGAAAGGCACCTGATCCCTTCCTTGCTTCCCAACTGGAATGATTTTCATTCCAGATATACTTCTGCTGTCTTTCCCTGGGTGTGTATGCTGAATCCACCAACTGAATGTTCTTTTTGAAACTGTAAAATTTGAAAGAATTGAAATTGCCTTGGTTTCGTAACTTCATCTTCAGTTTGCCTTTTTTTCCTTTTGCATGGGAAGAAGCCACAGTGCTGGGGGAGGGATTCACATCTGTGGGAAAAACAGAGAAACCAGACCACAGATGTGTGAAATAACCCAGCTGAAAGAAGATGACCTTTTTCCCTTTTTTTAATATTAGGTTTTGTAAGTGAGAATGTTAGGTAACAAAAATGTGAGCAGAAGACAGCCAGATGTAAACAGATGATACTGTTTTGGCATAACCTACATGCTTTGACAGAACAGAGCCAGCTTGTGGTTTTTATATCAACAAATAAATTGAATACAGAAGATTGAATCCATGCTTCTAACTTGTGAGTAATACTTTTCTTAGTTTTATTACGTTTTTGCTTTAATTGAGCATTAATACTGAAATGTATATCCTTGTATGGGTAATACTTATCTTTGCCTCATTCAGTTTCTCATTTTTAGTTCAATTTGGTGCTTAAGGACAAAATGCAGATCCTAAATAAAACCTCCTGCTTGTCTCCCTGAGCTGGTACAAGAGACTGTGCAAAACCTGGCTTTACTGAATGTCTTTATCTTGCTCTGTAAGAGAAGGGGTTTTTCTATGATGTGCATAGTGTGATAGAGCATGTCAAGCACCTGATGAATAATTCCAGTGTATAAGATGATATTGTTTTAATTCTAAAACATTGGAAAGGGCCTGCTCAAAGGAGATCTACAAAGAGCCAAATAAAATCATTTTTTTTCAGGTAAAGAAGGTGTGGGGTTTATGTGTATCAAAAGACAAAGTGAGTCCAAACCATTTGTTAAGCTAAAGAGAAACCTCATACAAGAGCACAGCCAGCAGCAAAGTGCTAATCTATCTTCCATTTTCTTTTCAGGTAGGAAAATGTGTTCCTTTCATTGTGGAAAAGGGATAAGGAGTTGAATTGTTCTAAGGTCAAATGATACAGCAGCTAAACCTTTAACCAAAGCATTGCTTGTTGGAGATGGCACAGGACAGCCAAGGGTAAACTGTGGCTTGTGTTTCTCACTGCCTGACTCTGCAGATCTGCTGTCATGTTCCAGAGTGTCTGGAATACTGAAACAGCTCATGAGAGGAGGGAGCCATTCCCTCATACAGAAGCAGTCCCAAAGCAGTGGTTCAGAGACAAACTGATGGTGGTGTGAGTAGCTCAGTAATGTGTCATGGTAGAACTGGGAAAAACAAATGCCTACCCTAAGTTCTTGGTGCTGGAACAGCAGGATTCTCTTTAATGAGTATTAACATGAATCTGAGACTTACTCATAGGAGGACAGTCAAAATGGGCTAATTATGATCTATTATAATTTCTTGATTTGGGGATATTTGGTGTTGGCAAGCATTTTATGAACTTCTGATTAGAATTGCATACCCAAAATACTGTGTATAGGAGTTACCAAACCCAAGTAATTTTCACCTCAGTAATCAGGTACCCATCAGTATTAAATCCTATGCTGTTACACCAGTGCTGCTTTTGTTCTAATTCCCTGACTCTGACACATATCAGGGGCTTCAGAGGAAAGAGTAAACCTATAGTGAGGGAACTTTTAGCCAGGTAAGTAAGTTCTGACTCCTAACAACTTCTGTGTATTGAAAGCTTTACAGTTTCATCTTCTCAATTTCATTCAATAAGATAATGGCTTAATAGTGAAGATGTTTCTCCTAATCTTTTGGTTTCTTTGGAAAGAAGCTGTAAGATGATAAAGAGCAGAACGAATGTAGTATTCAGAGCACAGAGCCAATGTGAAATGTACCCCAGACTTTGTGCTAAATCTTGGTTCACAGCTTGTCAGAGACATCTGTATAACTTTTACCAGTTAAAATAGTTCATGCAATGTCAATGAGACCTAGGGTTCTTGCACACAACTTTGCATTTAATTTCATAGAATCCCAGAATGGTTTGGATTGGAAGGTACCTTAAAGGTCATCTCATTCCACCCCCTGCCATGGGCAGGACACATTCCAGTAGCCCGGGCTGCTCCAAGCCCTGTCCAGCCTGGCCTTGGAAACTTCCAGGGATCCAGGAGCAGCCACAGCTTCTCTGGGCACCCTGTGCCAGGGCCTGCCCACCCTCCCAGGGAAGAATTTCCTCCCAGTATCCCATCTAACCCTGCCCCCTTACCAGTCTGAAGCCGTTCTCCCTTGTCCTGTCATTTCACACCCTTGTGAATAGTCTCTGTATCTGTCTCCCTTCAGGTTCTGAAGGACATTTGTGAGATTCCTTCAGAGACCTTAGATGGAATGAGGAGACTATTTCAGGATAGGTGGCCATTTTAGGATCTCCTAGCCATTGTACATAGATACACCATGCTTGATACTCTGGTATCTAATGAATATTTACTGAACAGCACCTTGCTGAAATCCTCTCTGTTGTGCTGCTCGTCTCCCAGTCCCATTTGTCCAAATCAAAGCTGAAAAACTCAATACCTTGTTGGTTATAAGATTCCAGGGGAAGCTGTTCCTCAAGAATGTGGTGCTGCCTCACTGCCCAGTTCGGAATATCAGCAAGCAGTTCATATGTTTGCTCTTCCCATGGGATTCATCCATCAGTCTGAGTGCCTACCAGAGAGGCATCATCCTGTCCTTGTGCTCCAGTGGAGAAACTGAGGCACAACAGAGAAGTAGTAAATGTTGTGTTCATTGTGCAGCACTAATAGTGAGAATGATATCCAGTACACTTTCCAATGGGTCATAAATGCATAAAATAATCAAGGAAGAACTTGGCAGAGCAGGTCTGCCCTGGTATTTCTAGCCAAAACCTATCAGCTACCCAGATTTAAATCACTTTTTGACACTGATGATGTGTGGAGGTAGAGCCCATCAGTGACCTTGCTGTGTGTCTCAGACAGTCAGCCCAAGGAAAATTCAGGGCAAGGTAAATCATTTAAATCCTGGTAGTGCCAGGGCTGTAGGTGGCTGTCTGTGGATGTGGAACCTCAGGGATTTTGTGAGGCTCTGTGCAGACAGAACCATCTCTTGCACTCAAAGAAGCTTAAAGTATCAAAAATAAAAACAATTCTCTAGACAAAGCTCACTGAGCTGAAGGGTTTCCAGTAGCTCATCAGTAATGCTCCCAAGGTTAATGATGCATTTGGATGACTGAGCCCACTGTTCCTGCTCAGTCTCCTGCCAGTCTCAGAAGGGGTAGCTCTGTGTTCCTCTTGCCATTCTGTCTGCATAAAAGTGGCCATGGAAAATAGGAGTAAAATAGTTTATTCAAATAAAACAGCAAGGAAAAACTATTTATTAGGTCCAAGTTTAAAAGGGAAAGTACTCAAAACTCTCAATTCACCCCCATATTCTGATCCATTTCAAGAATAAAAGGAGGTCACAAATCCTGCAAGGCTTATACATTTATTATTTTGTTTAACTCAGTGCTTTGTTTTGCCATTTGATCCTTGAAGTGCTGCATTTTCAGTGCTGAATGTAAACAAGCAAATTCAGGGGTTTTTTTTCCCTTCTGCCATGCATGTAGCAAGAACTTCCAAAGGAGGCTTTTGGGATGCATCAGACTGGTTCACCTTGAGTTATCCAGTCCTTTGGTTAAGCAAGAGTTCTTTAATATATTGTTCTGCCTGTCACTTCTAGTTAGATAATGGCTTTGAATGCTCTGATAATATCGACCAGCATTTGTTCCTTGAGTGTCAAGGATATGCAATGAAAATGTAATAGGCAGTAAGATTAAAGTAAAAATATGCTGCTGGCAAGGAAATAACAAATTGGATTAAGTCAATGCTGTTTCAAATGTTGGTAACTAGATGAATTTTAATTTCTTATGGTTCTTTAAAAAAGCAATTCAGGCAAACACAACACTTCATATTTTACGGTTATGTTACTGTTTTAAATCTACTTCCTAATTCACTTTAGTATTTCAAAAATGTATTATTCCCACATTGTGAAACTCGAAGCTGCTCTTTACGCATATCCTGGAACGCAAGAAATGGAAAAGAAACATCTAAAATAAGAGAATGTTGTCACATGAGCAAATCTGGCTGTAGATAAAAGATAGGTTTCACACCAGCAAGGAGGGCGAGTTTCTGTTACAGCTCCTCAAAGGAGCAGTGGGGAGCAAACCCATAAGTGTGGAGGTTTTTTTGGGGCTTAATCAGGTCATGAGAGAAATGTCACTCTTAGGTGTCTGCAGTGCCACGAGGCACAGCTTGGCAGTGTGAGAAGGCTTGTCTGGCCTCTGGTCTCTTATGAACAGTCTCAGACTCTTCAATATCGAAGCAAAATCAGTCTTCTAAAGGTTCTTTTAAAAATAATGTATTAGTAAAAAATACTAAGTCCAGTTGTACTGCAGGGAAGAATGGTGCAGCTTTGAAGCCTGCCACTTACTGAGAGTAGCCCAGAGTTTTCTTTGGTCACACCTTCTATCAAAATCTGAATTTGCAAGATGAGAATTCACATTATGGTATCTGAACACCAAAAAATCTGAGGTTTGGAATACCTCTGAGCCTTTGTTTATCCTAATATAAATCATGGGGATTTCAGCTGTGCCGAAAACAAGCTTTAACTCATACAGTTTCTCCAAAGCTAGACTCTGATTCCTTTGTTGGTATTAAGATCAATCAGAACAGATTATTAAAAATTATATTAAAGATTAATGGAAAACAGATATTTTGTTTATATTAAAACAATACAATAGGCCAAACTATTAACTTTGTATAATTAGTTACAAGCCACAGAAAAATGCTCTTTTAATTTTCCCTAAAAGATCAGGCTGAAGATTTGAAGTTGTAACACATTTCTTGTGGTAACTCAAATTGAAGTCATGTGAATCGAGAACTGTAAGGGTTCCATTAGCAGACATGGAAAGTGGGATTGAATCTGTAAAAGTATTGACAGTATGTCCTGTTCCTGTATTATTTTTTAAATTAAAAATTAAACAGAGCTTTCAAGTGGTTCACAGTTAGTTGACAGTGCCAACAGACTTTAATTTCCATTAAACTGGATCTGCCACACTCTTAATTTTAAATGGAAATAGTCTTTTGCTAGTGTGACTAGTGAGCTTTTTTCCCTTCTGCCGCTAAAATATGTTTGTGTTAGAGTGATTTTTGAAAGGAAATCCCTGTGAATATGTTTGTCCTGGTAATCTGCTGCTGCTTTAGATGAAAATTGCTATAGCAGTCAACTTGTGGGAGGATAAAACTTCTTTATTTCTGTCAACTTAAATCCAATGTATGCTGCTAGATATGGGAATAAATGTGGTTAGTTTCTGCTTGGAAACCTGGTTTAGGAAGAGGTATCTCTTGTGCATCCCAATGCACAAAGGCTGTTTCTCATTTTATTGTGTTTTTTTAAAGCAATGTCTATCTTTTCTGCTGAAATATGTCCAATAATAGATATGCATAAGCAAGTTTAGGAAATCTTCACTAGTACCTCAGACTTGTGCTTCCCTCTTTCCTTCCCCAGCCCTCAAGGAAATTCCTGGCTTTGCCAGGCTTCCCTCAGGGCTGCTTTTGGGGATCCTTCTGGTCGTTGTCTTCCAGCCTGCTCCAAAATCTGCCCCTTCCATCTGCTCCATAGCAGCTTTTTACGCAGAACCTGTCCAGGCACCCAGGGAACAGAATAAAGTCTATTTTTCTGTTGCCACAAGAGTTAACAGCTTCATCAGCCTGCAGCAGTCCTCAGTAGGACCATTGATATCTGCGTTTTCCAACATTGTAAGAAATATTGGTGATCCCAAATGGAAAACACAAAATCAAGTTTAGCACTTAGTTGATCTTAGTTAGCACTCTCAGATTCCTGAGAGTCAGATACTTGAGTGCAGAATGATTTTTTGGTTTTTTTTTATCTTGATACAGCTTTCATCCAAAAGAGATTGCCAAATGCTTTCTGGATCACACAGAAAAGAATTGTTTCTGACACTTACTGGGTCAGCCAACAATAAGCAACCTGTTTACCCAACTCATAAAATGCAGAACCTTATTTTTTTAGGACAACATCAAACAAAAAACCCTATCCAGTTCAACCTGCTGCTTACCAAGTTTGCTTCCCTTCTTACAAAAATGGCCAGTGGGTTTTTAGTTCTTTCAGTGGGCATGACTTAATCATTTGTGTTTCTAGTGAAAATTGGTGGTGGCTGTGTGTATATTTCCACACTGACTCTGTCTCAGTGATTTAGGAGGCACCTCACTAGCAAAGTGTTTGGAGAAGCAGGACATCTGTGAGAAAATCTTCCCTCACCCTGGAAGGGCTGGAAAGAACAAACTCCAGAAATGTGTTTTCATAGAAGCCACTTGGGGTGTGTGTCTGAAATGTGTAGGATAAAAACTCACACACGCTTTTTCTAGAGCTTTGCTTCTGTGACAGATGGCAAAATTACCTCCTTTTTAATTTGAACCCTAGGAAAAAGCAGTGATGTACTTCCAAGTGGGGCTGGTGCCAGTGAGGCACAGCTTCTGTGGGATCTGCTAGCTCTTCTCCAGGGAAGGTTTTCTCTTTGCCTTCTGTTTGAGCACCATTTCTGTCCCACTGGGAGTTCTGGTGGCCGAGCACAGTTTGCCACGTGTGGAGGGTGCTGCTGGGCAGTTGCACAGGGTAGGCTGTGATGCTGAAGACTCTGAAAGCCCAGGCCAAACACACTTCTGTTTCGTTATCTTTTCCTAGCTTTTTTCCTTCTTGTCTTTTTTTTTCTTTTTTTGAGGTGGTTTAATGTTGTAATCATTTCAGATTGACACAATTAAGCAAAATTCCACTTCAGATTGCTGGTGATCCCCCCTCTGTTTTATATTAACACTGAGAATTTGTCTGGTTGAGATTTTTTTTTCCCCCTCTCCTGCCTGAGATTGTTCAAGAAATGTTGAATAGAGTGCTTAATGATTTCCAGGGCTTTCTCTTGACGTTTTAGTTTTGGAGAATGAGCGATGCCTCCACTGGGGACTTCCCTGGCAGATCCATGTCTGAGCAGCCAGGGCTGGCTTCCAAGAACATTAAATTCCAGCTGCTTTTCCATCCAAGGCAAGGTTAGTTTAGTATCCCCCTTCCTCCTGTGTCTTTACAGCAGGAGATATTCTAGCCAACGTATTCGTCATGTTTCTGAGCCTCCCTGCTGCTTGATTTATGCAGAGAGGGCTGGGGAGAGAGATTCCAGAGCTGTGGGCTGAGTGTGGTGTCCCTGCAGGTGTGTGGTGGGGTGGGATGGCCGGCTGGGCTGGGCTGGGCTGCTGCATCCCACACAGACACAGAGCTGGGCTTGTGCCCTGCACACTCAGACACACCAAGCACAGCCCTGACGGTGCCATCTCACTTTGGGGTGAATGGCATGGAATTCAGGAGGCCTCGCTGGTGGCAGCAGCCTGGAGAGGCTGAGGTGGGCTGAAAGATGCTGAGACAGGGTTGGGTCTCCCATCTGAGGTCATTCTCCTCGTTTATGAACAGCAGTATAGGGAGATACTCAGGTAAGGGTAGATAACAGGATGTAAAGCTTCAAAAAATTCACATTTTCAGTTCTATAATGGATTGTTTAAGTCTCTCTTGTCAAGTGGGAGTTTGAGTATGTGGCATGTTTGGAATTTGAGCCCATGCTGACCTAACAACTGACAAAGCTGAAATCCAGACTGATCAGTTGCTGTTTACACCTGAGATCTGTGCTTGCCCGTGTCTCACCTGAGCAGGGTAAGGTGTACCTCGTGTGATCTCTCAGAGCTGGTTTTACACGTGCAGCTGCCCGATAAAAGGCACCGCAGCGGTTCTGGAAACCCCGAATGCAGCCAGTCTCCAGCTGGTAAAATTGTCATCATCCACAGCCTAATTGAGCTGGAAATTTACCCAAGTGGAGGATCAGGTCCAGTGTACACAGCTGGGAACCAAGCGGAGCTCAATAACTATCTGTGCTCAGTCCCCAGCCCAAGCCAACTGGGCTACACGCAGATATTTCTCCTAGGCAGCAGCACATGGATCAATGTCCTCTTGTTTGCTTGTATCCTTGTTGTGCCCTCTTCTCCTTACCCTTCTAACTCAGCAATCCTCACACCAAAAGGAAAAGGCATTGTAGGTGAAAACTGATCACCTTTTCCTGATGATTCAGAGGAAAACTTTACTGCCTTTATACATTAACTTCTCCAACAGTGGTCATCATTTGATGCAGACCTTTTCACAGAATCCCAGAACGGTTTGTGTTGGAAGGAACCTTAGAACTCATCTCCTTCCAACCCCCTGCTACGGACAGAGACACCTTCCACTATCCCAGGTTGCTTCAAGCCCCATCCAACATTTCCAGGGATGGGGCAGCCACAGGTTCTCTGGACAACCTGTACCAGGGCCTCCCCACCCTCACAGGGAAGAATTTCTTCCCAATATCCCTTGTAAACAGTCCCTCTTTTCCTTGTTTCAGAAAGAAGTAGGAGTTAAGCTTGATGTGAACTGGGGAGAGAACAACAACATTAGATATTTATGGGTGGTTATTCCTCACTGCTTCACAGACAGCACCATTACAGGCCAGAAAACTTAGAGAAGGTTTTGCTTAGCTCTGTTTTTTTCTCTGTGACTTCGTGGTCATAATTTTTCCCCACACTTCTCTGCAGATCTGTACTAGGACCCAGACCACTGAAATGCTTTCATTTTGGTCCTTTTCTGCCCCTGTATATTCAGCTAGTATGGTAAAATGTTTTGTTTTTCTTTTTTTTTTTTTTTTCCTGGAGTCTATGAGATCATTCAAGTATGGAGACTTGGCAGCTTCTCCATATGTACAAAGACGTCTGTTTGAATGTCTGAGTGTCTTTCTGGCTAAGGATAAATTATTTGGTGTGTTAAATTAGGATTTGTTGCTTTATCTGGCATGAATAAGGTTCGTTTATTATCAGTGTTCCATCATGATTTACGCTGGACTGCATCTTTGGGGTTTTGCTTTTTCACATTTTATTACATAAAAACATAGGTATTTCTTTTAAACAATTTGCTCATAGATAGGACTGCAGGAGCAAGTTCATGTGGTTGTAAGGCCAAGAAAAGGCATTGCAAGACAGCAGATAAACAAGAGTAAATGCAAAAGTAATGGTGGGATTGGAAAAACAAGGTGGATGTTTACCCAGGCTTAACTGGTCATTTACATAGTGGTCTGTGTAGAATTTAATGGTCCCTGTAAACAGTGTAATCCATGGAAAAGATGAATAGGCAGTTTCATAAACATAAAGAATTCTTGGTGAAGGTGCAATTTATAAAGAGAAGAAAAAAAGAAAAATGGTTAATACTTTGAAGATTCCATTCTGGTTCCCAAAATGCCTTGTAACTCTCTGTTGAGAGGAAAAGAAATTGTATTTGGTTCTAAAAAGATGTACCTTAGTGGTCCATTATTTGTAGCTGTTGCCAGCTTAGAAATTGGGTGCATTTTACATCCACCAGTGACTCCTGGTCTGGAAGTCTCAGTCGTGGCTGCAGGAGCCATTTGCAGAGAGCCACTGCTGGAACTGTGTTCCCTTCCCAGAGTCAAGTATGCCATGTGCAATCCTTGCTCAGGGTGGGTGCTCTGCCCTGCTGAACTGCTTGGAATGCTGAAGGGATGGAATAAATGCTTTTTTTGAAAGTATATTTAGTGAGCGTTACAGCTTGATTTACACCATCTGGGTTTAACTTGAAATAGTGTTACAAAAAGTAAAACATCTGTATGTACAAGCTTGAAAAGATTAATAGAGCTTTATTTGCTTCGAAATCCTCCCGTATAGATTAGTAGCATAGATCACCTCTCTCTCCCCATTTTTGTTTTAGTTAAACAGGAAGCCAGTCCATCTCTACTGATGCTGTAGTATATAACTGCCCTGGCCTGGGTTTCTTTATTTTCACACAGGGCAAACAAGTGTCATTACACTTCTTAATCTTTTGTCTCCCACAGTGATTGTACAAGTGTCAATCACAGTGCAAGTCTGAACTTCTATTCTGGGCGGTATTTGAAAACTGCTAAAAGCAGAAGGATATGGTAAATATACAGTTTCCAACACTGTTTGGTCTTCATGTCAGAAGAATCAAGAAACCCAGACATTACTGTTAATCACAAGGTGGGGTGTGTCATTAAAGCTCTGTGCTTACCAAAGGAAAATCATCCATGTTCATCCCTTTGGCCATGTTTCAAACCAGAAAAGAGAAATGTCAAAATCTGTGCAAAAACAGCTTTCTGCTTTTACTGGTGAGTCATTTACAAGGACTTATTTTCTGTTTGCACAACCAGTGTTGTGATAAAGTGCTGGAGTAGCATCCTGGCCTCTGTGTGTGTCAGGTACTTGAGCTGCTGCCTTTTTTCTTTTCTATTTTTCCTTTTTAGCAGCTGAACTTCTTTAGCATTTGTGCAGATTAATTTCCAACATGAAATTGAGTTAATATTGGAGACTGGAAGATGAAAGATAAGCGAGTGGGAGGGGGAAAGAAAAATAGAGCAATAGCCTAGAGGATTGCCAATAAGAACTAAAGGAGTAACACCAAACAGTTGGCAAAGTAGCCTGTGGCTTCTTTGATAGTCCCTCATCACAAGTAATAAAACACCTTTGGAGTTGTTCTTTACCTACTGGTTGTAAATCCTAGTGTAAAGCTGCCTGTGTTTCCTGGAGTCCTGGGGACCTCACAAAAGCTTCTGCTCTCCTGCAGTCCAGCCTGCCCTGCATATGGAAAAGCAGAAATATCAAGGTGGGAAAGGTGGGAATCACTGAATTTCTCACTCTCTCCTTCAGGTTTTGGTGTTGTAGAGATCTCTCTGAATGTGAAGCCCATATTTTAAGACAAAACACTAGCACATTCAACCTTCCTTACTTTTGCTGCGAGTCACTGCAGCTGTGGTATGTATGAAGCTGGTACGTCGTATCCTTTTTAATGTGTTTTAAAATGTGCCTGGAGGCTTGGGGAATTTCTCATTTCTTTTATTTGTATTTTTTTAATTCCGGCTGAAATGCTCTGCTGTTTATGTTTAAGCAAAACCTCCAGCAGGAATGAATAAAATCAAAGAGCATCATAATGTTGAAAGGCAAGTCAGAGGCTGACAGATAGGTCTGGCTGAAGGGGCCTTTTCACGAGGGATGGGGCAGGCAGTGGCTTGGGAACAAGGCAGCCCCTTTCCCCTCCTATCTCTCTCCGTGCTCATTTTCCCTGTCATCTCTCCTGCCCCACATCTATCTCCTCTGCCTGAAGCTCATGTCAAAGCCAGAGTTTCACCAACAGTGGCAAGTTTCAGCAGCATCCAGAGAAGTGAGTCTTGTTCAGCCGGGCGGGCCTGCCCAGCCCCTTGGCTCTCGCTGCCTCCGGCGCTCCAAGAGCAGCAGCGCTGCCTCGTGCCTGGAGGAGCTGCTCCTTCTGTTTTCCAGTGGAACATCTGATGAGATTTCAGTTTCCACACCACAGTGCCCTTTCATTCGAGTGCAGTTTTTAGCAGCCTGTTTTCAGCCAAGAGCACGAGTAAACTCTGAGGGCTGTTTCCCTTTGTTAAGCTCCCTGTGTCAAGTGACCTGGTGTCACATCTTTGGCTAGGGGAATCTTCCGGCCACAGTGGGATTTGCTAGGAACTCCTGCCCTTATCCAGGAAAGAATCCAACAAAGCAAGGCTCACTTTTCACTATGCCTTCTCTGTGCTGCTCTCTTCCAAAAAAATGCAAGCCAAGCTGGGCAGCAGTGCTGCAGCAGGCCAGTCTCACAGCACATCTGTGATGGAAACATGACAGGAAGTTTCATTGCAAGGAAAAGCAGCTGGCAAAGGGGAAATAATGAATTTGTGTTTCACTTTGCTTTCCATGTTGTGCATCGAATACCCATGAGAATTCTGCAGAGAGTAGAATAAAAGGAAATATAAGGGCTTTTTTATGGTGCAAGATGCCAGGCTTCCTTGCCTTTTTAATCCTGGAAAGCTAGACCCTTAGCTATCCAAAAAAATTTTGGAAAACCTTCCAGCCAGTGTTACCCCATGTAAGGGGTGGTACCAGCAGCAGCAGGGAGTCAGTGCTTAGATGAGACCATCAATTTCTGGCATGTATTTACATCTTGACAAGTAGTTTTAACTGATCATAGAAAAACCTCCTGGGAGCTGCTGGGGCCTTGCTTAAGGTCATCTGCTGGTGCTGTCCACCAAGTGATTTTTTCAAAAGTTATTTTCTCAGATTAGGTCTGGTAAATGAGGGTGATTTAATAACCTAGTATATAATTCAGGGACTAGAAAGATGCCCCTTCACTTTTTCAATCTGCAAAGCGGAAAAAAAAAAAGCCTTGCAGGGCAGTGGAGGAAGGAAGTCTTGGTAGTCCTGTGCCATGGGTTTGGACAGGGAGATGGGAAAATAGAACAGAAGAGGGAACACTCACCCACCACAGACACTGTTTCTACCATCAGCCTGCCTGTGGTCTCTGCTCCTGTCCCTGGTCAAGGTAAAAGTTATCCATCTAAAATCCTTCTTGGTGGAGATTATCATACATGCCTCTTTTGGCCCAAGATCAAGCTATTTCCCAAAAGCCTCTTACCCAGGCATGGCTTAGTGCTGGCTTTCAGGCAGGTGTACAGACAGCAGACACTGCTGATTTACACCATCATTGTGGCGTGCCCCCAAAACAGTATTTAGTTGCATTTTGAACATTTCTTGCTGCCAGGAGGTGAACCACAGTTGGAGTTGGATCTTTGTGCCTTCTCTGTGGTCTTTACATCTGGTCATTTCAGCTGATGCAGTGCTGCTTATAAACTGCTGAGGGTCTGTACAAAAATACTTCCCACCTGCAGAGGTGCCTCCAGCCCTGGGGTCCCAGCACAGGAAGGACAAGGAGCTGTTGGAGTATCCAGAGAAGGCAGCAGGAGGATCAGGGGGTTGGGGCAGCTCTGCTGTGAGGAAAGGCTGAGAGAGTTGGGATTATTCAGCCTGGAGAAGGGAAGGCTTTGGGGTGACCTCATGGTGGCCTTTCAGTACCTGAAGGGAACCTGCAGGAAAGACGGGGAGAGACTATTTACAAAGGTGTGGAGTGACAGGATAAGGGAGAATGGTTTCAAACTAACAGAGAGTAGATTTAAACTGGATATTAGGAAAGAATTCTTCCTGTGAGGGTTCTGAGGCCCTGGCACAGGTTGCCCAGAGAAGCTGTGGCTGCCCCATCCATGGAAGTGTCCAAGGCCAGGCTGGACGAGGCTTGGAGCAACCTGGTCTAGTGGAAGGTGTCCACTAGGATTGGGGTGGGTTAGATTAGATCTTTAGGGCCCCCTCCAACCCAAACCATTCCACAATTCTTTGTCAGAATGCCTTTTCTCGAAGTGCTCTTTACTCTCCATGTTTCTGGCCATTAGATTAAGCAAGATGTGTCTGTTATACTTCTAGTTTTTTCATTGATTTTGAAGGTTAAGTCTTTATATGAACAGCTGGTTTTATTGGCCTGGAGTTCTAAGCCACTGAGGAGCTTTTCTACTGATTTTAACTCTTGCAAGCATTAGTTATTTCAAGTTATTTATGGTTGGGCTTCTGTGCTTGGCTTCTTTCAGATAAGAAAAAAAAAAAGGATAAAAACCTCCAAAACTGTGGGCCTGCCATATCCCTTTTTGCTCAAGCAGCAAAACCAAGTGGGAATGTCTGGGTTATTTCTGAACTCCACTGATGTGGCCCTCCTTCATGAAAGCAGCAGGATGAGGTCACGTTCAGCAGTTCAGGAGAGGATCAGTGCATGCTGCATCCAGCTCAGCACACCCCAGAGGTTAACGCTGTGGGCTGATGCCCCAGAATAAGGCAAAGAACAGCTACAAAACTGATATTTGCTCTTTTTTTTTTTATTTAAAAATGTATGTATGCATTTGAAGAACTGCTTTTACAGGCTCTGAGAAGAAGAGAGTTTTTGAAAGGAGTTTTGGTTCTTTGGGAATTTCTTTTCTTAATCTTTAATTAATTTTTTCTTCATGTTTTGCTGCAGAAGGTGAGGTTTTGGCCACAGGCTTGTTCAGAAGCTTCATACTTTGCTTTCTTGGTATTTCTACTGTTTCAGTAAGTGAAAAAACCAAAGAAGGCCAAAACTAGTATTTGACCTTTCAAATCTGGTAATGTCTTTGTTGTTGTTGTTTTTCCTTGCCTCTTACCCTTTTCATGGTGAAGAAATAGTGTAAAATGTTCAACATTTGTTTCCAGGTGATCTGTTCTTTTTCATCCTTCTCCTTCTCTCCCTGGAGATAGAGGCCCCTGCCATCCTTTGAGATGTAAGGAGTTTTAGGAGATGATTTATGCAGCAGCATAAAATGGCATTGGACCATATAGTGAGGGTCAGACATATGGTAGCAATGATCATATGCAATATTGACATGCCTAGCAAAGCAGCTTCTTTGCCTGTATTTGAACATGTTATGATATCCTCTCCTGGGCAGCAAAATGCTTAAAATTTCATTGTGTATTCTGATCTTATTCAGGTTTGTACTATGCAAAACAGGAATGGGAACAAACAAATAACTATTTTCCTTGACCAAAATAAATTATGCACATTTTGGTGTGGAAATGAGATTACAGTCCTCATTTTCTTTTTGACTTGACTGTAGCTGTTGAGAATAGCAGCCCCTCAGGTCTCTGGTAATGTAGTCTTCAGCTCAAACAGGGATTTTAAAATATTTAAGCATCTCTCTCATGAGGCTTCTTGTTTCCTATTTGTTTTGTGTTGCTAAGCAATGCATTTAAACCCCTAAAGTTAAAATTTACAACTCTCAAATTGTCCCTCTGCCTTATTCTCCAAACCTCACATCTGTAATGGGTTTTCCATCTGCCAGTTTTCCCAGGTCGCCCCATCCATCCTCAAGTCTGTAGAGGAAAAAGCCTTGTGGTTAAGAGGTGGGGGAGGGGGGGTTCCCCTTTTTTTTTTTTTAGCCTCCATCTGCAATTAATTTCTTGCAAAGCCACATCTGTCCATTTGGGGCAGAGGAAGTGGGGAAGGAGAGGTAAAGAGTGAAGTCACTCTCTCCCAGTAAAACGCAGGATTTGGCATGTGTGCCTGTAGCTCCTCGGGGCATTTTGGCCTCTCCCTTCCACCCTGCAGCCCTGCCACCCCCAGCTCCTGTGCATGCCTTGCAGAGGGCAAAGTGCTGCAAGTTCTCCTGCCTCTGTGGAGTTTGTGGCCTTGGTTGTGTTGCTGCCCACATCTGACACCACAGTGTTTCGACTACTGGGGTTCCTGCAAAAGCTGCTGGCATCCTTTGGAAAACTTCCTTCTGTCAATATTTGAATTTTCAAAAGCCATGCTGAATAGCTGCCATGATGTTTCGTTTTTAAAGACTTAAGAAATAGCCACAGCGGTCCCAGTCAATATTCCTTCTCTGCCATCATCCAGTGCAGCTGTTCCAAAATATTTTTATGTTCTGCAGACCACCAAGTAGCTTTGAGCAGAAGCTGGGCTTGCTGTGAGGCTGGTCCCCTGCCTGCTGCCCTGCTCTCTGTGGTGGGGGAAAGCAGAAAGAAGCAGCTGTCTTAGAGTCATGGAATTGCTAAGGTTGGAAAAGACCTCTAAGATCATCAAGTCTAACTGCTCCCCCAACACCACCACAGTGTTCACCTCTGAACTGTGTCCTCATGTGCCACACACACAGTTTTTGAACAGTTTCAGAGATGGTGCTTCTACCACTCCCCTGGGCAGCCTGGTCCAAGGCTTGACAACCCTTTCCATGAAGAAATTTTTTCCTAATACCCAATGGAAACCTCTCCTAGTGCAGCTTGAGGCCATTTCCTCTTGTCCCATCACTTATTAACCTGGGAGAAGAGCCTGACCCCCACATGGTTATAACTGCCTGTCAGGTGGTTGTAGAGAGTAATAGGGTGTGCCCTGAACCTCCTTTTCTCTAAACTTAACAGCCCCAGCTCCCTCCTCCTCCTGGAGGTGCTGGAGTGCTCCAGCTCCTTCCCCAGCTCTGTTCTCCTCCTCTGGACATGTTAGTGTTTGTTGCCCTTCGTTGCTTATGTAGGGCATAAACACAAAAAATGTTAGAACAAGAAAATCTTGAAATCTGGGAAGAAATTCTTCCCTGTAAGGGTGGTAAGGCCCTGGCACAGGTTGCCCAGACAAGCTGTGGCTGCCCTATCCCTGAAAGTGTTCAAAGCCAGGCTGGATGGGGCTTGGAGCAACCTGGGATAATGGAAGGTATCTCTGCCCATGGCAGGGGTTGGAATGAGAGGATCTTTAAGGTCACTTCCAACCCAAACCATTTTGTGGTCTATGGAAAGTTGAATTTTTAGCCATTTTTGGAGATCTGGGGTTTCATCTCTTTGTTACTTTAAGGCAAGTCAGAGTCCAGGAGTATAAATTGAACTGCACTGATTTAAATGTCCAGCACCTCCTTCCCACCCGTTGCTCCTCCCACACTTGGTCCTGGTGGCACAGCTACTGGGCAGTTGGTGAATTGGATGGGATCATTAATCTGGGTTAAATATATACTGATTTTGAGGCCAGATTATTTTTAATTTAGGTCAGTTCTGCAACTTGATTTACTGCCCAGCCTCACAGGTCATGGTATTGGCACATCTGAAAGGCTGACAGAGGGGTGGGAGGATAAATGGCAAAGAGTATGGCAGGGGCAGCTTAAATGGATGGTCCTGTTGAAAAACACCCCGTTTGTCAGACTGCTGTCTGATATCTGAGGCAGAACATGTTCTGTGCAGGGGTAACACAATATACTGCCTGTTTGCTGCCTGTTACTGGCACTTTCCTGAGCATTGCTTTCAGGAGAAGATTCTTTGGGATGATGTCCCTGATAAGAAATGGCAAATTTTAGAATAATGTGATAAAGAACTGAAATGCTGAGTAGTGAATAGTTGTAGAAAATTCCTGACTCAGGATTCATCCCTGTTGGACATCCAACAGTGCTTCCAGTAACTCTCATAATTCCAGGTTAGAAGGGGAGCTGTTATAGGAGTGTTGTAGAAGGCTGGACCCTTGGGAGATGAAGAAAGCTGCTGGGAAGAGGAGTGTTGGATCAGAAACAAGGATCAATGAGATGCCAACATCCCAGCAGAGCCCTGCAGAGGCACTGGAGCTGCCTCGTGCAGTCCCTCGGGGCAGCCAGGGCAGTGGGGATATTGTGTGTCACAGACACATCTGCCACGGCTGCCAGAGCACAGTGGGACCTTGTTCCAGCTCAGCCCTGGTAGCAACGTGTCTGGAAAATAATTTTTGGCAAGGGTCAACTTAAACAGCTTTGTTCTGCCTCAGAGTCAGCTCTCAAACGTCTCTCAAAGGCTGAATAGGTCGGGGCAGACTATTGAAGTGCCAGAGATGCTTGTGGGGGTCGTGTCAGGGAAAGAACGTGGAGCTCTGGGCTGGTGCCTGTGGAATGGCTCTGGATCACCTGCTGGATGATCATTGCCCAGCAGCAATTGAGAATCCCACCAGCAAACTGGGAGCAGATTTATAATGGTGATCCCATTGCAGATCCTTCTGAAATCTCCCATTGTCCCCAGACCACGGTGAGTATGTGTTTCCATCTCCCCATTTTAAGATGTTTTGTTTTAATTAAATGAATTTAATTTAAATAGAATGAAAAATGTGGGCAAAATTCTGTGGTGGCAGCTGCTCTCTGAGGAACAAATTCATAAAAATAATGTGGTGAGAAATTAGTCTGATTCCAGCATAAAATGACCCAAATTTGAAATAACACTGACACCCTGTGGAGATATTTGGAGGGACCTTTTCCAGGTCTTGCTGATCCTTGTTTCTGATACTATAGGCCAGTGATTAGATCAATTCATGCCATCTTTTAGAGAAACTTTTTTTTTCCAATGAAGGTTTTGTTGTCTTCAATGTCAGATTAAAAAGTAAAAATCCTTTGTAGCTTTTCTATTAGAAAGATGTCTTTAATCCTTTTTGTATACTACAAAAGTTCATTTACCAAAAAGAGGATGATGAGGCAAGATCTGAAGAATGAACCTGCAGTGGGTTGAGTTTCCTGAAGGACTTTGTTCTGCACAGCTGGAAGCATTAGAGGGAGTTGCTTCATGGCAAGGTGAAGTCAGGATTGTAATCATTTCCTTCCCAGTCTGGACTCTTATTTAAAGATGTAAGAGCTGCAAAGTTTAACAGTAAATGTGCACTGTGAATATGCAGAGGAGCAGCTTTGTGTTTGTTCATGCTGCAGGTCACTCAGAGGGTGGTCTGGCTCTTTGGAACATGTCCTGGATGCCTTCCTGTGCTTGTGTTCTGGACTGACTCTGGGCACAGAGCATCCCAGTTAAAAAGGGATCAGTTTCCCTTCTCACTCCAGGCTGAGCACAGGATCCCCTTCCCATGCAGGATTAAAGATCAGAAAGGGGAGGGGGTGTTTGAGGAGGCTCCTGGTGATGTGAGAGCAGGGGAAGGCATGGCAGCCTGAGAGCTGTCCCTTTCCTCACGTGCTGGCTGGAACACCTGAGTGCTGCAAGTGCACTCTTCACCTTGAGAGTTGCCTGGTCTAATTGATTTCCTCCAAGAGTGATAGGATGTTTAATTCCCAGATGTTTACATTGTCTGCAGAAGGGGAAGCTGAGGCAAACTGGGCCGAGCAGACCCAGAATGTGCAGCAGAAATGAGCTGTCATATAAACTCAGTTTGCTAGAGCTGGAGTTGTTGATCTTTGTGGATGAACAAGGTTGGATATCATTAGTCTTGCACTTCAGGAACACATTTCCCACTGAAGGAATGGTACTGGTTGACCAGCCTCAGTTCTAGACCCCCACTCCACCTTAGAGGAAGTTTGCGATCCAGTATGTCAGTGACTATAAAGATACCATCTCCAATCTCAAAATCACAGCAATTTCAGACTCTGGTTCCATTTTCCTTCACCTTCAGCTAAGTCACCCCTGCCTGAGCTTGTGCTTTCATCCTGCTGAGATCAGTGAGCAGAGCTGCAGCCCTGGGAGCAGTGATCTGGCCAAGCAGTCCCCTCATTTCCAGGAGAGATCCCATCCCAGTGAACAAGGAAGGGATTTCTGCAGAGAGCCAGTGTGTCCATTCAGAAAAACCTTTGAGATTAAAAGTATTTATAGATACAGAAAAAATTCTTACAGATAGATCCAGCTTCCAAGACAGGAGCTGTTCATGGAAATAGAATTAGACTTGACATGTGCATAGCTTAGCTCCAGAAAGACTGGGCTTGCTCCCTCCTTGTCTTTACCCCACTGAAAGCTCTCCTGATCGTGCTCCAGATGCAATATCCACAGCTTTGCATGGAGATCACAATGCCAGACCACCTTTGGTCCTGAGATTGCTGTTCACAGAGGGGCATTTCCTTTCAGTTGTCTCTGGAATTTGCTGTCACTGAGCAACACCACAACTTTCTGAGCAGAAGGAAAATCCACCCTGCATTCTGCAGCAGTTGCCTACAGCCCTGAAGGGAAACCATCAAGGGGGTTATCTGTAAGGAAGTGTCAGCTGGTAGCCATGGAGGACACTCAGCATCAATTACTCCTTTAGTAAGGTTGGGTAAATTTAATTGATGTCTTGAATCATCAGGAGAGGAATTAGAAGCCTTTTTCATGAAAGCAGTTCTCATTCTGTAGCTGTTGTATTAGCAACCAAGTTGGGGTCAAGGTTAAATGACTTAGAAGTTCTCCAGGTCAGTTCTTAAGGCTGTGTTCAGGATCCTTGCTGTGACCCCTCTCTTTCACGAGGCTCACATGAAGAAGGAAGGACTTTCATACCAGGAATCTGATGAAGGTCACACATTAAAAATAAATCCCCACGTTCTGATGACAGCCTGAGAAAGTGACAGGAAGAACCACAAGAGTCACTGCACAGCTTACTTGGCTTGCTCTGAAGTCAGCTAGTTATGATTTAAATATCTTGAGTTATTTTGGTCTAATACCCAGGTACAAGAGAAGATGCACAACAGCCTGGGTGGCATGTTGTCACAGCACAGTGACTTGTTTCAAGCCCTCAGCTGAACAGAGCTTGACTTGTTGTGAGAAGCTTGAGAATTGCTTTAATCCAGTATCTCAAACACTTCTATTATTTCTAGAGTGAAGGAAAGGTAAAATCTTGGTACTGTGGTTACTGCCCCTTTTCCTTGGCACCATCTGTCTCTGGAGTTTACTTTCCAAGCAAGACTGTCTCTCTTCTCCCTTTCTTTTTCCCAGGATGTGCTGAACACTAATATTTTACAGAAGGCTCAGAACAATGCCCACTGCTTTTATTTCACAGAATCACAGAATGGTTTCAGTTGGAACAGGACCTAAAGGATCCTCTAGTTCCAACTCCTTGCCGTGGGCAGGGATTCCACTTTCCAAAAGTTGATTCTGAGCACTGATGCTTCATGAAATTGCCAAACTAGTCTTGCACTTTAACTTAGAATGACTCTGAATTATAAAAATAGATTTTTAACATTTATTTATTATTTTATCCAATTTCAGTTAATTTGAAATGGCCACTCCAGTGCCCTTGTCAGATTTCCAGTACGTGCAGCTCTGATGAGATGTTAATCATCCCCAAGTTCTTTGTCTTCTCCTGGCACAGTCTCTGGTGAAAGGATGCAGAGGGGAGTTAGTTGTCCTCCATAGGACCCCAACAAACATCTGGGCTGTGTTTAATTGCTCTTGGTTTCCTTCTCCCAAGGGACCAGGACTCTTCCCCCTCTCCACAAGGAGACTTGGGTCTGTAGTGAGCTGGTGGCTGCTCCTCCAGCAAATGAAGCTGGGATTATCAGCTCTCATTCAGGAGAACGGGCAGGAGCAGGCACAGGGCCATCAAAGGTGAAGTGGGAGATGAGGAGGCAGGGAGAATAAAATCAGCTTTGTGCAATGCAAATGTGCATTGCTGTTCCCTTAAAGCCTTTGTGCTCAGGTAGACAGGCGACGTCTTCGTGGAGAATAAACACTGTTTAATTTGTGGTGACATTTAAAAGCAATTAAGGAAGTTTAAATGTTAAATGTGTGTTTTTGTCTTTCCAGTTAAACACAGTTTTGGAGGAAAAAAAATATCCCAAATATTTAATTACACACAACTGTATAAATAAGCCTGACAGTTTTAAAAAGATTTTTAATGCCTCATGTAACTGCTTTAACTTCATGTTCAGGGTGTGGTGCTCTGTTAAAATACTGACACATGTAGTTTATTATTGTAACTCCTGTATCCAGCATCGTCTGGGAGCAACTGAGGTGTGCATTTCCTAATCTGCTCCAGGCAAAATCACCCACGTGGCTCAAAGCACCTATACAAACTAACCCTGTGATTTTTCCCTGAAACAGACTAAGGTGTCATGAGGTAGAAATTCTCAGCTGCAGACATTTGGAGCTAGTGACTTCATATGCTCACTGATGAAGTGATGGAGCTCCAGCAGCAGTAGCTCGGGCTGGATCTGCAGAGGGAGGTCTCTTGCTGTCCTTCTCTCTGGACAGGTCCAGGAGAGAGGAGCCAGCCTGACCTGGCCTGTCTGCTCCTCAGTCGCCTGGACTGAGTCAGCACAGCCACGCTTGGGAGTTTGTGCTTGGGGGACTCCTGAGGGTTTACACATAGTCCAAACCCGGGTTCCATCCATCTAATCCCAGTACCAAGGGTCTGGTCTTTTTGACAGTGTGCTGAGGGACCCCTTTGCCATGCTGTAGTCCCAGTGAAAGCTTTCTTCTGGCCCTTCCTTTTCCCCACAGGTCGCACTGCAGGCAAGGCAGGGGAAGGTGAGCACTGAGTTGGGTTCTGAGCTGAGTGAATTTCTCACACTGGTGTGAGAAGTCTTGCTGCACATTAAGTGCTCCTCAGCCCACCTGCCCTGTCTTTCCCTGGTGTCTGTCTCATGTTTCTGATGTTCTTTCACTGTTCCCACTTCACAGGATCCGAGGACTCCTCCTCCTGGGTAAGTCAAGGCAATGACCCCTGTTTGTCTCTCCACTGCCTGGCAGGGAGCAAGAGAGTTGGGGGTGGCACCTTTTCAGCTGAAGAGTTTCCATCTAAGAGTCAGTGCTTCATACCTGACCTCAGAGGCACCCTGCCTCAAATTATTTCTGTGTCTTCAGCTTATTAACACGTGGCTTTATTTTATACAGGTATCTTCTGCAAAGCCATGCTTAACATGCTTTGCTAGGTCTAAGTGTCATCCTTGACTCAGGAATCTCTTTTGTATTGTATAAATCTGATTTCAGCCTGCTGCTAGGATCACACAGCTCTTTGAATAGGAAGATCTGTGCAGTATCTGGTGAGAGTGTATGTTGATTTAAAGCTTTCTCCTTTCGAGCATGGAGAGGTTTTCCTGGAGCAGATAGAATTATTTCACAGCCTCTATGGCTTCCTTCCCACAGCTTTTGGGATGGCCCTTTGACTGCTGTTCTTCCCCAGCCAGACCTTGTTCTGCAGCCTGAGACAGTCCTTATTCCTTATTCCAGCTCTTTCTCTTGATCTTCCTGGGCTCTACTCTTAGCAAGGGATAACAAAGCTCTTCTGCCTGTCAGCTTTGGAAGATGATAGTCCTTCATGACCACCCTGTGTCCTGCTGGTTCCTGGCTCTCCAACAACCCCAGCCCCATGCCTTGTCTGTAACCTGATGAACTTGGCCCCTGCTTAGCCCGTAATGTTTGTATAGCTGTAGACAGTTGCTCAGCACTTAAATATTAACATGCTAATTAATAATGAAAGCTGAGATTGTAGTTAGGTTTAAAACTTTAATTGGGTGAGGAGCTGGCAGAGGAGCAGTCCATAACAATGAAATTGTGTTATTAATATCTATATATCTATATGTTTAAGTATCTTTCCCTCTATCAATTGCATTGCACAAGAGAAGTAGCCTGAATGTGGATGTCTGCAAAGATGTTTTCTTTAGGCACTTGGAACCTTGCAGCAGGAAGTCATAAAGCACTAGGTATGGCGTTTTTTTTCAAAAGGGTTTTTAAAAGTCCCATTAAAAGTTTTCGTTCCGAGTCCTAAAAATGGAGGAGGGAAAGGGAAAATTCCTGGAAAGAAATACATTTATTTTCCACTTCAGGCCAGTCTGCAAGTGCAGTATTTGTTCCAGTATTAAAGCAGCCCAAGATACTGCAGTCAACTATGTTGGACACAATGATCTGAGAGGTCTTTTCCAACCTAAACGATTCTGTGAAAACGGACCAGAAAAGGATGAGGAACAGCAAGTGGAGCAGAAGCAATGGAGAAAACGGTGCGGAGCTGTGGAGGAAGGGGATGCACGGGCTGTAGCTGTGGTGGGTGTGTGCAGGACTGGAATATCCGTGAGCCCCGTGCTCTGCCGTGGTGTTTCTGCGAGCACATTTCGGTGCTGTTGGGTGGAGGCTCCTGCTGAGACAGGCTGGCATTGCACCAGCTGCGCGTTCCCTGCCAAACTTCCAGCGCTGCCTGCCAGATTGAATTGACACTGGAGCGTTATTTTATGTTGGGAGTGTGCGAGCGTAGAGGGGAAATTTAAATTAATATGTTATTTGTAGTTGAACGGGGAGAGATAAAATTCTGTTGATGTTATGGTTGAATAGCATCCAATTTATTGGTGCTGGATTATAAAAAGAAGTGTATTGCTCGGGATTGCATGTAGTCATAACGTGTAGTGTAATAGGGCTATATAGTATAATAATACTCTTTAAGAGGGCTGTAATTCTAAATTAGAATTCTGTAATTCCAAAGTGCG
The DNA here is from genome assembly GCA_003676055.1 of Chloebia gouldiae. Classification (NCBI taxonomy): domain Eukaryota; kingdom Metazoa; phylum Chordata; class Aves; order Passeriformes; family Passeridae; genus Chloebia; species Chloebia gouldiae. Next base: position 25,849,647 of record QUSF01000010.1, read on the forward strand.
AGGAGCCGCTCTGACGGCGGCGCGCGTTGTTACAGGACCCGTTGCCACAGCATCCTGCTCCCGCGGAGCGCTGCTGCGCGCCAACACAGCTAAGTGTTTTCCATATGCATTTGAAAACCGTGTGTGACGAATGTGTATTCGCGTGCTTCCACCCTGAAGCCAGGGATGTTCCCCGCAGCCGTGCCGCGGCACCGGCGGGCCGGGTTAACCCCACCGCCGCTGCCGCCGCCCCATTGCCGGGCGCCCCCCCCCGCCGTTCCCATTGGAGGCGCCCGGCCGCGTCTCCCCGGCCGGGGCAGCGCTGGCGGCTGATTGGCGGGCGGGCGGCGCGCGGCGGGCGGGGCGGGCGCCCATTGGCTGGGAGGCGGGAGCGGGGCTCTGGGCGGCACCATGTTGTGGGGCCGGCGGGGGCCGGCGGTGGCCGGGCCATGGCGGGCGGGCGGCGGGCGCGGTGAGTGCGGCGGGCGCGGGCGGCGAGGCCGGGCCGGCGGCGCAGAGGGACGGGAGCGGGACGGGACGGGACGCGGCGCTGCTGTGGCCCGGGGCGGGTGCAGCAGGGGCTCCCGGGCCTGGCGGCGGCAGGGAGGGGGCGGAGGGGCGGCTGAGCGCCGGAGGGGCCCCTGGGGCCGGACCGGCGGCGGGAGAATCCCAGCATCAGGGAGTGTGTGAGGCTGGGAAAGACCTCCGAGACCGGCGAGTCCAGGCGCTGACCCAGCAGCACCGTGTCAACCAGACCACGGCACCGAGTGCCACGTCCAGGTTTTCCTCACCCGCCTCCCTGGGCAGCCCGTTCCGATGTCCAATCACCCTCACCGTGAAAAAATTCCTCCCCGTGTCCAACCCGAGCCTCCACTGGCGCGGCTTGAGGCTCCGTACTCTTGTCTGTGGTTTTTTACCTGAGGGAAGAGCCCACCCTCACCTGGCCACAGGCTTCTGTCAGGGAGTTGTGGAGAGCGAAGAGATCCGTCCCCCCGAGCCGCCTCTTCTCCGGGCTGAGCTCCCCCAGCTCCCTCAGCGCCAGACCTGTGCTCCAGAGCCTTCCCCGGCTCTGTTCCCTTCTCTGGACTCGCTCCAGCACCTCCACGTCCTTCCCGGCAGGTCCGGCCCCGACACCCCCTGCTCGGCGGGGGCTGCACGGACGCAGCTCTGCCAGATGGGAATTTTTATCTGCACTCCCGCGGTCCATTCCTCTTCTGGATGCTCGCTCGGAGATGGGGACGGAGCCCCGTACAGCTGTGAAGCCTCTCTGGCCATCTGTTAACCCTTGGGAACAGCCGTCTGCACCGTGGGCTCTCACCGAGTGCCAGTCGCAGCTTGGCGAAGGTCATCGTCCACTGGTGGAAAAATACAGTGTGTGGCCATAGAAGCGCTGACTGTGGTTGTCAAAGGCATGGGTTTAACCCTTTTTAAAGGATATCTCTCTTTGGATCCTTTCCGGATACAGATGTGCATAAGCACTGCAGCTGTTTCATTGTACCTTCTGAGGTCATACAACATCCATAGTGCTTTAGGGGCTGAACAAACATAGTAAACTGTAAAATGTAGATCCTGAGTTTGCAGTGGGTTCATCATGAGCCCACCTAATATTACAGAACAGGCATTCTTGTGTCTTGTTTTAATTCAGAAATGACTCCATGCACACGTCGTGTCCTTAAGTCTGACCTACACAGTCACTACAAGATTTGCCTCCATTTGAGGTATAAAGTTTATTTTGCTTCATGGTACAAAGTGATCAGCTTGGTTCTGACACCAGAATCCCACTGCCTCTCCTCAGGAGTAGGGGAGCCTGATTGGCACCATCCTACAGCAGAGACAGGCTCATCACTGCTAAAATTCAGATGGGTACAGGGACCCTCGTTGAATTTTTAATGTCAGTCTTATGTAGGAGATGAATAAACATGTCAAGTGGAGAAGGGAAACTGCAGAATTTTCTCACTGCCTTGGTTTGATTTCCAAGTGGAACAAGGCTCCCTAAAGCATTTCCAGCTGGCTTTGTTGACCTGTAGTGGTCAGGTGGAATGTCAGTAACTGGGATGGGAACAAGGGAGAGTTGTTCTGGCTGTCTTCTGACCAGGTCCCAGCACCCTCTGTGTCAGGGCCCTTGGCTCCAGCCCCTGTCCTGTACCATTCCCCATTTCAGTGCTCCCAATCCCTCCCTGCCCACGTGGCATTCCCAGCTCCCTGCCCTACCAGCTGTGTGCTCGTGGGTTGCCCACATGGCCAAGGCAAGCAGACAACTGTTGAGCCAATACTGCAGCCCTTCCTGCAGCACCTCTGGCTGCCAGCTTCCAATAAACACATAAACCCTGTCTTCAAAACATCTACTGTCCTCTCAGATGTGTTTGGAATTAGCTGTTAGATCTAAATGAAAAGTGTGATTATATAAACTTTGTTTCCATAGGAAACGGCGCTTGGTGGAAAGTCATTCTGCAAGGAGGATTAATGCAGCCGGGTTTCTTGAGGAGTTGTTTCCACATCCTTCCCCAGCAACTCCTGCCTGGTTCCCATGGGCCTCAGTGCCTGGTGGCTTCTCCTTCCTCAGGGCTGCACCCAGGAGCTGCTTGTATCCCAACCCACCCTGTCCTTATTTGTGCAACCAGCTGAGTCAGGTGTTCCTGTTTGCTGTGCCTGCAGCTGGGAAAGATTCAGGATATTTACCCACTTGTCCTTGGCTTCTCAAGGCTTCTGTCCTCTATCTGGCCTGTGGTTTTTATAAAGCTCATGCAAGTAGTCCTCTGACAAATTTGGCAGAAATGCAGGTGACAGATTCTAAAGTTATAACAGGCCAAGGTGGGCAGACAGATGGACAAAATGATTCTGTTTTTTTTCCAAAGCTGTGTGAGAATATTTCAGGCAGTTCCTGATTGTTGCAGCTGCAGGCAGAGATATTGCAGTGGTTAAAATGCTTGTGGTCTTTCATATTTATCAATATTGTAGCTCTCAACCAGGGGTGCAGTTGTGTTTGTGGAAAGTTTGAGTGTAGACTGTGCCAGATTTTGCCTGTAGATAACGAGAGTTTTAAGAGGAAAGGAGATGGAGAAACAGCAGACAAGTAAATACGTGGAAAGCCTTGAGCACTATGATGACTAAACTTGTACACAAGGCAGGCAGCACACAGAGAGTGGAAGTGACAGAATGAGTCTGAGAAATCCAAGGAGAGGTCTATGGGAGCCTGCCTGTGGAAACTGGAATAACAAGGCTCACACAGAGAAGGGAAGCATGAGCCACCAAGGAGCTGGCCAGAGAGGGGAGGATAGGAAGGAAGATTGATCTGGTGAGACTGAAGGATGTTTTGGGAAGAGGAAAATGTCACTACTATATATGATGTTTCTTCAAGGTGTTTTTCAGGATTTACTGGAGAACTTCTAAAGGCCTTTTGATAGGTGATCCCAAAAGGTATAGTGTATATAACAAAAACTCCATGCATTAAATAGGAATTGCACTCTACTTCCACCATATCCATTTCAGATCAGTATCTGCTTGAGCTATGATTTTTTGTGTATTTGTGCTGCCAAACTAAACCTTTACCTGCCCCCAGACCTGATTTGTGACTTGGAGCATAATGAAATCCTGGCAAATTGTACACACAAGCATTTTTGACATAGCAGCTAAAAAGCTTTATGCTATAAAAATAAGATTGTGATATGAGACACACCATTGATTTTGTGACTCGGATAAAAAATGTCATGTGGGATTTTTCTGGTAACTTTGTTGGCTGCTTATAGTAGCTGTAATTTTTGTAGCAGGCAAATTGCTGTTTTTGAACTGGGAGTGAAGTGGTCTGATGTTGGTATTTAATGCCAGAAGACTTGCTTTAACTTGTGCGTTTGTGTGCCCAGTGACCCCACCATGATACTGAGGAGATGCTGTTATTTGTGTATTGAGTTGGAAGACTCATACTTGCTGAGAATACAGACCTGGTTGTAATAATAGAAACAATTGATCAGGAAATTTCCCAAAGAGGTAGCGAAAAACAAGAAGCATTTCTTATGCAAACCTTGCAGCATTAAAAAGCTGCTAGGGCTGTTTATTTCTGGCTGTTTTCTCTTTTTGGCTGGGTTTACTTTTATCATTGTCCAAGACCCTTTAGCCGTTTGTTCCACAGAGTTCTGCTCACACTCACCTTATTTTTTCCTTTTTAAAATTTTGGTGGTGTATTGTTATTTCACTTTTCTCATCTCTGACCTCATTCCAGGGTCATTCCTCATTCCAGCTTGATACTTCTGGAGTTCTCATAATCTTCCTCTCCATTCCAAGACTTTGCCAAAGACTTGTCTTTTTCGAATTACTTTCTTCTAAAACAGCATAAATATTTTCTTACATTGCCTCAATGCTGTCACCCTTGCCATCTTCAATTTAAAACAGTAAACTCAAGTTCCTGCTGCCCGTGGTAAACTTGTTCATAAAAGGATTCAATTCCCGTGGCTTGCAGAGCAGAGATCATAATGTTGGCACCAAGGAGCAAAGTGCAGGCTGTGCTTGGAGCGCTGGGAAATTGATTGCATGGCAACCTCGGGGTTGCTTTGGTGTTTGTTGGAGGAAAGCAGCAGATGACTCATGTTCTCAGATGTCACTAAAAAGTGAGAGCCAACTCACCAGCAAATAGTTAAATATTGAATTTTATTTAATTTTGTAAATTCTGTTTGCCTTGTTGGAGGGTTTCAGCCAAAATTACTTTCAAAGCCATCACAAAAGATAAACTAAATAAATTACCTTTAATTTAAGTGACTGAAGTTATATTCTCCCCCCGAGTCCCAGGAAGAATATCAGAGAAACTCAGCATTCCTAGAAATCAGTCTAGAAAAGTGAGTGCTCATCTTGAGCTCCAGAGGTGTGGAACATCCTGCCCTGAGCTTTAGTGCTTTAGGCAGGCAGCACTGGGCTGCAAGGCTTTCTTCAAATGTGCATGTATATACACATATCCCATAGCGAGGAGTAACTGTTCTGAAATGACCTCTGTTCTTCTGCCTAGCTTCTTACAAACTCTAGTGGATTTTACAAATGAATGGAAGCAGTGCTCAAAATTATTCAGAATTAGTGGTTTTAAAGAGGTGAATTATGCAGTTAAAATGTGAGGGTGCAGGTGCAGCCAATCCGCTTTGCTTGTCTGCTTAAGTTTAAGAATAATGTGATTATTATTTAAAGATCTCTTCCTGGGTTACTCTATCTGCAGGAATGAGAGCTTTTGGGTCAGGTGCATCTTCCTTGTCTGTGCTTCACATTCTTGTGCTTTCAGTGGGTAATGTGCAGGGTGGCAGTGCTGTCTGGAGAAGAACAGGCTGCCAAAACAGAACTAGATGAAGCAGAATAATATGCTTTAATTTCCATATAAACATGTGATTTGTTCTCTTTCAGTATGAGTACAAGCAGTTATTTTCCAACAGATTACAATCAGTACTACACAGTTAACAGGAGACCGTGGTTCTAGTTTGAAGCATCCCAGAGGCTTCTACCCTCTGCCCTTGCTGGGGTCTCTGCCCTGCTGTGAGTGCTGACAGGGATGTGGGAGAGCCCTGTGGCTGGGTGGGTCTGCTCTAGACTTCATGGAAATTTGTTTTGGGTGCTGTGGAGTCCTCTGTGGGTTTGCATGTCCTTTTATACTAACACACTTAACACCGTGCCAGCCTGATTCTGCACTGATGGCTGTGACCTGTGTGTGCCTCGCCAGGCATGGCCTGGCTGTCCTGTGGCTGCTGCTGGTAAATGAGCTTGTGGCAGCTCTTTTTTTCCAGTGCCATGATTAATTATGGCTGATTTATACACTTATGTTAAATCACACGAGAAGGCTTTTCTGTCTGTTCCCCCCCCCCCCAGCTGTTTGGGGTTTGCATGATCAGTGTGGCTGGTGAAGAGAAATTCCTGCTGGCTCCCAGTGCCCCTCAGAGATGTGCCTCATGTCCCCTTTCTTAATACTAGGAAGGTGGTTCTGTCTTTATAACTGAATACAGTTGATGGTGCATTCTCTGGTCCTTACATGCAAACACTGCCCTGCCCAAGGCTTCCTGAAGGACCAAATGTGTCTTGCAGCCCAATGTAGAAACAGATGTGTTTTTAACTGTTGTAGGTGAGGATGCTGAGAACAGGCAAGGGTTAGTGGTCTGGGATATTTTTTCTGGTTAATTTGGTTGAGATTGCAGACGCTGTATGTTTTCTGTGGTTATGGGTTTAACAGTTGAATGCAGAAGGAACTTAGTTGACTACGAGGAAGTAAAGATGCCCTCCCCCACCTCGGCTCATTTTTTTTTTTTAAGAATGGAAAAAAAGCTGAGTAAATTATAGTGGCAGCAAATGAAATGCAATAAACAATTAAGTCTATTCTGTCCTTATGTCTTGTACCTTCAAGAAAGAAGGTTGTGCATCTGTTCTCACTGTTGTAAGCTGTTTTAAAATCGACCTGGGAGCTTTTCTGAGGGATAGATCTTTAGGACACCAGCAATCGTGGGATCTCGCACTAGTGGAGAAGTGCTTGTGAAATTAGAGCAATCATTAAACTACAGTTCCCTGCAAAAGTCTTGCCCATGGTGGTTGCAGCTGCTATGATTTCAGCTGTGCAGAGATGCTATCTGGCAATTTCCCCTTCCGTGCAAATCACAGAAAGGCTGCAGGAAGGCAGCAAATCCAGTGTGTTTTGACCAAAGTGTTCAGGCTTTAGGATACGGATTTCCACAAATGCAGGCTTATGTTCCAACCGTAAACTTGACTTTGAGTTTGGTGGGATCTGCGGGATTGTAAGTTTGTGTTTTGTTTATTTTTAGGGGTACCAGGAGATGCTTCAATGGTGAGACATCTTTTACAATGCAAGTTAGGCATGAAATTCATCAACTAACTTCCCCTTCCTCACCCTGATCTCCAACAGACTTCCCGTAACGCTTGGAAGAAAGGGTCAGGGGAGAAGGGCCGAAAGGCACCATGAAGCTGAAGCAGCGAGTTGTGCTGTTGGCCATCCTCCTCGTCATCTTCATTTTCACCAAGGTTTTCCTCCTCGACAACCTGGACACGTCGGCTGCCAACCGGGAGGACCAGCGCGCGTTCCAGCGGATGCTGGCGGGGCTGCGCGTGGCGCTGGACCCGCGCCTGGAGCACACGCTGCAGTCGCCCTGGGAGATCGCCGCGCAGTGGGTGGTGCCCCGCGAGGTGTACCCCGAGGACACCCCCGAGCTGGGCGCTGTCATGCACGCCATGACCACCAAGAAGATCATCAAAGCTGATGTGGGGTACAAAGGGACGCAGCTGAAAGCTTTGCTGATACTTGAAGGAGGACAGAAGGTTGTCTTCAAGCCCAAGAGGTAAATACGGCTTTCAATGACTGCATTAATAACAACTTCATTTATATATTTTCCTAAAATATTCATTTTTTCCTCCGTGATGTCTCATTAATGTTTAAGTTAAGAATTTTTCTGTAAGTGGAAAGACCATCCTGTTATTTTTGAGACAGAATAGAACCTTGCTGGTGCTCTAGTAACATTAGCTGTCTCTCAGGCTGTACAGCCTTGATGCTCAATACAGCCTGTCTTTAGATTAAAAGAATAATCACTGTGTTCAGTCCTGAGAGGATGTTGGTTACACCTCATGTTTCTGAGCCGTAGCTTCCTCACTGTGGAAGTGCAGCTCCTGGCAGTTTGGAGACAAGCTTTGCCTCCTTGTTGTGTCAGACTGCCAGGAGAGGGTGCAGTTCAGGAGCAGGGAAGGAAGGAAACCTGGCACTGGCCTCAAAAGTACATCTCTGTGTCTGGTGTAGTTGAGTGTAGGCTGTAAAAATGGTTTGGGTAGGTCAGAGTGAGAGCCCCTGAGCCTCCTGTCTGCCAGCAGCGAGTACTGGAGAGTGGAGGGTACTGATGCTTCCTTGGTATGGCCTCAGTTTACAGTGATCCTCAGAAAAAACTGACATCATTGAATGTTTCTGAAGAATCTTGGCTGTAAAGCTTTTTGAACTGTTTGTCTTTGGGGAAAAGGAGAAGAAAGATATTAAAAAGTAAGGCCAGGTGTGCTTTAGGAGATTTCACTGCAAATGAGAAGTGTCATCACAGAAAAAGATTTTGGGTTAAACATGCATTAAGGTTTCCTGTCCTGTTAATGAGCGAGTGCAGAGGCCACAAAGATGCTGTGAGGGTTGGAGCACCTCTGCTTGGAGGTTGAGAGAGCTAGGGCTGGAAAAGAGAAGGCTTCAGGGAGACTTTAGAGCCCCTTCCTGTGCCTGAAGGGGCTCAAGAGAGATGACTTGGGACAAAGGCCTGCAGTGACAGGACCAAGGGGAATGGCTTCTCACTGACAGAAGGCAGGGATTGATAGGATAGTGGGAAGAAATTCTTCTCTGTGAGGGTGGTAAGGCCCTGGCACAGGTTGTCCAAAGAAGCTGTGGCTGCTTCATCCCTGGAAGTGTTCAGAGGCCAGGCTGGACAGGGCTTGGAACAGCCTGGTCTAGTGGAAGGTGTCCCTGCCCATGGCAGCAGAATTGGAATGAAATGTTCTTCCAGCTCAAAGCAGTCTCTGATTTTATGATCAGAGAATGAGAAAAAAATCTGTGTACAGCTAATTCCTGCTCTGGCTGGAGCTCCCCTGCAGGTCCAGACAGCATGAGCCTTGCACACAAAGTCCTGGTGGTACCAGAGGCATCTCCAGTGGAGGCACTGGGGATTCACAGCATTCCCATGGAGCTCTCTGTGTCATGGACTGTAGTCAAGTGTTTCACCAGGAGTTAAACTGCATTCTGTAATGCCCTGTCCGTGCAGGCAAACACAGCCTCCATGCTCCAGCAAGAACACATGCAGCTGGGAATGTTTATAGGAGCACTAGAGAGGGTAGTTGGCCATGCTGGTAGATCCATGCTTTGTTTGTGACTGCTGAATAGCCATGCTTGTGGGCAGAGTCCTGTTCTAGCACTGCAAGAGAGTCTGTTTAACCAGCTTTGGACTGAAAGCTCTGTCAAAGTTACTGCTAAAAACAGTTCTGGGCAAACTTACCAGCTGGGGAAGAGGAGTTCCCTCATCACTTTTGCTCTGGAAAGGACTAGATGCCTACTGTGCATGGAAACAAAGAGTTTGGTCAGGATTTACTAATAAATTTTAGCTCTGCAGCTTTCAAAATATGACCATGTTTCCAAAAGCCACCTAAGTACATTGTAAGTACATACCAACTTTGAGGACATGTTCTGAGGATTAACTGTCTAGCTTCAAATTCACTTGAAATTCAGCCTGATTTACTAACATATAATACTTGTCATCATCACATCTGGTGGTATATGTGACAGAAGATGCTGGTTTGGTGAAAGCTCCCATTTGGCAGGAATCCTGCCCTGCTGAATTCTCTTTTGAGCTGCCTTGCAGTGAAGCTGAAGCATTTGCTCAGGCTGGGGAAGTGGACTGTCTTCTCACCCCACATCCTCCCTGAGCAAGGCTAAAACATTGGGGTCCAGCTCGGTGCCTTCTCTTACATTGTTGTTGCCACTGCTTGAACACAAATTCTGCTGGAAGTAATCCACTTTGCACAATTTGATACATAGATGGAAATGAGAAAACAGGTAGCCTAATTTGGCCTTATGTTATTTGAAAACATGTTGCATTTCACCCGTTTGCTCGGTATTGATTGTGGTATTTCACACTCAGCTGCAGTGTGGTGCTAAAGCAGTATCTACACTGATCCAAATGTCAGGCAGGTGAGAAATTGGTGTTTGCCCTAAGTATCAACTGGTAGAAGACAAAAAAGGGAGCAAAAAGCATTGCACTTCACCAAAATACACCATTGTTGTTGCAATGAGTGCCTAATTTCTATTTTTTGCTGTTCATTATGTCTTTTCTCTGCCAGGATAAAGGTCTGTTTATACCCAGTACTGTCCTCAGGTTCATGCTTGCTGATTTTCTGTCTACTAAAGATTGTGTTTGCTATCTCTTCCACAATATAAGAGTGCATTTGAGAACTGTTAATGTACAATTCTTTCTAACCCCAAAATCATCTGTGGAATTGCTGCTTTCCAGTATAAATAGTCCCCTGTTCCATAGCAGGGTCTGTGCTCTCTCTAAGATGTGACTTGGCATATGGTTGGATTAAAATTTATTAGTTGGAATGTGAACTGCTTCCCGAGCTCTGGAGACCACTGTACAACACTGACCTTTCCTCTTTATTTACCACTTCAACAGTCTGGACACTTTAATCTCATTGATGTTTTTCCACTCTCCCATTGGCAGTCACTTGCAGAGTGACCCAGAGACTCTTAAACTATTATTAAATTGTTACTCTGAACAGCAAAATTGACAAGGATTCTACATAGACTCACTTCATTTGATTTATTTCAATTCCAGATATGCCAGGGATTATATAGTGGAAGGAGAACCCTATGCTGGCTACGACAGACACAATGCAGAAGTGGCAGCCTTTCACTTGGATAGGTATGGAATTACTGCTTTATCTGCTTTTACTGCCTTTGGAAAATACCAGAAAAAAGGGATTCGTTGAAGAATGCACCTCAGATGGGAGCTACCTCTAACCTGCCAATTTACCACATTGAAGCCAAAATAAGACTTAGTTTATTCTGTTAAACTTTGTTTCTCAAATCTGTTCAAGAGTGTAACATTTTAGATACTTGTGAAAAGTTTGGAAAGGAGAATGAGCCCTGAAACCACTCTAGTTAATATTGCAGGGGAGAAAGACCTTAGCCAAATGCCAGAAAGAGTCTGAAATACTAAATGTGTGTGCTAAGTTCATCTCCAGTTCACTAGAAAGTCAAGACTAACAATTCAGTCTACACTAAATATGAATCAGTGCATCCTAGATGAAAACCAGCTATTCATACACTAATTGTGCTTGGGGTAGCCAGGTGGTTTTGTAGACCTGTGCTGGAGGTGCAATTACAGGAAAAAATGAAAATTATAGGATGTTCAAAGAATGGGACAGAAAACACCAAACACTGAATGTCAATAGTTTTGAAATGCTGTTAGGGCTGCAATTTCACATAACATAAATGAGCACAGTCTCTGTTTCCTCATAGGAAGGTTTCGTGGTGAAGACACATAAAATCTTGAGAAAAGGAATAAGGAGGGGAAAATATAACAAAGGATAGAATGGTTGAACTGAAACTGAGGTTCCTCAGTACATAGATAAGAACCTTATTACTGTGACTAAACTTATAGGTGGTGACAGATGCTTGTTAGTCCTGATTCACCTGTGGAACTCATTGCACGGGCAGCAAAAATCAGTAATTCTAGGAAGAATTAGAAGATCTAGGATGATAACTAGTTGAGTAACATCCATTGGTGCTAGCTTGTGCTGGTGGGCCAAAATCAGGGTATATTAAGACCAAAAAAAGATAATGTATCCACATGTCAGTACATTTGTGCTTTCAAGAAGCATACATGCTTCAGGTTCCCTGAAAAAGTAAAGATTGAACATTCAATCAAAGCCTCTTTCAAGTGTCCAAATCTCACTTAACTCTTCTTTGCTGTTCATTTGGTCATGATTTTGTGCTTTTTTACTCTGGCCTTTCTCTGTGGCTCTGCAGCTCTTTATTCTTCAGAAATACCTTGTCCAAGGATGTTGTTGTTTCAAGAAGGATCTTGGATCATTTTGTGTGTTTAACACTGATGGGGAGGCTGTGCCTTCCAGGATCATGTCCTCAGCTGTGGGTCTGAAAATACAGGGGCAGGTTTTCCACATCTGAGCTATAGGTTTGTTTTGTTGGAACACCTGCTTTTGCTCAGGCTGTGCATAGCTCGGTATCGGCTCTGAGTTTTGTCCTGTTGCACATGACTTGTTCAGACAGGCATTCTGTGTTGCCCTTTCTTAGAGTTATTTTATACTGATGGAAGGTGATTTACTCATTGAATATCTAAAACAAATCCTTTTCACTTTTTGGACTGACTCTCCCAATACATCTGTGGAATGTCAATTGTCCCTTTTCCAGAAGAGCCTTTTCAGAATCTTTTTCTGAGATGCAAAGACTATCCAAAGGGTGTCAAAAGTGCATTAAGAGAATTGGGGCTGACACTCTTTTGATCTTTGTGCTTCTTTAAGCACTTTTAAAATTCCATTACAAACACCTGAGTCATTTGTGGTCACAGAGCAAAGGCTGTGGTAGGCATGGGAGTGGAACCTGGATCTTGTAACTGCAAGTTTTATGGTTGTTCTTCCCACCTCTGTTTTTCCAGGCACTTCTCAGGCATTCACTTTTGTATTACCATTCACTCTTCCCTTCTCCTTCTTTGTGCCAAACAAAACAACTCTTGGATTGGTTGCTTTCAAGTGTAATTGAATTGGGCTTAAGCATAACATGGTAATAGATAGTGGTTCCCACAAATTAGAAATGATCTTTCCAGGTGACTAGCCCATGGGCCATATGGTTTTACTGCTTCAGCCTGCATCAGACACATGATGGATATTTCTGGTGTGAGGTCTGAGTTCTGAGAGTTGGACTGTGGTGCATCCTCTGTTGCTCTGCTGCAAATGCTCTAATAAAGGACTGTAACTGATGGCCTATAAAGTAAGTTTAACATCCAGGCACATAAGAAAAATGAGTTCCCTTACTTTGCCTTGGAGAAGAGAGGAGGTTGCTGCAGGGCTTCAGCTTTACTCTTTGGTCTCTGTCATCTCTGAGGATATTTTTGTCTGTTTTGATTTTGAACTGCTGCCTGTGTTGCAAATTCTCAGGTCGTGTTTTTCCCCCCAAATCAGAATCCTGGGTTTCCGCCGAGCCCCGCTGGTGGTTGGCAGGTTTGTGAATCTGCGCACAGAGATCAAACCAGTGGCCACGGAGCAGCTCCTGGGCACCTTCATGACTGTGGGTAAGTGCATTCCATGGACTGTGCTGCCCAGGAGAGGAAGAATGCTTAATGGGAAAAAAGAGCCGTGGGAGCCTGACACGGCTATGGAGCAGTTAACCATGATGCAGGAAGCTCTTTCTGTGCCAGGAGGGATCTTGGATAACCCCGTTTGGAGGGGGAGGAGGACTTTCCCACATGCTGCTGTTACAGATGGGATTTTTATTTTTTGAGTAAGAATTTTCTCTCTGCTGTCAGAGATGGTTAGAAAAGTCTGTGATTAGACCTGAAAAGAAGGGAATAAAGTTGTATTTAATGTGAAGAGAGTGGTGATTTGGGATAATTTATAGAGCTGACACACTGGTTGGTATTAGATGTTGCTTGTGCTGCATCAGAGCCTGCAGAGCATTTACAACCAATGGCAGAACTTCCCTGTGTTGTTTACAATAATAATGCTGTGAAGGACACATAATAGAAGCTATTAATGTGAACTCCTACCAGGTGGTCATTAAGCACCAATAAATTACTTATGCTGCAGCCTTAACTCCCTCAGGCTTTCATAAACCATCCAATTATTACTCTTTTGTTTGTTTGTTTCATTTCCTAATCAGAAGGCTCCAGAGATGATTGTTCCTTACCGCTGGTAACGTTCCTCTTAGCAGCACTGCTGGCAGGCTCACCTGCTGCCTGACACTGCCACTTACAAGGTGCAACTTGCAGATGAAAGCTTCAGCTCAGCCTCTCCAGCCTCTCCTGGCATTCACATGGGGTTCCTGCCTCAGGCAGGCTTTACATTTTCCAATTTCTGTTGAGATAACCAAGCTGTTTGCTAGAAGCAGTGTTGCCTTGAGAAATAAAGCTCCAGAAATTTTCATTGCTCCTCCTTAGATTCCTTGCAACTGCTGTTCTGCAAAGCAGGAACTAAAGAAATGGGTGGATCTGTGGAGGAGGTTATGCTCTTTTGTCAGGCCAAATTTGAGGTTTTGAAGAAGAGAGAATTCATTCATACTGAGTGCAGGTTTACTGGAGTTACAGCTAGAATCTTAAAGAATTCTGTCACTTGCTAGACCTGCTGCAGACCCAGAGAGATTTGCAGGCTTTCCATACAAATAAGAAATCTGGTCTGCAGGCTCCATGTTGGGAGCACAGGGTCTGGATGGAAGGCTCCAAAGGAGTGCTGGCTGAGAGGTGGGGCTGTGTGAGGATGAAAAGGGAAGAACATGGAATTTGGAGAGCTGAGCCTGCTCTGGGGAGGATATTGGATGTAGAACCAAAGGAAGAAAGGACAGAGAGTAGTCACAACTAAGTGAGACATAGCTGAAAAATATTTTGGAAGAACATCTGTGAGCATGGAACTGGATTTAACTTGGCAGGGAAAAAGATAAGATAGGTTGAGAACAGGAAAATAGAAAATGTTAAACTAAAACTACTAATGCAGGCTGCTCCAGATTACTTGATGCTACAGGATGCATCAGTGTTAGTGGACTAAAGGCTGGAGCATTTTGTTGCTCCTCTCCTGTCAGAAGACACTGCTGAAGCTTTGACAGATCTGCATTCCTAGATCATGTGAGAATGATACTTGTTTCTGTCTCCTCTGCCAAGTCAGCTCAAGTAGCTGAGACTTGTGGCAAGTCCCAGGGCAACAAACCCCTTCAAGTTCTGATGTTTGTGTTTTCATTTACCTCTTTTTGGTCAGCTTCTTCAAGTAAATGGGAAATCTGACACATGAAGTGTGAAATGTGAACAACAAGTAGGGTTAACATTGCAAAGTCAGGGTCCTCAGGGCTAGGAAAGGATCACAAAAACTTGTTGAGAGTGTAATGTTGTATTAATTCTCAGAGTGATAAAGTTATTAGAAAATATAATTGCTATCTCCTTTTCATATTACTCTTTAATTGTTCTGACTGAATGGATGTCTGTGTAAGCTCTTTTGAGCCTCTCCCTTTCAGAGACAGGAACCACAAAGACAAGTGCAGTGAAATCCTGTTGTGGGGAAACCTCTGCTGCAACAACATGCTCCTGAATTTCAGTTGGATTCCTTGGATTAATACCTCTTAATTTGATACCTCTTAACTTTTCTTTTCAAGGCAATAACACTTGCTTCTATGGGAAGTGCTACTACTGTCGGGAGACAGAGCCAGCCTGTGCAGATGGGGACATCATGGAGGGCTCAGTGACCCTGTGGCTGCCGGACGTTTGGCCGCTCCAGAAACACCGGCACCCCTGGGGCAGGACTTACCGGGAGGGCAAACTGGCCAGGTATGAGAGCAGGCACTGTTATTCTTTACAGGTGATAATGTGCACTAAATTACCCTTGCAAATACAGTGGTTAATTAAAGAGCTCTTAAGTGCTTTCAAAACCTACAGTTGTGTCGACAGCTTTCTCAGCACAAGAGTAGAAGCCAAGAAGTCCAGAATAAAATTCAAATTAAAATGAGGAAGAAAAAAAATCTTCATTGTTTTCCACAATACTAAGCACTGTCCTTTTCCTGTATTTTGGCTGGAACAGAACTCCACAATGCAGTCAATCTAAGCTCTGAAAATCGTGTCTGCGGGCAAATTAAGATTCTTCTCCTGTGCCATACCTAATTTCATGATCCTTGTGGTTTGTTTTCAGAGTTGTGGAACTGGTTTAACTTAAGCTGGGCCCTGTGTTCTTGTTTGACACTGGCCAAACACCAGGCACTCAGGAAAGTTGTTCACTTACCCTCTTCTGTTGGGTAGAGGAGAGGGAAGAAAATTAACAAAGGGCTCATGTGTTGAGATAACAACTAGGAGAAAAAAAAACCCACTCTAAGGGCAAAACAGGTCCAAATTTAAAGGTATATAGTAAAATTATTATTAACGGAGTCAGAGAAGGATAATGAGAAGTAAAATAAGCCTTTAAAACACCTTTTTTTCCCCCCAATCCCTCCTTCCTTCCCACCAACAGTGCAGGATGACAGGGCAAGGAACTTTTTGGTCAGTTCATCATCGGAGATGTTTTCCTGTTCACTCAGGGAGATGAGTGTTTTCTCTGCTATGCCATGAGTCTCTCCCACAGGCAAACAGTTGTCCTAAAACTGTTGTGGTGTGGGTCACTTATCCATGGGGTGCAGTCTTTTAAGGATAGGCTGCTCCAGTCTGGGAGCAAGAAGAGAGCAAGCAAGCCCTCTCTTTCTCTGGAAGCTGGGGCCCTCTTTCTGTATTCACTGGACCACAGTTTTCTCTGGCATCCACCCACTCTGCCATGAGCACTTTTCCCATGGGCTCTGCATCCCCCATGGACTTCAGACATTCCAAGGGGACAGTTTATCACAGTCCTCACCACAGCCTGCAGAGGAATCTTGGCTCGGATGCCTGGAGCACCTCCTCCCCTTCTTTATTTTCCACTGACCTTGGTGTCTCCATGTTGTTTTCCCTTACATGTCCTCACTTCCTCCTCTTCTCTGACTAGAAGAAAAACTGCTGCTTGTGGGTACCATTGTCAATGGTACTTCCATCAATTCAAAGGTTGTTGCAGGATCCCACAGTGCCCAGAGGTAAATCTCATCTATATTCTGTGTTGCAGAGTCACTTGTCATGCTTCCACTGCTGGCCATCAGAGACTGGCTCTGTCAGACATGGTGGAAGCTTCCAGCAGCTTCTCACAGAAGCCACACCTGTGGCCTTCCCCTGTTACTAAAACCCAGGCTGTGCCACAACACACCCTGGAAAGTCCTTTGCTTTGAATGCTATTGGTATTTGGTGACTGTGCTCAGCATGTATAGCATGCTAAATCCCACATTTGTCCTTCTATAAGCAGCATTCTACAATAGATGGAACACATATGAGTTCCTGAGGTGGGCATGTTTTTGCCATGACCAGAACAAATGGGTTTGAGCTTAGTAAATTTTTCCAAATCTATCTTGAACTTGAAAGTGAATAGAAGAGATTTTCAGTCCTTTATCTGAAGTATCCATTGATTTCCAATGATGTGATTGTTCTCAGAATATCATCCAAAGGCTTTGTTGAATTGTTTTAGGGTATAAAATGCACAGATTGAGTTTTGAGCAGCAGATGTTTTTTTCTTTCCCAGCAGGTCATAATCAGCTGTGTTCAGTACATGGTACATCGCAGTGATGAACAAGATTAATTTCTTGGAGGTTTTCATCCTATTGAGAGGCTCCTTTTCATCACACCCTGCCTGCTTACACAGGGGTTTACCTTGATTCCTGTGCTGATTTGATATGTGGTGTATTTAAACTCACACTTTCCTCCTTCAGATGAAGTTACAAGGTTCTGATGTTTTTCACCATGTCAGGCTGCACGTTTCACTTTGCGAGATCAGAATTCTCAAAGTGAAATGTGCAGCATGACCCAGGTTCTTGGGTCATGCTCTCCTTTTTCTGTGCCTGGTAATTGTGAAAAAATAACTCTGTAAGAATTTTTTCCTGCCCTAGCTGCTGTTTTGAGTTGACCTTTGGAACATAATTCACACAGCCACATGAGTATATGTAATTTTTAATGGAGGTGTAATAGACAAAATCCCTGACCTTCCGAGGCCTGTGCTAATACAATATAAATTATCAGAAATTAGTGTTGGATAAAAGTCTCTCTTGAAAGACTGCATGGAAAATGAGAGAGAGCATAGTATATCTGAAAAATTGTGGCAAGGAGATTAAGTACTGTTCTGAAGTAAAATGAGAGAAAAATAAACGCTTGAGGGAGAGTGGGATGCCACATAAGAAATGCATCCAGAACAAGGAGAAAGGTTCTGAGACTCTTGCTTTGTGGATTTGTGCTGCACATTGAGTGTGAGTTGGACCTTGGTGCAAAGATCCCTCTTCCTAGGGGGATTTAGGCACAGCATTTAAGGAACATGTGTCACCTATTACTAAGAACAGTGAGAAGATAAATTTTTAAGCTCTCTGATTTGGATACTTGGAAGAAAGGTGGGATATTGGGATCTCTAGTTCCAGACTATTAGAAGATGAAGTGGGGTATGTGGCAGTTGTAGTAATTAAATTCTGATCTTCCTACTTTTATGACTGCAGTTTTGAGCATGTCAGCAAGTCTCTCCAGCTTGTGTTGCTTCCATCTCTGTTTCCAAATCACAGATGGTTTAAGGCATTTTCAATTTAACTGCTATTTTGTGAAGGATTGTTTCAGTCCTTACAGGGAAGATGTCCTTGTTATTTAGGTTGACAGATGGAAAGGATATACACCAGAGATTTGGCTGTTTTGGTGGTGGTGTTGGATAGCTTTGAAAGCTGTAAAGAAGAAAATGAGAAAATTTAAAATCCTAGCTTTGGAGAATTGAGACTTGATGTCTGTGATACAAGATTATGTGTAGAAGGAGAAGGAGATAAGAGGGAAGCTTGAAATCATGTCAGTGGCGAAGGAGGTGAGATACTCTGAAAGGAGATGGGGAGGAAAGAGACAGCTGTGAGTGAAGGAGAGTGACCCCTGTGAAGCCCTTCTCCTGGGGGCAGAGGGGGCTCATCACTAACCAGATGAGGATATTGGCATTAAAAAGAAAAAAGGAAGAGGATGGCTGGAAAGCCAGATGGAAACAGCTCAAGGCAGTGGAAACAGACACAGTACTGAAGTGTTCCTTGGGAAGCTGAGGGAGGCAAGGCATGGCAGTAATCTTCCCATAACATAGCCCAGCCACTGTGGAGTGGTGAGGAAGCAAACTCTGATGTTGTTTTCTGTAGGAAGATGATCTTTGTATGTCTTGGAACTGAAACTACAGCTTGCTCCATGGGCTGGGATGTTAATGCAGGGTTTACTCTCCTCATGAAATGCTGTGTCCAGCTCTTCCTTCATTGCCTAGCCTGGGCTGCTCCCCTTTCGTGGTGCACTGGAAGGTGACTGAGGGCAGCTGTAGCTGCTGCTGCTGTGCAGGGGTGGTTCCCTGAAGGGCTGCTTGGTTCCTGTCTGGCTGCAGGTGGGAGTACGACGAGAGCTACTGCGACGCCGTGAAGAAAACGTCCCCGTACGACTCGGGCCCGCGCCTGCTGGACATCATCGACACGGCCATCTTTGACTACCTGATCGGCAACGCCGACCGGCACCACTACGAGAGTTTCCAGGATGACGAGGGAGCCAGCATGCTCATCCTGCTGGACAATGCCAAGAGGTGAGCCTGGCCACAGTCCTGAGTGCAAGGGCACAACCTTTATCTGCTCTGTCTCTCTCTCGTTTATTCTTTAATATCTTTTATAATAGTGAGGACAAGGGGGAATGGATTCAAACTGAAAGAAAGTGGGTTTCGATGAAATAGTAGGAAGAAATTCTTCCCTCTGAGGGTGGGGAGGACCTGACACAGGTTGCCCAGATAAGCTGTGGCTGCCCCATCCCTGGAAGTGTCCAAGGACAGGTTGGATGGGGCTTGGAGCAACCTAGGATAGTGAGAGGTGTCCCTGCCTATGGCAGGGTAGTGGAACAAGATGAGCTTTAACCCAGCTCTTCCAACCAAACTCTAGGTTTTCTAGACTCCATGGAGTCCATTCTAGGACTCCATGATTCTACTCTGTGCTCTAGATATTCTTCTGTCGTGGCAAAGTCCTACTCAAGCTACAGAAATGCCCCAATTAACACAGTATTTGCCAAAGCAACCTTCAGAGGTTTGCTCAAGTCTCTCCTCCTATCCCCAGAAATGCCCTTTCCTTTTCGGCTTTTAATTATTAGAAGATTGAAAACTTTGGCTTTTTGTTTATCACCAGTCAATATAAGTGAGTGCTTTAATAAAAGCAGATTTTCTGAAATGTGTTTCTGAGTAATTTGGCATTCCTTGCCTTCTGGATATGCCTACTCTAGCTTTGAAAGGTTAAAAGGTTAGAATGGAGGTAGAAGTGATACCCAACACAAAAATGATGATGTTCTAAATGTGGACATTAACTCCTATCTGAACAAAAATGTTTTAAAAATGTGTTTAGAATATGAGTTATCTCCTTGCTAAAGTTTTTTTGTATGTTGTCCACTATAGTTTAGGTTAAAAATCATATTGAAGACCAGCCTTGTTTAAATCATAACAATTTGATTAACTTTTCTTAAAACCATAAATGTCATTTACTTGCCTTTCTCATAATTTAGTCCAGCAATTCTGGATTATTTATTTTTCTGGTGGGCACTCCCATGTGCAGTGGCAGTGAATTTCCCTTCTGTGAAGGACCAGCAGTTTCTGGCTTTGCACACCACTTGTACCAAGTGTACACAGCACTTGAGACCTTGGAGATCCTTGGAAGGCTTGGAGTTACCTTTCTTTTCCCATTTATCTTTTGTATAGTGGATTCCTTCCATCTTTTCATCCATCCTTCCTGCCATCAGCCTGTTCAGTAATACTCCAGTATGACAGCAGGATGCATTCCACCTTGGGGCTGCTTAATTACTGCTGCTTTAGGTGAATTTGGCAAAAAATGCTCTTTCTGTTCCTCACTGACAATGTGCTAGGAGGAAGGAAGGTATGGATTAGTCACTGGAAGTGAATATGGGGTTTGAAAGTCAAGTCCTTTTCTTATGATATTTTCCTGTGGCATTATGAAAATATTTTTGGTGGGGCTTTGCAGGCTGACAGTAAATTGTTTTCTTGAAAATGTAATAATTTATTTATAATAAAATTTTAAATTGCTTTCAGCTCCTTTGAAATAATGGGTAGGGGATAGTTTTTCACAGAACTGTTGTAGAACTCAATTTGGAAGGGACACATAAGGATCATTGATTCCAATACCTTGTTTCTTACAGGGCTACTTGAAACTAAACCATGTGAATAAGAGCAGATGCTCCTTGGTACCATGACCACTTCCCTGGAGCTTATTTAGTGTTAAAGCTACAAATAACAGAATTATTTGGGCAGTGTAATGCCAGCCCCCTACAGCAACTTATCTTTATTGAGGGGAAGGTTCTTAGTGAAAACAGTATTATGAGGAAGATGAAACTATGAAAAATAAATCCAGCATGTGTTTAGATGAAGCTTGAAATACTATGGAAGCCTTCTGGCTTGAAATGTTTAAGTTGATCACTTTGTTAGTGAACTGTTGCTGCTCTTTGGTTCCTTCACTGCCCAGCTGTGTCAGTCAGGCAAAGCTCCCATTCTGCATGCCCAGAATACCAGTTATTCCTTACCCCTCATCTCTAAACTCATATTCCACCCCTCATTTCTAAACTCCTCTGAAATGCCTCTCTAAGGTGCCTTGGTCTGATAAAGAACTGGCTATACAGTGCTGCTTCTGTTTACCTGCTTAGCTGATGCCAGTGAAAGTTATATCTGTGACTGGTTATGGCCTGTTTATATTTTAATTTAAATGTTTTGATCTCTTGGAGCATGAAATTGCTTAGTATTGATTTCTCTGAATTCTTTAGAAAGCTCTTTACGTTGAGAACAACTTTAGGAGTTCAGCTGGTTCACTTGGTTTTCATTTTGCTTTTCAGCTTTGGAAACCCTGCCCTGGATGAAAGAAGCATCTTAGCTCCTCTCTATCAGTGCTGCATGTAAGTGAAACACAGAGGTGCTGTTCACTTTACTTTTGTAATTGCTGGCCTTAGGTTTGCAGTATCATTAACTTGGGAGCCTTCTGGAAACCTGAAAAGGTTTGCTTGGGTCCATAGTGCTGTACTTTTTTGAGATATTGTCTGTTTGATGGATGGTCACTGCCCAAGAAGCTGAGGAATCCATTTTCATGAAGGCAGAGGGTTAGCTGCAGAAAGTGTTGTCACCTCCAGGTCACTGGTTCAGCTCTGTGCACAGTCAGTGTGACAGGCACTTTGCATCTGCAGCTGTCCCCATCCAGCTCCTGACAAATCAACGTTCACATCCCAGCTTGAGTTCTCCCTGACAGCAAGGAAGGATGGCAATTCAGTCATTTCAAACTTGGTTTCTAAAGAAAACTGCAGCTCTGCTCAGGGGGCTCCTCTCAAGTAAAATCTGTAGTTTCTTTGCAGAGTTTTGTTTCTGCTTTGGCCTTTTAAGCTGTGGTTTTATTTTCAGAGGCTGTGACTTTTTGATTTCTGTTCTGTGTCCAGTCTCTTACCAGGCCATTGCTACTTCTCAGGAAATAGATGCCCCAAGGGCTGAAGTACCTCTCCTCTGAAAGAGCCTGAGAGCTGGGGTGTTCAACCTGGAGAAGAGAAGGCCCTGAGGAGACTTCAGAGCCCCTTCCAGTGCCTGAAGGGGCTCCAAGAGAGCTAGAGAGGGACTTGGGACAAGGGCCTGCAGTGACAGGACAATGGGGAATGACTTCAGACTGACAGAGGGCAGAGTTAGATGGGATATTGGGAAGAAATTCTTCCCTGTGAGGAGGCCCTGGCACAGGTTGCCCAGAGAAGCTGTGGCTGCCCCATCCCTGAAAATGTCCAAGTCCATGTTGGACAGGGCCTGGAACAACCTGATCTAGTGGAGAGTGTCCCTACCCATGGCAGGAAGGGTGGAATGAGATGTTCTTTAAGGTCCCTTCCAGTCCAAGCCATTCTGGGATTCTCTGAAAATTTCCATGAAGAAAAACACTGAGATATCAATTTGCTGACTCTGATACTTCAATATGAACTCCTCCAAGCCTTCCAAATGGAGCTTGTCTGTGAAGCTTGTCCTTGAGAGGTTCTGTCTTCCAAATTCTCTGGGACCTTTGCAGAAAGCCTGAGCTCTCATCTTGCTTGCACTAAGCACAGCTCCCTGCATGCTGCAGTACACCTGGCCTATGTTCTACAAATCCTTTTAAAAGTCATATGGAGAGCAGTTAAAGAACTTTTAAATTCTTTCATTTTCCTACATTAATTTTAAATGTATGTTTAATTTTGTGCTTTATTGAGATTCTTCTGGAGTCTTTTGTCATCATGATTCCCCCAAATGCAGCAAAAGGAGAAGCTTATCTCTGTAAGAGACTTTGCAATTTCCTGCTTTTCAGATTTTCCTTCTTTCTGGTACTGGGCAAATGCCATATAAGAATTAATTTGCATAGTTGTTTTAAGTGTAGGTTTGTTACAACAGTTGCTTATTTTGCTGGTTTTATTAGAAGCCATCAAACCCAAAAGTTTAGACCAGTGGTGCTAAAGATTTGGTCCTGAAGGATTTAGGGGAGAATCCCAAGAGACTTCATAGAACATGAGAATTGAGATGAGCTGACATGAACCAGCTCAGTGGTCAGTGAAGAGGAAAGGTCACTGCTGTGTTCTCTTTCTTGGGAGGTTTGGTCAACTGCCTTTTGTCCTTTATGATTCATTATTGGTCAGTGATGCTCTTCCTGAGGTGACCTGACTTTTGTTTGAATTTGTTGATTTTCCTTCCTTTTCTTTTGTTCTCAAACTGTGTCTGGGTGGCCACAGGACTGAAGACTCTCTGTGATCTCAGTTGGAAGTGTTCCTGTGTAACATCAGAGTTGTATCACACCAGATTGATTCTTCATCACCTTTAACTTTCAAGTTACATTAGATCCTCTCTATGATGCAGTTCCTCCTGGACCCTGCCATTCCAAACCCACTCGTGCAAGGAGTCTCCATTCTTGATGAGCCAGTATTCCCAGGGGGGTGCAGCAGGACTCTGGTGTGGTGATGTGTGTTTGTTTCTTTTGCAGCATCCGGGTTTCTACCTGGAACAGGCTGAATTACCTGAAGAACGGAGTCCTGAAGTCTGCCTTAAAAACTGCCATGTCGCATGACCCCATCTCACCTGTGCTCTCCCCCCCTCACCTGGACGCCCTGGACCAGCGCCTCCTCAGCATCCTGGCTACAGTGAAGCAGTGCACAGACCAGTTTGGGCCAGATGTTGTGCTGGTGGAAGACAGGATGACTCTGTCTCACTTGTAATCGTAGCGGAACACGAGATGAAACTCCTTTTTTAAAAAAAACAAACAAAAAAGTGATAGAAAAACAGCACAATCAGTTCAAAAGGGCTGTGGCCAAGATGGACTGACACGAACAGGAAAGCTGCTGAGCCAGAGGAAGGGAGGTGACACTGGCTTTTTCCTTGGGCTGGCAGCAGCGAGAGGCGGGAAGGAGGCGGGATGGCTCAGCCCCCGCGGCGGCATCGTGGCCACCGTGGCGTGTCCATTGCCGGCAGTGGGCGTGGCGCTGGATAAAAACGGCTCCGGGGGCTGGTGCAGTGTGTGGAGTGCACAACTCCTCTGTGGACTGCATCTGGAGGGGATGAACAGAGATGAACAGTACAGTCCCCTCCCCTTCTCTTCCCCTTGTACTCTGGCGAGTTTGTCTGATTCAGGGTTGTACACAATCAGCTCTGAGCTGGTTGGGCATTTTACTGCTTCTTTAGAGAACGAGCAGGGGTGAATAAAATAACTATTGGACTGAAGAGTTGTGCCACCCCCCCGGGGGTGGGATGTTCTTCTGATTGTCTGAGGGGTGGGAGAGGGGACCTCTGCTGCTCACTTGGCTTTTCCTTGATAAAAGGCTGGGCAAGAGGGCTGCCTCCTATGTGATAATGCTTCAGTGTTTTTGCTGAAGTCCTGTCAAAGGTTTATCCACAGGGTTGGAGATTTAGGAGAGGACAGGGTGGTTATACAGCACTTGATAATTAAGAGGTTATAGTAAGTTTCTATGTGTCTTGTCCCTTTTTTTAAATTAATCTGGCAAGGTCTGAGTAGAGAAAATATCTTTGCAGTCTTCTGTCCATTATAACCAAATGTTCATTCTCTTGTATCTGAGGAGGACAGAATCTGTCCTTGGAAGCAGTTCTGTGTAGTGAGGTCAGGCTGCTTTACTGTGAGCCCTGAGTGCTGTGGAGCCTCTGGGCATGTGGGACTGGAGGAAGAGGTGTTTGCTGGACTTCCCCAGTCACCAGCAGTAACCTGAGGTGCACACACAGCCCTGAGCTGTGGTCTGTCTTCTTCATCTCACCTGAGAGAGCTTTCTGCTGCTCGCTGTGCCCAGCTCAGCACTGCTTTCTGGGGACACCAGTGTTGGGGTCCCACGTTCACCTGGTTTGGCTGTGGCTGAGCTCACAAGCTGTGACCTCCTCTTCCAGGAGGTTTTCTGCCTTCCCCAGTTGCTTTTTGCAACCCCCACTGCAATGCTCTGTCTTGGATGGTCATCCAGGAGTCCTCACTAATGGTTTTGGCATAGATAAAGAAAAGTTGGCTTTGCAGGGCAGGCTTGGAGCACTCATCTTATGCTAGTCCTGTTGTCCTTCAGCACTGCAGCCTGTGCTGCCAATGAGTTTGTGTCAGAGAAGTGATCACCTTGGGGCAGGTCTCACTTTGTGTCTCCAGAAGAGAAGCAGCTTCATCACTGTTTCCAAATTTAACAGCTTTGCATCAGTGTTCAGCCAGCATGATCCTTAATGTAAGGAAGGAGCTCCCTTCCCCAAGTGATTACAGGTTACTGAACTTGAGAGCAAGAGCACCAAAATGTCAGTTTGAGCCCTTTTCCTTGATTTTCCTGTGGGGATTTCTCTGACTGCAGTGTGGCAGGCAGGTGAAGAGCTGTTTTCTGTTCTTGGACCTTGGCCACACCTGATCCAGGAGGTGTCAGGGAGAGAGTATCTGAAAAATGAAGGCATTGGTTTATTTTGTTGAAGTCTTTTTCTCATTGCATGAGCAGAGTATCTTGAAAGTAGAATCTGACTGTTTGCCTGAGATTGAATTCTTGCTCTCTTCTGGACTTGGCCACAGTCATAGATGCCATAGAGCAGTGAGATGATGGGATCTGGAGTTATTTACTGGAGTTCTTAGTCAGGATGGTGACACACAGCCAGCTTTGAGGACACTGTGAAGCTCATGCCTCTATCACCTGATAACAGAACATGGTTTAGAAGCTGTGGGTGGTGCCTGTAGGGTTGGAGCAAGTGCTGGTTTAAGCTGTTTCCCAGGAAATTTCAGATTATTTACCCAAAGGGGAAATAGTGAAGCACATGATTGGTGGCTTGTAGCATTTCTAAAAGCATATACTTCTATTTGAGCTTAAACATGAGTTCTTAATATTTTGGGAGGGATCTACCAAAATCTAGTATTTGATTTCCATGTGATCACTCTTGGTATTTACATTTGATTTAATAATGGGCTCAAAAAAAGATCTTTCAGTCTTTGAAATTAAATTAGTTTTGAGAACTTACATACTGCTTGAAGCTAAAACTTTTGCTGTCAGATGGAACCTGACATGATGAGTTTTTTCCCAGTATAAATGTCAAAGATTTAAAGCAGGGTATTGGTTTATTCTGGTTTACTTGTGGACAAAAGGGCATAAAGTCCAGCATTATCAATAGAAGGAAGCAAGAAAGGATTGTTTTTTGGGATTGTTTTTTTATTTGTGATATTGATGCTTCTGGTTGCTGGAAACACTACTGGAGGTTGGTGTTCTGCATCAGGAAAGAAAAATAAATTCCTCTCTTAAATCAAAATCAGGAAGATCTGGTTTTGGCCTTGTGGCGATTTCTGCCCTTTTGGCAGTGATGGTAATCTTGCTTGAACACAGAACCCTGAGAGATTTTAAATTGTAACCATTGCAAAGGAAATGAGGAGCAGCATCCACGTGCCAACAGGGTCTGCTTGAATCTGAAAAACAACACTGTTTGCAAGGCAGGTGCTCTGTGGAGGAGGTTTTCCAGACACCTTCTGATTCTTGTTCACTGTGCACGTGTCACCCACTGGCCCCAGATGTTACACACTGGTTGTGTCATGGTTATCAATGATATCAGAGCACTGGAAGCACAGAAATCAAGAACTAATTAAAGAGCCTCATCAGCCATCTGCTATTTACCTCCTCCTTCCCAAGTCAGCCATCAGGGGGAGGAGACACTCGAGTCAGCTCTTCTTCCAGCAGCTGATGAACTGGAGTGTGTCTTGCCAAACAAACTTCAACTCAAAAGTACTAATTTATTAAGAAGGTAATTTATTTACTGCAGCAGCTGGAGCAGGATGCTGGAAACAAACCCCCCTGGAGGATGTGCCAGAGGAGGCCCCTGGGAGCTGCTGCACAAATGGAGTTGCTAATAAGCAAACAGAATGCAATCATGACTTTCTACTCCTATACCCCGGGGTCAGATCCCACATAAAGCAACATTGTGTGAGTAAAGATTTTAATAAAGCAACATTGATGGATTGCCTAAGTCTCTCCCTCCCTCCCCTGTCTGTCTCTCTCGAGTTCCAACATGTGGTGGGCTGAATGTGTGAAGTGTTTTGCTGCTGCTGTCTCCCAGTTACTCCTCTGCTAATGGTTGTTAATGGCATTTACTCCAGTCATGTATATCCAAAAAATGCAGCTTGTTTGCCAGAGCCTTATTGGTAAGGAAAGAAGAGTGTCCCACAGGGATACAGAAATAAAACACTCCTAGACTGAGGTGCTCTTCTGCCCATGCATCCCAGGGCCCTGCATCTGCTGGGCATATGGGCTGAGCCCTGGGCAGTGTCCCAGGAGCTGCTTCCATGGAGCCAGGGATGAATTCTGGGTTGTGAGGGGTGTCTGTAGGGCTGGCAGGTGCTCGTGGCTGCCTTTGCTGAGCTTTTACTGGGATGGGCAGGTCTGCTCCCCCTGAGAGCTGACTTTTACTCAGGCTGCAGCAGAGTTTTTCTTAATGCCCCAACAGGGAGTGTTTCAGAGGCAGGAGGTGAGGAATGTCTGAATTCAGGGAACTTTGACCTGCTCTATAGCATCAGCTGGTGGTGTGAAACGTGTTTTCCTTTAAACTAGAGTTTCTCACTTGAAAGTTCAGATTTCAGCATTGTTGAATTCTGTAAGAACTGCTTTCTGGGGTTTATTTTGAGGGTTTTGTGGGGGAGGATGTTACGGGGTTTTTTGCTTCCTAGCATTGTGTGCTGACAGTAACTTTTCCTCAATCTCTATTTTTGAGGTGCCAGTTTGCTCGGGAAGCAGGACAGGATTCTTGCTTGTGTATGAACAGTTCAACAGCTACAGATGCTTTTAAGTTCTGACAGGCAGAAACTGGCAGTTGAGAGCTGTTGTTCCAAGCACTTTGTTGTGCTGCTGCTCTGTATTTTTGGAGTGGTTTGCCATAGTAACAGAGTGAGAATTTGTATAACTGGGAGATTTCAGTGTTTCTGATTATGTAATGAATGTACTTTTACAAAAGAATGGATACAAACAACTTTGAGCCAATGGAGAACCAAAGGGGGTTGAAAATAAGCACTTTCTCTAAAGTCCTCAAATCTTTCCCTACAATTTTTTTTTTAATCTAAAAATTAGGAAAATATATCCCAAGTGTGGGACTGGTGATTTGTTATTTGTAGAATCTCAGTATTTTTAAGAGACTGAGGATAGATAGGACTTTGTGGGGGGAAAAGGGAGGAGGAGAAAGGACTCCTCTCATACCCTTTATTCTAGATCTTTCTTTTATTTAGTGATTTAATCCATAACTGTGTTATGGACTGAGCTCTGGAGAGAGGCTCTTTTCCCCCTGCCTTCTGTCAGAGTGCAAAGATAGATGTGCAGAAAAAAAATTGCTGTATGGAAATGGGGAAAAAACTAAAAGATGGATGCATGGCATTTCCCTGCGGAGCCTGTAAATGAAATTCTGGATTGTGAGGTTCCCTCTGAGCGTTTGCTTCTCCCGAGCTCCATTGGGGTGTGGAATAAGCCACCACCATTTCTTGTGGTGCTGTTTTCTCTTCAGATGTCACCTGAGCTGAGTTGATCTGAGGTGGTGGAGCCTTAATCAGCTGCTTGCTGCTCACCAGGACCGACTGCTGGGAATAACCAGCTGTGAGTGATAAGCTGAGCATCCTCCCATCAACTCTAGGGCTCTGCAGGTCCCTGCAGCTGCCTCTGCTGCCAGCCTTACCTCAAAATCAGCAAACTGCAGTTTGGGTTTCAGCAGAGAAAGGAAAAAACCCATGTGCTTCCCATTGCCCTTCAGAGAACCCCAGAATGACAGGGCTTGGAAGGGATCTTTAAGGCCATTCTGTTCCAAGCCCCTGCCGTGGGCAGGGACATCTTCCACCAGACCAGGTTGCTCCAAGGCCCATCCAGCTTGGCCTTGGACACTTCCAGGGCTGGGGCAGACACAGCTTCTCTGGGCATCCTAAAGAACTGTTTTTCCTAAAGAAAAACTAAGCTGTTTCCTAAAGAAACAGCCTAAAGAACTGTTTTTCCTTCTGGCTTTTACTGTGTGCTGCACTTGGGCAGGGCTGACATCCCAGGAATTATACCATGAGCTGCTGCAGTGTTGCACAGTCAGTTTATCCTTCAAAATTTTCTTTTTTTTTTTTTTTCTTTAGAACATGTAACCATCTATTTTTTTACAGCATCTGCCCCTTTTAATAAGCCCTTTTCAGCTAGAGCAGTTATCCTGGGTGGGCAAAGTTTGAATGTCCAGCTATGAATTTTTTTATAAATCTGTATAAATGCTTGAGGTGCCTCAGCTAGTTTTCAGAAAGGCTGACAGCAGTTTATTTTGCTACGAATACAGCAAGTTTGATTTTTAATTTATTTCTTTAATGCACGATTTTTAGTTCTGTTTAAGTTGTTGCAAGTGGTGTTCAGGTTTTGCCTCAGTGTTTTTGTAGCTGAAGGGGCCGTTTTGTTAGTCCCGGTATGTGAAATGCTGCTGTGTAATATTTGCAGGCACCTGTAGATGGTGATGCACTCTGCTCCACGCCTGGGCTGCATCCACCTGGACCAGGCAGCTACCAGGCTGGATTAATTCTATTTATGATACTCCTTACTTTTATTTTTCTGAGCATGGGGGATGACTGAAATCCTTTCCATTTCCAAAGCCTTTTGGCCTTGGTCCCGGTTAGGATATCAGGACAGCAGGCAGCAAACGCAGCCTGGACAGCCGTGCTGCTGCCCCTCTGGTCCGTTATTTTTATTTCTTCGCCTCTTACATTTGTGTTCCCTTTGAAAGGACGCCGAGGAACAGCTGCCATTTTCTCCTGCGTCCGTGGCTGCAAAACCTCAGCCGAGCCGCTTGGGCTGCCTAAAAACCCGATTATTGGCGTCGGCAGGCGCGGTTGCGGTGCCGCAGCCCTGCGGGGCTGTCCGGGAGCCTCCCCGGGCCTCTCCCAGCTCCTTCCGCTGCGGCCGGGGCTGGCCGGGCCCGGGGCGGGGCCGGAGCCTCCGCTCGACCGCGGGCTCGGCTCTTATCCGGGCCGGGGCAGCCGCGCCAGCCGCGGCTCGGGACGTGCGGCCGGGCCGGGGCCCGCCATGGGCCGGGCCGGGCTGCCGGGCCCCCGCGGGCTCGGCTGCTTCGTGCTGCTGCTGCTGCTGGGCGGCTCGGGCAGCCCCGGCACCGCGCCAGCGCCCCGCGCAGAGCCGCCGGCACCCGTCCCCGAGCGGGGGCCGTGGGGCACGGTGCGCTACGAAGCCGTGAAGAAGCATCTGGGAGCCGTGGGCGCTCTCTCCAAGCGCTATTGGCAGTACCTGGCGTGCCGGGTGTGGCAGGAGGGCTGCGAGGAGGAGGAGAAGCAGCCCGAAGAGCGGGAGGCCAGTCCCAGCCCAGGTAAGCTCGGTTCTCTGCCGTGCCCAGGAAGGAGCGGCCGGTGCGGGCACTGCTGCGGTTCCTGTGGCGCTGCCCTTCCTGCCCGAGGCTTGCTGCCCCGGGCATCTCCCTCCTCGGCATTCCCCGGCATCAGGGCGGTGCTCTTGCGCTTCCTGGGCGCTCGGAGCCGTCTCAGCCAGCTGCTGCCGGTGCCCGCGGGGACAGGGCTGAGTCCGTGCGCCTGGGAGAGGATTGCCAAAACGTTAAAAAGCCTTTCCTTTCCTCTCTGCTCATTCTGCTCTCGTTTGCAGGCTGGGGCTTACCTCTGGTGGGCCAGGATTACCTGGAGATCCTCTCTGCCTGGTACTGCAGCTTCGGCAAGTGCTGTGAGACAGGAGATTGCAGGATAATCAACAACATCACGGGTAAGGCTGTGGTGCTGGTGTGCCTTGTTTTGAGGCTTTTTCCTGTTAAAGTGTGTTCCAGAAAGTGACGTTAGTAACGGGCTTTTCTGGGTATGGTGCTGAGCTGTGGGAGGGTGAGAGGCTGAGCTCAGTCCTGTGTCCCATTTGAAGTTCTGAGACCAAAGAGAATTTGTTCTTTACTGCACAGTGTATCTGCTCCAGCTTGCCTCGAGCATCCCATAGCTTCCAGGCACATATAGTGGGATCCACACTGGCCCAGGACCCTGCCCTAGGTCAGGAGGGCACACTTAGCTGTGTGTAAGCCATGTGTTGGTATCTTTGTGTTTTGCTGTCCCTGAGACTCCTGGTATGCAAACCCTGTGCTGGGAGCTTGGGAGGGCCTTTGGGCATTGGTGCTCTCTGCAGCTGCCAAGCATCTCTGCCTTTTCCTGAAGGAAAAAAAGGAGTCAGTGGAAGATTTGTGTCTTTTTGGGGCCAGAGGCTGATGTAGGCAGGGCACAGGCAGCCTGTGGCTTTAGTGCCACTTCACAGTTCTTTTGGCCAGGCAGCTCTGGCACATTTTCTCCTCTTACTCCCACCTGCAGTCACTGTGCTGGCAGGTGGAGGCTGAGCTCGTGCTCTCTCTGTGCAGGGCTGGAGGCAGACCTCAGTGGGCAGCTCCACGGGCAGCACTTGGCCAAGGACGTGGTGGTGCGGGCGCTGCAGGGGTTCCTGCAGAGCCCACGGCCCAGCAAGGCTCTGGTCCTGTCCTTCCATGGCTGGTCTGGCACAGGGAAGAACTTTGTGGCTCGGATGGTGGCCAGTCACCTGTACCGGGACGGGCTGAGGAGTGACTGTGTCAGGGTGTTCGTGTCCCTCCTCCACTTCCCACATCACAACTACGTGGACTCCTACAAGGTGAGAGGCAGCAACACGGGATGGTCCAGTGGGCCGGGCTGGAGTTCACGTCCTTCCCAGCAGCCCATGTGGGGCTGTGCCTTGGGTTTGTGAGTGAAACTGGATCCCACAGCACTGGCTGGTTACTGCTGAGCAGTGCTTGCACAGCCTCAAGGCTTCCACCCCTCTCCCACTCAGCCCCTGAGGTCAGTACAAGAAGTTTGGGACACACCAAAGAGCTGAGTCGTAGTGCCAAAGGGATATTCCATGTCATTTACTGCCATGCTCAGGAATAAAAGCTGTACGGAGGGGGGTTTAGGGGCAGGAAGCCATTGCTCAGAGACTGGCTGGGTGTTAGTGTCAGTGGCAGGGTGGGTGGCTGCCTTTGCACCACTTGATGTCTTTCTTTCCTCTTTCCTTCACTTACTAAACTAATCCATCTCAGCTCACTCATCTTCCTGCCTTTGCTCTGCCTGTTCTCTGCTCTGTCCTGCTGGGTGGGAGGAGATGGAGCAGCTGTGGTGCCTGGCTGGGTGATCCCAGGGCAGCCCAGGGCTCCTGACTCCTCCCTGCTGCTGCAGGCCCAGCTGCAGAGGCAGATCAGCGAGACCCTGCAGCGCTGCAGGCAGGCCCTGCTCATCTTCGACGAGGCCGAGAAGCTGCACTCCAACCTCCTGGATGCCATCAAGCCCTTCATGGCTCAACACGGCAGCAAGGGCCAGGAGGATCAGCAGAGATCCATCTTCCTCTTCCTCAGGTGATTTCTGGTCCCCTGAAGGGATGGGGAGGAGCCAAGTGAAGGTGTTTGTCCCCAGAGGTGCGTGATAAAAGGGGCTGAGGTGGCAGGGGAGGGCACAGACCCTTTGTTCCCTCGTGGTGGTTGCCTCCATGTTCAGTTTTATCTATGGATGCTGGGCATCCTCCCTGGGAACGAGGCATCTGCAGGAGGAGCTGAGGTCCAGCTGAGCTGGGACATCTGAACCAGAGTCTAGATTTGGAGGCAAGGAAGCAGAGTCAGTTAACAAAGTGTCACCCTGCCCAGCTGAGCAGATGTCACACTCCAGGGAGCACAGCTGGGGCTCAGGGTCTTGGTGGGAAGTTCCCATGCACTGTTAGGAGCTGGGGAGTTCCCAGTGCCTGGCTGTGGCTGCAGACTGAGGTGCTGTGAGGCTGATCCTGGCATCAGCACAGCCTGGTTTAGTTGGTTCCTTTCCCAGGAGCTGGGCACATGTGCACCCCAGCACTGTCTCTGTGTGGGATGCAGCTGGAGGGAGAAATGGGACATCTCAAAACCAGGATGTGAGGCAGGCACCTGACAAAGTGCCCCAAAAGCATCTTGGTCCCACTTCAGTTTAGGAATTGCAACCCTGAGCTTGGCTCTGGCATGAGCTGTTCCTAGTGGTTGGAGGTGAGTAGAGCCTTTCTCCTCCACCTCCCACCATCCAGGCAAGTGTTCCAACCTCCAAGCTTGGTTTCTTGGTTTCAGAGAGGTTTCTCTGCCTGTCTGTGTGCCCCGTTGGTGCCTGTGGAACTCTGCACACTCTGGTCCCTCCTGCGTGGAAGGAGCCGTGTGGAAGGGGCAGGTCCTGCCCTGCTGCTCAGCACGGGGTGGACGTGCTGCCAGCTGCACGGGGCTGGCCTGGTGTGCTGCTTGGCAAGCCATGAAGGTCAGCAGTGGACACTGTGTCAGCCAGCAGAGGGGAGCAGGGTGTAATCCCAGGGGTTTCATCATTCCTGCTGGCCGTGTGACACTGACCTGCTTTAGGAGGGATGGCTCTGCCCCAGGGCTCCTGTGACACTGGCAGGGTCCTACAGATGGGGTAGGACTGGACTGGCTGCCTGTCCAGCCAGAAGGGGCTGTTTGGGTTGGGAGCAGGATCAGTACAAGCTGTTTTCTCCTTGACAAGGGGTGGGGGCATGGTGGGAAACAGTGGTGGCTTTTTAATTTTCCCTGCCTTCCATTTGGGGTCCAGAGCCTCTGACATGAGGATGAGGTGCAGGATCTGTGCCTCCCCCTGCCTCTCTGCCTCCCACCCACACGAGCCCTGCATCCACTGGTTCCCAGTTCCCTGGGGCATTCAGGGCTGGGAGCAAGCCCCTCACCAGTGTCTGGGGAGGGGGGACACTTTTCCTGGACCTGCTTTCCAAGGTGTAGGGCTGTCCTGGGACCCCCAGCAGCTGCCAGGATCTTGCAAACCCCACCACAGAGCTGCCCCCATGGGTGTCCAGAGGAGCCCTTAGGTGGGAGCTGTGCTGCTGCTTTGTCCCATGGGCAGAGGATACTGTGCCAAGTCCTGGGCTGCCACTTGAATCCCTGCCCTGGACCTTTACTTCCAGTGGGATTCCTGCCACGTGCCCTGCCCTTTAACGTGGACTTTGTGGTGGTTTGTTCAGCATTTGCTGTGGAGCCAGGTGTCACCTGTGAGGTTGATGGCTTCTCAAGCCAGGACAGGGGACTGAGGGAGATGGAGGATTCTGCTGCCCCTGGGTCTGAGCTGGCAGGATGGCAGAGAGCTGCATGAATGCCTATGGAAGGGGCTCTCTGGGAAGAAGGCTGGCTATCCATGTGCTGATCCTAGGCAGCAAATCCTCTGCTGCCAACAGAACTGCAGGGGCCTGTCTGCAGGAAAGGTGCTGGCAGCTCTCAGCAGTTCAGCTCTGGGGGAAATCTTCAGTGGTTTCCCTGTGTCCACAGCAATCTTGGTGGCAACACCATCAATGAGGTGGCCCTGGACTTCTGGCGAGCTGGTCGGGCACGGGAGGAGATCTCCTTGGAGCTCCTGGAGCAGCGGCTGCGGCTGGAGCTGCAGGAGGCTGCAGGTAAGAGCTGGGCTGGCTCGGGGGGGCTGTGGGCAGGCTGCCTGCAGGGCTGCCCCTCTGCAGTGCCACACAGGGCTGTGCCTGCGGGAACAAGGCCTCGCTCCACCCCAGCCCGGGGTTGTTGACAGTAAGAGCCCCATCCTCGGTCCCTGTGAGCCAAGAGGCCTTCAGGCCCCCTTCAGCCCTGAAAATGGCTGGGGGCAAGAGGCAGCTCAACCTCACAGGGCACTCCTGAGGCTTCTCTGGGGCTCCAGGCATCTCTTGGTGTGACTCTTAAGAGATGCTCTCTGCTCAGAGCACTGAGCAGCTCTGCACAAGTGGGTCCCACTGGATGAGCCCCTCGGAGCCAAGCCTGGCCTCACAGAGGGATCGTGCTCTCAGGTGAAGTTTCTGAGTTTGCCTTGTCTTGTGCTCTGCTCCAGAGAACAGTTATGCCCACAGCCAGCTCCTCAGAGAGAACCTGATTGATTTCCTGGTGCCGTTCCTGCCTCTGGAGTATCAGCACGTGAAGCTCTGTGCACGGGACGCCTTCTTGGCCCGTGGGCTTCCCTACACCGAGGCGACGCTCGACCAGGTGGCCCAGATGATGGTGTTTGTCCCCAAAGAGGAGAAGCTTTTCTCTGCACAGGGCTGCAAATCCGTGCCCCAGCGCATCAATTATTTCCTTCCTTGAACACCAGGGGGGCCAGACGTGTGCTGAAGGTGGTTCTGCACTCCGGGAGCTGCTCTCTTGGCACAGGGTGAGAGGCAAGTGACCCAGCCAGGCACTTGCTGGGGACTTACCAGAGACTTAAACCCCTGTTACTCCCAGAGCTGTTGCAGCAAAGGAGGTGCATCCTTTACTCCTGGGATATGGGGAAAGCCTGTGCTTGGCTGCTTTTGGAGACTGTCCCTCTGACAGATGCTGTTCCATGTGAGTGGGAACTGGGAATGTCCAAGTGCTTGGTTTGTTGCTGTGTGGTGAAGGAGGCCTTGGACAGGCTGGTCCTGTAGGGACAGTGTGGCTGAAGCCACATCCCCATCCCCAGTTTTCTCTGTTGTTTTACAAGATCACCCAGAACTCTTTTGCTGGAGTTGAGTTTTTCCCCTCTGTTGCTCT
Source organism: Chloebia gouldiae (assembly GCA_003676055.1). Classification (NCBI taxonomy): domain Eukaryota; kingdom Metazoa; phylum Chordata; class Aves; order Passeriformes; family Passeridae; genus Chloebia; species Chloebia gouldiae. The sequence goes on from QUSF01000010.1 coordinate 25,884,954, forward strand.
CACTTCCTTCTAAGGTGTCTGCTGCTCAGGGACCCATGGGCCAGGATTGTAATCTATGCAGGGAGAAAAGGACTGAATAATCTCCTCTGGAGATGCCAAATCCATAGCTCTCACCTTGGAGTGTGCACCTCTTCCGTTGTATGGAAGCAGCTGTTGGGGTGAGGGGAACTTCTGCTGCAATTATTTTACTTAGCAGGTTGGTGAAGAGCCTGTTTCCTTCACTGCAAAACCAAAAAGGGAAGAGAACTCCTCTGCCCAAGGGCAAAGGGCAGGTGAGGAGGATGGTGGCTGAAGAATCAGGCTGCAGCTGAACATGGGTTTTCATGGATACAGTAAAAGCTTGGGTTTTTTCCTTTTTTAGTTTTTCTCTCCAGTACATTTGATGCTGTCGCTTTTTGGCTGGTATCAGCATTTTTTTAAAATTATTATTATTATTATCACAAGGGGCTATTTGCTGTCTGGGTACTTGCCAGGTGATGAGTGTGTTGCAGCAGCTCCAAAAAATTTCATCAGTGTTATGGGGATCACTCTGTGACCTCTGGGTCAAAACTCCCTTCCAACGGGGCTGTGCTGGTGAGGAGTGAAACATCTGCCAAGGACAGGGCTGGGCTTCCCAGCCACCCCCACCAGAGGACCTTTGCTCTATTTTAAGCCCTGACGGGTTTTGCAGTGCCAGTGCTGAGCAGGGTGACCTCTGGGGAAGATTGACCAGACAGACACATCCAAGCCCAGCAGACTTTGCTTCCCTCCGGGCACGCTGGCTCTGTTGTCTCAGGAGGCTTCACAGTCCAAGGCAGAGATGAGCCAGCTGCTCTCCCACTGCTCAGCCAGTGCAGGTGGCTTAACCCTGCTGTGTGGAATGGACCTTTGGGCTGTGCCAGCGTGGGTGATTTCTGAGTTTATGGTTAATGGAAACCTGGGAACCAGCTGGGGCAGGGAGGCTGCTGCCTCACAGGACACAGCTGGGGGTGTGGTCACTGGGCAGACAGTTCAGCAAGCTGCGTGCTGAAGGTCAGTAGCCAACAGGTTGTGTGCAAGCCAGGATAGCCCAGGATTTTTCCTAAGTGTCAAGAAGTGTTCAGCTGGGTTAGGCTGCCACAGGCCGGGCTGGCAGGAGGTCGGTGGTGGGCACGGGAGCAGCTCTGGCTGTGGCTGCTGAGGGAGGTGGTGGAGACATTGAGGGGAAGGCAAGAGCTGCGCTCTGCTGGGTCACAAGTGTGTGTGTCACACTTGGGTCAGCTCTGATCAGCCCCACAACAGCAAGAGCTGCTCTCTGGCCACACCATATGGTTCTATATAGATACCACAAAAATAAAGATACTGCTTTTCTGTGCAACCTGGTGGAATTAAACGATTTCTCTTTTTAACAATATTTTCTGCCCAAATTAAAGAGCTTGTGGTTAGGACTGAACAGCTTCAAATATTCATAAAGGGAAAAAAAAAACCCAGCATCTACTCAAGTGGTTTTTGCCAATAAAATATTGCAACCTTTATTTAAAACAAAATGCAAATTGGCAAAACTTTGTGGAACGACAGGCAAAGAGGCCCTTCCAAGGGCCTTATTTACATCAAGTTTAACACTGTTCGCAGTTCACAGTCAGACGATAGTGAGAGAATTAAATTAGAAAAACAACCAAAATATATTACAATAACAATTAAAAAACAAAAACAGTTGACAACACTGCTAAGAGTGATTGGTGATTAACGTGATTCATTTCAATCCATTCCTGCCCTCAATGAGTTCACTACCAACACAAACAGTGCCATGTGAGCCCAGCAGGCTCCACCTCCCGTGCACGACAGACACATGGGGGAAGAACGACCTCCTTTGGTACAGACATTGCTCAGCCTGGAGCTGTGAGAAACAAGTCAGTGTCCCAGAACCTCCTGTGCCCTGCTACCAGAGAGTGGGCTGAGGGCTTTGTTCCACACTCCAGGGATGTGCAGCACCACCCCAGCAGCCACTGGACAGTGCCCTGGGAGGTTTCCACACGTGCTGCAGTTACCTTTAAGTCTCCCTCCAGCTCCTGGTGAGCAGCAGGGCTGACCAGAGTGTGTCACAGAGAAGGCAGTAGCCTGATGGCTTTGTCACCACCGCCCTGCGAGTCCCTGGTGCCTGTCAGTGCCGTGGATGCCCCGGAGGAAAAGCCTGCCTCGGGTAAGTGGCAGGACACGAGGGCTGGGACTGTTCTGTGGCTGCAGTGTAACCCACCCCCCACCTCTGCCTGGTGGGGAGGGGCTGCTCTGTCTCCACTGTGGGGTTTGGTTCCCTGTGCCCCACAGCTCCTGCAAAAACACCCTGACACTTGTCAGCCCTCATGTTTGGCCGTGTCTCTCAGATACAAGGCCAGTGGCACCCAGGAGAAGGTCCTGAGGAGGACAAGCACAGCCTTCCTCTCTCCCTCCCTGCCTGTTCTGCATCAGCAACGCTGCTCCCTTCAGTTCCCCTTTCCCGCTGCTGAATCTGGTGCAGTCCCAAGACCCAGACTCCCAGCTCAGCTTCACCCCTGCCCACACTAATGAAGAACATGACTAAATCAAGTGCACCACTTTGGGGTTAAGAAGGGTATACAGTGCAGGAAGAAGAGAGAATTGCACCTGTGAGCCAGCTAATTCCCACAATGGTAGGAAGAGAAAGTGCCCCCCTGAGCTCACTCCGTGCTTTGTGCTTGGCAGTACCAGGCCCGTGGGTGCCATTCCCATGGCAAAGACAACTGCTTTAAATTCTGCCCCACAGCAGTGCAAGAGAGAGCCCAGCTCCAGCTGTGCCCCCACAGCTGTCTGACAGTGCTGAGGGGAAGAAGTAACAGGACTTCTACCTTGTCCCCTGCCCCAAACCATGGAGCATGAAGTGCTCTTCACTGGGACAAATAATGGGGTGTCAGCACCCACGTGTTCCTTTGCACATCTGGTGCCAGGCTGAAAACGGAGAACTGGCCACAGTGGGAACCTTTAAGGCAGAAGAGAAAGGCAGACCTAGCTAAAGGGAGAGGGAATGGTAAAAGTTTTAGAAGCAGCAGTGGAAGGCAAGACAACTGGATGGTAATTTACAGCAGAACCAGCTTTCCCAGATTCCTTTTGCTGTCCTGCCAGAGGGCAGGGGAACATTGCAGTTTGGCAATAAAACACTCCAGGGCAGCAGAAGTCCCAGCAATTCTGCAGCCTCCATTTCAGGGGGGAAAAACCCCGGTCAGGTCAGCACTACCTCTGCCACAATCTGCCTTCCTGATGTTAGATGATAGGTAAGGGCAGGGGAAACACTTTCCATGAGAGTGACAACAGGCAAATCCCCAAATTCCACCAGCCTTTGATTTTGCACCACAGGAGGGGTCAGCACTAAAGGGGCTCCTGTGTTTGGCCCAGGGTTTGTAGAGTCTCTGTGCCTGGAGATGCCCAAAAGCCAACATGGTCCTCACAGGTGACTCTTGGTGGCCCTGCTTGGGAAGAGTGTTTGGACCAGGTGACCTCCAAAGTTCCCTCCAACCTCAGCCATTCTGTGACTGTGGAAAAGCAGTTGGATGCTGTCTTGTCTCACTGCCCATCTCTGCTCCAGGGCCAAGGAGAAAATGGGGCACCTGAAAGGAAGTGGGGATGGCCCACAGCATTCATTGGGACACAGGTGCTTTCTTCAGAAAGGGCTGCAAGAGCTCTAGCTCTAGTAGCTAGAAATTCCATATTGCTATTCTACCACCTTTGCTGTAGCTTTTCTGGAAGACTGGCATTTATGGGGAAAAAAAAAAAAAAGGTTTGTTTCAAAATACTCATCAGAATTGGGCTAAACTTTAAAATGTTCTGGTTAAGATTCCTTTCCCCTGGAATCCCTTCAGTTCCAGCCTGTTTGTCCCAGGCTGAGCAGCAGTACAATTGTGGAACCATGTGATGGTCTGCCAGGGTAAGCAAGACCTGCCCTTCTGCCCTGAAGAAAGGAGAGCCCCCCCACCTTCTAAATCCCTCTGATTGTTTGACAGGCCATGTGAAGCAATGCCACAAGCCACCTTCCCTTTGCAGGTCATCTTTCCAAAGGCAGTCAGCTTGGATGCACACCTTCCATGAAGATGACTGAGAGAGATAAGGTAAAACCACCAAAGCCCTCAGTAAAGTCTAGGAGATAAGGGGTTGGTACTCTGCCTGTGGAAGAGCCTTGGGACAGCCCCGAGGGCTGCAGGGGATCAGGACTTGCCAGCACAAGGGGTTGCTTGGTTCTTTTTCCCCCTCACTTACTGGGCCACAGAAGCTCATTGGTCCATTGTACCTCACGTGCTGCTCCTCTGCTGTGCCTCCACACACCCTGAAATAACTTTGCTTAGCTCAGACCAGTGCTGAAATGAGGATTCTCAGCCCATTTCTAAAGATTTTTCCAAGCCTGTCTCACTATGCTCTGTGGAAAAAACAGGGACACTTGCTGAGACACCCAGCCTGCTTCCAAGCACCAACATGTGCTTCTAGACAGAAGCAAAGTCCCCATCTTCTAAAGTCACACCTGTGCCACAGCTCCACTCTAAATGCTCAGACTAAAAGCAGCACAGCCACACTTGAAAAACAAGTTTAGAAAGCTTTTAAGCAAAAAAAAAAAAAAAAAAGACTTAAGGTGCAAAGCAAGTGAGATCCTCTATCAGCAGCAGTGTGAAGTGAGCAGCAGCATGCAGGTAAGGTGTATTTGGAGCCAGGTTTCAGGCCTGTTTCCTTTCCTCTCACAAACCAGCAACTGAGCTCTTCCTACTTGCCAGTACATTTACACCCTGGGGAGTTGTGCATAGACACAGACCAGCTTTCTGAGCCCACAACAGTCTGGAAACAGCAGAACCAAGGATGACAACACCAACCACTCAGCTGATCTCATTCTGGGGTTTTTAGAAGGCATTAGAGACCCAGTGGGAACCCTTCAAGGCAGAGCCACAGATATTGTTGCCACGCCTCAGGCACAGAAGTGCACAGGTTATGGGCACGTTCCCTACACCACAGCACAGGATTCTGGTCTAGCCTTTAAAATACAGGAATAAATACATGGAGATACCTGTGGTGTTTCCAGTGTGCTGCCATACTTTATTACCTGGGGATGCAGAGAAGCTGGAAGCCTGTGAAACACCAGAACAAATCCAGGAATCTAGCAGTGTGAAGGGTTAGGAACAGGTGCAGGGAATCCTGCAGCAGTAAGGACATGTGGTGGGCAGGCTGGGCTGTACTTTCTGGTTCTCCAGCTGGCCCTGCAGTGCTGTGACTGCTAAAGGAATGTGGAGAACAGCCAGGGGGGCAGAGGCTCTGCCTTACCTACCATGGGTCCTCAAGGTGATCAAACTGAACTGGGGAGTCAACCTGGTAACAAGTGAAAAAACATCTAGAACTTAAAAAAAAAAGAAGAACCCACCCACCGCACCAACAACACTGGCAAGTTGTGCAAGAGCCCCAAACTACTCAAAAATGACCATCAAGCAGCACCTGTGCTAAACCACTAGAAATAGGTATCAGCTGAGTGAAGGCTGTGTGGTGGGAAGGGGGAATTCCAGTGGTAAGTCTGCCCAGCATCCCTGACACTTCCAATACAATGACAATGAGAACGTGGTGGATGAGGCGGACAGGAGGGAAAAGGGACAGTTTCATATATTAACTAATCTTGCAGTTCTCATTACAGCAGCAACAGTGCTGTGGAAGTTAAGCCATTCAGACCAGTGCATCCACCTCCAGCAGCTCTGGATACTGTCAGTGCATTAGACCTTTCCCCCAGCTGTACATGACCCCCCTCCCAAGCTGCTCTGGCTGCTCTGCCCTTGGTACCAGCAGAGCCCCAGTGCCTTTCCTTGGCTTTGTCAGGACAGCAGAGCACAGGTGAGTGCAGCCAGGCCAGGATCTGTGCAGCCAGGCAGCCGCAGCCACCCCAGGACTCTGGCTGTCACCACCACCCTGCCCAGAGGGAGAACCTGCCATCGGTTCTCCTGCCTCTGTAGGGGAGGAGAAGGAACTTTCTTTCCCTTGCCATACCAAACAGATCAGCCTGACTAGGTAGGGACAGATCTTTGACATTCTGCCCCTTACAGATTTAATCTACCCTCTCCATCCCCAATTTTTTGAGATGAACCTGTAAACGTGAGGAGAACTCAGTGATCTGAGGTACTTCACATACTCAAGTATCAGTCTTTCCTTTTGAAAGCATCAGTACAGAAAAAGTCCCGCCCTCCCCGCGTGTGTTTCTCTTACCCAGATTGACAGTAGCTACCTTTGCACCACATCACTGATTTCTTGGACGCATGACAATAAGTTATTAAGGACGGGGTTCGCCCCATGGACACCAGCAGCTGTCGAGGACACCTGCAGCTCCTGCAGGCTGAGTTCCAGTTTGCTCACGGCTTCCCGGAAGGCGAATTTGTTGCGCGTGTGCGGGATGCAGTCCACGTAGCCTGAGCAGTAATCCAGCAGCTGGTGGCCCGTGTCCACCAGCTGGCTGTTGGGCGTGGGCTCGGCGATGGCGCTCGAGAGGAGACCCGCGCACTCCAGCAGCGCCTCCTTGCTGATCTTGTCTGCGGGGATTTTCTCGGCCGCCTGTTTGGTCTTTCTCAGCGCTACCTTGGCCGTGCCGTTGGCCATTTTCACTGGGGAGGTGGAAGACGATGACAGAGGCACTTGGGGCGGAGGCATGGCGGGCCTCCCAGATTTTCCACCGACAGGTGCTGCTGCTGCTGCCGCCTTCTTGCTCCCTTCGTTGGATTCCAGTCCGTGCTGCGCCCCCGCCACGCCGCTCAGCTCTTCTGCCGCATCCGAGCAGGCAGCTGGCTGCTGCAGGAGCCGCATCACCGGCGGTGGAGGTGGAGCACACTTTGGTTTTACCCGTCTGGGCCGGTCCCTGTCGCTGGAAGAAGTGACCTGATGCTCAGATAAGAGCTTAAATTTATTACCCTGAGAGTCTGTGCCAATGAGCTGCACGTCTGCTGGAGTGTGTTTTAGAGTGGGTGAGATTAGGACTGGCACTTTGTGGTTATGAGTGGTTGGAAGTATTGCTGCAGCCTTTACCGGAGATGACCACCCCGGCCTCTCGCCATCCTCAAGGGCCCCTTGTCGCGGGCCACTGTTTTTTTCCTTGCCCTTAGGAGCTGCCAGTAACCCTGGACCCTCCTTTTCTTCTGACGTGGAGGGAGTTCGAAAGGGGAGTGCTGTGGCACCTCTTGGCAAGAGTTTTGCTTTTGGTCTCTCTCTGGTCAAAGCAGGGCCTTCTTCAAACCTTTTGGGAATCAGGTCACTGGCCCTCTCTGTGTTCTCATCGGGCTGGGAGGAGGTGGACACAGTCCGTTCCAGCTGAATTTTTGACCTCTGGGAATTTCTGGGAAGGGTCATTGCCATCCTATCCTGCTCTGGAAGCCCTGAGGACATGGAAGATGTAGAGTTTGACCTTGGAAAAGGCTTTGAAGCTTCTTCATTGCCAGTGGGTTTTCCTGCTCGTAAACCCAGCGTCTTTTTAATCAAGCGTGGCGTGAAGAAGCCGGTGATGCCCGACCACCCTCCACCAGTGCTCACAGCCCCAGCACTGCTGGGCCCAGTGCCCTCCTCGCTGTAGAAGGTCCTCTGCACAAAGCCCCCTCCGTAGCACTTGGGGGGAGCCAGGCTCGTGTCCTGCTGCGCGGGAGCAAAGGAGAACCCGTCCACGTGCTGCAAGGAAGCAACAGAGGAAAAGTTACCCGTCAGCTCGTATTTCTTATGGGGCTGGTTCTCCATCTCCCGGAAGGAGCTGCTGCGCTTGGGAGGCGTGGGAGCGTTCCTCTTCTTCATGAAGGAGCTGAAGAAGCCCCCTTTCCTGTCCCTGGTGAACGTGGTCTCTTTGGCATCCTCCAGGAGGCTGCTGGGGGACTTGTCCCTCTGCTTGCGGGGCAGCGCGGGGGACCCGCCTGTTGGCTGCGTGCTTCTGATGAAACCTGGGCAGGAGAAACAGGTCTCAGTCTGGACAATCTAATTCCATTTTCACCTCCCTGTCCTGCACTGGGTTTTACAGGCCTGGTATATTTACCTGCCCAGGTGCTGCAGAGATATAGTGAGGGAAGAAGCAAGCACTTGAATTTTATTTTTTCTTTACTTTTTTCCATTTCTGTATATGACTTGTCTGTTGTCTATACTGAGAGGCCACTTTGGAGAGAGATCAGAAAAGAGTTGCTCTTTTCTTTCAGTTTATAGCTCTTTTCCTGTAATTTTCTGCTCCTTTCCAAATACCCTAAGTATAGGAGGAAATCTCTTGCTACATTGTTACCTTTAGTTTTGAAGCTGTCACTTTAAAAAGAGCAGCAAAACTGAATTTGAAAGAAAAACTACAATGGGATTTACTAAAAGAACACTGAAAAAACTACAGTACTTTCTATTTGCTAGTAAATAATTGTCACAGCAGCACAAAGCATGCCCATGTCACACTGCTCTTTGTTTCTCTGAGAATTTACCCCCTGTGCCCACACCTGGTGCTGAGCTGGATGCTGAGTGCTCCACAGTGTCCTGTGTTCCCTCAATGTTCTCCTTGTTCTCTGCCTGTTTCTTCAGTGTTCTTGTTTTGGAGGGAAGCATGGGTAAGCGGGGCAGGTAAGGAACGATGGATGAGGACGAGGCTGTTCTTCCAAGCTCCTCTGCTACCTCTGCAAGGAAAAATAGGGAATAATCAAAACAGAGACTACCAAAGGAAGAGAAAAAAAAAAAACAAACCAAAACCGAGTCTTTCCTGCAAACACAGACTGGCAAGAAGAGATCCACGACTGAGAAATACATAATTTATGGATTTAATCTTTGTGCAAGTCTAGAGGTATTCAGGGTCAGATGTTTTTCCTAACCATTTCAAACTCATTTATATCTTTAAAAATTCAGCCAAAAGGAAAAAAAGTAGTGGTAGGATCTGTACAAAGGGTCTATTAAAGGCTGCTCAAGAGCTAAAGGCAGCACTGGATGCATTTGCCTCTTTTCAATCAAGGTGCCTCCTACTGATGCACCCCAAAGTTGTGTCCTCCCTGGAATCTGGGTCTATGTTGCTTTGCTTGAGGCAAAACACTGCATCCCCCTAGATAAAGAAATGAAGATTACATGTCAACAATAGGTCAACAAAAAGAAAAAAAAAAAACACAGAAAAAGCCCCACAACCTTCTGGCCACACCCAGCTTGGCATTTGTGTGGCCACTGGCTGTGTCTGTTACAGCTCCTCATTGATAAAATTCCACCTGGTGCGTCTTCTCTGAAGAAGAGAAGTTGATGGAGCAGTTGCATATTTAATTTAAAAATTGAGCAGAATGCTCTGACATTTCTGCTTGTCTGCTGAATAGTATCACATTCCTCAGAACTATTTACCTCCTGGTAGATTATATTTCAACTTGAGCTGCACAGATTTGCTCCTAGAAGTAGCTAAGCAGAAATCCAGAGATTAAAGCACACTTTGTTAAAAGGCTGGTAAATAATATTTCATGATCTAATTACTGCAGTCAGCAAGGGACTGTGATAGGCATGCACCTTTCTCTCTGTCCATTGATTACTATTCCTCACTCTTCAGCCTGGAAAACAAGAGATTTCCTCTGATAGAGGAGACAATATTCTTTAATCAGCTGTTTGGCATTTATTACTCAAATGAAATTACACTGTTCCTTGCACTGGAACGTGTCTGAAGTTTATTCAGTATTTGTGAAACAAGTAAGAAAATGCATTTATGCCAATTATGGCTAAAAGAGTAAAAGATGTAGCTTCCATTTCAACCCCACTGCCAGCAAATGAGCCTTAAGGGCCCATCCATGAGACACAGCACTCTAGGGATAACCTCCAGTGTTGTTTCTGGAACAAAACAAGAGCAGCTCTCACCCTCTGAGATGCTCGAGTCGTGGAACATGGTTTCAAAAGCCTGGTGGGTCTCAGCAAAGGAAGGTCGGTCTGGTGGGTTCCACTTCCAGCCTGCAATGTCAGATAGCAGAGTAAGACTCAGTGCTAAAACAGGGAGATGAATTTTTCTTCTGTCCAAGCAGACAGAGAGGATCAGATTCTGACCTACTGTTAAACAGGCTTTAGAGTCATTCACGGGTACTGACTCATGGCAGCACTTAGTACCCTACTGTATCCTCACCAAAAAATCATGAGAAGGAGGAACCAATTCTAGAAATCCCAGCTCTCTGCCAACTCTACAAGTTATTCTGATCTCCCTATCCCTTCTGAATTGTTTGGGCAAAGGACAATTCTGTATTTGCTACCCTGGCTGCTTGGACTGAACACATCTAGCCCAGTCACAGATAACTGAGTGTGTAAAGCTTCACGTACCATCCTGCTCCCATGCTCTTAATACTGAATTTCAGGCAGACCCTTCCAAAAGAAGGATGTGTGGACCCTCTGGGGGAAAGAGGAGGGGAGTGCCTTGATCCTGGATGGAGCTTGGGAAGTTACAGAAGAGTATCATGATGAAAAGTGTAATTTCTGTAGATAGAAATCTGCACTAGAAGAATATATTTTGGAAGCACTGTATGCTGGTATCACCATAGGGTCTGGAAAGTGATTGGCATTCTGCTTGTTTTGCATTATGATCATATGAATTCCCAGCTTTTGGGCTTTTATCAGTTTCCTTAAGGTTTTTTAAGCAGTAATATCCTTCATCATTCCCCACCTTCTTTGTTTCATAACTGAAGCCCACCCTAACTCTGGCATGCTGAGGATCAGGTGTTGCTGTTAATTACAGATTCCTTCCACCTTCCCACGCTTTGTCCCCAAAAGTGGAAGAAGATACTCACATGCCCTCATCAGTTCATACACCTTGGGAGGGCACCCCTCTGGTTGCTCCATCCGATAGCCCTTTTCCAGCAGATCATACACCTGAGAGAGGTCAATGCCTGGGTATGGTGACATCCCATAGGTAGCAATTTCCCATAAGAGCACCCCAAAGGCTGCAAAAGGAAGAAAACAAAATTCCTGGTCATAAGTCTGCCCCTTTGTTGTTCATTACTCTGTGACCCTCACTGCAGCTTGAAGCAGCATGGTTTCCTTGCAGGTATTTCAGGCCAGTCTACATGGAGACATCACATGCTAGAAATTCATGATTCATGAAGTTCTGGGCTGGCATGTGACCATTTTCACAAAGGTTTCTGCCCAGGCCAGAAAACAAGTCTATGTCTGGTCTGGCAGAAAAAGTCAGAATGAACAAGAAAAGGACACTGAAGGTGAGTTTTCTTACCCCACACATCTGATTTGATTGAAAAGGTGTTGTAGGCCAAGCTCTCAGGAGCTGTCCATTTGATTGGGAACTTGGCCCCAGCATGGGCTGTGTAGGTATCACCAGTCATGAGTCGACTTAAGCCGAAGTCAGCCACCTTCACCACATGGTTTTCTCCAACTAAGCAGTTCCGTGCTGCCAGGTCCCTGCACAAAGGAACAAAGGACACCACTGCAGCAGCAGCAGCAGGGCTTTTGAATGCAGTTTTGGGGCCCTGCTTCCCTGGATCAGGAAGTGCTCTCTGTACACAGCAGGTAGCAAGGTGAGTTTTGCCCTGAACAGTGTCAAAAACTGAGTTGACTTATTCTTTGTAGCAATGAGGTAAATCTGGATTAGGATTAACTTTTTAAATTCTATTAAGTTTTCAGTAATGGTGGCTGTTCAGGTGCCAAGTTTATGTTGGGATAGGATGGGATAGAATGGGATCAGCAGCTCATCACACACTGGTAACAGGCTTATTGCATGACTTTTTCTGCATTTAAACCGGACTTTGGATGGGCACTGTCTGCACACAGGTGTTGCCAGGCAGTTGGGCACAAGATTGCCATGAAAGTCCTGGAGAGAAACTATTGCAAGACAGTACTGAAGCCAACACAGCCAATGGATAAAGCCAGTGTGAATCCCAACGGTGGAAGAAACCTCCCCAAAAGCTGGAATTCCCAGCCCATCATTCTGGTGGCCTGTTTATCACTGCAATCTGAAACTGTACCAGCTCCACATGACTTCACCCACCTGTGGATGAAGTTCTTCTTCTCCAGGTACTCCATGGCAGAGGAGATCTGGGTGGCCATGTAGAGCAGCACGACAGCGCTGACCTCCTCGCGGTTGCACTCGCGCAGGTAGTCCAGCAGGTTCCCGTAGGGCATGTACTCGGTCACAATGTAAAAGGGGGGCTCCAGGGTGCACACACCTGCCAGGGAGGAGCAGCAGCCTGTGAATAAAGCTTCCCTTTCTCACCACTGCTCCTGATTTAACAGCCACTGATTCTTGTACCATTGCATTTTGTACCACTGAGTGTTCTTCTGGGAAAGTGAAGACTTCCAGGTCAGTGCAGCCCAAACTCAGGGCTTCTGTCTGTTTTTCTCTCTATGCACTTTATGGATAGAGAAAAACATGTCTATAAAAACACCACTATTCCTATCTAATATTCATGAAGCAGTAGTTCTGTTCTTTGAAAGGTTACAGAATGAAAAAGGAGGATTATGAACACACAGTTTGCTTTTCTTCCCCTCTCTGACTTCATAAAGCTGAAGAGTGGCCAACTGGAAGCAGGTACCTGTCAGCTGGCAAGATTTCCAGACTGAAATGTCACTAGAGAGTCATGTGAAGCACTCCCATGTGCTGGGTAAGGAATCAGCACGGTGGGACCTGCTCCTAGAGCAACATTCTCACACATTCCTGGGATGACTCCTTGCTACAGTCACTGTACAAAGCATGTCAAGGCGGAGGAGGAGGGCAACAGGATACTCTTGTCACAGCTCTGGGATCCCCCCTGCAGCTCTTTACACACTCAGGAGTAAAGCAGTGTGCATCAGAAAGAGCAAAAATGCAGCCCTCCGATGACAAAACTCTGAGTGGCTGCTCCTGGAACCAGACAGGGCTGGCACACACTTCATCTGTGCCCTTTTTAAAAAATGGGTACAGAACAGTTGCTGTTAGTAAAAGCCTTCACATTCTTCACATTTCTCCTTTGATCCTAGGCTTGGCTTGACAGCTCTGCTTCTGAAAGTGCCAGAAATCCAGAAGCAATTAAACACTAGTAAAGGTTTAGGGTGTCTCCTTAAGAATCTTTGTGAATGTAGATTTAACAGCTATGCAAAGTATTTAATAATGATCATCAATGCATCTGCCAGTGAGACAACAGGGCAGAGTCACGATGTAAAGCCTGTGGATTTTTTCCAGTCCTGAGTTGTTTGATCTCATGTACTTATTTGGTGATACAGAGTTTCTCACAGCAGCAGCAGTCTGGTGTCTTCTGCCTAATTATGGACTAATTTGTTCTTTTCAACGCAGCCTTTTCTGTAAATGTCTCTAATTTGAGAAGTATGGAGAATGGTATTTGTTATGCTTCCAATAGAAATTTTCATTTCACTTTGAATTTTCTTACAATTTTTTCCTATTCTCTAAGAAAAAGCCACAGAAAATTATTTTGTAAATCTGATTTAACAGAGCAGAGAAGGAATCTGAACCTGATCACTGAACCCTGGAGCATGTTTAAGGACAAGGACACAAACCAACAGGAGGATGATATTGCAAACTTTATGTAACAGTCATGCCTCAACAGCTAAGTTGTCTACTAATGTAAGTGACTGTATTTGATGTTTTATTTAAAATTAGTGTCTCTTAGCTCCAGTATTACATAAAGCTGTCAAAAATACCACCCCATAACCTGACCTGATTCATAAAGTTATATAAATACAGAAAAGCTGCCACTGCATTTAAACCAGGCAATTTTCTGCCAAAATGAAGACTAACTAAGAACACAAAGAGCAAAGCATTTCACTCACCTAACAACTGCACTAGATTTGGATGCTTGATCTCCTTCATCACAGCAGCTTCTTTCAAGAACTCTTCCACCTCCATGGTATCTTCCTAGATAGACAGAGAGGCAAAAGAAGGGAACATTTATCTTCATGACCAAGGTCTGGTTAACACCACACATCCTGGTTGAATATAAATGGTGGCATCTTTGTCTCCATTCTGCCGTTTTGGCTTTTACCAAAGCAAACTGTAACAGCCCTGAACAGCTGCCTGGCTGTCCTGCAGACCCATCTGCAGTACCCTGGCAGGGCCAGGCTTGCTCATTTGGTAGTTGTTGTGGCTGGTGAGAGGAAAACTCTCAGGATCACTGACTTAGCTCCCCTGTATAGCTATAAAACTTAACTTATTCAGGGGCCACTAAGAATTGCAGTTGTTAATGTTGAAATAAACAAGGTTTTGAAAAGGAAGAGAAATGGAGAAGCTGATTTTTTTCAGGAGTGGAGGACAGCTTACAAAAGGTATTTTCTACATCTCTAATTTCTTAAAGCCTCCACAGCTCCTGTGGAGAAATAGAAGTTGGGTTTGTACCCATTTCTATTGGTCTGACCTGGACATGCAGCTACGGCTGGGCCAAAATTCCAAATTGTTTCTAAGCCACGTGCACTGGTGTAAGTTTGATAGGGTCAGTTTGATCTGCAAAGCTACTCCCAAGCATGGATTTTATACAGATCAGCACACTCCATTTTCTGATGTTTGTATCACGAGATGCAGTTGAGAACATCACAATTTCCTTACTCATGTCATAAACAGTGACCAAATGAACAGTGCCCGGAATCTAAAAACTCACCTTTAACGTTTTCACAGCCACTGTGAGGTTGTATTTCTTCCAGACCCCCACGTAGACCTCTCCATACTGCCCTCCCCCGAGCTTGTGCTTCATGGTGATGTCGGTGCGCTCCATCTCCCACTTGTCATGGATGGGGGACACTCCATACACGGTGGGCTTATTGCACTTGGGTGCTGGGTAATGCAGAGTTGTCACCAGGCCATCTGCCACCGTCGAGTGATGGTGCACCAGCTCTGCCAGGGTGCTGAAACGGCTTTCTGCTGTCACATAGACCTGTCAAGCAACAAACAGGAATCTGCTTAAATGAAGGCAGCTGGAAGTTTTCAGTAATGCTGGAAAACACGTACAAACATTCTAACTTTTTAAAAACCTGAAAACCAGGACTTTACAATATTTGTTCTCTTCCTGTTGGGCAAATAACTATTAATCTGTAGAATTTTTACTTGCAGAAGGCAACTACATATAAGCCATCACTTAAGAGCTGTGCTGTCTCCTGCCTCGTGCTTTACAGGACTAGAAACTGGAATTCTTGCGTCTGTCAACACAACATGCCACTACTTCATCTTGGTTAAAAATGCTGACTTACCAAAGCTCTGCTGCTTCTAAGGGGATCAGTGGAAGGCTACCCCCACCTCCAACCACAGCTGCCTTGCTACCCAGCTACTTTCAGCCCAGACAAGAACTGTCTACACTTCTTCCAAAGTGCTGTTTGGGGAGTCACCATCAAACCCATCAAAAGAACACACGTTCTTTTATATTAATACTGGATCTGCAACTTGAGATTCTGCAAGGTGATATCGCCACCTCCTCTCCCCACAGCACTGCCCAGAGGTGCTCACCTTGCCATCCGAGGTGGTGTTGATCCTGTAGTGGTAAACACGTCCTTCGTACCTGAGCGAGATGGACAGCTGCCCTGGGCTGCTCTCGCTTTCCCGCACCAGGAAGCTGCCATTGATGAGGCTGCTGAGCAGATACTCTGCTGCACTGCGGGACACCGGCCCGTGGTACCACGAGTGCTTCTCCAGGCTGTTCACTGGAGTGATGTAGTTGCTTGGTACCCAGCCCTGCCCATTCTTCGAACGTACCTCACTCCATTCACCATTCTGGTTGTAACCCAGGACTCGCAACTTCTCACCTGTGACCAGAAAGAAAAACACAAAATAAGCACAGTGCAAGTTGTTGTGTCTTCTTGAGGGAGAAACTCAGCATCGGTTGAGCCTGGGTTTGTAGCTTAACACAAGAAATCATCTTATAATTGAACTGCTACATATAAAGTATTCATGAAGCAAAGGCTCAGACAGAATACCTGAGATACTGTTCACTGAGATGAACTCAAACAGCTTCTTGTACTCCAGCTTCTTAGACTAGGAAAACTTTATTTTCTTGGAGGAATGAGGTTTATTTTCTTGAAGCTTTAAATGGTATATGATTTAACAGCTCTGACACATGTCCTGACCAGAATCAGAAAGTGTCTGTGCAAGCCTGAGTCTTGATTGTTGAAATTGCCAAGTTGTGTTACCACCGGTGATGTACCCATTTCCCTCTGCCCTTCCTACAGCAGGTATCCATCCCACTGTGGGGCCAGTGACGTGGGGAGCCTGCCACAGGAGTGGGCTGGACTGTGCCTGTCCCAGCAGAACTGCCCAGCAGGTGTCCCTCCAGCACCACGAGGGATGGGCTGTCTGCTTCCCACCACTGCTGTGGGGAATCACCTTCTCTAAGTGCACTATTCCCATTCTCTAAGTGCACTATTCCCATTCCTATCCAAGCAGGGATTCCACTTCCTGATTCCTGTTGCTAAGTTTCAAGCCCACAGCTGCTCTGCACTCCCAGTCTTACCTTTGGTGATGCTGAGTGTGTTGTCACCACTTGCTACAAAATCGTAAAGTGCAACAAAGAGATTGGGATCGCTCTCAGTGGCTCCAAGCAGGTTCTCCTTGGAGCTCCATCTGATGGCTTCGTTCAGTGCCTGGGGCTCGACGTCGCAGCCGTAGGGGCGGTGCAGGGCCTCTGAGGAAAGGACAGGACAGGCAATCACTTTGTGTACAGCTCTAATCATGGAAGCAGGGAATGTCCTGAGGTGGAAGGGACCCACAAGGATCATGGAGTCCAACTCCTGGAGAAGGTGATTTAGCTGCTATAAGCCAAGTAGCAAGCTATGTATATAAAATTTATATTTAATATTTGTTATATGTACTTTTATTTATCTACATCTCTATTCAAAATTATTTAAGACTTCGTGGATTAAAAATAGGCTCACAATTAAAAGCACTTTTTAAAATTACATGAATTAGCAAAGGAAACTTTTCAATCACAAAATGTTATGTTTTGTCCTTATTGTTTCTGTGGTGGACACAGCCTGGACCTGAAATCAACATAACAAATACAGGTAAGACTGAATTATGACACAAATGACATGTATAAGTTGGGATAGTAACAGGTTCAGTATTAACACGAATGACAGAGGTCTGTAATACATTTCAAGACTCTGTAAACAGAGGTGGAAGACTGACAGGAGCAGGGACAGAAGGCAGTACAGGTGATGCTGGGTATTTAGCAGCAGCACTTCTGTTTTGCTGTTTCAGTGGGCAACTGATGCAAACTTGTGACTACCAGGGAGTGGGGGGAGAAATCAGACATCTTTTAGCAATAAAAGAAAAAAGTCCCTACAGTTCTTGTGATGATTAAAACAAATCTAAATCCACAGGGTTTAAGGAAGAACTGTATCAAGAAGCAAAACTCTGAACACTTCATGCTAGTGCTATGTCAAGACCATCACTGGCTTTCTAACTCATGGAGAGGTTTTCCAGGAACATGTGGTAGAGTAAATTTCAATATTAAGACAAGAAAAAGAGTGATGGTGTGGTTTCATACATGGGGGCTGCTCAAGGAAAGATATGGAGGTGTAAAGTTATATACTTTGTCAGCACAGATCTAAGCCCCTGTCCCAATATCTATTTCTGAATTCTCTAGTCGAACTTAGAGAAATGTATACTGCAAAGAGATTTGATTAAATGCACTAAACATAAAAAATTCTTTCTAAAAAAATCTGATACTTTCTTTGCTTTACAGACATTGGTTTGGCCCATTTCTGATGGGCTGAGAAGTCAGGCTTGGGATGTTTTTAAGCAGACACTGCCAGAGAACGTGTGTGGCTACACCCACCCCCTTCTCCACAGGCCCCTGAGATTTACACTCATGAGCAAGAGCTGTCTATACGGCACTTGAAAAAGGAAAGAAGAGCTCAAATGCAGCACAGGACAGGAAAATTGGGAAGCCAGTGAGATACAAACCAGGAAGAAGCCTGTGCCATGTAACAGGCAGAGTAATATGCCAAATCTGTGTCACAGGACAGAGCTCAAGCCTGGGAAATGAGGACTAAGGGGCGTTTCCAGCCTATAATGCCATTTTTAAACTGAATTGTAGGTATATGAGAAAGCAAGTGGTTGAGGTTTGTTCTGTTTCCTTTTTAAACGTAGCTAAGTGGCTTTTGACTGCATTTCTGGTAATTATTCAGAGTTCTATTGCTTGCATAACCTGTTAGTCTTGCAATTACTTAATAACCTAAAAGTAGCCTTCTGTCAAGGTTCTCCTAGCACAAAAAGAAGAGACTACAGACTGAGGCACCAAAATGTCAGTTCCTTGATTGCACTGCCTGCAGATGCAATATTTACATACATTTCTTATTCCTAACTCTCAACTGCAATTAGTTTTACAAGATATTAACCCATAAGACTGGAAGCTATCATGGAAAATAAGAAATCCTAATGCTCAGCCACCTACATTACAGCACAGCTGCCAACATCCCACTGTATTTTCTTGGGGCTGGATGTGTGCATACTAAGCTCCATGAAAGAACACCAGTCCCTAAATCCAGCTCTCTTTATGGAGTAAAAAACCATATTTAATTACATCATACATTCTTTATGCTCCTACAGTGACTTGTGTTATGAGTGTTTCAATGCTTTAAACAAAGTCAAATGTGCTGTATGAGAACCCTGACTTACACATCTCTGCTAGAGAGCAAACACAAAAGTAGACAGTTTCCAAAAAATACCCAACTTTTCAGCTCCAAAATCCCTTAACAGTGTTAATCACCTTCTTACTTTCAATTGTGTATCTGCCAACCAGTGAAAGGCTTTAAACAAAAAGATAACATTTGTTCTAAGTCAGAGCATCCTTTAAGTTTCTTCCTCCAGCCAGAAAAGCTCACACACCGAGCAGCCAAGCCCTGCTCCACAGACAGCCCAAAGTGAAGTGTTTATCCATGCAGCCATGGATAGTCTGAAGCAGCCCAGGGCCAGCCCAGCTCCAGAGCTGCTGCAGGCAAGGTGAAGCCAGCAGAAATGCCAAGTTCTGTTCAGCACCAAGAGTTCTGCCCACATGGAAACGTGTGGGGCTGTGCGGGACTGACAGTGGGGAGTCAAAGATGTGGGACTCCTACCACTTTCTTGGGAATGCCTGGGAGGCTGGCACAAGTTCTTATCACCCACTTGATAGACAAAAAAGCCAGCAGAAGTTAATGTTTGATGAGAAGCTTCAATCACTTAGTTATAGTGCTTCCCTAAAAATCAAATGCTTTTAAGAGTTCACATCTCACTAACTTCCTTTACTTTCATGTTGAAGTGACTTGAATGCTTAAGTAATTGTAAAGGTTACCCAACATCTAAAGGGGTTTTTACCAGGATACAGAAGTATTTCTTGCAGGTTATAATTCCATGACAGCCCACGCTATTCCATACGGTGTGGGACCTACACCACCCATCACAGAAGTTAAATATGATCATCACAGAGATAACCAAAGCATGTCACCAATGGTGCCCCTCCAGCTGAACAGTTTGTGAGCTCAGTCCACACCAAAAGTGAGGAAATGAGCTGGGAAATTCCATTTTATATCAGCTCCTTTTCAAGGCTAACCATAAATCTTATATTATCACTTTAATTTCCTATGCAATGGAAAACTTACATCACCACTTAGTGAACAAGCAATACACAGTCACACAAGGAGGTTATGCTTCATCCATCTCCTTCCTTTTCTTTATTCCCACAATAGAATTTGCTTCTCTCCGGATATGAAAGCTTTCCTATCCAGCCACCATGTAAGGGGTGTTTTGTCCCTGACCCTTGCTGCAAACGCTCCAATTACCAATCTCTTTGGTCTCAGAGCAGGAGATAGAATATGCTAAATTTTAAATTTCAGAGTTACATTACGTACTGAAGTGGTTCCTATTTCTGAAATACTGTGTAACCCCTCGTAGAAAATAAGCATTTCACTAATCCTAAAATCCCAATAAAAGCTAGCAGTCTTACACCTGCCTGTGGCTGGCCTTGTACTACAAGACAAAGACAGACTTGAAAGGAGCTCGTCCTCCTTGAAGCACTTGGAAAAACACAGGAAAGGGACAGGACAGGATTACACCCCCGAGCATCCTACCTGTGAAGCTCATGCTGGGCTCGGAGCCACCCTCACCGAGGCAGCAGAGCAGTGTGCCCTCCTTGCCATAGCTGCTGGACTGGAAGAGGACTGTCCCCACACTCATGCTGTGCTCCCCAGAGAGCAAAGAGGCTGCTTGGCACCACCAGTCCTGGGCTGAGCACAAGGGCTCCACACACAGCAGTCGCTGCTTGCAAGGCCGGGGCCAAGGGGAAAGGAAGCGCTGCCGGGCTGGCAGAGCAGAGACTGGGAAAATCAGACCCTGGGCTAACTGGTTATTAACTGGATGGGAGGGTGGAGCTTTCCAGGGACTGCTGAACACACAGAGGATGTGGGGACTGCACTGCAAGTTGAAACAACTTTGAGATGAGCTGGAGAGACAGAGTTTTGTTCCACTACGAGTTAGGTAACAAAGTGTTTGGGAAGAAAGCAAACAGTTTCCTTGGAGAAATTCCTTTGCACAAATTACAAACAGATCACCCTTTAAGGGGACTGCCCAGATTGATTCACTTTTCCACTCCAGATACCACTGCTGGAGCACTACTTACAGGAATCAGCAGGAAAGGATATTGGTGAAAATCCACATCTTGGGGAGGTACAAACACTGAGCACATGAATGCTCTTGGATGTGTCAGGAACTCAAGACACAGAAAGCAAGGCCAGGGCAGTGCACCCAGTCTGAGCTGTACATTTGCTGATTTAATAACACTTGGGACAGTTTCCACAAGGGCCCCAACAAATTACTTCTCAAAACCCCCAGATTTGTTGATGAATTCTTTAAAAGCCCTGGTTTTCTAGTAGAGATGCCTTGTGGCAGGACAGGCTCCTCCTGCCAGGTGGCCATGGACAGGTTAACAAAACAGCACTCCCCATGGCAGTCTCACACCTGAGGGTAGTGGGCCTGCAGAGGGGAATAAAAGGGACCGGGGAAAGGGAAGTCTGTGGTTTAGGCTTTTGTAGGGGAAGAGGACTTGTTGCAGTCCAGTGAGGCAAGAAAACAGCACTTCCATAATCTGTGACCTTCACCATCCTGTGAGAGGGGCAGCTGCATCATGGGATGATGATTCAAACCAGACTAAAGGTAAGCAAGCAGGCTTATTCTAAATGTCTGTGTTTTGTAAGGCTGTGAATGTAGAAAGAGATAGAACTGTGGAGACGCTGTGATGATGAGGAGTTGCTTTCTCACATTGCTTCTGACAAGAGTAATTTCCCCTGCAACCAACACCTGATTATTTGTGGAAAACTAACTAGGCAAAAAATTAACTTAGGACACCTGAATATTGTTCTTAAAGTTCTGACAAGGGGGTGACCTCTTTTCTTCCTCTTCCAAAACCAAGCTCAGTGAATCCTGCAGCATGCTACCCAGGGCTCAGAGGTTGAGACACCTTTACTTAGAGCTCCTAGGCTTTCTCTCTGTTCCTCTTTGTTTTGCTTCTTGCAGTTTACTGTTCTCGCAGCTTGCATTTGCTCCAAGTACTCTGAATTACACTGGCATTTGTACAAGCTTAGCATATCTGTTAATACACAAAGAATAATCAGAATTTGTGGAGAAAGCCAGCACAGCTTCAGAAAAAACATGGATGAGTTTTGTGACAACCACCCTTACCTAAAACGGGACCAGGAAAGGGCAAGCTATGTATGGATTTGTGGCTAGATTATCTCAGCTGTGACAGTTACTAACCTTAGCTAAAATAACACATTTACTTCTTAGTTAAAGTAAAAGGGATGAGTAATTGGTATTTTGAACAAAGAAGGATTAGCAGGAAGTTAAATTGGATTAATAATGTATTTGCACATATCCCTACTTACCCCATCAATTTTAGCCTCTGTCAGAGGAGTCTGTAGCCAAAGCCTAATGGCTGGCTGGTGTGTTAAGAGCTCCCAATGGGAATCATGTAGTTGCCAGCACTGACATTACTGGTGAGAGACATTTTGGCTCTAAGTCTCCTGCAACAGAGTAATTTTGTGCCTACACTCTTTCCAGGCACCCTCCTGAAGGTGCTCTCCAGTAGAAAGGACACAGAGTACACAGCAGTTCATAAGGTCCTGTCAAATGCACCCAGCCAGAATAAAATCAAGCATCCTTCTGCCTTCTAGATGGGCATTCTCTCTCTTAAAACTGATTTTCCTAGATAGACATTTTACACAACAGGCCATCACTTTGACACCTGCATCCACCACATCTGCATCCTGTTCCTGTGCTCTTCACAGTAAGTGCATGACATAAAATCTTAATTCTGGTATACTCAACTTCCTCAGTGGAAGAATCCACCTTTCAGGCACAGCAGTTCTTCCCAGCTCTTTACCCTATTCCCTGTGGTGCCCTTCAAAGCTGTTTCCTGAGAGTAGCTACCCTTCCTGTACAACTTAAGTCATCCATTTAGAAGCATTTTTCTAGTTCTTCCAGCAGTGGGGAAAAGTTGAATTAAAGGAAATCTTGCTGACTATGCTACTTTGTAATGTATAGTTCAGGGAGCTTCTAAAAAACTTGCTATACACTGAATTTCAATGTCTCTTAATCAAAGAAAAGAATGTGTTAATGAAAATACAGCCCTGAAATTGATTTGGTGTTGTTTGCCATAGGCCAAAGTGACTGGTTTGTCAATGGAAGGAGAGAGACAAGGAGGTTTATAGGGTAAATACTGGTCATTGCACACAGTCTTAACCTGATATATTATACAACAAAACCCATAGGGTGTAGACTTGTGTGTATTTTTTCACATAGGCCCAACTCAAACACAAAGCCACCAAGACCCCTGCATATGCCACATATCTCATTTTATTTTTGCTTTTGAGTCCTTGAACTAAACACCAATAAATTACCTATGATGCTGTTTTACAGACAGACTCATTTTACTTGCTTGCTTTTAAGACTATCAAAGAACAGGCACTGGCCATCAACTCATGGAAAGCAGACCATCAGGTACTTAATAAGTGCTGGTATAATTGGTATTTTCCACTGCACCTTCAAAACATACATCACATTACACCACTGGACCTTCAGATCTTTAACTGGCTTCTTAGTGGGAGGATTTCTGCCTTAATGAATACAAGGAAACAAAACAGATAACACAGCAGCAAGTGGGTTTCCTATTTTGCTGACATGATTGGAACAGTATCAAGTTCTACAGCAGCTTTGTTTCTGAAGCCAAGTCTCAGTGCTTCCTGCTAACCAAAAATACTCAAGACAAGCTTACACACTGAAAAGCGACCAGTGCTGAACAGGCCAAGTTTCTGCTGTCTAATAATGTGGTAGTATTGAAGCAGACCTATGAACTTCCTTTACCCTGTAACAGACTGCAGCCTTTACCTAAATGGACCACCTAGTCTTTCTGCAGACATCCTTGTGGCCGTGCAAAACACCAGTTTGGAGGGGTCAGACAGCTCACATATGGCCTTGGTAAAATGCAGGCACTAACTAAATGCCATTCCTAGGTGTTCCTCTCCTGCAAGCAACCAGACTCTTAATAATGTGGTTTGCTAGAGCCAAGCACAGACCCATAGTTAGTCCTTGGGCCTCCCACAGCGTGGGGCAAGGTTTAAGTATTGTAAACAACCCACTGAGGAAAGCCAAGAAATACAGCTCCAAGCCAAGAACTTGGGATGGGCAAGGAGTAGGTTTCTATTTATGGTACCAGGCTGGAAGAGACAGAAAGGGAGGAGATTTCAGAGTCAGTGACAAAATTGCATCATGAACAGCGCACATCATATAAAAGGAAATATTTCAAGCTGGCAGCACTGTCATACCTCAATTATCAAAACACATCTGACACAGACAAAAGTGACCTTTGGTTTCAGGTGAGAAATACATGGAGAAAGAGTTCTCTATATGCTTCATCTCTTGCAAACAGATTAATTTTGCAATATAATGAAGTGCTGATATGAAACAGGGGTTAAAGTGGTGGGTCTTTGCCTAGAAGAAGGGCTTTCTTACTAGCTTAATACGAAAGTCCAAGGGAAAACAAGGTTTTGGGAATTGGTGTTACTGAATCTAATTGGTAAAAGGAGAGAGAGAGATATTGATCTCAATTGATATAGTTCCACCAATGAATAAAGAATTCAAGACATTGTCTGTCTACCTGAACATTACAAGGGGTTAGCTGCGTTAAGATTTTAGACAAACTGCCTGTCTCCTGTTTTCCTGGTATCAGTTATCCCCTCCCTTTGTTATTAACGCAATCAAAGACGTCCCTCAGCCCATTTTTTTGCTTAGATGTCACTGACACGTTTCTCCCATTATCAACATAATGCAGTGCTTTCCTATTTCTTCCTCAACTAATTTCTGGTGAAGTAGCTTTTTGTTGCAGAATCCAGTATGAAATAAATCAAGCTTAAACTCCCAAGCCTTAACTTGAAAATCTTCATTCCTTGAAACCAAGATGCATAAATTTCTTCACAGATCAAAGTATAGGCTGTGACTGAACCTGCTACAGAAGCATTTGTTAGCTGTGCTGTTTTAAGAGAGAATTTTGAAGTAGATGAAGTATTGATCATGTTCAGTACAATACTGTTAACCAAATAGTCTGGCTCTCATCACCTCAAAGATTTTCACAGAATTCTGTCAGGAAAGCAATTCCTGTAAGTGCAGCCAGCAAAATGATGCAGGGGTTTAGAAGTATTTAAGAAGCCCTTTAGGGTGAGGTACCCATGTGAGCACAAGAGAGCTGGGCCTAACAGCTGTTAGAAGGTACAACAGATGCACCTTGGCACAGGTACTGGGAATGGTCAGAAGCACCAGATCAGACACAGTTCAAGCCTGACTTCTTTAAATGGGCCTCAGGGTGAGGAACCAAAACCCAACAGCAGAGCAGATAAGGAAAAAACCTTTTCCTTTTCTGAAGAGAGATTTTGATGTAATTAAAATTAAACACAAAGAGGTTCTTACAACAAAATCTACAAAGGTAACCCTTTTGCAAAATCGTGAATACTGTATCCAAGTGTTTGTTCCCTTAATTCCCAAGGATTTGCTCAGCTCCTATAGAGCCAGTCAGCTTTGCAACTGCAAGAGTTTAGAAACAAGCAGAGACCAGCAAGTGTAAATGCTCTGTATCACATACCTCCCTCCATTGGTACTGAAGCTCCAGTCTCTCTTCCTCTGAATGCTGCCCACAACAGACAGCAACTACTCCCACAGTGTCAGCTTTAGGGGAAAGAGTGCTATGAAGGGACACAGATTTGGAAGGTAACCGGGAAACTGTAGATCAAAAGTGTGTTTGACATTCTTCCTCTGTCCTGGCAAGTTCCAGTAAACCTCTCCAGTGTGAAGGGTGAGGAGGATTAGGTCACCCAGTCCTGCTCCAGGAAAGGTGGGATGGCCAAATACACGACAGCTTACAGCAAGTCATTTTGCACTTATTAAAATCAGTACCTTGGGAGAGAAGTTGCTTAATGGGGATTACACTTCACTGCAACAGAATTCCTGCGGAGTTGCTAGTACTGGCCACATCAAAGCCAGATATTATCTACTTCTAAGCAAATCAAATGGGTACTTATTTACTCACAGTGTAACACAAACACTTGAAGTGAGAGCTCTTCTGCAAAAAGGCTACTTGAGAAATCACAGCTCAGCCAATCTCTGAAGAAACCAGAAATACCCACACTCACAAAGTCTAGCTGCAGAGAGGTTTATTTTGCAGCTGTAGAGCACTAACTGATCAGACCTTTGAGCTAACATGATATAAATGTCCAAGCTGCTTTCCCAGTGACATAATTACATCTTATTAGAAACCTTACAGTATTAGGTACTCTCCTTAGACTCAGCACTTGGCTCAATGACCACATTAAACTGTTTCTCAGCTGCCTTTTTGAAATTTATTTTTAGCCTTTTTAGTTAGAGGGAAAACTTGGAAGGAGAGGGTAGAGATTAACTCACTGACTTGTAATCTCAGGAGAGAAAGAAAATGTCAATCTAAAAGCTGAAATCTGAGTTGATGTCACATCTTGAGTCCCAAGTATTTTTGCAAGTGCCTTGGACAGGCAGCACTGCTTACCTTGTGGAGTACATTCAGAGGGCAGAGCTCCCCAGGTGAGCTGGTACAGCTTCAGTTTCCAGTACATGAGTTTAATTTTTTAATGCAATCCCAAAACGCTTGTTAGCACAGATGCGATTTCTCAGTTCCATCCACCCACACCGAATATGCAGCAACTGCCAAGGCTACACAGTACTTCTGTTTTAAAAAAAATTCTCCAGCTAAAAATAAATCACAAAACTCTCAACCTCATTTGTCAGCAACCAATATGCTGTTCAAATCATCGTCCACAGCCATTTTCTTCTCTTGAACAAAGAAGGGGGTTCCTTTTTAGAATATTTACTTCATTTGACTAAAATACCCTTGTGATCTTGCCTTCTTTGAAATATATTTGTCTTAGAAAACAAACAAGCGCTTCCTTTCCTCCAAGAAAAGCCGAGCTTTAGCGTGAATACTTGCCAAAAAATTGCATGCCGTGTTGTGAACTTCAGAACCAGGGAAAACTCCTACGGTGGAAAGCCCCTGACATCCAGCTGAGCCCTGGCTGAGGGAGGTTTAGCTGTCCTGCTCCTTCTCAGCCCTCTGGGCTGATTTCCTCTGGGGGGGGGGCAGCAGGGATGTCAAGTCAGAGGAACAAATCCATGGCACTAAACTTAGCTCCGGCTGCGGAACCGCTTCCCGTTGGTGAAAGCCAGACACTTGTCATTGGCTCCACTGAGCAGACAAGGGGCTCCATTCAGCAGCACCAGCCCAGCAGCTGCTCAGGGACCAGGGTAACACGAGCCCCAGCCTCTCCAGAGGGAGAATTCCAAGCCCAGCGCTGCCCCAGCTTTGTAGTTTCAGGCTGTGTCACCACGTTTGCTTTTCCAAATCTAACTGCAGTGTTTGGGCCTCATGTATCAGAATTCAGTAGTAAGTCGAGAATGTACTCACTGAAATAATGTCTTTGGAAAATCCTTCCTGGGTTACGGCAGAATTAATACAGCTTTGAAGGAAAAGAAGCCACTGTAAGACCAAGAATGTTCAGTACTCCTAGAATTACTTAAAACTACAAAAGGTTTGACTTGCTGATGTAGAAATGAAATCAGTTTTATTACAAAGAAAGATAACAGCAAGTGAATAGACAAAATTGTGTATAAGTTAAGTGGAGCTGGATTGAAAATGTTTATATAATTTAATATGTTTGTAATGCATATTATTCAGTAGGTCAGATATTTTAAGACCGAGTAACAGAGGAAACAATTTTTTTTAATTACTTCAAGAGAGGCAAGACTAGCCAATGTATTAAACTTGATGGAATTTTATGCAGTTGAGATACAAACACACATTCTCTGTCTGCTACTAAAGATGTTTTACATCTACAGCAAAGTTGTGGATTATCTTTTAGGGAGTACAGCACTTGTTGACTGTTAACATCAAAACTATAGAATGTTTAAAGGAAGTATGATAGGAAAAACAAGTCCTGTCCCTCATTTTTAGCAGAACACTTAAAAATGTCAAAAGCAAGTCAGCCAGCTGACAACTGGGATTCTTCAGGCACACAACAACTACTGTCCAGGGTCACTTACAGCCCAGCATCCTGCCTGGCAAAAGGGTAATAATATTATTCCAGAATACTTTCTAAGCCTCCAACATGTTGTACTTGAGGTGTTTCTGAGCCAGAGCTTGTGTTGTTGCAGTTAAACTTCCTGACAGGCCTTACTTTGTCCAGTTGCTGTGTGAAGTATTGCAAACTAACCTCACACACAAACAAAATCTTGCTGCCACAGTACCAAGAGCTCACAGCACCTTGTAGAACAAAGAACAGGCTCTGACTGCTCAGGACATCTCCTAATTCAATTTGATGATTCTCAGTCTCTACAAGACAAATCCCAAATGATCAGTACCTGTACCAATGCTTTCTCTGCTACTTGTGATTTTTATAAGCCCTTATCTCATTCTACCTCAGCCACCTCTCCTCAGGCTATAGAGAGACTATGATTCTAAATGTTTGTCATTATTAGAGCTCAGAACTGATTCCTGTTGTTACAGGGGAAGCTCAGAACTTAATACCTCATGCAAAGGCAGAACCCTTTTCCTCTGTGTCCCACCTTCTACATGATTACACTGAATCCTGTTCTGCTTCTTCAACCTCCTGCAAGCAAGTTTAGCACTTGCCATTTGCTTTCTTCCTCACATCATTTATCATAGTTGCTTTTAATTAAAAAATAAACAACAAACAGTTGAATTTAAGGAAAATTAGAAAGCCAAGTAAAAGACTATTCCTGTTTGAGTTTCTTCATTTCATTCATTAAAAAAATAAGGTCTTCTGACAAGTAATATACTACAGGCAGTGGTTAGTAGTGTTTGGTCTGGTTAAGTCAGCAGATATTGCTATCCTAAGGTGAGGATCACTTAAAAAAACATAAAAATTACCTTGCAAAGGAAACTAGAAGACTGGTTAAAGAAAGTACCATTTGCTCTAGGGAGAAATAACCCAGGAGGAAGAAAACTTGACTGTCCCTGGATGATAACAGCAAAACCATGCTGCAGATGATGGTTTTTCTACTAATTTGTTTTCAGAGCAGTAAAGAAAAGCAAACAAAGTACAGCAGTGTGGAAATGAGTGACTTAATTCCCCAGACACATTATGCCACATCTTTTGCCTAGGTTCATGACTGCCATTTCAAAAAGCAGAAATTGCATGGAAAATACTTAGATTAACCTTCAATTTGGCTAGCAAGATCAGACTAGCAAGGACAGAATCTGGTCTACAGACAAACAAACACCATAAGGGAGGTAGCTACAACTTCAGATTTATCTAACAATTTGTCAAAAGACAAATCCCCAAAAGAGCTGAGAATCTGTTGCCAATTTACAATGCTAACCTGAATACTAATGGTTTTTCTGTACCACTGCCAACATCCCCTCCTTGTGCTGGGGAAATATGAAAGAGGAAAACAGTTGTTTGGAATTATCTAGGATGGTAATGGGCTGTGAAACAATACTAATTAAATTAAATCATATTTTATTGATTTGGCAAAACAACAACATTTGCTATTCACCTGGAATAAGAAGAGGCAGACAGTGTAAGGTATATTAAGAATAAGGCTTTTCACAAATGGATTATGAACTGTAATTTAACAACATGCAAAAATTAACAATGATGGGGAAGGAACCAATGCTGCCTTACCCCGTCAAAATTCAGGTACTCCAAACCCAAAACCTAGATAAAGTAGTGAGTGATGAGGTTCCAGAGAACCTACTCCCCTGATTTTAGCCAAATCTATTCCTCTTCTGCTCTGGTTTTCATCCACTGTTTGGAGGTTTTTGAATAGAAACGCAAAACGACAAGGAAAGTATCTCCTGTGTGCTAAAACAGATCCAGCAACTAGAAAAGGCAAAAAACATTTCATTTCTGTCACTTGCTTGCCACACAGTTACTTGACTAATTTTTCCTGTTCTGAGAATAAAACAACAATTTTGTGTTGACACACTGAGGGAATAGGAGCCACTGGTGGTTATTTAAGGAGCTTTCCTCCCACTCAATACCAGCATAGCTGTCTGAGACATCTCCCCTGCTGCCAGGACGGGTGGTATGACTGGGATGCTCCCAGGATTGGTCATGGTATTGTCAGCTACTTTTAGCTGGGGCCACTCAGCCTCTGCTACAGCTCCTGCCTTTGGGTGCCACCTCCCCCAGTGCTTAATTTAGTGTATTTACTATGTATATTCAGAGGGAGGAAGGAAGAGGGAAAGGGCTGGAAATTCCCTGTGGGAGGTGTAACATTGTGGTTCGCTCAGAAGTTCATTTCCTCTTGCTCTGGAAAGCACTGGTTAGTTCCTAAACTGCATCCATCCACAACATCATTTTGGGTGGATTTTACTGGCCATAGTAAGATGCTTTTCCCCAGAGCCAATAAAAGGCTCTGACAAAAGGACACTGCTACATTTGGTTTCATGGCAAGACTTTTGCCATTTGTGCCATACAGTTGGCTCCAGGGAACTACCTAAGACTGCTTCGCTTGGGAGTGTTGTTTTATGAAATGTCCATTTTGAACTGCAATTGAGACCAAAGTCTGGCTGTGCCAACTTGCAGCATCCTCCCATCTTCTGGTTTGAAAGGCCAAAAAAGGGTCCCTTTCTCTTGTTCAATTAAGATATTTTCTTTTTTCTAATTCGACAAAGGTCCACCTCATTCCTTCTTCCTCCCACTCCACAGAAAAACATTCCCAGTTGCTGCTGGCCTGTATTGGCTGTCAGACAGCTGACTGCTTGGATTACACAGGGCTGTATTGTATCCCTGCAGGAACCAGCCACACAAAGTGCTTCCTTTGGGACCAGGGCTCTCTACTGGGCTCTACCAGCACACCAGGTGTTGTCTTGAAGTTGGAAATCCCAAGACAACAGGCAGTTCTCCATTTGCTCCTCTCAAAACATTCTCTCTTGAGCCTCTCAAAGTACAAACCTACTCCAAATCAGCTACTCAGGCAACCAAAACTCATGGTGAACTTGTACTCACTCTGACTCAGCCTTTTACAGCAAAGGGATCCTTTCTTCTGTCTTTGGTCCAGGTACTGGAAATTAAAGCCACTCCAAAGCTTTTGGCAGCTTGGGAGATCTTTCAGTTTCATTTCTACTATTAACAGCACTTACCTATGGCAATCCTGTATTTTAAAGATATTTAAATGATCATAGCTCTCCTCAGTACAGTAGTTAGAAAGCAGAACATTTACCATCCCGTGCAGATCCTGTTTCCTGCCAAGGGCTTCTCTATCCCAACCTTATGGACACCCCTTATTTACTACAACAGTCAGTCACTGCCAGCTTCTGGAGGTGCCACTAAACCTGCCTTTCAGGGCATTTCTCTTTTGGAACGCCAACCTGCTGTGATGTGTTACTTAACTTGCAAATTTCTTTGGAAAAAGTACCCTTGAGGCAAACTCCAAGACGTGCCTCAGCCCAGGAGCTGCTCCTTGGCAAGTCATGGAGCATCCAGAGGCAGATCCTGTTAACTCCTGACTGAGCTCTGCTGTGCTTCAGGTTCAAAATGGGTTTTCAGCTTAGAAGGACTTTACAGAATCAGGAGCTACTTAATATTTGAAAGTTATTTGAAGGGTCTTTAGAATTAATGACATGTTTCCTGTTCATCTACATCACTGCCAGAAACTGTCTTCTCATTATTTTCAAGCTACTTTAAGCACTTAAAAGTCAATATAACAGAGCTGCTGCTGCTTAGAAGTAACCCGGACAGGTTATAGAGCTGAACAAGTGCCAAAACTGTCAAAAACAGTGAGGCAAAGAAATATTGACTTATTGTTGCTTTGAGAGCTAAGTCTCTAAGTCTAAAATAAACCACACATGCATAACCATGTTAATTTTTTTTAAAGCCTGTATGATCAGCCCCTGAAAAACTGACCCAGGAGCTGAAAATTGGAAACACCCAGCACACTAAGTTCCTCCAGCAAGGATGCTGAAGTTCCAGCACAATGCATCAGCAGAGGCTGTGGGACCAACACCCCTTAAGGTCATGCTTTCATCATGAATAGTGCCCCAAAAAGGGAAAGCCTCTGAACAGCACCCAAATCAATGACTGATATACAAAAAATGAGAGCCTGGAGAACATCCAGCATGGACCTGCATAGAGCAAGATTTTGAATTTTTTCTCCCTCCAAAAAGATCAGTGACTTAAACACACAGGGTCACACCTTGTGTTCTGACGCCAGAGACTGAGTAATGGCAAACATCAAATAGTTGTGAGCAAATACAGCAAATGGAATCAGCCCTCAGAAGGACTGACTAATCTGGGATGGTGTGTCCTCTTCCCAGCAACGTCACACGGGGCTGTTCAGGAAAAGTTCCACATCTGAACTGGGTCTAATAAAAATGTAGTGAAAGATGACCAGGGTAAGAACTTCATTCCTAATTACTACAAAACTAGACTAACAGATTCATTGGCAGAATTAGACTCTTTAGGCACAAATATTGGTGTCTTTTGACAAGTTTCCATCCATTCAGCCTTATCACATTCACATGACAAGTAAGCTATATCCTATAAAACTCTACTTCAAGATCAGGTATTTCCTAGATCAACTTGTAACTCCTCCCTATGATTGGGGGGAAGCAAAAACAAACAAACAAACAAAAACCCAACTAAACAAAAACAACCCAAAAAACCAAAACTACTCCTCTTATTTTAAAAATTCCTGGTCAATCTTTTAGATATTATGTATTGTGAATATTGCAGACAGATTATTTATAACAGACTTCATACAAGAGGTACTGCAGAAGGAGGACTGAAACTAAGTTACTCAAAATATATGGAGTCTACTGATTCTGTTTCTAAAGCAAGGGTAGGGCATCCTATATAATGACAGGTAAAATAGAATAACAGGGAAACTGACAGTCTTGGCTTTGTTTTTAATGCATGAAGGTGGCTGCTGTAATCTAAAACAAATACATAAAATACAGATTTTTCCTTTAAACTGGTGAGGAAAAATAACCAGGTCTGGGTGTGGAGGACTCAAACCAGTTTTTGTGGGAGCTTTGCCAACGTCATAAGAGCTGCAAGGGTGGTACCCTCCTCTCAAAGAAAAAACACAACTGGGAAAATCAACCTGTGCAAAAACATGTGTAACTTGGGCAGGGGAAAAGAGGGAGAACTAAGAGTATTCTGGTAGGGCACAGAAAAACACTATGGTCCTTATAAGCATTATTTATTTTTAGAGGGATGTGGCACTCACACAGGCTGAGAACTCCTGCCCCATAAAACACTACCCTGACAGCCTGAACTGGGATATGTAGCCCTTACAACCACCACTAGACAATTATGAAAAGAAACACCTCCACCAACTCCTAACCCTAATTAAGATTCATCAACTGAACCTTCTGCAGCTGTTGAGATTCATCTCCTGGTTTTGTCTGGAGCTTTGGGGTGGGGATCATTGTGCAGACACATGTGCTAACCGTGCAGCTGTCTCTGGAAGCACGCTCCAAGGGCCAGGCATTCCTCCTCGGAATGAGGTGTGCAGGCACATTTTATTTCAGATTTAAAGTAGCATGAGGGCTACCATACAAAGTTGAGAGGGCTCACCTACCACCCACTGCTTTTCTTCTAGTCAAGAGGCAGTCAGGAAACAGTAGCATGAGTATTTCATCCCAAACTCTGAGGTTTTTCTAACTCTGGACCATTGGTTTCTACATTTGTGACAAGAGGCAATGATGTTTTTTCACTGAGGATATGAATTCTAGTAGGTAACCATCTCCCCTGCTCAGGTAACTAAACAGTAAGATCCCCATTTTTTGCTGAAATGCTTTATTAGCAATTAAAGGATGGAAGAGCAAGAGGATGTATTAAATCCCAGACTTCTGCTGGGGCTGTACCTGCTTTGTGGGTGACTCCTCTCACTGCTGCTAACCATGCTCTACCCAGCAATAAATGCCTGTTCTCAGACACATTAAATTCACAGCCTACACAACATTCTCAGTCAGGGCATGCTAATATTATGGCTTGATACTACACAGGATATTTTTGTAGCACTTGATATATCAAGTGTCTTGCAGTTTTGGTATTTTATTCTTTTGACAGCCCTACAGAGTAGTAGGATAAATTTATGCTATGAAGGTCTAAAGCAAAGCAAAAGTAATTTCCTAAATATCTGGAAGCTATGGCAGAGCAGGACTCAAGTTGGTGTTGATCAGTGATCCTTCCTAAAGTGCAATACCCAGAGCTTTCATTGCAAAACCTTCACACTAACTTAATAAATAACACTTTCAATCAAAGTCCTAAAATACTCTGAAAACAGCTACTGTCCCAACTACTGGTGTTGTCTAAACAAAAACACCTACTCTTACTCACACTAATGAAGTAGGATTAAAATAAATAGCTTTGAGTTCAAGCATCAAAAAAGGTAAAAAAAAAACCACCTGCCATAGGGCAAAGCATAATAGACTCTACAGTCAAACTTGGAAAAAAGAACACGGGCCTGTGGAAAGGGTGTTGCATCCATAGTCCTGCTAGAGATGTGCTGTATAAACCATTTTGGGTGCTCAAGCCTCACTCATCTGTGTGACAAAACAATCTTCCTTTTATAAACTTACTACTCTGGCAGTGAAGAAAAAAAAATTAAAATAGCTAAATACTATGGAAAATAGTTTTCCTAACTCCAGGGATTTTTACTCATGCCAGTATCTTTATATACATAGAGAGGGGGAGAAAGAGAGAGATGGGAGAAACTATTTTCTCCAGCTCCTGCATGTCTGTATTCCAGGTTATAGACCTGACATCCTTTGTCAGCAAAGGTAAAGAATTGGGGAACAAACTAAGAGAACACAAAGAGAAAGACACTGTGCTAAATGCTCTGAGGAAAGGGAATTGTTCCTCCTACTTAGTAACCAGCATCAACTCCTGGACATTCAATTCTGTTTCCCCAAAAACCTCAAGCACCCCCATTTCACACAGTATTGTCCATGGAATGACACTTGTTCCCAACACAGGGCCACTATCTAATTTCTAAAAGAATAAAAGCAATCCTTGGAGTTGCAGCCTTCACTCTGGTGTATGAGAACAGTTAATTCTATGTACTAAAGCCTATTTCTCTACTAACTGTAAACAGATGTTGTTTGCCTAATAGCTTTTATTAGGTTTCAAAAATTACAAGCCCACCTCCCTGCCGCTCAGGGGGTAACCATGTGATGAAGAGTATTTTTCTGTGAGAGGAAGAATAGATGGGAGGAAGCAACAAACCAGATGCCAAGGCCTGAAATTCACCCAAGATCTCAACTTTGTAACAAGTTAGGAGAGTTTGTGGGAGAATAAAAGGGCATCTACAGCATACCAGAAGTCATGCCTTTGCATGACAGTATGCAAGACAGGAAGTCTGCCTTGGCTGCATTTTAAGCAGGTTTTCATATCTCCTTTGTAGGAGTCTGGTTTAGGACAGATTAATGTGTTTCTTTCAACATGGCCTTTCACTGGCTTGTATTACAGGGAACGATAGGTGACCTTTAGAAAAACACAAATGCATCCCAATTTAGTGTAATAACTCTGCAGTTATTGGCTAACATCACTGTGGTGTCAGGTGATCTTATTTTTTGGTAATTACATACCCTTAACATCAGGTTTGGGATCTCCTTGCAGAGATCCTGTTTCCCAGCCACCAGCCCAAGTGCACGAATGCTTGCTGCAATTCCCTTTTCATTGCTCTCCTACTGGGCAGCCAAACACATTACTCTACAGGTTCTCTCTGTCTATTTTAATTTCTGTAGCTTCAGTCTCTTTATGGATATTTGGGAGATAACACTGAGCCAAGTGCAGTGCTTTGAGATTCCCTTTCAAGTCCAACAATTAACACAAACATTACCCTTCCCTTGGACCTATTACCACGCCACAAATGTTTTGAAATACCGGCTAGAGCCACAACAAACACAATTCTCCAAAGCCTACAGGATGAGACAAGAGTGTATGACTGAACATTTAATTTAGCCTGCAGACAGCTTTCCTGGGTTTGTTTGTGCCAAAATCAAGTCTAAATAGCTCCATAAAGCAAGCGTAATTGTAATTTTAGAGATGAGAAATGCACAGAAGCAATGAGAAGTGATTCTTAATTTGAGTGCTCAGATTACCTAGCAAAAGTATCAGATTTAATGTCCTTCCATGCACGAAAGCTGTCTGCATACTTGCACATAAACAAGTTGGGAAACTTCCCTTGCTGGCAGATGAAGTTAACTTAGGATAAAGCCCAACAGAAACAAAACAACTAAAAGGGAAGCAGCCCAGCTCTTAATGGCAAAAGCAAAATAAACACATATTGTTACATCTCAATGCAGCCACATCTGCCTTTTGCTGTGTGGGTCCTGCCTGCTTTCATAACCCAACACTTATTGAAAACACTGCACGTGATTTAAAACAGTAATGTTAAATAACACACCCCACTTTTCTTAGTGGAAAAAACCTTTCAGCAATGGATAATTGAAGGCATTGGAGCACCCTCTCGTGGCAGGCTGGAAACAGCGTTCGGCAAGAGCAGCTGCAATCAATCCTTTTATCTTGTTAGCTGAGAATTCAAAAGTTCACATTGAGCCCCCACCTGGGGCACAGCGGGCACTGGGAGCCCAGCTGAGCATTATTCCAGAGTCAGGCTGCACCTAGGAGCAGTTCCAGGCTTGGCCACCGAGCAGGAAATGAGAAACAAGGTGTTTTATTTAGCAGAAATGCTGCCATAGCACACAGAACAAGTCCCTGTGCTTCTGCAAGCTGGTGTGTGGATGGAAAGAAAGACACGTGCCAAATGTCTCGTCCAAATTTAGCCCAACCCTTTGACAACAAAGCAGATAAAAGTTACACAGGCATATTCAAAATATGAATTTGAATTTCTGCACAAGACTAGAGACAACCTCAGCTTTGACAGACATAAGCCCTGTGGTCTATTTCAACTTTTCAAAGCACTTCTGTATTTCTAAGTGCAAGAATTACCAAAAAACAATGAGTCTGATTTAGAAGACAGTGCCTTCTTCATGTACATTTTACACCCCTAAAGAATGCAAATATTTATTTAAGATTAACTAAAAATGAAAATATTTTCTAACAAAGCAGATGTAACAAGGGTTCAACCTGCTGGACTTCTGTCTCTTAGGATAGCTACGGCAGGCCAAGACACTCTAATCAACATTTGAGCACCTAATGAGTTTACAAATCAATCCCAAGGCACCTAATGCACCTCTGGAAGAAAAAAAATATGAAAAATGGGCTTGTTGTTCATATCAATGAACAAAATTTGTAAGACTCAAATGTATTAGATTAGTAAAAGAAGATAAAATTCTAGTTTCTTCTAACATGAAAAATCAGCTCCTTCCCCACATCTGTGTTGCAAACCTTATATCCACAGGGTTAAGATCCTGAATTTAAAAAAAATACTAAATATAACTCGAAACAGTAGCACTGCAAAACCCTACCATTTTCCTATTTATTCTAAGGATCTTCTGTAGATAAAGCCTTTTTAATCTCATAAAGTCCCTCTGCTTTCTCCATTTATTCCAACATAAATCAAAATTATGTAAACCCAACAAACATAACCCCCAACAATGAGCATACAATTGATGACTAGTGAAAAAGTATTTTGCTGTGCTTCAGTGAGTATTTAGGGCAGAGCACAGGTTTCACAGCAGTATTGATCACACAAGCTCTGCTCATCCCTCCCAAGCTCAGACACCTCCCTGCCTCAGAAAGAGATGCCAAAACCTCCCCAATCCCTACTCATCTTCTGAGGCAGGAGAGGAGATCCTGCAGAGAGGTGGCTCTCTCTATTTTATTTTTTATTTATATTTTACTGCCATAAATGATAAAGCTCATCAGGCTCACTCAATTCCATCCAAGTCAGTGAAAAGCAGGTTTGAAAACAAACCAGAATTGAGTGATATCATCACAAAATGATCAAAGAAACTGCTTTCAGAGCACCTGTTCAAGGTCCCACCTGCACCCCAGCCTTTATGCCTTGATAAAGGTGCCACTGTGAGAGCAACTTTACCAACACTCTGCTTATTAAAAACAACAATATTCCAAAGAGCACCCAAAGGACACTCAGCAATTTACAGTTCAATTGTTAAAACTTGCTATTTTAACTTGAATATCTAGGAACTGAGCCTGAGAGCTGCCACTTATTAGACTGATAATTTTGTCAGTTTATAGATGAAAAAAAAATTTGCAAGAGAAAATGAACTGCAAATCAGCTATCAGACAATGGATGCTGTTTCTTTTTCACTTGTACTGAAGGGAATGGTGAACATAGAAAAAATCTTATAATTCAAACGTGTCTTTTAAGAAAAAATTGCATTAAACACTAGCAGTAAGACCATGTTTATGCAAACCAGCTCAGGCCTGTATAACCTTGAGTTCTGCTGCACCCAGTGACCTAATGGAAGAAGGAAGCTAGGTCACTATTCAAAACATCTTCAAGGTTATTCACATTTCTTAGAGCGCATTTCCTTCTTCCTAGATGACCCAATTTGTACCAATTTTTAAAAGGCTGGCATAAAAAGGCTTTTTTACTGCTGAACAGCCACTACACTTTCATTAATTGGCCAGTTTTGACAGATTGCTGGGTGGGAAATAACACTTGAAAATTTCTTTCTTTAAAAACCCTTCAAGGTTAATCTAAACAATCTTTCCAGTTTCCTTCTATTATTAAACAATTTTCAGAAATAACATTACAGCTGTACCTTTGCTCTACTTCTGCTCTTGGCTTTCCTAAGCAGCAACCCAAAATTGATATTCTCATCAGTCGTGCAGCCTCCCACGGGTTTTTGAATAGCAGCAGTAAAACTGAACAGTCTTGTTAACTCTGTGACACTGCTGGTTAGCAAAACCAACCCTGAGCAGCAAAAGCCTGGAGATAATCTTGAGAAACTAAGCTGACCTGGCAGACTAAGGAAGGCCTCATTATATTAATTTACACTCCAGATTGGGTTTGAAGGGTTATCTTCACAATCCAGGGGCTATGCAATTAGAATGTACAAATATTTTGGGGTTTTGTCTAGAAAACAGATCTGTGTAAACACCTTTTAGATCTCTGATATTTAGGGTTAATATAGGAGGCAGTACCAATCTACTTGGATATGACAATATTTAAACAAGCTCCTGCCCCAGGCCATGCTGGAGTGTACAAACATTTGTGATGGGGAAATGTCTCTTCACTTTGTAATTCCTGTAGGTTTTGGTGTGTTTACTAAGGAACACCACTCTCTGCAGCTAAGTTTTTGAAAAAAATGAGTCTAACTGAAAACACAAACGGAAAAACAGGAGCAGTTCATGATCTATGCTACACACTCCAAAATGTATACTATTCATATAATTTAGCCAATATTCACACCATTTCTTTCAACCAGAAGCAAGTCTGAAACCTGTTTCAAAATTAGCCACGGTGCTGATCTTGGCTGAGATGACAACAAATAGGAATAGCCAAGACATACTTGATACTTTGTTGTTGGGATTATCATTAGAGAAACAAAGGAAAAATTGACATGGAGGGTCACAAATTCAGAATGTTCTCATCCTCTTGTCCTATAATTCAAATCCTAATTTGACCCAAAAGCAGCAGGAGACGGTTCCTATGCCTTTGCCATATATAGCTTATAACAAGAAGAAGCTAGTTCCATTTCACCTCAACAGTAAATAATAAAACAAAGCAAACACCAAACAAACCAGGAAAGAGATGAAGATCTAACACAGTAGCATTATAAATTAAAGGAAGAGGCATGCTGTCCTATAGAAAAATGAGTGTTCCTTCATTTAAGAGTTACTTTTCTTACATAATTGTAGTCCCAATTCTTGCAGCACTATTGTCACAAAAAACTTTCAAATTAATGTAAGTGAAGCTCAATGTTTATTAATACATGTAGTTATTTTTAATGGAAGTACCTTAATAAGATTAAGATTCTAAGATTAATGTTTGGCTATAGAAGAAGAGGAGAGGAATTTCTTGAAAAAGAACTTAAGAAGTATTTTTAACAGACCTCTAAAGAGTACCAGAAGACTGAAATAAAACTGATTTAATTTTTAGTGAAGTATTTCTGTACATCTTTGCCTCCCCGTCAAAAAAGACAAAGTTATTTTAAGGCTGTTTTTTTATTTTTTAATTCCTCTGCTGAATTAGCTGGTAAAGCCACCCATTAAAAAGTTAATTTACACCCCGCTGCAGACAAGCAATCATAATAGGAGATGCACATTTCTCTATATAGCGAGCCCACAAAGCACAGGCAACTTCCTAAGCAGATATGGGTAATATAACTAAGCTTTGTTGTTGTGGTTGCAGCCTTACCAACAGGAAGCCTCAATGGTTTTGTAAGTGTCACTTATTCCAGAGAGAATAATCTCTATGGGTAATGCCAAGATCAGCCTTTAAAATAAAGTATTTCATAACCACAAAGCCAGAGAAATGTGAAGGATGACGCAGTAACGGTGAGAAAATCGTGACCTCAGACCCAACAAGTCAATGATGCTGCACCTCAACAGGAGCTTTTCTCTCCTGCTGTGTGGAGGGAAAGAGGCTGCTAGTGGCCCAAACAACTGTGAGAAGTACTTCTTTACCTGTAAATACTGTGCTGAAGGCTGTTAAAAAGGAAACTTTGCTTATGTTGCAGATTCACCTGCAAAGCCAGTCCTGGGGCCATTTACACTGCAAGCCTGGTGTCACCTGTAATTACAGGCTGCTGGAAGCACTGCTAACGGTTTGGGGATTTGGGAAATCAGCTTGGAAACAGGATGCACTTGAGGCTTTGGTCTGTGATCATCCATCCATCCCTGGCTTTCTGAAATACAACCAGGTGAAAACGAGCTCTGCAAGTCACCACACAAAATCCAGCTGTATTACTTTTAACAACTTTCCCAGGCATCCCTACTGGAGTAAGTCAGTACAAAGTGCTGGTTCTTGGTTTGTATTAGTTGGATTTTGATAGCTTCTTATGACTGTAAATTAGTCAGCTGTCAGCAGTACTTAGAAGGCAGTTTACGGATAGTAAGTATCCTAGAAACATTAAGCTGTGACAACTAAGAGAAATGAGCTAAAATAAATCATGCTAACGTCTGGCTTTAACTATAAAGCAAAGATCTACAAAGTACAGTTTGACTTCAGACTTCAGCAAGGACTGGCCTGCTTTAGGAACAAACAAACATGATATATGCTGAAGCAGGTCACAGAGCAGGTCACTCCTCCTGAACACCAGAGAAAACATAGTTTCAGACTTACTGTCCCAGAATCTGTAACAACTACCAGCCATAAAATATTCCCGAAGCCAACCCTGCTAGAGCATCTCCAGGAGAGAGTCCAACTCTCCTCAGTATAATTACGTGAGCTGGTGATCCCACTAGATAAAATAAGGATGGTTTAAGACACTTATTACATTTTTGCTTGTGTGTCCCTGTTCATTTCCCACCGATTTGTTCACTTGGCCATGTCCTTAATTCCAAAAAAAATCCCACAAATTTTTTTTTTTTTGCAAAACATTGCACTTGCAAGCAATAGCAAGTTTGTGAAATATTGCTAGAACAACTTGTACCACACCATCTGCTACATGGGGAGAACTGAGAAGTTGGAGATATGTCTGGGCTTTGAAATTTGATTTGTAAGTTGGCTCTGAGTAAAACCTTTTGAAGTAACTTCATTTCAGACTGCGTTCCCTGTCTATGCAAAAAGAATTAGATCAGTAGTCAGTATTATATTGTCCCTTCCATCGAGCTGATAGTCTCCTCTCTTTTGCAAAACTCACTATGTAAAAACCACAGCTTAACACAAGGTATAAAAATCAATATTTAATGCAATGGATCTGCAGAAATAATTTAGATATCATGGAGAAGGATGCAATAGAGAACACGCCTACAGATTGAGGTTCTACAAGGGATGTTCCTCTAGACACTCAGCTGAACTGTCCTTTATGCCCCAAATAATTAGTTGAGAGTTATTTATATATTGTGGTCCCACAAGATTTCTGATTTACAATACAAAAAGCCAGGCACTGAATACAGTGATTATATTCCATCTGCACAGGGCATTTACTGACAGGAAAGTCTGTGGGCAAGTAGCTCTGGCCTGAGCTTGCTGCATTTCATTGGGATGAAAAATAAAGAACATTTTAGGCAGCCCACAAAGTGCAGTTGTTAAACTGACCCTATTTTCTCTCCTTCTTTCCATTTTCCTGCATCCAGCCCTTCAGTTTCAGAATTTCAAAGGGACAGTGTTATTTATGCTTCTTCCTATTTTAGAATGTTTTTATCATGTGTCATAGCACTCTGACTGCCTTAGGGGAGCTTTAATGATAATTTTATTTTTAAAAGTATAGGCTTATCTAGCCTGACCTTGATGCACATAATAAAAGGTTGCTAAACTCCTCCTCTAGAAAACAAAACAGGGAACAAACGTCCTGTGCCTGCTGAATCAAAAGCTCAAGTGTGGCAGAGCCTTCCACTACCCCAAAATATATCACCAAGGCAACTGTAGCAGTATTGCAAACAGGTATTGCAATGGTTTCCCAGCCAGGATTTAAGTAATCTGATTTTCCTGCAGTATGTGCTCCACAACACTCAGCAAATCTTTTTGGAGATGAAAAGCATGCTAACACCATTCCAAAGAGTATCTTGGTACAGTAGGCTGCAATCAGTGCTCTTCTGAAAGAAAATTACAAGTGTCACTGTTCAGAGGTCAAAGGAACCAAGTAGAGTCCGTGCAGCTTGGAAGTTTTTGGTTGTTGTTGCTTGTGCTTCTTTCCTCAAACAAACTTCTGAAAGGATAAAGAGATAATTGACTTCCCTCTTCTCCCTCCTGTTCCTCCTCTGGAAGGGAAAGCTCATCTTGTAGTGGCACCAAGGACTTCTTGTCTTTTCTGGATGCACTGATCTGTAAGAATTTGATTGTACCTACTGCTCACTGCAGCTCTTCCCTCCCAAGTTATCCCTGTGGTACTCATGAATTCCAGTGGAGCACACGTGGGAACAATCCTTGTCTTCACACTCATCCTTTCTACTACACCATCAGCAACCAACAATCCATAGCCTGCTTTTAGAAGCCCCTGATAACATGCCAGGAATGCTCACAAAGGGGTGTTTTGAAGGGCTAATTGCAGAAGACTGCAAATTCCATTATTATCTTCTTGCATCCTGGAGAATTCTTCTCCATAACAAATGGAATCACACCAGTGTGACAGCTTGCTTAGGACTTCTCTGCTCAATGTCACATACAGAACTCAATACTACAGTGAGCCGAAATCCCCAGCAGTCTAGGTGTCTGCTCTCATGATGGAATAGTGGGGTGCCACAATACAGATCCCTTGCTCTTTCCATAAAACAGAAAACATCTTCAAATTCTTTGTACCAAAAGTACATCCTGAAGTAGGTAGTGCCTGCAGTGCCTCTCCTGTAGAGCTTTCTGCCACACAAACTGTAACCCAGCAAATAATCATGGGACAAACTGGCTCTGC
Source organism: Chloebia gouldiae (assembly GCA_003676055.1). Lineage (NCBI taxonomy): Eukaryota > Metazoa > Chordata > Aves > Passeriformes > Passeridae > Chloebia > Chloebia gouldiae. The sequence continues at coordinate 25,927,823 of QUSF01000010.1, forward strand.
TCAATCTCCTGATTTTCAAGGACATTTACAGTTCAAGTTAGCTGGGTGAAATGTCTCAGATTTCCAGCAGCTTAGCGAAAAGGGTTTTACACTTCATCCATTTGACTCAAACTGCTCTTCAAAATCCTGTAGCAAAACGGGTCTGAGACTGAAAACATTGCTTATTTCCACCCTTTTCATAAACAATCCAGAAAAAGCAACCCCTCAAAATGAACCTTGGCAGGAGTATTCAGCCAGGTTTGCTGCTGGCACAACGTGGTAGGAAAGCTGCCAACACAAGGTAGGGATTTATAAACAGGTTGTCTTCTTCACATCCATGACTGCATCAAGGAAAACCAAGGAAAGGAGATAATCCAGCCCCATCCTGTGACTGGCTGGTTTAGCCACTGGTCCAAGAGTACTAACCCACAATCCTGCCATCACTTTCCATACACTGTGAATACATGTCCCAGAAACAGGATGGAAGGTGGAGTTCAGGAAGAAATTACTAGAAAAGAGGCACTTGGATCAAGTAATACCACCAGCAACCAGAGCATCTCAGCAGCAGAAGCATATGACTCACTTAAAGAAAACCTGGCTTGCTGCTGGCTAAGTAAAACAGGAGAGCAAGGTCATTAAATGAAAAATAAGAATACAAGTTGATGATAAAATATCCCCTTGGACAAGGAGAGTCAGGATCACAGAAAACAGTTTCTCTGACAATAGAAGTGAACTCCAGACTTAGGAACACTATATGCATTTTAGTTTTTGCACAAGACAAGTATTTAAAAAGGTATCCAACTTTACTAGCATTTGCTACAGATTACTAATACTGACTTGTTAACTCATTCCTAGTAAAATGTGAATGGAATCAGAGAACAATTTCATACAGCTGAGGCACTCACCAAGATGGAAGAGGAGTTTGAAGCCTGCTCTGAAACTCTCAAAACCTGGGTTGCCAAAAAGTCCCACCCCTTTCACATAATCTAACAGAATAAAAAGCTGTATCTTGTTTTTAAAACACACCTTCCTTTACAGTCTGCAAGGAAAATAACAGAAATAATCCTAAGTAAAGACCCTAAGTAAAGCTACATCCATTACCTTACCACTGAAGCAGATAACCTAAGCAATATAAATAGTAGAGAAATTATTTTGAAAGATACCATCACTCTTATCCCAGAGCAATGTTCTTTCTACGTAGCACTGAACCATTTTATTCAGTGTGCTGGCCTTCCAGGCTCATTCTTGTTTCTCATCTATGGAAGACAGAGCAGAAGGGCTGGCAGGGCACATAATTTGTCTTCTTGGTGTGCATGCATGCATCAGAAAGCTTTTCCTCTCCATTTTCCCTGTCACTACATGTAAATAATTCTCCCTACTGTCTATCTTTGAAATTTAGTAGGGTGTGAGGAGGCTCTAGAAGGAATTGTTCAGGATGCTGAACTAAATTACTACCAAAACATGCAGCAATAACAAAAAGAAGTGCTTGAGTCAGTGTCAACTGTGTTATTGGGAAGTCTCTACGCATCCCCACATGCTGTAATGCACTTCCCAGAAACGTCCTTTCTGTCCTTGCCTTATAACAGCAGGAACCAAAGAGTCATCTTGGTACCAAAGCATGAGAAGACAGTTTGACATTAGCAGGAGTGTACACAGCAGTCTCTATAGCATTCTTGCTCTGCTACTAAAGACTGAGACACACCCCACTGAAAGAAGTGTGTCTAATTTCTGAAATGTCCTCAAGACTGTGAGTGTACAGTCTGTGATAGGAATGTTTTAGCCAAAGTGCCTTTTAACATATAAAAACACAAAGAGTAAAACATGAAGTTGCAATAAAATAACAACTCAGTTTAACAGTGGGTCAGGCACTCAGCAAGCATGTTCTGTTTTGGTTTTAAAGCTGATACTGCTCCCTGAACTCAAAAGCTGTGATAACACTGAGATTTTTAAGAACAGATTTAGTGCTGTGCTCTTGTTTTGATAGATACTTATATGTCAGCAGTCACAGAAGATATTTACTTTTAGACTGCTAGTTGCACTTTCTTAATCTTTTTGCCTGAGCTCATTCTATTGAGCAAAAGAAAATGTGTATTGTCAGAAGCAGCCTTGCTTTATAAACACTGACAACTCTCTCTCCACTTAAAGCCAAGCTCTCCAGAGCCGATTCAGGTCTTTAGGATTTGAGATGCATCCACACATCTACTCTCAACATGCTTGTCAAGGCAGACAGGTTCCAGCTGATCTTACATTCCAAAACTTGGCAGCATCTTACCATAATGCACAAATAAGTGTGTGCATATATATGTGTATATATATATACACATATATATATAAAAAACATGATTACAAAGGAGATTTGAAGGTGTGTGGGTCCTTCTAAGAGAGGTTACAGAGACGTGTACATGAAACATTTCCGGTCTCAGTTTACAGCAATAAGAACAGAAGTGGACAGGCAAAAACTTCAGCTGAGAATCAGATGGCAGCTATAATACCCCAGTTAAAACGGAATTGTTTACTCTGTCAGGACCGACACAGTCTCACAGATCTACATCGGCAAGTCACAAACGCCTCGGTAAACAGTCGGACACGGCACATGTTACCTTTACCTTTGTAAACAAAACCAGAGCTCGGAATCGCCGCGGTGACAGCGACCGAACCCCGCGGGTCCCCATCCCCAGCGGTGCCACCTCGCTCCCGCTGTGGCTGGCGGGCAGCCCCCATCCCCTTAACTCCGGGTCGGGGGGGAGAAGCTCCTCCGAAGGCGGGCATCCCCAGGGACGTGGCGGCCGGGGCAAGCATCCCCCGGGACGTGGCTGCCCCGCTCCCCCCGCCTGCCTCTCCCCTCCCCCAGTTAACCCACCACAACAAAAGAGGGAGGGGAGGAAGGCCGATCGCGCCCCTTTCCCCCTCGCCCCGGCCGCTCACCGTGCTGGGTGAAGACATTGAATCCTCCCTCTGCGGAGCGCCCGGCCGCCTCTCGCCGGCGGCCCGCCGGCCTGGCCGCGCTGCTCCCCCGCAGACCCCGCGGCTGCTGCTGCTGCTGCTGCGGCGGCGGCTGGTGCTGGAGCCCCGCGCCCGGCTCCCCGACGCGGCCCACCTGCTGCCCCATGGCGGGCCGCGCTCACATCCCGCCGCTCCCGCCGCTCCCGGCCCGGCAGGCGAGTCCCGCTCCTCCCGCGGCCGGACCGGCGGCTCCCGCGGAGCTCCGCGCTGGGGCTCACGGGCTCGCCCCCGCAGCCCCCGCCGCCATCTTAAACCACAGAGCGCCGGCGGAGCGGGGACGGAGCGGCTCCCGCAGCCGCCTCCGGTCCGCCCAGGGAGGGGAGGGAGCGAGGGAGGAAAGGAGGGAGGGAGGAAGGGAAGCTGGGATAGAGGGAGGGCGGCTGCCCCCCCCCCGCCCCAGCGCAGACCGCCCTGCCGCGGCACGCAGAATCCCAGGATTGTTTGGGTTGGAAGGGACCTCTGTGGATCTCCCGCCCAAGGCAGGGTCACCTGGAGCAGGTGACAGGAACGCGGGTTTTGAATTTCTCCAGAGAGGGACACTCCACGCCCTCCCTGGGTAGCCTGTTCCAGTGCTCTGCCGCCCTCAGCATAAAGGAGTTCTTACTCATGCTGAGGTGGAATTTCTTGTGCTTTAGTTTATGGCCATTGCTCCTTCTCCTGTCTCTGGGCACCACTGAAGAGCCTGGCACCATCCTCTTGGCACTGTCACAGGCAAGGCAATCAGTGGGGACGGGCACACGAGGGAATGCACATGGACATGGGCTGAGGGACAAGAGCCCACCCGGGTGACTCGCCAGATCGCACCCCAGGTGAGGCCTCCCATCTTGGCCATGAGCAGCAGCCCAGGAGAATCACAGAATCTCCTGAGCTGGAAGGGACCCATCAAATCTATCTCTCTGCCATGCACAGGACAGCCTCAAGAGCCAAACCGGAGACTGTCATCCAAATACTTGAGCTTTGTCAAGTGATGGCTGTGGCCTCAAGGCTGACCCAGCCTGGGCAACACTGTCCCTGTAGGCTACAGCCAGGCTGGTTTGCCTACAAAGCTGAGCAGGCATGAGGGGAAAGCCAGGGCCATGTGGCCAGCTGCAGAAGGGAGCTGGGCTTGTCCTAAGCTGTGCACAAGGAGGTTGTTGTAGCCTGGTGAGGGTCGGCCTCTTCTCCCCAGCAACCAGGGACAGGGCAAGAAGACATAATCTTAAAGCTGTATCAGGGGAAGGTCAGGTTGGACATGAGGATTAATTTTCTTCATAGAAAGGATGATTAGACATCAGAATGGACTGCTCAGGGAGGTGGTGGAGTCACTGTCTGGAGGTATTTATGGAAAAACGGGATGTGGTACTCACCACTCACTGGTTGACATGGTGTTGTCAAGTCACAGGTTGAACTCCATGAGCTCAGAGTTCTTTTCCCACCTAATTGATTCTGTGATCTCCGTGGGTTACCAGGCTTCAGGTTGATTCCTTGGGCTCCTGCCAGGACCTGTTGTACTGGCCAAGGGCATGGAGGAGGAGGAAATCACTGCTCTGTGAATAACACCAGGAGTCATTGGCAGCAGCATCTTGTTGGGTGGCTGAACATACACTCAATCCTGTAACTAATTAGTAAACCAACTTCTTTCACCTTCTGTAATACTAGCATAAGGCACTCCAATCAAAGCAGAAGGCAGGAGGTTTTGTCCTGAAAGAGAATGGCGCTCATCACAGTTTAGAGGACCTGAGCAGTTGGAAGTATTTCTCTCTCCATGCTAGCAACTATTTCAGCAATGTCTTGGTAATGTTGCTTCATCCTGGATGAGCCGCAGTGCCACTCCCCTCAAATGTCTTTACCACTGAGAACTGATGTGACAGTGACAAATTGGCTTGGTAACACTCAGATCCAACCAGCTTCCAACCTCTGTCACTGTCCTGTGGTGGGAAGGTGAGGAGACATTCTTCTCAGAGCTTTGTGAAAGCCAGCTTTCAGTGACAGGAATTCTAAGCTCATGTTCTACCTTCCCAGGGAGTTCATACTGGTGCATGTACTCAAACTGAGCCCTGCTGCAATAATTCTGCTTAAAATAGGGGTGGCTCATCCTACTGGACTGATGAGTACTCTGACACAGGATGGATGGAGTAAAGAGGAACGAGGAACACGTGGAGCCAGAAATGCCTTAACTCATTAAATTAATGGACTAAGAATATTTGGGAGATGGGGCATTACAAACAGACCTCCTAATAACACATAACAAAACAGTTCTTAAAACAGTGCTGGGAACATCCAGGGTGCAGCATGGGGTACATGGTGCCAAGTTCCAGACCTTGTACAGACATGGTTATGTGCCTATGAGCAAAGGGTATTCATGCAGAATGGGCAGTCTCGGGCAGAACCAGCCCATGGTAAATTCTGCAGTAGAGCTATTTCCTGGTCTCATTCCAGCTAGAATTTGCAGGATTTGGCATTTATAAATGGTTTGCATTGTAAACAAAATATATGTTCTCTGGAGACTGTAGAGACAACAAACACAGAACTCCCTCGTGCCATTTGCAGTTGCCACGTAGCATAGAGCCACTCTTTAAAAATCAGCAGAAATACTGTTTTTCTTTCCTAATGCTTTTTGCTTGCTGATCATGAAGAACTATCCAGAGGAAGGCTATTAGTATTTTAAAAGAAGACACAAGTGTCAAGAGACTGTTATATGCAAGTGCACCAAGGAGAATTGCATTTAAGCACTGTTCTTATTTCCTTAGAACTCATTAAATCTCTCATTTTTTCTTTCAGCACCTTCTGCACATAGAACAGCTTGTTATGGGTTACATTAATGTCCAGCTGCAGGAAACTTGTCTGACACACAAACCCATCTTTCCTGTGGATGGGGTCAGGCAGGGGCTTTCTGAGAAGGCCTGTTGCAAGGACAGCAGCATGGGGTTTTTGCTGTTATATAATAGTTTTTAAAGAGCAAGCTGTACCCTGTAAAAAAAGCAAACCCAGAGCCCCAACCATTGCTTGATGTGGGCTAAAACAAGCCAGACCATCACACTGTGCCCCAGTTGGTTCCCTCAGCAACATCATTTTTGTGGTGTCATACAAATAGGGGATGACTTGGCTGGTAACAGCTCTTCTGGTCACTGCTAAAGAGCAATGGGGATATAAACAAGAAACTCCCCAAACTGAAAGGAACTCTGTGTTGCTGAGTTACTGATGACACTGAGCCACACCGTTCCTTGTTGTTAAAATGGAGGCTAATAAGTATGTACTTCTCAGAGTGTCATGGTTATTAACCATGCAAAGCTAAGAGATAAAATCTGCACCAATGCTATCTATTTTTATTAGCTGTGATATTATCAGCCTCATGAAGCATCAAGAACAGGTTGTTTTTCAAGGGTAATTTCTTGTGAAGAGTTCTGGCACCATGCATTAATGAAGTATCAGTTACTGTCCTGGCGATTTTGGGTTTCCAGTCAATCTGCCATTCATGAGCTGTTCAAGTAAGGGGTAAAAAAGACCAAGGCAGCACTGAGGTTACAGTCATGGGCCTGACAAGAAATGTGGTATTTCTGGAAACACTTCTGACTTTAAATATTAATGGTATATCCATTTATTGAAGCTTCTTATAAGCACTGACAATGCATTTGCTCCCCTTCCACAGCGTGCTCCAAAAATCACACACTCAAAAAATTGCTGGCTGAGCAGTCTTACATCATACTGGGCATGACAATCTAACTGTCATCTGCCTGAAGTATGAGTTCTGTGCCAGAAGGAGCCTGTGGACAAACTGGAGACTTCTGAGCCTGTCTGTTGAGTTAACTGGGCAGTTTCTATTTGTAACTTAGGAAAAAATTAGCTAGAAGGTTGCTGGTGGCAGCTTAAAAATTAATTCTAGCAGTAATCATTGCTCTTCCAGATCATAAACCTTCTGTATCCCAAAGGTGTACAGAGAAACAGATGTGTGTGAAATATTTGACTGGTATTTAGGATGCAGATGTATTAGTTAAGGTATTTACTAAGTGGGTATAACAGCAGAGGCCTGATTGAGGGATACCTGTGTACAGCATGTCATATTTTTGTACCTTTATTCAGTTCCAGAACAAGTTGTGGAGCTCAGGACAGCTGCAGCTTCCCTTGGGTGCAAGGCAATGGGTACTGCCCACCACATGGCCCAGGGCAGTGCTGCTCTGTGTCCCTCTGCTACTCCAGGCTGCAGCCACCTGGTTTCTGGGGTTCAGCCACCATGGGGTTCTGGAGGAAGGCTTCAAAACAAAGAAGAAAGATTTAAGGCTCTGTGACACAAGGTTAGTTACTCTGCAGTAAATGTTAAAAGCTTGTAAGTGCTGAGCTGTATCAAAGGAGGATGTTGTTTCTTGGTGTAACCTGTTCAAACACTCACCTTTTCATCTCTGACTGACAGCTCTTAAAATGTCTGCACAGATCTATCCTGGCACATCAGTTTCAGTGTTGTCTTAAAAGTTATTTGAATCACTATTATGATTTAAATTAGCATTTATGTACAGTGCATGCAGGATAGCTTGGGGTACTCTCATGCTTGTTCAGTGAGAGTCTATGAAGATAGAAGCTTTCTGGGGAAGTAACAGTTTTTGCCCAACAGTACAGAAGGTTCACGTGCAGCCCTTGGCAGATGAAATTTCCTCTGTCAATAACTCTCTTCCACCCTAGATAAAAAAAACCTACACATACACACTCCCACAAATGTGTATCCCACCACCCAAATCATCCTCCTCCTCTATGGAAAGAGCTTATTGTTCTGTCTTTTCTGCTGCTTCAGCACTGTCTTCATTCAAACCACTCTTTTGACACTGCCACGAGTCTAAACATTGCTACCAGCCAGGAGAGCCAGAAAAGGAAGAGCTCCATGCATAGGAGGAAAAGGGACGGGGCATATGGTGTTGTAGTGGAAAAGATGAGTCTGTAGAGACAGCCAACTCACTACAGTATCTCAGGCATCCCCATTCTTCTTTTATTTGGCCCTGTGTTTTGGGGTTAGGTATAGGTAACTAAGCACCCTCACGGATCAGAACTGTGTAGCTTGTGCATGTGTCTGGCAACTGTCAACAGTAGCACATTACCCGTGCTGAGGTTTTGCAGGAGCTGTACCCATCAGGGTATAACACATAACCTCACACAGCCTCCAGCAGGGTGGAGCCAGAGGTGGGGAGAGATGGAATTAAGGAGAATATAGGACTTCTTCAAGAATTTCTTTCCTGTCCAATATATTTTTCTAAGTACTACAGCTGCACCACCCTTCCCAAGCATCTGTTCCAGCCACCAAATGCTGTAGAAGAGTATGCTAATAAGAACATTAAGAACGTTGTTTGTTTGCCTTTTTCTGTGGAACATGTTGCCTCTACCAAACAAAAATGATGACAAGTCTCTGCATCTGCTGGGAATTGCAAATTAGTACTGAGCTTGCACAATGATCACTGATAAAGTACATTTGCTGAGGGAATATGAGGTCCCTTGACTGTGCTGGTGATGATTCAGGCTTTTAGGCATTCAGCTGCAGGTGGGTCAATAGGAATGTTTTGCCACCAGAATTCTAGTGTTGCCTTAATTTATGTTTAGGAGCCTAATTTTTATGATTCCTAATTTAAAATCTTAGTAGCTCATTGGACAGTGAGGGGGTTCTCTCGATTTGCAGATGGATGCTTTTCTTCCTGTGTTTTCTGTTTCCTCTGCTGAGAGGTTTGTATCCAGAGAGCTGACATTTAGTTAAGTGATAGCAAATGCTTCAGAACACAATGCTGTACTGCAGTTCCTCCAGCAGTGACTTGGAGAGCAGCCTTGTCCCAGCGTAGATTCCTCTGATGACTGCTGTGCTGGGTTTGGATTAGCATAACCTCTGCGACAGTCCAAAACAAAATAAAGATACATTAAAAACAAGATGTGAAGCCAAAATAAGATGGAATTAGAATCATAGAGCCATTTAGGCTGGAAAAGATCATTAGACTCTGGAGTCAGCAGTGCTTCCTCTCCATGTTCTTTGCTTCTTTTTTCTCCCCTAATATCTCCTTCCCCTCCATCTTCCACAGCACCTTCACTTCCCTTTTCTAAGTTAAGCTGAAAACCACATCTTCAGAAGATGCCTTTGTTACAATAATGAATCCCAATAATGACTGCACTCCTACTATTGTTTTCAGATGCACACACTTCTGAATATAACCTTTGATCTCATAAGGAAGCCTGAGGATACAGCTTCTTGCAGGATTGCTGCTCTGTGTTACATGCTTAGGATGCTAGGGTCCAGCCTTGCTCTGGACCACTTGTGCCCTGCCATGGATGGTGTCATGCTCTATGCAATGCTCCTAAACAATTAAATCACTTTGAAAGTCAGAGTTTGATCTAAAATGTTGTTATTGTTTCATTCCACAAAGTCTGGAGATATTCTTCCTTGACAGGCTTTTTTATTTGATTATGCAAGAATTGTAAGTGCTTACTTTATCTTTCAAATGACACTGTGTTCCTTCCTCAGTTAGTAAATAGCTATACTTTGCAGCTTCCAACTTTAATGTTAATCCTGTAAAAAATGCTTACTAGTGTAAAATTCTAAAAAAAAAAAAAAGAAACATAATAGTAGCCACTGAAGCAGGAGAAAGCACCAGAGTTTTTCTAAGATGTTTCTGTGAATGCATTTATGTGTGTGTGTGTGTGTGTGTGTACAGAATAGACTGGTACTCAAGAGAGCAGAATTTACGTTTATAATCAAATCTCACTTAAATCTAAAACTTGTTCCTTCTTTTAAACATGCAAATATTTCCATTCTCCTTGTAAATTCTGCCTCTCTGCTCATTACCAAACCTTTCAGAAAAGACATAAGCCCAAATTTTCCTCTGATCAGGCTCTTAATGTGTTCTGTGTGGTCTTTATTTAGACTGTAAACTTGCTGAAATAGGAAATGTCTTATAAAAAAACCAACTACACTGTCTCATTTCACATCCAAATTCTTCTCCCATACCAGCTGTGTGTGTTTGCCTAGCAGCAAGTCTCCTGTTAATGAATGACTTGTTCTCATTAGCTTGTCAGGCTGGATGTGTAGCTTGTAGTTCCCACTCATACAGAGCAGCACTCCTTCCCTTGTAGCTTCTGGTAAATCAAACAATGGGATACACAAAGCCTTGTGTCTCTGAGTCTGACCTTTGTACTTGGAATCATTAACTACCACAGAATGCCAAAATAAAGTAAGTAGCTACTGGTTAAATATATTTAACATAAGCAGAGCCTTATGGACTGCCTGGTGTGGGGATTGTCACAGGCTTTACCATGGGCTGCCACTTCTATACCTGCTTTAAAAGAGGGGGAAATTAATTCTCTGATTGGCAGAGCCAAAGGTGTTGCTCTCAGTATATTTGTTTTGTGAAGCTGAGGTCCAGAGTAGATTCCTGACACCTTGGAGGTTTACAAAATGAGGTCCTGAGCAGCCTCATCTGACTTTGAATCTGGCTGTGATTTTAGCAGGAGACTGGACTAGCGATTGCTGCCAACTTAAATTCTTACTCCAAAAAAAGTTTCCTCCACTTGGGGCATTAATTAAAACTCTGTCCTCTACCTAGGCTGAATTTTTTATAAAAGCCATTGGAACTGAATATTTCTTGAACCTTTGTCTCTCCATCCGATTTGCATAAAACTGGCCAAGAAGTTCAAAAGTTACTGGGAGAAAAAAGCTGGGGAAGAGAGACAGACACACCCTTCCTCACACACACAGGACAACTGTACAAGCCTTGTTTTGTTACGAAAACCTTTCTTCCCTTTATGTTAGTGTAGAAAACTTGTCAAGTGTGTATCTAATGAGGCCTGAAGTCATGCTACATACTCCCAGCAGCAGCCAACCTGAAATAATGCCTCCCCAGAGCCAACAGCACATCTCATGAAGCTGAGGCATTTACTGTGCAATCCAAACTATGCAGAGAAGTTGAGACATTCAGAAGCATCCCTAAAACCCAGGCATCATCTTTCTGATGGCAGAGATTGCATGGTTGTGCTCACAGGAGTGTGTGTTTCAGTCTGCCTGGGGCCTCACCCATCTCTGCCAGCAGACAACCAGAGAGGCTGGTACCTCTCTGTGATCCTCAACTTTCCCACAGCCGAGAGTGACAGAAAGGGGAATTTGACCTCAGCGTGCTAGAGACCGCCTGGCTGTCTGCCTTTCCCTTTTCGTCTGCTCTTTCTGAGGATGCAGTCACACTACCAAATTACCTTGAGTCATCTGTCCTGGAAGTTTTTCCCATGGGTTGCTTGTGATAAAGTGTGAATGTGTTGTAGGTACACAGTTTGTGGGGCTGCGGCTGAGCCTCATCCCTAATGGGCTACAGCTGTGCTGGACAGGTGACCAACATTGAAAGCAAGGAGACTTGGAGTGCCCAGGTGTACTGACCAGTCACCAAAGGGTACAGAGGGCACCCAGGTGTAATGCATGTAAGATGAAGAGTATAAAAGGTTGTACTGTAGAACAATAAAGAGATGCAGATGCTTGAAGCCTTCTTTGGTGTTGGCTGTGCCTCCATCATTGTCCTGACATGAATATACTACAAGCATTTTAATCTGTGCTGTGAGGGGAGGCACTGGTGTGGTGTCAATCCACTGTGGAACCTACGTGCTGCTGAGATGTCCATCTACCTGAGCCAACATTATGCACCTCCCCAAAATCTAACCAACCAAGAGCCTCCTTTAGCAGCCACAGCAGCAGATTATTCCGTTTCCTTTTCTCCCAGATTGCAGAGAACACACCTATCTCCCTCTGCTTTTGATGGCTTTGGAAAACGTTACTTCTGTGTTCCTGGGAAAGAGCTTCAGAGCACTTCTATTTTCTGCCTCACAGGGAAGCAGAAACTGTGAAACTATCAGCATCCTCTGGTTGTATGTTCCCTGGAGCTGTTATACTGTGCAGTCTGAAATAGACATCAGGCCCCAGGGAATTGCTAATGATGCATTCAGTCTCAGCATGGCACATGCTCATTCCTGGGGAGTTACTGAGTTAGCATTTATAGTTCTAATCTTTTCTTCTGAGTAGATGAAACCCTCTGATTTTCCCTAAGCACTGAGGTCTTGGGTGTTGGATTCTCTTCTTATGACAGCTTACTTGGAATGTCACCAGAAAGCTTTCAGCCTGGATCCTTGCTCTGAAAATCATAGACTACAGTAGCATCATGCCAGAGATTCTTCCATAACTTGGTGTCTGATCAGCAGGCAACAGGAAACTGAGGTCTTGCTAGACACAGTTGCAGAATAATAAACTAAAGATTTCTGTGCTGAAGATAGGTGATTTGTACTGGGGACACTGGAAGCCTTTTGGACCTGGGGGAATAAGCTCACAAATAGAAAGCAGAGTCAGCAGCCACTAAGGAAAGCACAAGTGGAAAAACCGTGGGGAGTGAGCACTGCTGGATGTTTTGATGTTGGTCCTTAGTGTGGGTCCCTACTGTAGAGAAACAGCAGTGGTAAAGGATGAAGTGAATTCACTCAAGGTTTACCTTGTTCTCTGATTGCTTTGTCAATTTATGTTTCTCCAGCCACTTTTGCAATGAGGGATTTTTTTTGTGTGGGCAAGGGTTGAATTAACAGGAACACTCTTACTATATTTCACATTAACTTGCTGGTGAAGACAAGACCTCTCTTGCATGACCTACATGCCTGAACTCAGAATCCCTCTCCTGGGCCTGCCATCTTCAGATTTAAATCCTTTAAACAAGCTCAAGTTTTCATCTCCTCATCCATATTTCCAAAGCTTGTAAGCCTCAAGGCACTAGGCCAACAACGGAATAGTGCTGAGCACAAAGATGTTTTTGTAACCACATCAACTCAGCCCAAGGCAGATCAACTGCAGCAAACCCTGCAGATTGCTTCACCTCCTGGTGTAGTTCCGTTAGAACCTCCCATTTCTGCCAGTCCTCAGCTGATAGCAAAAATGCCTCTTTCAGCTTTGTAACTCCCATTTTATCCATTTTCAGCGAAATGCTGTTGAGAGTTGCCAGAGACTCTGCTGTGACACAGATCTATCTGAATTCAGAGGTTTGGAAGTGTTCCTTCACGCTTGTCATCTCCTTCAATAAGCACTGCCTTGTACCAAGTCTGTACATTCTTTACTGCTCTATTTGTTGCTATGGCCTGTGGTGCCAAGTTTCAGTGAGATTCTTTTGAGAGACTATTCTGGATTTTCCTTCCTTCTGCTTTGTTTGTGCTCCTGGCCCCTGCAGTGTTCTCCCTTACCATCATCCAAAACTTCTTCCCGAGCAGGAAAGCACTGCCCTCTTCAGTCCCTCCACTTGTACACCCAGCAGCAGTCCCTCCTTGGCTTGAATCATTGCAGCAGAGAAGCAATGGCTGGATTCCCCCTCTAGCCAGGTGTTTCTAAAATCGGGGAGAAGCAGGAACGAACAGATGGGACTGGCCTTGAGCAGAGAAAAGGGAGCTTTTTGGCAGGGGAGCTACAAAGGCACAGTGTTGTCAGTCCGTGTCAAACTTGGGAAAGGCACTCACAGAAGGGAGAGCAGCAGGATGTGCTGCCTCATCACCATGGAGACAACCGAAGAGCTGGCTGGGCAGATTTAGAAATGTGTCCTGCTTGGGACAACTTTTGGTACATATCATCTATTTTTGCAGAGATTAAAACAAGGTGGAAAAGAGGAAATTTCTGACACTGACAGTAAAAACCTCTTTTCCTTCCTAGTTTACAGTAGAGCCAATCTTTTGTGGCTTAATGGAGATAATTGTTCTCCTCTGAGAAATATATCCTGGTTTTGATGGGGATTATTTTTTCCCCCTGTCCTATACTTTTTTCATCAATCACTTTTGCCATTATGATTCTAGCTGCCATTTCAATGCTCTTGGACTTCTCCATTGTATTCCCCATGTGACATTCCCTACTTGACATTTCTCTGCAAGGTCTCTCCTTGATGACCCCGAGGATCTCATACCCAAAAAGGCTGATCCAGACTCACCATAGCACCTCAGTGGTTTTTGTCTCACATCTTTCTTATTTGATTACTGCAAACAAAAAGTTATTCATCCCCAGAATCTGCAAAGTACAGAACAGGTAGAACTGCATGATTACTTGCAAACAGCTGTCTTGGGAATCATCCTGGATCTGTCATTCCATACGCACTGATTCTCTTCCATGTCCATCAGCAGTCATCACATTTGTATGGTAGCAAATAAACGGGTGACAAGGACTTGATACAAAATATTGGCATACACTGTTTTCTCCACCTCAGCAGCTGTGGGGAGAACCATAGCAAAATGGTTTGTATTTATTTAGGAAAAAGAGAAAGGATGCACATGCTTATGAAAAACTGAGAGGCAGAGATTACCACAAGAGTAGTAAGCCATCATTAAATTAGGTATAAAATGTCTGACCTTCAGAAGGAAGGGTCCCAAGTGCGTAACACAGTTGGCAGTCTCTGGAGCCACAAGGAACACGTACAGTTGCTGCTGTAGGAGTGGGAAGATGATGCTGGCCAAGTTCAGTGTTCTGTTTCCACAAAAATATTTAGAAAGTCATTATATGCAGGAGAGTCAATACTGGTAACTCCATCTGTTTGTTCTGGAATGCATTTCTCTGAAGTCACCCTTCCAGGGTTGACTGGACATTTAAGTCCATGTATTCCTGCTGAAAGAACTTCAGAGACCCTCTCATTGAGGCTGTTCAATACTTTAATGCATTTTTAATAAGCAGCAGAGTATGCTGCAGAATAAATCTGAGGTTGGTTTGAGCTAGTGTCACAAGGAGAACAATGATATTCTATAATGTGGTTGGGACCCAGGTGAAGTTGTTTCTGAGCCCAACAGAAAGAGAAAGCTGGTGTGTCAGAGAGGGTAAAGAACAGCTTCAGAGAACACAGTTCAGCTTAGTAGGGTGAGACAGTATTTATACAGGTTCAATACTTCTCATAGTTTGACATTTAGCCAGACTAGAAGAATCACCTCCTTTTTAAACATACTGAAGAAATAACCTCCTCAACTTAAACAAATATAACCTCAGCTATTACACCATCCCAGCTGGCAAGATTCATTCTATTACCTAAAATGGTAGGGAAAGGCAAAATTAATTACTCGTCAAAAAAAAAACAAAAAACAATGCAGGATTCCCTTTCAGCAAAGGAATCACAGCAATTAAATTGGCTGTTGCACCTCTTCCTGCTTGGTCATGGTATGTTAAGTTCATCACTTGAATTTTGAGCTGGAAGATGAAGCCAGGAACTCGCTGGTTTGCAGTAGGGTTTTTGTTTTTTTTTTTCTTTACCAAGGATGATTTCAGTTCAGTAGCAAAAAGCAATGTGATTCTGAGTAAGCTTACCACTGCCCTCTGCCGAGAGGGATGAAGGCATTTCTTTCTAACTCATCTGCCAGCAAAACCAGCAGCTTTGTGGCTTGGAAAGTGAGTGGAAACTGCTGCTGCTTCTGCCTTTTCTCCAAAGTTTGCTGATCTGAATCTCTCGCACCAAATATTTTGAAAACTCTATGCCTCACACAGAGTAAAAAGGAGCAAGGGTATTTATGCACAAAATCTTGACATGATGATAGCAGAAACTGTGAAAGCTTGAGCTGGAGTTTTTAAAAAGCAAACTTTATGATTTATAAACACTTCAGGCATCCTCAAAAATGTGATATTTGCTGGAGCTAGTTTTTGGCTTTCCTGCCAAAATTCAGTCATGCATTATCAGATCAGGCTGAAGTCCTGCATAGGTTGTTAAATTATTTCCTTTTTAACTGTAGCACTTGCCTGACTGAGTTCTGGCCTCAGTCTTACATGCACACCATTATTTCTGGTTATGTAAAAATGGAAGCGCATTCAATGCTACATTTATAACTGGCTTTGCATTCTAAATCTGACATTGCTGTCCTTCCCTTAAAGTTTTTAACAGGAAAACATTTAAGTGGAACAGGTAACAATGTTTTTCACCACTTGAGGGAGCTCCTTCATTTATCTATCAGGATGTTCCCATTGCCTCTGCACACCGGGAAATTCTAAACCACACTTTTAAACAGGTAATTGTAGGATCTGCTGAGATATGTGAAAGCCATTGAGGACCTCAAGTGACTGACTTTAAAGCTGAAAAAGGAGTTTTAACGGAATTAATCATCCTGGTCAATAAATGTGGGCATCAGAAAGAGCCACAGATGCTCATTCCCTAGGCTGACTGATACCAAAATTCTTAAAATAGAAAATAGTGACTCAGAATTAAAAGCAGACAGTATTAATCACATCTATTTTACAGTAGTGCCAAAAATAACAGGAGGACCCAGGACAGAAAAAAAAGAGAAGGAAAGAAGAAAAGAGAATGTCCTGAGTTAGAAGAGACCCTCAACATTGAGTCAAACTCCTGGCCCTGCACAGGAGATCCCCAAAAATCACACCTTGTGCCTGAGAGCATTGTTCAAAGAAAGAAAGAAAGAAAAAGAAGGGAAACAAGCAGTGCTGCTAAAGTCAAGTTGCTGCCTGGAGCTGGGAAGGTGAAAGCCAGTGGAGGTGAGGCAAGAAATTGGGGTATGTGGACCAAGGTTCCCACATCAACAGTGGGAACGACCACGCAGTGATTCAGGCAGGAGTGCTCAGGAACAGCTGTGCTTGGGCAATCATTGAGCAATGCGACCCAAGCATTAATGTACAACACTCCAGAAAATCAGGATTACAAGCACTGTGGTGACAAGCGGGGGTAAATGATGCTGCTGATGAAACAGTGCAGCAATTTAGAGTGGGAAAGACAATAGCAGATGATGGGCGTGAGTGGCAGGAAGCAGAGTTGCTGTAAATAGTGGGAAGGAAGGTAAGGAGAGCAGCCACTTTATTTTTCCATGAGCTGCAGGTAAACAGCCTCTAAAGAGAAGGGAAGGAAGGCTGTGAAAAAGCTCTGCCATGGAAAAACCCAGAGACCAGGGAGAGAGCTCAGTGCTTGTCACACTGTGCTGCTTTGGCTTGGGAGGTTTGTTGAGAGCTGCCAATAAAATCTGGTGACACCTCTGCACAGCCTCTTTAGGGCAAAATAAGCAAAGCAAATTTGTTCTGAAGGTTAGCTTCACTTTTCTTTCTATTAAAGAAATCACATTTTTCTCCCACCCAGAGTCAGGCTTTTACTAATTGGATGAAAGAGTTTCAACAAGAAGTTGTTGAACTTTAGGATATTTTTGTACATTGTGCATTGAGTATTTTGTTGGGTTTTGATTTTTTTGTTTACATTTGCTTGCCCAGCCAATGCTGGTCCCACAGCTTCACTGTAAATAGCTGGCACAGCATTTCTGGCATGAGGGCAGCACAGATCACATACAGCCTGATCTGAAAATATCTCTGAGCAGCACTGTGTTGAAGTCAACTTCTTAAGAACAGGGACAAATTTATGTCAAAATTCCTGCTGCTCTCACCCGTTGCATTTCAGCAATTATAAGGCTTTTAGTTTTTTCTTTTCATTTTTACAAGTTTTCTTATTAAGCAGCATGAAAGATGAGTGATGGGATAATAGTATGAACACATATTGCAAAATAAATCAGTTTAGGACTTTTTCACCCAGTGGCTCTGCTCAAGAGTCCCCACGGATATCTAAAACAACTTCTGAAAGTTTCAGCAGCTACAATTTAAATGTGTGTCTGAGGTGTGGGCTAGTCAAGATAAATTTTAGTAGCAGGTCTAACACACTGGTCAAAAGTGACAGAAATGTTTTATTACCCCATTGTAACTTTGTACCTTGTTTTGGGGTGACCTTTCAAGGTGCACCTGGGGGCATATTGTGCATAGCACAGCCCTGATGTCATGAGGAGGAGGAGGAGAGACCTGTACTTGCCAGTACAAGAGATCAGTGGATAAATTCTCCTGGCTTTGGAAAAACGTTCCCACTTGCACTGTGAAGCAGCACACAGGAGGTTACTAGAGTTTGTTTGCTGGTGACGTTCTCTGTGACTCACCCTCCATCACGAGCCTGTGTCTGTCTGGGGAGAAAGAGAAAGCAAGGTACAAACTCCAGCCTTTGTCCCATTTTCAGCCCTCTGGAGCAGCCTTTGTCCCAGTTTTTGTCCCTGTGGAGCACAGCTGGGACTGAAAGGAGAGGTCTCCACCCAAGCCCGTTCTCAGCTCCCCCAAACTGGAGAGCTGAGCTCCCACTGCCCAGGGCAACATTTGTGAGGGAGAACACCCCGTTGACACAGAACACCACTTCTTGGGGGATGACTCTAATTGGAAGGCACTCCATTTTTACTTCCCTGTAAAAATACCTACCCTGGCTGCTGTTGGGAAGGACCTCAGGGGGTAGGACACATATTTGTGCTGAGCCTGGGTGCTGGGGGAAGCACTCGCTGAGCAACCCGCGTGTTCCCACTGAAGGACGAGGACAGATAACACCACAGGGCCCTCCCAGCCTTGACTTCGGCGTCCTCCTGGTTCCTTTAAATAAGTTTTCCTTGTGCCTGGGGTGTGGGGAGTGGAGGGGGGCCCTCAGGGCGAGGACAGGCCTTGACTGTGGGAGACTGAGCCCACCTGGGTGGTCACAGCTGGGATGGACACCCTGGAACCACGACTGGCATTCCCTCAGCTGGATTTTGGCCAGAACCAAGGATCTCTTTTTCTTTCCTTTTTCCTTTCTTTTTTCCTTCCTTCCTCTCTCTCTCTCTCGTCCTCTTTAATTAATCTCTTTCTCTTCTCTTTTCCCCTACCCCTTTATCCAAAACTCACTACCCACTGCTTTATCCAAAACCAACTGTTCCTAGAGTAGCTCCGCTAACAGCATACCACGTGTGTAGCTTACTGATTAAACTTTGATTGCCGGCGGCCCCTCTGACTTCCGAGCTTTTACCAGCCTTGTGTGTTCCTCGCCCCTAACGCGGGGTCACCACATTTTTGGCGGCTCGCTTCCCCCCCCGGAGTCGCCGCCTCGGGAGCGCCGGGAGCCGGCGGCGCTGCCTGAAGGGGTGGTGGGGGGAGAGCCTCACGTGCCCCTCGCGTGCCGCCCCCCCGATCCCCCCCCCCGCCCCGCGGAGCCGCCTCCTTGGCCAATGGGCGGTGCCGCCGCTCGCCCCGCCCCCTGCGCCGTGACGTGCGCGAGCCCCGGGAAGAGGCGGCGGCGGCGCGCGCGGCGGGAGGAGCGGGCGGGAGCGCGGCAGAGCAGAGCGGAGCGGCGGCGCGCGGAGGACGAGGAGGAGGAGGAGGAAGGCTCGGCCGCCCCTGAGGTGACGCTCCGCGGGCTGGCGGCCGCCCCGACCGCGGCACCGGCCGCGGGAACGTGTCCGCGCCGCCCCGCCCCGCCCCTGGGGAAAGCGGCTCCCGCAGCCGCTCGGGGCTGGGGCTCGGCGGGGGTAGCGGGGCAGGGGCTGGCTCGGAGCCTCGGCAGCGCTTTGGGCAGCTCCCAGCGATGTCCTCAGGCTTCGGATAAAAAAAACAAAAACCTTTTCCTGCCTGGTGTTGTGCGCGTTGCGGATGAGCTGTGGAATGACCTTAACTTAGGTTTGTGGAGTGACCTTAACTTTGTTTTGGTCCCTCTCTGGTTAGCTCTGCAGGTACCGAGGGTCCGGGACAGCGAGCTGGAGCTATGCCCGAGGGCCAGGAGTTTTGAAGGAAAACTTTAGAGAGATGAAAGTCTTAATAAGGTTGTTATTTAGTGTGATTAGTATTGGAGGCAGGGTTTGGAGTTAGGTGATCTTTAAGGTCCCTTCCTAAACCATTCCGTGATTGTTAGCTGTTCCACACCGAGCCTTTTGAAATGCAAATGTGAACTTCTGTAAAGTGTTGCTTTCCTCCCAAGGCACCTTCTGATTAATTACCACTTTGTCGAAGGGGAAGAGGGAGAAGCTCAAGGTCTCTGAGCCCTTTGCGAGTACCGTAAATCAGATGCCAGTGAAATCAGGGAGTTTCTGCTAGGAAATCTGTTAATGGGTTTGTGGCTCTAGAAACTCATCTGCAGTTGTGGATGTCCTCGGAGTGGGGTGAAAGGAGTGATTGTTTACTAATTGTGAGGAGCGATTTTCTCTTGTGAGTGGGCTGGAGAACATTTTGGAGTTATCCTGGCATTGTGTTGTGAATATTTCGGCTCTAGTAGAGATGGGAGGGAAGGGCTGATGCTCTCTTTAGACTCTCATGTGCTGATAATTGTTTAGGTACTGTAATGCTGTACCTCTGTTCATATGGGAATTAGACTAGGAAAATGTTGGTTTTCATAGATTTCCCCTAGCAGACTTTATGTTTCGGTGTGGAAAAAGCTGTGCTGAGGTAATTTAACCTATCTGAATTATTAACGCTTTAAGTTAATTGCCTTAAATTTTATTTCATGCCACACTTTTCTTGACTTTTTTGACTATTTCATGACTTTTCTTCCCCCCACCCCAAGACTGGTTATTTTTAACTCATTCTGTTAAGCTTTCAGTTAGATACTCTAACTACTCTGCACGGTGAGGAAGGAATGCCTTCCTAACTCTTGAAGAGGGTGAAAAGTATCCCGAGACAAGAATTAAACTTTTGGTCTTCTGTTTGAACTGGAAAACTCACCCAATTATTGATTTGTTGCTTGATGGTGGCTGGTGTTTCTCCCCTGTATGTTGTGTAGCCTGAAAGGAGGAGACTCCCCTACTCGAGGGACAAACACAGGAAGCTGAGTTCTGAAAAGCTCTGGTCATAGTTTTATTACCCTTTTGCAGATGTGCCAGCCTCCTTATTCTGAGGTAATCCATCCTTAATTTGTTTTTTTCACCAGTTCCTGGGTTTTCCTGGGCTGTATGTAACAGCTCATCTGTGCTGGTGCACGTATGCTGTTCACTAGCAGCAAAGCACATCTGCTGCAGAGTTTGTGCCAAGATGAAAAATATATCAAGCTTGAAAATGTGGTTACATACATGCCTGTGAGGCTTTCTCGAAAAAATCTGCAAATTGTCCCTGGTTAGCTACATGGCCAAGAGATTCTTGAGATTAATTTTATGGAGAATGTTCTGGGATAGTACTTTGTGACCAAATTAGCTTCCTTGTCCACTTCTCATTAGCTGAGAATTTTTTCATCCTGCATGTGGTGCTTCAGGTGTTCCCTGCTGGCAGCTCTGTCCCCCATCTCTGACCTTTGTCATTGGAACTGGTGTAGCTCAAACCTGATTCTCCTCCTGTTTTTCCTTGGTTTGCAATGCAATCACTGCCTGGCCAAGCAGAATGCAAGGATCCATTGAGGAAGCTGCTCCTACAGCAACAGCTGAGAACTTGACAAGGAAAGGGCTTGGCTCAGGTCGAATATTTCTGGAGAGTCCACAAAGTAAACCTGCCACAGCTCACGGAAGATAAGTCTTGATGTCCACCTGGCTGTCAGAAAGAACTGCAAGGGCTGTTTGTTATTTTAAAGATTTTGCAAAAGCTTAAGTTATTTTAAGTAGTTATAAAGTTTGTAGGGAAAGGAGCGTGTTGTGGGGAGATGTTTTGAGATGGTTGTAGGAGCAGCTCTGGTAGGGGAACTTACTTGGTTACTTTGTTCCTGTACTGCTTGTAGTAAGGGAAAGGAAGTGTGATCAACAGTAAATGACTAATTCAAGTGTGTGCTGAATTTCCTCTATCCTGGCTCTGAATTCATAATGAAGGGAAGAAAGTCTAACTTTATGTAAATATATTATTGAACAATAAGTGAGATTTTTGTTACTAATTATTTCTCTCCTTTTCTTATCTAGCTAAGTAACCATGGCAGGTGATGATGTAAGGAAACGCCAGTCTGGCTCCACTGCAACCTCCAAGACCACTGAGAATGAAGAAACACAGAGAAGACCTGAGAGTGAGAGGTCCTTTCAAAACTCAAGCAATGGTGAGACTCAGTGGCTCAGCACTGGTTGTATCTCTGGCATGTGATTTCCTTTAAGGTGCTCTTTCTACTCATGGATGTGCCTCTTTGCTTCTTCACTTCTGTTTTTCTGTCTCTGGGAGGGCTGAAGGTGGAGCTCCCTGTGTCCCAGCTGCATCCCTTCAGCAGGTGTGGATTGTTTGGGGTGCTGTCCTGCAGAGCTTTCCCTCAGCAGCTGTGCACTGCAGTGCTTGCAGGGATCTAAAACAATGTCTGTCACAGGAGGAAGAGATTCATTAGTGCTGTAAATGGTGCAAATGCTTCCTGGCAACACTCTGGAGTAATCCTGGTAAATGCTTTTTCTGGGACTTCCTCTCACTTCCTTTACAACCTTTAAGTATGTGACTTCTCAAGGTGGAAGAAAATGGTCTTTAACACAGCAGGTGAAGGTGCTGTGTCCACCTGACAGACAGGTGGAGGTAAGATGCACAGAGAATGATGCTCTGGGATTCTGTTCATATCAAGACAGCTCCCTTTTATTCAGACTAAATCTTGGCTACCAGAAAACTGAACAATAAACAGTTGTGTCTGTTCATTTGTTTTGTGGTCACCTTAGAAATTATGTGGCTTGAAGTTGGCTTTGTGAAGGATCAGTACTGCCATGCCCTGTCTCTTGGGTTGCAGGGACAGTTGTGTGACACTGAGTGGTTTGCCTGTGGACTCTGTGACCCTCTAATTCCTCTCTTATGCTATACCACATTCCAGCCCGTGATAAGGAGGTTAGAGATGAAACTGCAGCTTGTTTCCATTCTGTTTGTGAGCTAGATTAAGCAAAAAGCTGAAGTAGGTTATCACAATGTGCTCTGTGAGTACAAGAGCCAAAATCCTGGTGCCAGTGACTCAAGGAGATAATTCTCACTGATATGCTTCAGGATATCATCACTATTTCAGTAGTACTTCTTTCAACTGAAATGGAAGTTGGAGCATGTTTAAGTTTAGGACAGGTCATATTTCTTATTGCAAATAAAAGGCATTGGAGAGAAAACCATTGCACAAACTGCTTGGAGAACTGGGATTTTAAGATTTTGGTGGCACATAATTTTAATTGGTTCAAATGGGACTGTATTAGAAAATTGCAGGGAGTTGGTGTCTACTGGAATCCAGTGATGCTGGGCTTGGGAGTAGAGTTCTACCACTTTAACCTTTTCATGTGTGGAAACTCCTTAATTGTAATGAATGAAGGGTAAGTAATAAATAGAGCAGTGATAATTAGGACTTGATGGGAGGGTGTGTCTGTCTTTACAGGCCATTCATTTTAACACCTCTGAGATGTGACAAAACCTCGCTGTAGGTGAGATGCTGTGTGTAGCAAACAAATGTCTTGGGGTGGATCTCTTTAAAAGTGTCCATGTGCCTGGTGGGTTGGCTTGGAACATTGCAGTGTGGTTTAAATCCCACACAAACTGCAGTGAAACACAGCAGGGAGGAATCCTGGTTAGTCAAGACTTGAGTGCATCTTACCTGCCAAGGTTGCTGCCAGTTGAGCAGAGGTGTTTCTTGGCTCAGTGTTGGTGACAACAGGAATAACACAGGGAGGTAGGAGGCTGGAATCCGATGCCGTGAGGCATGGGAGAAAGATGCATCCCTCTGGTCAGGAATTCCTCTGTACAGGGGAGTTAAATCAGCAGCTCTGTGACCCAAAGGTTGAAGGTTTATGAAGCTGAAGTGTTCCTGAGCTGCAGACAGTGGCCTCTTCATGTAGTCCAGGCTGCCTGTGTAACTAGGTAATACTTTAATGACTGAGGTGGGAGAATTTCTCAGGAGTAGGCATAGATGGTTTTTCTCTTTCTTTTGTCCTGGCCGTTCTCTCCTGAATAGCTGTTTCTAAGGCATTAGTGCTGATGTGCACAAAGACAGTGTGAGGCTAATGATCTGCTGTCTGGCAACAGCTTTTCCTGGGTGTTGTGAAGGATTTTAGACAAAATGCATGTTTGTTGCAGTCAAGAGATTCTAGCCAGGCCAAGAAGTAGATATTGTAGCATGTTTGTGGCAGTTATTGACAAAGAAAAACTAAACCTTTAATGTGGTTACCCACCCTTAATCCTCTCTGATTATAGCAAACACAATCTACTTTCTACAGAAAGAGTTGAGGTAGCGAGGGCCAACTGACTTGTTTCCAGAAGTTTTTGGGCCCTTGATCCTTTTTTGATTAAAACTCAAATCCATTGGCTTATCTGAAATTACTTAGAGGAATAATTTTAATACTTGTATTGGCTTTAGAGCTGCAGTAGATCTGATTCTTCCTTTTGTACAATTTTTTTTTTCTGGGTTCTGCAGTGCTTCTGAAGATTGGCTCATTGCTTGGGTTCTAAGATTCAAATAGTTTTTACTCAGGTACACCCAATTTTATAGAAGTGTGGAAATACTCATAACTTGGAGATTGCCAGAAGATTTCTTCTATGCCTTGATTTGTTTCCATCTTGTAATTATTCAGCCTGCAATTTCACTTTGACAGAGTAGCTGGACTTCAGTCTTATACATCATTTCTCTTCCTTGAATTAGCCCCAGAGTTGTAATTAAACAACTAATTTGGTCGTGGCTTAGAGTCAGCAGATGATCTAGGTGGCAATAATCCCCTGTCAAAGCCAGGTTTCCTTAATAAGATTAATCTTACATGTTTTCAGCAGGAGATACATAGAGAAATATAAAACTGCTCTGCCTAAGGAGATATTGGTATCAGACTGTACCAGTCACCTGGAATGAGCTTAACAGAAACTGCATGGACAGATCTTAAAAGGCTAGAGAGGACATGGATTATAAGTGTGCACGTGAATGCCTCTAAAATGCTCAGATAGTGTGTTCAGAGCAGTAAAAAGGTGGGTTTGGAGTCTGTTCTTGTTTGCCCAGCTATCAGGCAAGGACTGGAAGTCTCTGGAGGCCGATCTACAAACAAGCTATGTGGCATATCTGTTTGGTGTGAGTAAGCCTGACTGGTAATGCTGATCTTAGAAAGGGATGTTATCTTCCAGTGAGAGGTTACTATCGATCATCCCTGGTGCAGAAGTTCATGGTGATGCACAAACTGTGTGCCTACAGGGGGATGGAGGAGGAGAGAGCTCTCCAAGGGGGAGCAATTTGGAAAGATTTAGCTTTTGCTGTATGACTCACAGCAATGAGTGTTCAGTGTTTCAACAGGCTTCTTATTGTGGATTAAGCTGCTTGAACTGAGTATCTGGGATGTGTTTCTGAGAGATAGATAAAAAGCTGTTTTGTCTAGGTGGATTCTGGTAACTCTAGGGGCTGTCACGTTTTGAAACCTGTGATTTGGGTGAAGGCTTAGCAGTTTCTTGTGAAGAGCCTGTGGATGTGGTAGCATAATGTAGAGAATGCTGGTGTTCCTTCCTGCTAGTTAAGAGGTTGTTTGGGTTCCGTGTCCCTGCAGAACTGACTTTTTAAGCTAAATGCTTGCCCAGCAGTGCAGTGACCTATGGCCTGTGAATTCTTTAAACAGATCATCTGAGTCTAGTCGTAACTTGCCTCCAATTGCTGAGTGGCCAAATAAATTACCATAAGTAAGAATAAGTGCTCATTAGTATCAAATTATTAATGCCTGTTGTATTGTAGCAATATGGAACTCCTCCCCTCTTTACAGTAGGCCTGCACTAGATTGGCTTTAATATTGCTTTGCTTCTGATAACATCTTTAGTGTTTTTGGAGAGGGGGCCTTTAAATCCAGGTGACTGTCAGTAATGAAATCTTTCTGCCTGTGTTGCTTTAACCTCTTGAATGGGAAGTTGTCTTATCAAGAAATGACAAAGCTGGTTTTTTTTGGATCCCAAGCTGCAGCCCCAACATCATGTGAGTGATTCTCTGCTCTACCCATTTCAAATGTCACTTATCTGTAAAAGGTACAGGAGTGGGTTGAAAAAGGGACAAGAAGATCCTTTAGAGGAGGTACTTTGTCAATCTTGTGACATTTTAGTTGCTCAACTTCTCAACAATTAAAAAGCTTTCTCAATCTTCAGGTGATTTTTTTTTTATTGGCTTGGTTTTCAAAGAGAAACTGAGCTTACAATTGTTCAATATTTTTTTCTTCTTGGCTTTTGAACCTGCTTGGAATTTGGTCTGTACAGAGGAGTCACATTCTAGAAGGATCAAGCTCAAGACCAGTGGGCCTCTAAAGATCTTGTTAATGTCCTTACTGATGGGAAGGGAACCCCAAGGCCATAAAATAAAAAACTTCTCCCTGTGAATAAAGCTCTTCCAAAGGAAACCATGCTTAAGCCTCCTCTGAAATATGCCACTATTTCATACTAGTCTTCAAGACAACTTTCTCATGACTTTAAATATATTTTCTCTCTTCTTAAGGCATATCTCAACTTCTTTTAAAGGCAAAGATGTGCTTCCTTGTATAGTGCAGCCTTGAGTCCATTTTTCTATAATGCTGTTGCAATCCCAAAGTGATACAGAGGGATCCAGGCTTCATTTGCAGGGTCAAAGGAAAGTGAAGATCTGGACTTCTCACCAGTACACATTTCCTTTTAGACCCAAAATCATGTGATGAATCTCTTCCCCGGTGACCTGACAGAACATAAGTGGTGTCTTGTGCAAGGGAAGTTGAGTGATTAAAGATGATGTGCTTTTTCTCTGGTATCTGTCTTGTGACACAGCTGGGTTTATGGGGTGATGCAATACAGCAGAATGGGTTGGGTTTGGGGTGAGTTTTCTTTTACAGAAGATTTTGTGCTGAGAAAGACAAGCTCACAGGTGAGTTTACTTTGTCATGAGTTGCTTAGAGTGAAGCCATGGAGATCTTGGTTTTAAAACCTATTAAAAGATGCTGTGTTTCTAATCTTTTCTGTGCATGCACACTGGTATGAGAGCAACTAAAGTGACAGGAGGACACTTTAAATTCCAGTTTAGTAATTACAGCATCAGCAGGTGGAGACTGTCCTCATTTCTTGTACAACCATTGAAGCTGGACATTTGGTATATGTAAAGTTATACCCAGTTTTAAGGCCTTGTAGTCTAAGAGGTTGTTTTATTTCCAAAGTGAGCCATGCCTGGGTAGTTTTTAATGTGAGTTTTTAATGACTGAGGGTTTGAAGGCAAGATCTGACAGGAAATATATGGTCAAAGAACTGGCTATTTTATTTTTAGCTTATCTTTAAAAGGAGATAATGCAATTCCTTAAGTCCCATGTGTCCTGTTCTCTTTGGCTGTTGTTGGGTGGCTTCAAGCAAACTTGATATCATCATGAAGATTGGCAGCTGGGTAAGGGACACAAATTCCTAGATTTTTTTAAGGGTAAGGTTAGTTGTTCTTTGAGCTCAGCAGCTCTGTTCTGCTTTCCATCAAGTCAGCTGAAGGTGGTTCTTCCCATAGTAGTAATAGAAGGAGTGGGCCAGGGATACAATTTGGAATGGCATAATGAGGGAGTAGAGCCCGTGAGAACATTGAAGGGGATACAGTTCTGCTGCTTGTGAAACAATTTCTTTTTTTTTTTAATATGCTGGGAGAGAACCTATTTGAGACCAGCAAAGTGCATAAGATGAGTGGGTCAAGGGTATTTTACATTCTTAAATTGTTTTCCAAACTGCTGCTATTCTGCAAATGTAATGGCACAATGAGCTTAAATGCTGAGGTGTTTGGATGGGATTTTTTTGGCTTGGAGGTGAGATGCTTAGCAACCAGGAGTTCTATTTTTGTAAAAACGGATCTTGGATGCAGGTAAAATCAATGCTGTTAAGTGGTTGCCTTGTTTGTTGTTACATCAGAAGTCTGCTAAGTTATAGGCAGTTGCTGGTCTGTCCTTAAATCTATAGCTTGTGTAGCAGATAGGAAAAAAACAAAATTCTTGCACGCTGGCAAGAATGAAAATTCCTGGTTGGTCAGTGGGAAGGGGAATTAATGGTAACAACTGATCATAGCTTCACTGAAGATAAAGTTTCTTGTTTTACTTGTTGTTGTACTCTTTTCCAGTACTGGACTTGGAGTCAGCTCTGAAGCAGGCCTACCAAAACTACTTAGAACCAGTTGTTCAAACAGGCTGACTGAGGCTCCTGAGCAGCACAGAAGCACTTCCTGCTCTGAAAATGAAACTGCTTTGTGTGTGGAGGCTGTGCTCATACAAGCAGGCCACGTTATGCACTGTGACAGTGCTCTCAGTCTGTTTTCTTGTGTCACAGCAGCACAACTTTGGCACCTCTACAGCAAATCTGTTAGCTCATGCTTCTCTGGAATCTTATTAGGGAATCACTTTAGTACCTTCTTTTTCTAAAAGTGGCAATGTTGTCTTAGAAACCAAACGTGCAAGTTGTAATGCTGGCTGTGTGTCGGTGTGTAAGGTGGTGCTGTAGCTATAAATGCCAAAGGATGTGAACAAGGCGAAGTTGCTGCTGTCTTTTCACTCTGACTGGTGTTTTAGGGGGATGGATGCTGCTTCAATCTTGATTTTCCTTCATGTGCAAGACTCTCTGTTCTAAGTAACTTTATCTTCTGTTTTGTAGTTATTGGAGAAGTGAAACACTTGCTGGTGCTTGTCCTAAAACACAGCTAGTCTGAAATGTCTGACCTGTGGCTGTTGTTCATCTTGATGTTACAGAGGCATCTCACATGTGTAGTTTTGAATGTGAAAGAAAGGTGGCATTGAGGCTTTACCTATTGGCCAATGGTGCTAGTAATTACAGAAGTCAGATTATATTATTATATTGATGGCATGTTACACCTGTTTATTTAAACAGTCAAACATACTAAGGAATACAGTCACACTGACATCTAGCACTTCTCCTGGGGGATGAAAGGAGTGGGAATAGCAGGTCTGAGCACAGGATAACTGTCCAGCTTGCCATTCAGCCTGTCTTAGAGCTGATAGTGGTATTTTACTAATACCTGTGGCTGACTGCCTTGTCTGTTGGCAGTGTAGAGGCCTCCAGACAAACTAAGTTTATGTCTGATTAAGATAAAACCCTGATAAAAAATCAGCACACTTGGAAATGACCTTCTAAGGGTCATTCTGATTGCTGCTTCAAGGCTGAATATGTTTAGGGACCTTGGATAAATTTGCAGAGTTGCTGATGAAAAATAAAATCCAGCATGTTCTCAGCTGTTGACTGTCTTACAGTGCTGTGATCCTAAAATATGTGGTCATAGTTTATGTACTTCCTGCAGCTTTGATTTGAATTTAGTGGGACCCTTTAGAAGTCAGAAATGCTATTGAAAAATCGGTGTCTGAACTACTGTATGCTGTGCTTTTTCTGTTTTCAGATATGCAACAAAAAATATTCAATATTTGCTTTCCTTCCTTAGGCTGGGTTGATGTGGACCATGTGATAACGAGGAAAATGCAGCTCATAGCAGAAGCTGAGGTAAACCATAATACTTGCTTGTGGTGGGGAGAAGGACAATTGACCTTGGAAGTCTTTTGGAGAGTCACTAGCCCTGGAACACAACTAGCCCTATTCAGTCCTAGATTGAGTGCAGTGACTTTTCCAGAGCCCTCTTTCTCTCTCCCACTTAGCACAAGAGGGGCAGTCTTATGTAATGAGGATCTGTCTTACTTGACCCAAATAGATTGAAGTCCAAAGATAAGAATGAACTTTGAAACCTGTAAATAAAATGGAAATTGCTTTACCACTAACTTTTGGCAGTGTTTTGATTAGGCAGTCTGCTTGCATATTGAGCCATTAAAATACTCTGTGTCCTGCTATCCACTGAATAAAGGGCAGCATGGATCTTGCACCCCACAGCTTTTGCTGCCCTGGCTGTGGAGATGACCTTCCTGAGCTGTAGTCTCATTCTTTTTGTCAGTGAACAATATCCTCATAGAAAATAGCACTGGGTGTTTCTTGCACCATCTGCATCTGTGTGGGCTGCCTTTGTCTTAGATGATATTAAGGTGATTTATGCCCAAATTAAATGAAATTGGATAACAATGAACTGCACCCTCCTTGTTAACCATTGTTTTGTGGCACCCGTGTTCTGCAGGGCAAATTGCCCTGCACTCTTGCATAATTTTATTGTAGAAAATTCCCTGGAAAATCTGAAGTAATCTAATTGCCAGCTTGACATGAATAATAGGGAGTGGATACTTAGAAGACAGAGAAAAATACCTTGCACCATTGAGATATTTGCCTGTTTCACTTTTTTTTCCTTTTTCTCCCTACCTCTATAGGTGGTGTGTAATTTATAACAGGTATAACTAAGGTGTCTTTAAATAGTCTTCTGCAAAAGGTGCTGATGCTTTTTTTGCTGAACTCCTTAAATTCAGCCCATTAGAAGGGTAGTCAGCTCAGATTTTTATTTTGGCTGTTGTCTTATCCTGTTTATCCTTACTGAGAACAGGAGATCAAGCTTGGTAACTTCTCTAAAGACAGAACAGTCGTTAATCACTGTGTTGGCAGTGGGTGTTTGCAGGAGAAAGCTTTCACTGTAAAGCACAAGTAGCTCTGGAAGTTCCAGGGAGCACTAGCTGGTTGCAAGGGGACAACTTGTCCTTTCTTCAGGAGTGTCTCTTGTTCCCTTTTTTTTTTTTCCTGGTCACCAGCTTTGAGACACAATTCATAGAAAAAGTTTTCTTACCCAAAAAGAAAATCATAGAAAACCAGTGGTGTTTTAGTTGCTGAAGTTTCTCCCAAAACACAGGGAGATCAGATTTTAAGTTTTGAGTTATGCAGTTCTCAGATGCCTCAAGGCTGAGGGGAAAAAAACACCCTACTGCAAAATACCTTAGAATTCCTGGAGTGCTGGGCTCTTTTGTTGCAGGAACCAATGAACAGAGGCTTGGATTGCAGTTTACCTTTTCTATGATAGATATCTAAATTCTAGGCAGATGCTTGACTTGTGGAAAGCCTGGTCAAGGTGTAAATGTGATTTGTAGGAGCTGGGTGTTACTCATGCATAGGAGGTCTTCAAGCATCTGCAGTCTAAAAGTCCAGTCCTTTATTAATTCTGAAGGGAGTTGAGAAGGGTGTGCTCTGTCACTAGGTCAGGGCTGGGTGTTATCAGGTGTCAGTGACAAAAATTACTCAATTTGTTAGAATGAGTAAAGTTCTGGGGAACTGTTGCAACTTTACAAGTAAGGCTTACTTCCCTAACTTTCTCTGACTTGCCATCAATTTTGTATTATTGGCCAGCTTCTGCTGGCATAGCATTCTTTCAAGGGTTTTTGGTTTGTAATTACAGTTAGTTACAATTACTGCAGGGTCTGTACTCTGGTTTGTATTTGATGTAATCTATTAAGAACTCATGCCCTGCTTTCCCAGTCCAAACATGCATGTGTTGGTATCAGCCCTGGAGGGCTGTGTTAGGAGGAGGCAATCTCAGCAGAGTGCCAGCCAAAGGGAAGAGGTACTTTAAGGAAATACCATCTGCTAAAGCCTCACTTGAAGAGAGATTAGGCTAAAAATGGGGAGACACTATTAAAAAAAATTTTTTTTTTTTTGATGGGAATGAATAGTGCTTTGTTTAGCATGGAAATTTGAGCACTCCAACAGAAGTAGGAATTTCTATTTGACTTTTTTGTAGGGATATATGCATGTATGCTGTAAAATTAGGCTGTACCAGAAAGCACCAGTGTCTTCTGTTACAGGTTATATTCACAGGAACTCAATATTTGTTGTTTATATTTTTTTCTTTTGTTTATAAAGGGACAAGTTCATGTCTCTTGCAGAGACAATCCTCTGCCTCCCAGGAAAGCAATATCTAATAGTAGCCAGATCCTAAGGATTTTAAGCACTGGGAAAGCTTATTTAGTCTATTCTGGAAGCTGCCAAATAGGAGAAAAATGGTTTTTATGTTTTTTTTAAAGTTAAATATTAATCTGCTCCTTCTCCATCTGCAGTTTTTGTTTCAAGAGATCTCTCTGGATCTGACCACTGTAAAATAGAAGGAATGTAGAGTTCTGATCTGCTGTGACTTCAGGGTCTTCTGCTACTATGTGGTCTCACTTCAGATTGTCTTGTATTTTCTGCCAGAGAGTTAAACTTACTTGGCTGTCACATTAAATAGGAGCATTTTGTAAGAATACCTCTTCTGTTCATGCATTTTATAGGATCGTGGAATATTTTGGGTTGGAAAGGACCTTAAAGATCATCCTGCTCCAGGCCCTGCCATGGGCAGGGACACCTTCCACTATCCCAGGTTGCTCCAAGCCCCATCCAGCCTGGTCTTGGACACTTCCAGTGATCCAGGTGCAGCCACAGCTTCTCTGGGCACCTGTGCCAGGGCCTCCCCACCCTCGCAGAGAAGAATTTTTTTTCCTAAGATCTGATTTAAACTTACTTACCCTCTGCCATTTTGAAGCCATTGCTCCTTGTCCTGTCACTCCAGTTCCTCATGAAGAGTCCCTCTGAACTCCCTGTAGATCCACTTCACACCCAGCAGGTGCTGTGAGGTCTCCACACAACCCTCTCTTCCCCAGAAATCTCCTTGAAAACTGGTTGGTTTGTTGGGGGGTTTTTTGTGTTTTTTTTTTTTTCTTTTCAACCTTCAAGATGAGAAAGTAGATAGGAGTTGGGAATTCTGATCTGGGAAACATCTGTGTTTCTGGAGCAGCTGATCAGTAGGAAAAGCAGATGAAATGATGATATGTAATTATCATGTAGGAAGACTTGCACCTTGAATCTGGAGGCAAACTGGAAAAATCCCAGGCAAAGGATGGTCAGACAAAGATGGCTTGTAAACACTTGCATTAAGAAAACAAAACATAAGATGCAGTTAGATTTTAAATAATTTCTTGAAACTTTTGCCTGTGCTGAACGTGATGGCTGTCTGGGAGAGTGTTCAGGAGCTCAGGGATTGGCTCTCAGCTGTGCTCCATCACATTTAGTGTTTGAGGACTACACATTTAGAGTTCTGAGAATTTAGTTTTTTAGTCTTCTAAAAGGCTAGAGCAATTCTGTGTTGAATCTGATGGAGAAGATAAATGTTATTCAAAGTCCTCTGGCCTGTTCACACACCTCAGGCCAGGATAAGTCCCATTCTTATCTAAGTAGGCTCCAGCTGTTGGTGCATGGTACAGAAATGTTTTCTTGATGCCTTGCTTTGTCCTGCTCCAGGATAAAAAGGAATATAAATATTTTAGGAAAATGTATCCAGCAAGTTAAACAGTTTACTGCTGTGTTTTTACTCTGTCAGCAACTGAAGCCAGCTTTCATGAAGGAGGTGGATAGTCACTTCACAGAGTTTGTGAACAGTTTGGTGGCAAAATCAGCACTCCTGGATTCTTCATCTCCAGCCTCCCTTTTCCCAGCTTCCTGTGCAGAGAAGGAACTGCACAAAGCCAAGTAAGTTCCTTTTAAGCTGTTGCCATAACAAGGTTATGTTTCCTGGAAGCTTTATTTCCTTTTTTGTCTCAAATGTCAAATCTTCTTTGTTTGCAGGAATTCGAGGGCCCCTCCAGAACACGGGAAAATCTTTACTGCCAGGAGGTCCCTCTTGGAGTGAGTAACTTAACTTCATCAAATTCACTGAAAATACCCTTGATAGCAAACTAATGAGCCTTTGCTTTGATGTACTTTCACTGCCACCATCCACAGTCTTGTGTTCAAATCCATGGGGGTTAATCTGTTCAAGCTTCTCTCTTTCTAAAATATCTGTACTACATCTTGCAAATATAAACCTTAATTACAGCCCTCTCAGTACCACTGGGATCATGGCTAATTATCCTTTGTCTGAGGATAAGTTGAGGAAGTGTCTGTGTCTGTGGCACCCCAGTTGTGCCTTAACTGTGGTCTCTCCCTTAGTGAGCTGTTTGAAGTGAGTCACATCAGGACAATCTACCACATGTTCATCGCTCTTCTCATCGTCTTCATCCTCAGTACACTTCTAGTAGACTTCATTGATGAAGGAAGGTAAGAATGCCTTGGAAAGACAGGGATAAGGGCTGGGAATAGCTCTTCCAGAGATGCATGTGAAACTGCAGAATGGTGCAGAAAGAAGGGGGAATCCTTCTTGGGGTGTTGTTGGAAGTGTTGAGAGGGTACGACCATTTCAAATTGGAAAGCTGGGTATTAGGAAAACACTGCTAACTGATGTGTTTGTTATGTGAGAATTGTAGCCACACAGTTCAGCCTAACATGCTTAGTTCATCACAAGGCTGGCAAAAGGGAATGTGGAATACTTTGGTTGAGTATCTTTAATGAGACAGCAGCTTTCAGCTGCTTGTGTTGCTTGAAGGACGCTGCTTAGAAAAACTTTAAATACTTCAGCAGTCCTTTCTCTGTTTAAAAATGACAGTTCTGGAACACTGTACTTGTACTTAAATAAAAATAGAACTTTGTTTTTCCTGGGGAAAAATCTCAAGGATGTTGGCAGAGCCTCTGCTAAGATAGTGCTTAGCAGGTAGCCAGTTGTGAATATGATTGTGAAAGACTGCTTTCCTCATTTGTTGCTTAAATATTTTGGCAAGCTGTATCTCATGTACACAAGTAGGATTAGGTGTTTATCTTGCTGGTTATGCTCTTCAGTGTACAAAGCCAGAGCTGTATCTTGATTATAATCATTGTCCCTTTAGTCTAACAATAGGCTGTGTGCTATTGAGTGTTGTTTAGCTGATCCTAACTTACCAGTGTGTGGACATTGGGGGACAATGGGTATTTACCTTCAAATCAACTATGGCTAAATACCCTTTCTACTTTAAAAATATCTTTGGTCTTAGCTAGACCTGATAATTGGATCCAGTTTGCAATTGAGCCTCCACCTCATTCCTTCCTGAGAAGAAATAACTTTTGTTGGTATATTTTGTACTGTTATCTTTTTTGGTCTTAGTTTAGAAGAGCTGTTTATTGTAGGAGTAAGCTCTGAGTGAGAGGCAGTGAAGGTGATCAGCCTTTTGTTTGTCCTTATTTTTTAAGCTTGATTAATGGACTAAAGCACCTGGTGCACACCAGTTGGTCTTATTTGGACTGACCTTCTAAAGACCCTGAGCCTTTGGGGTAACTTCTAAACTGAATCCATGTGGAATGCCCACAGAAAAAGATTAAACAAGATTTGAATGCTGGGTGTTAAAATACCCCATACCTGGAGAGGCAGGGAAGAAGCTTCTTTAGGCTTAAACCCCTGGGGAGACCTGAGTTTCAGTGCAGTAGTGATGATGTCCTGGGAGTGCTCCCCAAAAGATCTCATGGACCCTGGTCCAGCAGTGGATTGTTCAGTCACGTGCTTGTTCTTAGGAGGGATGAGCTTGAGCCTACTCTTAAAGCACATGCTGATCTTAGAGATGTGCTTAAGCCCTGTGGGATTTGAAGGTAAGCTGTGCCTGACAGCACTCTTGGCATGAGTCCTTCTCTTACTTTCTGGAATACTTGAGGGTGGCCTCTTGAAGCTGCCACAGACAGCCCTGAGCTGAAACTGCCATGGTCACTTCTATCCAGACTGTCAAACAATTATGATCTGGAAGCTTTGTGTTTTGTAGCCACTTAGTGGAGTAGAAGTATTTCTAATCAAATAAAGGATGCTCAAAACTTCTCTTTCCTTGTTCCTTCTAGGCTGGTCCTTGGATTTGATCTTCTGGTCTTCGTTTTTGGAAAGTTCCCAGTTGTCTTCTGTGCTTGGCTGTGCATGTTCAGTGCCACAGTAGTTATTCCATACAACCTTTTTGTCTGGTGGGCCCAAGGCTATTCCAGTTCCTCCCATCGTGCAATCCACTCTTTCTTCTATGGGATGCTGTTCACACTCTTCCAAGTAGCTGGGCTTGGGTTTGGACCAACCTATGTTGCTGTAGCCTATGCCCTGCCTCCAGCTTCCCGCTTCATTGTAATACTGGAACAGGTAAGTCCCTACCCTGCATCCTCTGTATCCTAGGATACATTGAATTGAATTTTATTTTCCAAGTGGGAAAGGTATTTCTTCCTAAATAAGTCAAATGTTGTTTTTATTCATTAAATTAAGCCAAGGCTGTGGATGCTGCATCTGAGACTTGATGACAATCGCATGCAGCTAATCTAGTAAGAAAGATTAGAGAATAAACTTCATTTTGACCTGGAAACCACTTGTTGGTTTTTACCTAGTATTTAAAATTTTACTGTGGATTTTACTCATTTGTTTCTGGTTGTCTTATGGATGCTAAGTGCTTAAAACAAATTTTAAGAACATATTGTGCCATAGTCCACAAGGAAGCTGTAAAGTTCCTCTTTAAAAAACAAAACCCCAAAAAAGCAAGTACGTTGTCAAGAAATGGTTCCTGTTGGCTTTTCTGTTCTCAAGAAGCAAGTGTCTTGGCTCTGTCATCAGGACCCATTTGGAAGTGGGATTATTTTTGTGGCAGGGAGCAGGAGAAGAGTGCAAGAGTGGAGGTCTGGTCAGTCTCATCAGGTTAAAACAGGAATGACTTTTAAGAATTAACTTTTGACTGGCCCAACTTTTTTTTTCGTTCATGTGGGGCACCACCTTATACCCAGGTAGTGATAATTGCTGTACAACACATGTAACTTGAAGGAGACGCTTAGACTTGGAAACATCCTGGCCTGCTGAAATGGAGAGGGGTTTCCCTTCAACTTTAAGTTAGTGCTAGCTGATTAGTGACTTGCTGGTGTTCTTCAGAGTCCTTGTGTATGTGGTGGTCCTGCAAGTGTAGATGTGTTTTTGACTCTCCTGAGCCATAGTTGCTGCTGCATGTTTCCCCTTTTAGAGCTTGGGATTCATGTCAGTTAAAACAGGCTTGTGGGCAGAGGAAGTAGCCCTTTCCTTGTAAAAGGGCTAAATGGGAAAGAAATCAAGATGCTGAAGGTGTTGCTGTAAAATGCTTGATCCAGTTGTCACTGGAAGGTTGTGAAAATGAGAGCACTAAGCTGCTCTTCTCTTGGCCTTACAGGTTCGTCTCGTTATGAAGGCTCATTCCTTCGTCCGGGAGAACGTACCCAGAGTCCTGTCCTCAGTGAAGGACAAGTCTGGTGAGTAACTTGCCCTGCTTCATTTTACAGAGCCAGCTACAGCTTTCCTTCCATTGCTTTGAGCTGCCCTCATGAGCTGGAGAGGTGGGATTAGAATTGGTGACTTTGGATGGGGAGGTCGAAGGTTTTGCATCATAATTTCAGCCTGAACCTTTTCATTTGTATTCAGCTGCATTAGACAGCAGGCTAGACTGTTGTTGAGGTTTAAGTCCTCTCTGGATCCTCAGGATCCAGAGTCTTTGTTCTTTCAGGATTCCCTATTTCTGCTTTTAGAAGTAAAAGTTGTCTAGATGTTGCCTGCA
Source organism: Chloebia gouldiae (assembly GCA_003676055.1). Taxonomy (NCBI): domain Eukaryota; kingdom Metazoa; phylum Chordata; class Aves; order Passeriformes; family Passeridae; genus Chloebia; species Chloebia gouldiae. The sequence goes on from QUSF01000010.1 coordinate 25,964,711, forward strand.
GACCTTCAGTTCAGTGCTCTAGTTGAAGTGACAAAAGGTCTTTTAAGCAAGGCATGCTAGAGCTGACTGGCCTGAACCCATGTGTTGATAGGAAAGAAAATGTGTTACCAAGGTGTTAGCAGATAGTTGGTTACCCTCACTTGCCAACTGTCCTTCATGCGCACCATCTGAAAGGTCGAGTTTGTTTTATTCTCTGCAAATCCCATACCTTTACCACACTGAGATTTCTGAGGTAAGAAGGGTTCTGTTTTTTTGAAAGGGTACTGGGGGAAACTGAACTATCAGTAAAAAGATTGCTTTTGTTTTTTATTTCCCTCTCTTCCCAGGCATAGTACATATTCCCAGAATTTCTCAGTACCTGTACTTCCTCTTTGCTCCCACCCTCATCTACAGAGACAGCTATCCCAGGTAATGTGGGCACCAATAGAACACTAAAGCAGGAAGCAGGCTGAAAACTGAAGCCAACATTAAGCACCCCTGGGTGTGATCAATTTATGAGTTAGAGCTTTCATAAATATGTGGTTAAACTGGCAAGGGCAGGACTTGCTCATGGAGTTCTGCTTTTATTTTTTTGGGAAACTCACTTGAAGTTAAACTAATTAACAACTTGCTACAGATGATGTAGTGATAGACAGATCCTTCAATAGGAACCCGTGTGTTTTATGTGGTGCTAATAAGCAGCCTTGTCACTGAGTTTGAGGCTGAAACCTTTTTAAGTGGGAACTCCCAAACTCTTCTGCACATTGCTGGGTTGCACTTTGGCTGTGTGAAATCAGCAGTCCTTCACACAGCTGTCTTTAGATCCCCACCTCCTACAGAACTGTACAGTGCTGCTCTCCTGATACCTTCCCACTTTTGGAATTGCTGGAGATCTGCTGTAGTTGAAAGCAAGGAACCAGGAATTTGGACAGACATCCCTTGAACATCAGGAGATTACGAATTCTGGAATTCAGAAGCCTTTTCTTCTTCACAGAATACATCAGTAAAATTGTAAAATCCTTCAAGTAATTGAAGGGAGGGATTTGCTGCTTTGAGGTCCTACTTAGCTATGATGTCCTGTTCTTTTTCCTAGGAATCCCACGATAAGATGGGGATATGTAGCTACCAAGTTTGCACAGGTGAGTGGTGCACTTTTCTGCAGAATACACTCCTGGAGACCATCTAAGATGTGTTGGTCAACAGCTCTCTTTGGCATTAAATCACTCTACTTGGCATGGCCTTACCAATAAAGAATACTTTCCAGCAACTAACAAATAAACTGTGATCTTGCTGCACTAATGGTTGTGCCAAAGAAAGGAAAAAAATAAAATCTTTGCTTAAACAAACCTCCAGATAAAAAAAATCTTGTGTGTGGAGCAACACCTGTGCCCTCTTTCTTCACCCTGACTGTAGTGCATGGACACAGCTTCTTCTCTGCAGATATTCAGAGCAATTTTGAAATAATGAGGCCTGGAGTCCAAATCCTCAGTGCTTATTTGAGTTCAAGGTTGACTGGTTCCTCACATTTGTGGCCGTGAGCTTCAGTAGCTTCTTGTGGCTATGTTTGCAAGTAATGGATTTGTGTGACTGAAACCTTTGCTGTCACACAATGCATTTATGGTTTAAAGAGCAAACCAATTAAAAAGGGCAGCATGAACAGGCCTTTGGCTGTTTGCTGTTAGACAAAGAGGATGACAGGGCACACCTGCCTTACATCAGGGTATTTTACAGTGACTGGCATTTTGACCTCAACATCCACAATATCAGTTCCTGAGCCAGAGAAAGCCTGAGGTGCTTTGGCCTATAAATGTCCTTTGGAATAAAATAAAAATAAGCTTTAATATTCAATTTAACTACAGTAAGTATTTTTAATTATTTCTGCCCTTATCTTGGATGTAGATCAAGGGTATTTTCCGCACTTTGGCACTGACATGGATTTTTTGTGTCAAAATGTGTGAGTTGATAGGACTCGGAAAATCTGACAGCTGCTGTAGTAGAAAAGAGAAGTTGATTTTGCTGCTGGCTGTCAGCATGCTCCAGGGATTGCTGTGACTTTCTTTCTGCCTGGATCCTTGGTGAAGTTTATTGGCAGCAATGTAAAATAAATCATTTTGGCTTGTGTTGGCAGCTGCTGGCAAGTGGTGATCTGTTAATTGTGCGTTCCTGATACAAAGTCAAGTTTTGGGGTATTTTTGTTCCAGGTGCTTGGCTCACTTTTCTATGCCTACTACATCTTTGTGAGACTCTGCATTCCTCAGTTTCGCAACAGTAGTCAGGAAACCTTCAACCTTCGAGGGCTGGTCCTCTGTATCTTCAACTCCATCCTGCCAGGTAAGGCCCAGGTCCATGAGTGACTTTGATCTTTGTGGAAGGGACAAGTGCTTCATTTGAGATGCATTCATGACAGGCAGACATCAACAAAGGAGATCTTGTGGGCAGACTGCAGCTTCAAAATCAGCAATACAAAATAAAAGCTGGGTTTGACTTTAACTGTGTTCAAATCAAGCTGCAGGCTCTGGGGCAGCCTTCCTGTTGCCCTTTGGGGTGAGCAGGGCCTGGTATGGTGAAAAACTGAAATTCTGTTGTGCTACCTGTACAAAAGAGTAGAGCTCATCTGTGTCAGTGCCTGTAAGAACAGTTTTTGACTGTTTTAGGCTCTCTTCCTTGTGGCTGAGAGAAAACACTACAAAACTGATGTGGCTGTCCCTTGTTTCCAGGTGTACTGATTCTCTTCCTGGTGTTCTTTGCGTTCCTTCACTGTTGGCTCAACGCGTTTGCCGAGATGCTGCGCTTTGCAGACAGGATGTTCTACAAGGTGAGAGGCAGGAGCTGTAGTTTATAAAGCTTCTGAAGGTCATTGTCATAAGGAAAAAAAGAGGAGGAAACTCAAGATTGTTCTACCAAACAAAGCAGGCATGGGCATTTGCTTGGTTTATGCTGTTAAGGCTTAAATTTGTTGCTCTGCTGTAGAACAGATTTGGTTGCTGCTTAGCAATCTGAGTTGCTTTAAGGTGAAACACCCTGTGCACAAACAAAAGCAGTCACCAGATCTACCCAATAGCTCCATTACCCTTCTTTTTGTTCTTTTATCACATCAGCCACTGCAGTCTGGGATAAAACCAGACCTTAATACTCCAGTGTTGGAAGTGTGATGGAAAGCTTGGTCAAATTGTTATGTGAACTTGGTATTATTTTGTTTAATATTTTTCAATTTGATATGCTAGGAAAGTCCTCTAGAATGTTTTTATTGTTAATTAGATTTATAATCTTTCAATTGTGCTTTCAGGACTGGTGGAATTCCACATCCTATGCAAACTACTACAGAACCTGGAACGTGGTGGTACATGACTGGCTCTATTACTATGCCTACAGGGACTTCCTTTGGGTGAGTAACAAGCAGATGTTATTCTTTTGTTAATTAAACAATCAAATACTGGGCAAACCAGTACATTTGTCAAGATGCAGCATCCCTGTCTGTTTAGAAGCATTAAAATGTTTCATGTTAGCTGTTGTGGAGAGCCACTGTGCTTTTAGAGAGATCCATTGCTCATTTCCAAGTCCTTAGAGTGTGCAAAATGTGGGGCCGGGATGCAGGAATGCAGAGACTGCCTCAGCAGTCAGAACTCATGTTGCACTGTTTCCATGAGCTGTGGTAGGTATTTAATGAGTGGGTTCAGCACAAGTTCTAATGCAGGGAGCCTAAAATATATCTGAACAGAAACACCTAAACCCCAAGGTGTTCTGTAAGGCACTTAGCATTTCACATGTGCCTCTTAGCTGGAGGAGAACCTTCTTAGCTCGGGGAAGAAAATTCAGTGTGTTGCAACAACTAAGCTAAAACCACAGCAGAATAGTCCTAATACTTGGCATTCCTCTCTCTTGCAGTTTTTTGGGAAGAAGTTCAGAGCAGCAGCCATGCTGTCTGTCTTCACCGTGTCAGCTGCTGTGCACGAGTATGTCCTCAGCATCTGCTTTGGCTTCTTCTATCCAGTTCTCTTCTGCCTGTTTACATGCTTTGGAGGTAAGCTCCAAGGAAGAGAGTGTGGGAGTGGCTGTGGGGTTTGTGGCTTTTTTAGAGAAGCATGCTTTGTGTTTTTGATAACGATGCCAGCGGTTCCCTCAGCATTAACAGTATTGTTGCCCAAGGGTTGCAATTGTGAGTCCAAGCTTTGTGAATGGATTTTTGCAGCTCAGGAGATACACACCGAGGATTTGAAAGCTTGGGGCTTCCAAAGGTCTTGGTGGCCAGGAAGAAAGATCTATGTGATACACTGCATAGAGTTTAACAGCACTGCTTCCTCTTTGCCAAGCTGTTGTTGAATTGCTGTGTGTCAGCAGCTTGTCAGTCTTCCTCTATTCTTATATAGTATAAGGAATCTATTTGTTCTCTAATGCAGTGAGGAAGAGTGTGGGAAATGGATTTATGATGGCATGAATTATAACATCTGTATTGTCTCACTCTTCTCATGAGACTGAAAATAGAATAAAAGTTTTTAGAACACCTCTCAGTTACCCCATCTCTGGGTCAGAAAAGAATATAATCCAACGGAAGAGTCCATTTAGAAGTTAGAGCTCTTGCATTTCTTTTTGTGTTTTGAGTTAGAGAGTTCTAAAACTCTAGAACACCCCTGCTATGCCTTGGTGACCAGTGTAACACAAATAATAATGATCCCCAGAGGCACACAGCTTGTTGGCAAACTTGTTGGAGGTAAATGTAAGAATCAGCTCAGAGTATTTGTTTTACTGCCAAGCATAATCAGATTTTCATGCAGTAGCCATGTTGCTTCAGAGATGAAATGAAATCAGTTCATCTTTGATTCTTGAATCTTAAGTTTGTTCCTGAATAATGCTTCTCATTCCTCCCTTTTTCAGTGGTCTTCAACTTCACCCTGAATGACCGTCGGAAAGGGCCCTTCTGGAATGTGATCATGTGGACTTCCCTCTTCCTGGGCCAAGGTGTCATCATCTGCCTCTACAGCCAGGAGTGGTATGCCCGCCAGTACTGCCCCACAGAAAATGTGAGTGTCTGCTTATTGCCCTGGGATAACCAGCTGTGGGAGTGGCTGGCCTGTCTTGCTGTGCAGGAAGAGTGGAAGTTAAATGGCACCAACCTTTCTGGCATTGTGCTGCATCCATTCCTTAGGATGGATTAGCCTAGAGGCTGCCTAACAGAAGTGTGTTCAGTAATGCTCCTTCTGTGCTGGTAGAATTTCATTACTTGAAACTGAGGGTGATGTTACCCCATTTCTCAGGATGTGCTAGACCTCATTTAGGCCGTGGCAATGGAACTGCAGCACTTGGCCAGTGGAGTCAGGAGAAACTTTTGGAGGAGGCCCACAAAAACTGTACCTGTTGTGCCTCTCCCAGGCTAGAGTGAGTGGTGGTGAAAAGTGGTTATCTGTAGATAGTTTGGGCGTTTGGTGGTGTTTTCTCTTAACTCATTTTCTTGGTACCAGATTCTGTTTTAGATAAAACTTCCTGCTGTCCCAGCTGATTTCAGTTTTAACCAAAGGTATCCTTTGGCAGCCTCTATTTTAAGTTTGATTCTCCTTAATTATTTGGCTTCTTGATACAACAGGCTACGATGCCCCGTGTTTATCTGATGTAACAGAACTTGTGGCTGTACTTACAGTCCCAGGCACTGCTTAGTGAAGGGGGTGAACAGGGCTGTAGGGTGCAGAAATGTGATTTCTTTCCTGTTAGAGAAGTTTGATTTCAGCAGCTCATACCACAGCTGGTACTGTTGGCTTGTGACTAATTTACTGCCTCTCCATGTTTTGCAGCCCACATTCCTGGACTATTTAAAGCCACGCTCATGGGCGTGTCATGTGAAGATGTGAAAATGGGGTGCTCTGGCCATGTCATCACAGAAAGACAGAGGTGTCCTCCGAGTATTTGGACCAATGATCTGACTTACTACAGACTTTTTCTAAGGGAAGTTGGGCCTCCTCATTATTGGGGAGAAACTGTAATTTTTTTAAACATTGCTGGAGCAAACCAGTTGACCTGGATTGCAACAGACTTCAAAGGCAGCATCTATAATATGCTGTCCCACTTTGAGCCATTTCCATGCCAGTAAAACATTGAGCTGAAGGTGGAGTCTACTGGAATCCTACTCATCCAGGGGTCCCCCCAAGTTGCTGCTTTTCTGGACAAGAGGCAAGCTAGTCAGATTTGCTGGTAGCTCATTGTTGGTATCCGTCCATCTTTCTTAGCCATCATTTGCAAATTTTTTTTGTCCTTTTTGGTAATGGAATGTCTACAAAACTTCTGTTCTTCATGATCCTGCCTGCCACTGTGACACGGACAAGTGGCAGAGCAACAGGGTATTTGCCTCCTTGCTCTGAAGATGGCCGAAGTTTTCTTGGCTGGCTTCAAACTGCATCCTGTGTATGCCAACAAATATAAAATGGGCAGAGGAAGAGGGATTGTCACCATGCCGAGTCAGGTTCAGAAGCATGGCATGGTGTGTGCAGTCTTGATATGACTTTTTACACCAAAAATTTGTTTCTCTGTATTCATTTAGTTCCCAGCTGCCTTACAGCATTTTTGTTCTCTGAAGGCCCTTGTGACTTGAGGAGTACTTTTTCGTCTTGCTCTTCCTTTCTCCTGTTCTAGGTAATCAGTTAACATGATTAACTTGTAAAAGAGCTTTTGCTTTAAGTTGACAGGTGCTTTAAGGTACACAGGTTCTTAAGGGTTTCTTTACTAAGAAAAACTTGAAGTAATATGACCGATCTGTAAGAAAATGGGATCAACTTTAGAGGTACAGAGCATGATCTTTAAAGTGGCCACGTGCAGTTCAGTGTGCCAGCACACCTTGCCCATGCGCTTTGAAGAAGTTTGTAATGCTGCTGGGGATGAGGATTGGCCCAGAGCTGCTTTGTCACCTGCCTGTGGCTGCCCTGACATCAGAGGGGGCTTCAGGTGGAGATCAGCCTCCTGAGTACTGCCCTCTTGGTGAAGAGGTAGGACAGCCTCCCACACATGCCAATAAAGGCAGGGGCCCTGTGTGAGTTTGATGTTTCCATAGCAATGAATCAGTCAGAGTTCCTTCAGCTCCCTTGTTCTGTCAGGTGCTAAACAGAACAGGCAACTTGCAGAGTGTCTGGGTACAGACCACTCCAGTTTTACTGGAACTGTAGCTCCCATTATTGCAGACGGGGTGACCTGATGGGCATACCTTAACCGTGGTGAAAAGGGCCACCTGATAGAGATACCAGAACTTTGGTGACAAATATTTTAGAATTACTCAAATGTTGTCAGAAACTGCCAATGGGAAACAGCATTTCCTTACTACCTACAGCCCTGTGTAATTCATACCAGCAGTATTGGGACCATTGGTGGACTTGTCTCACGAGCCACTTCAGACTCTCCTTTGGGCTTTCTACTTTCACTAACCTCAGTTAGAAGTAATTTCATGAAAGCTGGGGAGTACTTCAACTTCTCCAAGTCTTCAGTAAGTAGGAATCATGCTCTTGAGAAAGGACATTGTACCAGGTCAGATTTGCCAAACAGTGTTTCTGTGTGAGGTTCTCCTCTGAAAACACCTCCTGCTAAAAATTGATGAAATTGTTGAAGTAATTTCAGAGGAACTATATGCTCAAATTTTGCAGTATTTGTATGTAAAATCCTGAGAATTAAATTGATTACTTAATCATCATTCAGATTAAGTAATCTGAAATTTTTCACCATACCTTTTGTGGGAGGAGAGAACAGAAGTTCTGGAACAACTGAGCTTCCTTAGTGAAAAAACAGTCAAAAATACAAAGAACACCCTTTGGCCAAACAGCTTTGTCACCTCCTTAGTATAGGATGAGATTCAGTTCAATGCTTTTTTGTTTGGTGCTCAAAACACTTAGGGAACTGCACTCAAAGAGGGTGGGATGGATTAGGGACTTGGTTTGCCATCTTGATACCCATGGCAGGTCTCTATACAGTTTCAGTGTTTTCAAAAAGAGACCAAAGGATGGCACTTTGTTTCCCTCACACCTGGCACTATCATGTGCCCAGAAGGAATATCAGCATTTACTGTGTCAGCATCATCACTGTTAGAAGCCTGAGGGCTTGAGCATCTGGCAAGCAAAAGGCAACCAGAAAGGGATGCTCAGCTGTTGGAACTAGTCTTAGTTTTTGACAAGCTGAGGTTTTCAGCCTTGTAGATCAAGGCATCTCATAACTGCTGTTAGGGCATTAACAATTTGGATTACTTTCAGTTTTGTGGGTTTTTTAAATTGCTTTTGAATGTGGGCTTATTTACATTTTTCTCAAGAGTGCTGGAGGGGAAATACTAAATCTTTTGCACGTTGCTTATTTAATTAAATTCAATTATACCATGTTTGAGTTTCTTAGACTGCAAGTGCAAGAGCACTTGACCAGAGCAGTGCAATGTTCTGGCCAGTGGTGAGGATGTGAAGGTTCCCAACCTGTCCATTATGAGCTCTTAATATAATGTAATATAACATATACTGTTTTCTGTCGTTCTTTCCAACACAAGAACTGTGCAGCTTGCTTCCATGGTAACTCCCTCAGTTGTGAGGTGGGAAGCCTTCAGCTTTGGAATGGCAGCCAGTACAGCTGCAGCTTCTTGCTCAATAACCTCACGAAAATCAATGTTACTCCATCAAAATGTATCCTGGGGTTTTCATGCAGAAAACTGTTTGTTCCTGGGAAGACCAAAGCTCTGTGCAGTCCTCATGCCTCGTCTATCCTTTCTGTTGGGGTGTGTGGCTGCCAGCTGTTGGGAGTGAAGCAGTCCTGGGTGTGAGCTGTAAGCTCTGTGCTCTCCTGTGACAGCTGTCTGAGCACAGTGTGTGCTGTGGGGGGAGCTGGGGGAATTCCTGCTGGATTTGTTCAGTGTGATATTGCATGCATTGCACCTGGCTACCTGCTGAAGGCAGGCTGAACTGGTTGAGCTTTTGTTTCTGAATGCAGACATGCCACAGGGACAGCAGCTTCCAGGAGTTCATGTGCTCTACAGCATCAGAACCAGCTCCCCACAGACCCCAGCCAGCCTCACCTTGTCCCCTCTCCAAGTGCCCAGCTGTGCTGGCCTGGCCCTGGCTGTGGCAGGGGACACCCCAGCACGAGCCCTGTCACTGGCACCAGCTATTCCATGATGTAACCTGTACATGTTCTGTCACGTACAAAGAGCTGTTTATAATCTACTGTATTACAGCAGTTAAAAAATATTTTGCTGTTAGGGGAGGAAAAGAAATTGCTTTGGCCTTTTTTTTTCTCTTAGGCACCTCTTTTGGGGGGAGTTGCAAGAGGGCACAGAGGATGGGATTGGGAGCAGAGGTTTCTCTGGGGTTTCTCTCCTGAGAAAGGTGGCTGCTGTAGGGAGATGTTGTGAAGAGCCTTGTGAAGGAAGGGAGAAAGGGAAGCCTGAAGCTGCCTGTGCCCACAGCTGTGTCCTGGGTGGGGCTGTAATTATCTCTTATTTTCCAAGAAGAGGAGAGGGATGGAGACATTCATGCCATAGCAGACCCAGGCTTAGAGGCCCCAGGCATGATAGTGGGATGGTAGAGTAGAGATCTTGTCTGGGTGTGTGGGGAGAAACTTACACAAGCCCTTCTTGAGGTCCTGGAAACCAGTTTGAAATGTCCAAGGTAAAGTAACAGGTAAGAAGGGAAGCTGGGGTTTTCTAAACTTTGTATCATCACTGAGAGGGGAAAGTATATCCTTGAGTAGCACAGGGAAGGAGTCAATAGCTCCAGGAACAGACCAGAGTTTCTCACCTTTCCTGATTTAATGCACATCAAATCGGAGCAGCTGCCAAATGTGTATCATGTTGTTGACTTTTGCCTTTACTTTGGGCCTGAAAAGGGTTTGTGAGCCAAGAACTTAATGTGATCTTTTTCCAGCTGTGTACCACATGCTCCAAAGTCCTGTCTGTGTCCTTAAGCTGTAGCAGCTACAGAGCAAGGCTAGTAATCTTCCCATTCTTTCTGGTGGGAATATCAAGTACTGCCAAAGAAGCACAAGATGGAAAATAAAGCTTCTGTCAAACTTTTTTTCAATTTTTTCTATTTTCTTTCCAAGGAACCATTTGCATAGCAAGACAAGAAACTACCTGTCAGGGTTACTCCTAGATTATACTTACACCCACAAACATGTATCTGAAAGCAAAGAAATGTAATTAACATAATTAAAACCCACAGTACAGGATAGAGCTGATAAGGAGAATGTTTTATAGCAGAAGCATTTATAAAAACTTGTTTGGCAAGGTTGGTAGGGTAGAAAGGGTTCAGAAGAGAATTCATGGGGATTATGAGACTAATGGAAATATATTTTTTTCATTTGTAAGATACACCTCCAAGAAGAAAAAGTGGTAAGATTAATAATTGGTTACAAATACCATTGAATCTCGGCCCAGTAAGGTCTATGAAAGAAGCAGTTGTCCTTTAGGCAGTTTGGAGGGTACAGCAAAGCACTGGGGGCTCCTGACCAGAAGCACAGAGTGTCAGGTGTAAGGGGGGTTTCCACTGTAAATAATAGCAAAAAAAATCCCCTAACTCTATGCTAAAGTATAAATGTGCGTTTAATTCTGGTACTGGGCCATTTGTTATTGCAAATTTTCCAAGCTAAGCATTAAAAAATACCCCATTCACCATGCCTACAAGTGGAGTGCCTGTTCCTGGACCAAAAGCCAATGGAAGGAAGCTGAAAGGAGCCATATGGTGAGGAGTTGTCAGATAGGTCTGGCTGGAGGCTGTGGGGTTCTACAGCTGACTCTCCATCCTTCCAGCTTCCCTTTCATAGCAGATCTTTCCCTGCATTACATTCTGCCTGTATTTATGCAATTGCTGGTGTTTTAGGGCACTCCCACATCTGCAGGAAGCTGCTAGCAGTCCACCAGAAGGAAAATGGCTTTACAGACACAGAGACTAAAGCTGACTTAGAGCATCCCTTGGTGTCCATGCACCTGGAGCTTTATCTCCATAGGTAGCAGGTAACTTGTCCTAGGCTTCACCAAAGATCTAACAACCACTAAACATGGAATTGGCTGCCTGGTTTAGATCCTGCTTTGGGGTAAGGGACCAGGAGTTCTGCCACAGATTTTCTCAGCCCTAAGTTTCTCTTTCACCAGCAGAGTAAATGCTGTTGAAATGGTTCTGATTTGTTATTCTCCAGAGATGCCCAAGCTGAGGGATACCTCCATCCATGGTGCTTAACCACATCAAGCTTTTTGTTTCTCCCTGGCGAGTTATTTTGTTCCAGAGGAGGTTTCCAAAGCCTAACCTGTGCCAGTGTTTCTCTCCATAGCCCAGGGTACTTATAGTCCCCACAAACCACCAGAGCCTCAGGGGGTTTTGGAGTGAATGTTTCCATCTCCTGTCTTTTTTTTCTGTGTAGAATAGTCTTCTCTAGGGCATCTGGTTTGTTCCCTGGGCAAAAACTTTGCTGACCTCCTAAGACAAATTTATCCTATATTGTATCACTTTGCTGACTACACCATTTAACTCGGATTTGAAGTGCTACCTTCCAGTCCCTGCACACATGCTCAGAAACGCTCTGTGCTGGTGTCAATCCCTTGCTGAGGTTTTGTCCACTCTGGTTTCTTTAGCCTCAAGAAATAACAACACAGAGCTTGTTTAGATGGTCATCCTGACCTCTCCCACTCCCTGACACGTTTCTCGCTCAATAGTGACAGCCACGTGTGCCTTGTCTGCAGAGCTGCCTGCAAATGTGAAATCAGCTTTGGCATTATCTTAATCGCTGGAGCAAATTCAGATACCTGACAGAGCACCCTGTCAGTTTGATGGGCGCTGGAAGGTAGGCAAAGAAGGGATAAGGAGCGCAGGGCAGTGGAAAGACAGAGCTGGGAGCACACAGCAAGGTCTCTCCCTTGGTCTCTTCTGAGAGGTGGCTGTGCTGCCTGATGTGGCTGGATGAACAGACCAGCTGTCCTGTCAGTGTGGGCCAAGAGATCTGAGGGGATGATGTTTTGGGATTAATAAACAAAAGAGTTGCTAAATGAGAACTTCTTAGAACCATCCTTCCAAAGGATGCCAGGCTGATAGGCATGCTTTGTGATCCATGATTAAGAAAAGAAGCTCTCCTGGCTTTAATTGACTTAACAGGGAATAGCTTTACACTTCTTTGTACATAAGCGATGCTTAACAGTGCTAGGAAGGGAGGAATGTTTTGATTTGTAGGCAACAGGGCATTGGCAGCAGACTGAAAAATGGTCTTTGGCCAATCACAGGCAGTGCAAGCTTAATCTGCCTAAAAAACATGATCTCATCCATTTTTCTTGACCCAAGGGAGGGAGCCTTGGCTGTAAGGCTTAGGCTGAGTGCAGAGTGATTCGTGGTTTAGCTTGCAGTAAGGGAGTGCTGGGCTGCTGCAGAGTCACACTTACTCCCATCAGTGCTGTCATTCAGCTGTTTCTCTGGGTCTGTCACTAGCTGGGAGAAGGAACAGCCTCATACATGTGTCCTGGTGTTACCCTGATCCTAAAACTCATCAGCTTCCCTGGCTGTTTCCATCTGCTTTCAGATGTGGATTGTTTCTGTCAGGTTCTGAATCATGTAGTGGGAAAGGTAAAAGCAGAATGAAAAAACACTATATGAGCTTCCTTCTCCCAACTGCCAAACCTGTGTCCTCTTTGGAGGGAACCAGAAGTCTGTGCACATCTTTCATGTTTTTCCAAGGGTATGAAGTGATAGGACAAGGGAGAATGGCTTCAAACAGCAGCTTCAGGTTAGATACTAGAAAGAAGTACTTCCCTGTGAGGGTGGTGAGGCACTGGCACAGGTTGTCCAGAGAAGCTGTGGCTGCCCCATCCTTGGAAGAGTCCTTGACTACTAACAGTTTTTCCTCAGCTCTCATCCCTTCTTTCCCTTTCCTTTAGCTATTCTCTGATGATGAAAAAGCACTGGATGAAATCCTCCAAGACATCAAGGAGTTGATAAATACAAGATTTTGGGGGTTGAACATATTATCAAGCAGTGTTTGACCTGTATTATCTGAGCCCCAGGGGGCATCTAAGTTCATCACCATTGTGAAGAAAACCACTTCAGCTCAAGCGTTTTGTGCTGAAGCTCAAGAGTCTCCACATGAGAAGTTATGATTGACTAATGCCATTAAACTCAGTCCCATTTGAACACTATCTGATCAAAAACTCTGGTGACTGATAAATTACATTAATCTGTAGAAATGCTCAGAACTGTCACAAGCAGATTTTCAATTTATTGTGCTATGTACTCATTGTGGCATCTTTATGCTCATGGATTCCTCATACTTCTCTTACCTGATTTCCATCACCTTTCTGTCATAGCCAAACGCTTGTCCAGCTTTTGGGGGCACAGCAGGCTTGTGCACTTCTTTCAGATGCTAAAAGCAGACCTAGAGCAGTAGGGAGGCATTGGCTCCATGGCAGCCTGCCCTGGAAGAAAAAAACTAAAGGGCATGTAAGCTACTGGGATTCCAATAGAAGGAACAGTAAGGCATAACCAATTTTGCATTTCAGTCTTTAATTAGGGATATCAGGGAAGTAGCAGGTGATAAGGGACCACTTGACATAATGTGTACTGGCCTTTTCCAAAGCTAAAGTATTGGCCCCCAGATATGTGCTGAGAATTAAGAGCATTCCAGGGATAAACTCCAAGAAACTTGATTTGCAGTCACAGGTAAAAAGAATTCCTGTAATTTTAAATGTGATACAGTGCAAAGAACATGCAGTGCAGATATGACACAGAAAATCATATGTTGAGTGGGAGAGTATGTGGTTTGTGATTATGTGGATGATTTATGGAAAAGAAAATAAAAGGAAAGGATGAACATTTAAAATGTAGAGTAAACCTTCACTTGGAAGATCATTAACCAGATAGCATTCTCTGAGGGTAATACTCTTTTTTACCTTATCAGTAATGCAAATTTATCTTCATTTAGATACTGAATTATCCTGATAATAAAGTATGTAAAGTAAATGTTTTCTTTGTTGATATAAATTTATCATCTGTTGTGTAAAATAACAAACAATTGTTGAGTAATTTTCAACTAACCTTCTGTCTTTGCCTCTGCAAGACATCGATTCATTCCTGATTTCCAAAGTGTTTCATCTTTGCTGTTTTTTAAATCATCTTATTTCCTTTATTCAGACTAAACTAAACTTTACGTGTGTTACTCAGGTTTGCTGAGCTGCTTCTCATATTGTCATCTTATTCCTTCACTCAGGGTTATCTTGTCCTTTTCCCTGAATTAGCTTATGCTACATGCCATATTGCAGCCTAGAAAAGGAGATGACATAGCTAAAGAAAGAAATAAGTTGTTGTCCTAAGAAAGGGAGAGTGAGATAAAGGAATGGGGACAGAATTGGCCAGACACCAGCATGGCAAAAGGTTAACAGCAGATTGTCACAGTTAGCCATGGTCTGAGCACAGGCACAGCCTGGTTATCTGCTCCAAAATTGCTTCAGCCAGTAGCGCCCAGAAAAAGAAATCTTAGCTCGTTTTCACAGACTTTGGGAACTGGAGCACAGGCAAGCGATTCTCTTGATCCATACAAGGCAACGAGCTTTGAATGGCCTGGGTGCATTTTAGCATTGTAATGTAATGAATGTCCTTTCAACAGAAAACACAAAGTATCCTTTCTCTTGACAATGTTTTTTTGGTAAGAAACAGTGAAAATGAGAGAGATTATAAAGAATAGTTAGAGACAATACTGAGAACACGGTAGTTTTGTCTTGTAAGGCAAGGGCCCTCAGTTAACTGAAGTATTGATTATCTTCTATGATCCAATTACCTGATGTCAAGCAGCATGTGACAGAAATACAAATGTTTTGATGACAAGGATGAGGGAGGGAGAGAGAACAATGACAGATGAGATTGTTTTAGAAAGGACATGTAAGAAAGTACTTACAGGAAATATTTTGAGGTCTGAGCTTTTATTCAGTCTTCCTGGATTACTTAAAGTTCTCACAGAGTACCTTCATTGTGAGAACAAGGTGTGGTTTTACACTGGAATTTGCATTTGGGACTAGAGTGACCTCTCCAATGAGCTTCATTTAGGTCTCTTTTTTTGGGCTTTAATTAAGTGCTAAGATCAATGCAATGACACAGACAGCCTTCCCAAAGCTAGCTGCTATTTAGTAAGGATAACAAAATACTTGTAAGGGCTAATATGGCCAAACCCCATGGAAGTGGTCCCAAGTGACTATTCTCCCTCATCCCATGCCCTCATGAGACCTACCTTATCTTTCCCTTTAAGCTGATGCTGCGCAGCAGGAAAATTTAAACAAAAATCATTCCTACTACTTCCCCTTGGCCTCCTAATAACTCAAATCTAATGCCTGGTTGTGGAGCTCCCATTGTGCATTCTAAAAAGCTCCATCCTACAGAGGGTAAATTACTCCATTTCTTACCAGTCTGGACATCCCAACTCTGCTTCATTGCACTTCTCCCAAACCAGAGAAGTTAACCAGCCCTACTCCACCGCTTTGCAGAGGGGAGACCAAGCCATGCATCCAAATCATGCATGATTCATCAAAATCACTGAAATATAAAAGAATTGTCCTTCCTACCATGTGCTTTATGTGCCAACTTTGCTACAAGATGTCATGGAGACCAAGACCTCACCAGGATTTTAACTGAGGTTAAACATTGGCTATCAAGAGCAGGCATTGCTGTTACATCTCAAGCATTTTCCCCCAAAACCAGGGAATATACATCAGCATGGTTAGATAAGTGAATGAACAAGTAATTTACTGCCTTATCCAGGCATTTTGCACATCTGCATCACCTGCGTCTTTGAAGAATGTCATTATAACTACAAGGCTCTTTTAAAAATAATTATATTAAGCCTTTGTGTAATGAGGGAGCCAAATCTGCCAAGACAAGAAGTCAGGGCTTTACATCAAACCTATTTTCTTTCAGCTTGCTTTGTATCCAGTGTTTATTAAACAGCTCATTCTCAATCCTGAGTGTAGCCAGTTCCCACATAGGCTGTTCATCCCTCTTGGCATCCCTCACAGAACCCAGTTTTGTTTTTGTTGGCTGAAGGGATTATAATTAAAGGTTGCATTTTCTTCCCCTGCAGACACAGCTAGATTTTTGACAGCACTGGGCAGAAGTATTGAAGGTATGAAAGTTGAAGTGAGGTTCTAGCATGCAGGAAAACAAGCTCCCAGCATTTTATCACAAGATTCCTGCCTGACTGGCCCAGGTGGATGCAGTGAGGAGCTGTACAGGCTCCATCCCATTGCAGAAAGCTGAGAGTGATGATAAACCATTCTTCCTGTAAGGCAGAGGTCTTAATTGCATCTGGGCTGCAATTAACTGATTAATTAGTTTTTAGAGAAAATTACTCTTGAAAAATGGCCTTTTGTGGGGCCCCTGGTGGAGTGGGATAAATGTGATCAACTAAAGTGTTAAAGTGATTGGTGACTGCCTTTCATTTGCTTTAGTTTGGCAGCACCTATGGGTACAGTTGGAGATTTCAATATCCTTCCTACAACACCCCCATCTTCCTCAGAACTGCCACCTGCTTTGGAAATCTTGACATTTGAAAAAAAAACCCACCAAAATGAGTGATTCATATAGAGTCAGATATGTGGGGGCATACTATTTTCCATGGTGCTCCATTGTCTTTAGTAAACATCATCAAGAAATAGATAATTTGCAGAACACATCCATAATGTGTTTGTGCAAGATTCCTTGTGAATTCCAGGTTTGCCCACAACTAGAGAATTAACAAAAAAGCTTATGTCAGGTTTCCAGCATATGGTGTGTGCTTAAATATACTGGGAGGTTTTGAGCTGGGAAGCAAAAGATATCTTTGAGACAGGAAATTCTTCAGGTCTGGAGATCACTTTGCTTCTGGATTTGGGGCTTTCTTTGGTGGTACCTAGGGATTTTTTGTCAGATGATCCAGCAATGGGTTCCATTCTTAAATTACATTCTTCCTGAAAAAGGAAGCACAAGACTGCAGTTGCTAGGGATAAGAGATTTCTATCTACTATGCAGTCTTTCCTTTCATCTCCCTCTGGCCAGAGCACTGTTGTGAAGAGCATTTGTTTCTCTTTTGACACTTTCTTTCCCATTTGAGTTGTGGTTTTTGTCTGCCAGCCAAAGGAGCAAAGGAGGGCTCCTCTAAAAATAGCTGCAAGGTCTCCTGTACAGTACACAAGCACAAATTTATTGTTTCACCCTTAGTAAGCATTTCCTCTGGAATAACACTGATGTTTCCCATTCAGAGAGCAGTGGGGCCTGCTGGCTCTCTGTGGTTTTACTTCATTCTCCTAAGGCTGTGGATTCACAGAATCACAGAATAAAGAGGTTGGAAGAGACCTCCAAGATCATCAAGTCCAACCTATGCCCTAACACCTCAACTAGACTATAGCACCAAGTGCCATGTCCAGTCTTTTTTTAAACACATCCAGAGATGGTGATTCTACCACCTCCCTGGGAAGACAATTCCAGTACTTTATTATTCTTTTTGTGAAATTTTTTTTCCTAATATCCAACCTATACCTTCCCTGACGTAGCTGAGGCTGTGTCCTCTTGTTCTGTCGGTGCTGCCTGGTGGAAGAGACTGACCCCACCTGTCTGCAACCTCCCTTCAGGAAGTTGTAAAGAGCAATAAGGTCACCTCCAGGCTAAACAACCCCAGTTCCTTCAAATGTTCCTCACAGGGTTTGTGCTCCCAGCCCCTCACCAGTCTCATTGCCTCCTCTGGATGTGCTCAAGCATTTCAATGTCCTTCCCAAACTGAGGGCCCAGAACTGGACACAGCGCTCAAGTTGTGGCCTCACCAGCACCAAGTACAGGGGAAGAATGAGCTCCCTGCTCCTGCTGGCCACACCATTCCTAATGCAGTCCAGGAGCCATTGGCCTTCTTGGCTACCAAAGCACACTGCTGGCTCATGTTCAGCCGGCTGTCGACCAGTGCCCCCAGGTCCCTTTCTGCCTGGGCACTGTCCAGCCACACCATCCCCAGCTTGTAACATTGCAGGGGATTTTTGTGGCCAAAATGTAGAACTCAGCACTTAGACTTATTAAACTTCATGCTGTTGGACTCTGCCCATCCATCCAACCGATCTAAGTCTCTCTTCAGAGCCCTCCTTCCATCCAATAGATCAATACAAGCTCCCAGCTTAGTGTTGTCTGCAAATTTACTAATGAAGGACTCAATGCCCTCACCTATGTCGTCTATAAAAATATTAAATAGAACTGGTCCCAGCACAGAGCCCTGAGGGACACCACTGGTGCCTGTCCCCAGCTGGATGCAGCACCACTCACCACCACTCTCTGGGCCCGGCCATGCAGCCAGTTCTGAGCCCAGCACAGAGTGCTCCTGTCCCAGCCGTGGGCTGCAGCTTTTCCAGGAGTGTGCTGTGGGAGACAGAGCCAAAGGCCTCGCTGAAGACTAAAACATCCAAAAATAAAAATCCAAAATAAAAAAACCTCCCAAAAAAATAATCAGTTTAATATGAAGTCCTCTCATTGAGGACATATCAGATATTAAACTGATAAGAACAGATATTACACTTGATCTTAGCCAAAAGCCCAAGAAGCGAATGAAGAATGAATAATGAATAAAATCTATATAATGAATACAGAAATAAAAATTGTAAAAATAAATGTTTCTGTCATTGGATCAGTTTGCAAATTGAATGAGGTAGGACACTGACTTATGTTAAATACACTAACTTCAGATTACTTGGCAAGAGTCGTTCATTAGTGGTTTTAGGTTTTCTCTGATGCTGGTGGATTTGCTGTGATGTGACAGCATACTGCTTGTCCTGTGAGTGTCTCAGTTTTACTGCCCTGGTAGATCAGTTCCCCATGGTACATGATGGCTTTTGCTTCACCTATCGAGGTGGACTTTTGCTGCAATCCTCATGCTTGCCTTGCCCAGGAGATCAGGTTGAGCTTCTGATTTAATTCCTTATGTGGAAAGATGTTTGAGACTGCCTGTGACAATGAGCTGCATTGTATAGATGGCTGGCCTGGCATTAGTCTGCTTCCATGAAAAAGCAGGTTAAATACAAATGACAAGGACATGGACTTAGATTTATTGTCTTGGACAATTTGTTCCCACTGGTTCTGAATTCAATCCCAAGGCAGAATGATGTTGTTCACAACTCCAGTGTACAGTCAGTGTTGAAGCTCTCATGCTGCCTCTCAGTTACTTTTATTGAAAAATCACACTTGACTTATGTCTGTTGGACCCTATAAGGAGCTGCTCCTTTCTGTTCTTCAAACATTTTGTTGTGTATTCTGGGGTTTCTTTTGCTCTTAGTCAAGCTACAGCCATCTCCAACCTCTGTAACCCAGTGATTGCACCAGCAATCCAAGACTATGATCCAGTGCATCAGAAAAGGATCTTTGTCTGTTTTTACTGCCAAGATACATTCAGTGCCTGACCTGGCCTCTGATCTTCCATGTTTTGCTGACGCAGAGCTCTTGCCTGGGTTGGGACTGTGAACTGAGACACCAGCATCAAACCAGGCACACTCTGGTTTGATTAAATGTGGCATTGTTGGTTTCACATTCATTTAAAAAAAGGTTTTTTTCCTTTCCAGCTGGAGGGAGGTGACTGCCAACAAGTCCTCTGCTTTCTTTTCTCAGGAAGACTTTGAAGTCCTGGCACCACTGGAATGTCTGTAAGTGCAGCTGTTCTGAGTACTGGTCCTGTGCTGGAGGCCTGAGCAGGGCAGGGTTTCATTTCAGGTAGGTGTTTCTTTTGTCAGAGAGCTTGCATTAACCAGGGAAACCCCATCTCATTAGCCCTGCTAATAGAACTGACTCTGCTCTGTTTTTATCCTCTCACAGTGAAGATCAGCATCTCACTCTCTGCTAGCAAACACTGAATTTTATAATTAATTAAATTTGCAAGGTTTACATAGATGTACATAAAATCCTTTGTAGATCTTTTAACAATGCCCTTCTCTGAAACCATAAGTATGTTTTATAGAGTCAGCCAAACCCACTGGACTCTTCAGCTCTCCAGATCTTTCTCTTGGGTCTCCTGAAAGCAGCCCCTTAGATTTCAGGTTTTTGCAATGACTTTGCCTCTGTGTTTCAAAGAAACAGAGATCCATGCTCAGAATGCAGAGGAAAGATTTGAAGGTATTGAAGAGAAGCAGGAAGAAGCTCTGCAGGGAGTCAAGAGCTAGAGTGAGAACTGGAGAAAGATGAGGAAGGCATCCAAGAAGCAACAAACAAGAAAAGTCAAAGTAAGGACAATCAATATTCTGAACTTTTTCCATATTTGGAGACTGAAGCAATCTTTGAGGACACCTCACTCATCTAACCCTAATGGCAGAACCCTCCCCTGCTGGACACATCCTCAGGTTTTGTCTCACCTCTGTCAGTGATCAAGCAAAGTGGCTGTTAACGTGATTCTAGGTCAGGGCAGAAAAAAATGCTGAACATGCTCTAGTTTTGAGAGAAACTAATTTTGATTTTGATATGTAACATAGGGTGCATATCTACGAGATCACTGTAATTGGCAGCATGTTCCTTGTGAGCAAGTACTCCCTGTAACAGTCAAGAAGATCTGTTTAGGATCACTGATTTTGGATTAGAAATAAATTGTGTTCCAGAGGCCACAGATCTTTTGTGCTTATAGCATGGGACACTCTCGCTTTCTCTAGGAGGTATTTGAACAATGCTTACCTACCGTTCTTGCCCACATGGTGTGGATCTTCCTTAGGTCACAAGCTTATTAAGCATGAAAGCATTTTCTTGTGTTCTTTCTCAACTAGATCCACAAGATTCAAATGTGGAGAAGGAGAAAGAATGGTAATTAAAATTTCTTCCCTTAGTCCTTCAGTGTATCTTGTCCCTCTGACTTCAAAATGGGAGGAGGGGCTAACTTGTTTGTTAAGGATATGATACTTTGGGCATATTTTAACTCTGTGGTATTTTTAATGTTTTTGGCTTGCTGTTTTTTCTTTCTGAAAAATTTCCAAGAAAATATCTCAGAAGTCATGACCTGCCCAAGTCCCAAAGCTTCTACCTCTGGCCAGCCCAAGAGATCCAGAAAAAGCAAACACTGAAGAACAGCAGACACTACCCATTCCCAGTAGCATTTCACCCTGATCCACTGCTGTTACTCCTTACCTACTATCCTGACATGTCTCTGCCATTTCAGCATTTATGCTGTTCTTGCTGCCTCTGCCACTTCCACAAGTGTCTTGCTTGACCTCTGCCTCCTCCCACAGTTCTAGCATCTGTAAACAATTGCTACTTCAACTACCTATGCAATGCATCCTCTTGCCTGTGCCCCTCCTGTTTGCACTCATCAATCTCTTCTTGCTGCCTTATTTCCTTCTGTCTCATCCCTGATGGATCATGGAAGCAAGTTGTTTGCACCTCTTTCTTCTCATAACAAGAAGATTTTTTACTCAGTGCCAGCATGGTCTGGTAATGTATATGATAGTGGGTACCCTCTTGTACCTCTGAGTTTTGGATTCAGTTACCAGCTGTCTCACTGATTAGGAGAAAAATGTACAAGAGTGAGGATAACTCTGCAATTTGAACCATTCTGGAGTTTGTGTTCAGGGGCCAGAAGCCATGAGAGGGCAACTGCCTCCTGAAATTCCAAATGGTGCAGGATGTAACCCAGGCCCAACCTGCCACCACCTGAACCTTCGGCTCCTCTGACACTCCCAAGTTACTGATGTTACTTTACATCCTGCAAAGTAACATCAGTAAACAGGGCAAGAGACTTTTGTGTCACAGGAAGAAGTTTGGCGGTGGTGTTCAGGGGCCTGCTGGCCTGAGTGGGCCGCCTCCTGAAATTCCGAATGGTGCAGGATGTAACCCAGACCCAACCTGCCAGCACCTGGAACTTGGGTTGCCTTGACACTCCCAAGTGCATCCTGCAGAGGGACATGAGGAACCTGGGCAGGTGACTTTTGTTTCACAGGGAAAAGGGCCCAAGAACAGGCTGTGAAACTGAAAGCAATCACATCAGCTCAGACAACACCTGCCTACTCCCTCAGAGTAAATTCTCTCTTGGAATCTTCTTGTATCACTAATCTTTATGTAAATTTTTAAACTAGGTTTTCCTTCTGCAATGCTTTTGAGCATACTATCTCCTGGTGGTAAACTGACAAGTTTCTGCTGACTGTATATGTAAAAGAGAGAAGATCCTGTTGGAACAAGGCAACTGAAGATGCTCTTAGCTATAATTTGCCTTTCTGTAAGAAAGTTACATATTTGAAAAACCCATGCCTGGCTTCTGCAAATACAAGTGCAAACAGGGTGTGCTCTGACGTAGTGTTGCCTGTCTCCTGACAGTCAGTTCCTGGACTAGGTGTTGCTCCTTTGAGACTTTATCTGTAAAGCTGTTGGTCCTTCCTGTGCCAATAATCTTGGTGGAGATGGATCATTTTACACGGAGTTAGAAATACAGCCAAAGAAGTGTTCAGAGAAAGGATCAGCTGAGCTCTCTCTGTAGTATTATGCCCTTTTGCCCTTATGTCCTTGAGGTTGGGAAAGAAAGGCCTATTCCAGCAGCATGAGAAATTACTAGAACCAGCTTTAGGGAAGTAACTGCACAGCTCATGTTCTCCAGTGCAAGATGACAGAGCTGTTCAACTTCCCAGAGTTTATTTTCCATGAGATTACTCGTGAGATGTATCACAGACACACCAGCAGGAGATACAGTGATCCTGCTGCCCCCTCCCCTGGGAGGGTTACAGTAGCAAACGATATAAGTGGGAGGTTACACCTGGAGGTCAGGTGCTTGTGTGATCACTACCAAATTCAGAGGTGGATTTTTCCCACTTCCCAGCCACTTGTAAGAGGGCTGGTTGGCCAGGTGTCCTTGCGGTAAAAATACTGGCAAATATTTGTAGACTGTGGAGCAGTCATGGGAGCAGTTAGAGTTACCAGCAGGCAGAGAGCTGTGAAAAAATGAAAATTCAGGAGTGAGCGACTGGCTAAGTATCCCTTGCTAGGCATGGGTATCATGACAACAATGTGGGGGCAATTAAGAGAAAGGCAACAAAGTGCCCTCTATCTTGACCTGTACAGGACACCAACAGCAGAACAGTGGTGCTAGGAATGGCTGTGCAGGGAGATCTGCTTTGAAGCAAGGGGAGATGCTGTAGGTCAGTTAGGGCAGGAGCAGAGCTGACGTCCACATAAACGGCACCAGGATCAGAAAGTCTGAGTGCAGGGATATTTCCTTTGACAGTGCTCCAGATTTTTGCCAAAGGAAAGGACTGCAATACCTGTAGATTCCCGGCCATTTCAAACAACTGTAGGCAGGAATAATACATAGGAGCTTTGCAGCTTCTAGGATTTTTGAGAACTCTCTCTGTTCGTTCTCCGTGCGTGACAATTACCAAGGCAGCTGCAGGCCGGCAAAGGTGTTACCATTCCCGAGGCTCTCAGCCAGCGGTACCGGATTCCCCTTGTCAGCGCAGTGGGCGTTGTTTAAACAGGTCACCCTAACGTTTTTTTAGTGCCCACGAGCTCAGACGTTGTCCTGCCTCACCACCCTGTGGAAGTGAGCAGCAGCACAACCTTTTCTCTGCATAGCAGATGTGCCCGGCAGGGAAGCACCAAGCTTTAAAAGCTGCCCTCTCCCCTTCTTCCTTTTCCTCCTACTTTGGAACAAGGGCTAAACGCCTTGGTTATGGGGATGTATGTGGGTGGTTATTGAAATCCCATATCCAGGACAGCACAAGAACCCAGCTCTTTCCCTCCTTGCAGGACCTCCAGGATGCAAGGTGGGAAACCCTTGCATTCTGCATCCTGCCTGTGCGCTGCTCCCCCACAGATTGTTATGCTCCCACTCCCACCTGCCTGGCTGTTTGGTTTGTGGATGGGAGGCATGTAAGGACATAGGGAAGGTCTGTCCTTCCTTCCACGGTGATGGGGCAAGACGGATCAAACTCTGGAAGCAAGGCTGTAACCTGTCAAGGTGCATCTGGCTCTGTGGAGGAGAAGGGATGACACCCCACTTCCTTCCACCCCCTGCTCACACATTTACCAGGCCTGCCCCTTGCACTCATTTTTTCCTTTCCAAAACAAGTAGAGGCTTTTTCTGTGTACAATCCACTTTATATTGCAGGCCTGGGCTCCTTTCCCTCCCGCCTCCAGGTCAGAACCTGGTAGTGGGCCAGTCTTCTTGCTCCTTTCTGAGCAGGAGCAATGTGGGAACCATTTCTGTCAGAGCATAGGTGAGTCCTTCTTGTCTTTTGGATTTTCTGGGAGCTTCGTGGTGCCTGTAAGAAGGCTGCTCACAGCTGGAGGGCTGTGTGTAGCTGGAGAGACCAGGTTCATGGCATCCAGAGGCAAGGGCAAGATGAAAGCAGCAGGTTTCTCTGTGGTAAGGGAATGCAGTGCATGGAGATAACGGAGCTGAGCAGCAGCTGGAGCACTGGACAGGATCTCAGCTGCCATCCTCAGGGACTCAGAGGCAGCCTTTTCCCCCTCTGCAGCAATCACCTACCAAGCAGGGGAAGAAGGAGGGTTCTGTGAGGTTGGGAGTGAGGGGGTACAGACTGTTTGTTACAGAGAAAGGTCATCATGATGAAATTTTCAGGGTCAGTGTGATTATAACATTCCTGCTACTTGAAGATCACAGCATGTACTAATCTCTTGGCATTGCGAGAAGTCTGGAAGCTCATGTCTGGCATGTTTTTACCAGGCCCATAGAAGCTCACAACTGAACTCCCCTTTTTAGCTCAGATCTTATCCAGGAATTAAAGGAAACATATCAACCCAAAGCTGTGTGACTGTGTGGCACACACAGGGACCTCAAACCAGAGGTGGGAAAGGGAGGAGGAATGCTTTGCAAGGAGATGAGAAGTGTTCAGATGTTGGCATACCCGCACTTTGGCCTGTCTCTGGGCCTCTGCTTCCACAGCCAGGGACTGACGGAGTTCAGCAGGCAGCTGCACGTTGTTGCTGTGGCAGTAAAGACAGGCATTAGCTGTGCTCTTGGCTCTCCTAGCAACACTGGATGGCTGTGGAGAGACATCTGCTTCTTTGATCTGCTGCTCAGATGGTCAGTCTGAGGCTTGGGATGGGCTCATGGTCTCTGCAGAATAGCTCATTTATATTCTTTGCCCCTGGGTGTCCCTCTTTACATGTCTCACTTTAGCCTTCTACCTCCATTCCCAGACTTCTCTTTCAGCCTGGTTTTCTAGTGACCAGGCATGATCACCAGCCAGCAGGGAGACCTCTTTGTGTCTTTGAGGCTCATAGTTTAAGCTCACTCTTTGTGAGGCAGCAGAGACTCCACTAGGAGACAGCTCTCAAGACACTAATGTTCCATTCACAGATTTATTCATTCACTGCTTGGCTCTCTCTTCCATGTCCCTCTGTGTGATCAGTGAGTCCCACCTTTCTGCACAGACTTGAGTGATGAGCCCATCCCTGCCAGTGCTGAGACCCCAGGCCCATTGATCTTGAGTGGGACATGGAGAGTTCAGTGCCTTGCTGTGCCTTTTGGGCTATCAGAATTGGGTGCAAACTCTGCCTGCAGCAGCAGCAAAAATGTGAAGAGATCCCAGCTAAGGATCCTGCTCTGGCTGTCAGGGCAGGAGAAAGAAGTCTTACACTTGGAAATTTTACATGAGACAGAGGCTGAAAAGGGCAGGGAAAATAGGAAGGTGGGAGGTGAGGTTCTACCTTGTGCAGAACACCCGCAGGGAGAGAGCCAGAGGCAAAGCAAGAAGAGGAGCAGGCAACAACAAGCAGCACATCACAAGTGCTTGCAAAGAGAGAGAGAATTCTCTTCTACCAGCATTTCCTACCTACATTTCTATTCTCTCCACTTTGATCCCCCAGCAGCCTGTGACCGCATCCAAAGCCACCTAAGAAGACAAATATTTTTAGAGCATGGGGAGAACAGCAGCCATTGCGTAGGCTGGAGGGAAGCAAGACAGGGCAGGGACTTTAATTTCAGGGAATGTAAGGCAGATTTATCAGGTTCAGTGCTACTGGGCAAGGCCTCTCAGAAATAAAATAACTGCTCTCACTTCCCATTTGTGTTAACCTCAGGGGTTAAGGGTGATTTAACCAGAGTCCACACTGATTCCAAGTGTGGAAAACTTCTTCAAACCAGACTCTGAGGGACTGTCCACCTGAGCTTCTTTTGGAGCCTCAATTCACCCCTTGCTTTGCTGTGTCCCTCCCCACGGAAGCACCTTTATCTCCTGGCTGATGTTCTTCCTCTCCAGCAGAAGCTCAGAGAAGGCTTGGTGCGCCAGGAGGCGCTTTGTGGTGGTCTGCACCAGCAGCTGGATGGCACTGGAGATGCTGGTCAGAGTGGTGAGGAGAAGAGAGGCATTTTCCAACCGGTAGTAGCAGACAGCATCTATCTCCAAAGTAACCATGTCTTTGGTCACCACCTAAATAGAAGACATTAGGGGAGATGGAGCTGGTTCTGGCAACTCTAAGGTAGCACAGAAAAGCACACAACTTGGAGAATGGTGAAGACTGGCTGAATGGTCAAGTCTTTGTAGCTTCCATCTCTGCTACTGACTGATCTTGGGCAAACCAGAGGTTATTTTGAGATTTTTTTTCAAACTTTTCTTTGCAAGGATGAAGGTTGGAAACATAAGATTTAGCATTAAAAAGATCCCAAAATTAATATAGATGGGGAATGTCAGCTATACCTGATGGAAGGGGATCTCTAGGGTTTTGAGGCGGAGGTCTATCTTGTGATAGGTGTCCAAGCAGGGAAGGAAAAAGAAAAGGCCTGTGGGAGGAAGAGAAAGCAAGTTCATCATCACTGTTATCAGGTTCATCATCAGATAAATTACCTCTTCTGTTTTGGAGAACAGAAGAGGGTTCAGCATGCAGAACTACAAAAGAACAGCAATACATAGGCTCAAACTCTCAGGCTGCTTCTTTGATAGAAAAGCCATCAGAAACTACTGGCCCTTAAAAGGAAGGGAACAAAAACCATCAAATCTTCTGTCTGGCCATATCTGCTTGGAGGGCACCGGCATGTGAGCTTTGGTAAGGCATGCAGAAGAGGAGCAGCATGACTGGGGGGAGCTCAGTAAACACCTTACCAGGTCCTTTGGCTCTGCCAGGAAGGAGATGCCCGAGTCGGAAAACAATGGCTCTCTCATACTCCCTCACTACCTGCAGAGGGAAACAAATCTAAGCTGGAGAGGAAGAAATAGGGCAGGGAAAAGCAGCCTCACCAGCAAAGGAGGAAGTTTATTCTGGAAAAGCACTGCAAAGGGAGGATTTCAGCGGTTGTGGCATCACCTGTCACTGAGTCAATTTACCCTTTGCCCAGAACTGCTGGCCAGCCTTGAATATGAGCAGCCCTGTGACAGAAATTTGGTGAGAGCAGCCCATATTAGACCCACCTAGGCTTTCCCAATATGATCCAACATTTTGTTTCCTTATAGCCTGGCCAAACTTAAATAACCCAAGTTAAAATGTTCCACATTACTTGTTTTCCTCTAAGACAAATGTGCTCATCCTAAGAGCTGAGCTGTAATACTGACATTCTTTTTGATTGCAAGACAAATGTGAAATTTCCTGAGAAGTGGGAATCAAAATGCCTACAAGTTCCTACTTGTAGAAAATCTGCTATTAACTGAAAGATCAATATCTCTTAAAATTTTGAATTTAAAGCCTATTTACCCTGCTGCTGTAATGCAGCCATGTCTGGGCTAGGTTGGCTGAAGGATGTCTGAAAGTGAACAGACTTGGAATTTGTTTTTAAAAAGAGAAACCTTAGTTCCTTCCTGCTGGTGTTTCAGCAGGAGTATTTGACAGGCAATGGTTGAACCCAGCAATGTGCTGTAGCAACATTGAATAAAGGACAAATCAAAATTAATGACAAGTTAAAGAGGTATAAATAGGTGTCTTATAACAAAAAAAAACCTTTATGGTCATGTCCAACACATGCTGAACCAGTGTGTGACACCCAGATCAGACACCAAATCCTGAGAGGCCCCATGGCTATTCTCACCTTCATGCAGAACCAGACAGAAATGGGGAAGGTCATTATGATGAACAGGAAAGACAAGATGGTCAAAAGCCACTCACAGACACCCAGACCAGGAGACTTTACACCTAGGGAGAAATCACGCAGGACTGTGTTAGAAGAGGACTGCTCTTGAAATACTGATAGCCTGACAAATGCCTGCACACATCAGCCTCACTGTTGTCCTTTGCCTGGACTCATTGTAAATGAACAACTTGGCTCTCTCTGGAGGTGAGTTAAGGAGCACTCTCTGCTTCAGGTTGACAGGAGTAGCAAGGATGGATGGATAGATGTTGTCTCTGCTTTACTGACAAAAATTGAGCCATGCTTCTCCATGGTTGCTTGACTAGAGAACAGACTTTATCTTTAAGAATTGGGGCTACAAAGCAGGGTTGAAAGGCTTGGAATGGGCAGCTTTGCTGAGCTGGCATTCCTGAAGTTTATCTGGAAGGATGAGCTAAAGACAAAGATTGTAAATAAGAGAGAGCTTTAAGCATGCTAAGCCTGAAGTGCCCTTCTCTATCAGAATATTTCAGGTTGCTTTGGAATAGGATTTTAGTTGCATCCCAAATCCCTAAGTTAGTGGGATGAAGCCTGTGGTGCCAGTAAAATCTTCCTGTGTTTTAAGAAGTCACCCCAAGGTGCTGGAGGCTAACTGGTGTCATCAGCCTAGATTATTACTACTTTCTATATCTCCCCAAAGTGAGTATGGGTCATCTTGCTCTGGCTGCCCTCTGTTGTGCTCCTATCTGAGGGGAAAACTGGCAGGTATGGCATGAAAACAAATGGAGCCAGAGAGTGGATGAGGATTTCCAACGGTGAAGTTAGCATCCCTCCCATTTTTAATCTCTTCCAACCCTTCCATACCTGCCCCTCTGCCTTTCAAATATTTTGCAGAACCACCAGGTCCTGAGGGAGATACCAAGAACCTGTGTAGTCACTAGAGCACCTAAGAACTGCCCAATAGCTGTAATTCCTGTAATGGAGGCAAAAAGATGAAGCTGTGAAAAGCTTGTTTCCAGGGAGTCAGGAGCAAGTCTGAACCTTTGTGTCACTCTGGGGCAGCAGAAGTGCTAGCATAGAAGGACACAAGTAGTGCTGGCTACTGTAATAGACATCTGCCATGCCTGTGGTGATGCTGGGTCCAAACAGGCCCAGTTGTACTGCCAAAAGGATCACAATGCTCCCTTCTATTGCAGCAGGCTGGGAGTATGCCTAACAAACACGTGGAGAGGAGCTGCTCTTAAAGGTTATCCAGCAGGTGAGTGGCAAGTGTGCACCTCAAGGGCAGTTCTTCCCTGCAGCGAGGTCCTTTGGGCTACGAACTGGCAGTAAGGCCAATGCCATCCACCCAAAGGAGGCCAAGCAAGAAAAGGAAGAGATGAGAGCATGAACAGAGCTGGAGAGTAGCAAGCTGAAGCATGAAGGATGTTGGGAATGTAATTCCCTGAACCTGCTTGTGTCCAGGTTCACTGCTTTGCTGGATGGTGCTAATAAGCCTGCAGAAGCTGGCTGGAGTTTCCTATATCCTATCCTGAGAATAACCACACCTGTGAAAGGTGGTTGAAACTTGCAAAGAGCAGAGTCACACTGTGACCCACACAGCACCAAAAAGCCCAGTTTTCCAACCCCTTCCCTTCTTTAAGCCATACCTTCCTCTTGCTGCTCACTATCCAGCAATGCCATTGCCTCCATTTCCTCATCAGACACCACATCATCCACGTCCACCACTGTGGAGGTGTGCACCCTGCCATCACTCCCCGCAGTGCTCTTGGCCTCCTTGGCTTTCTCCTGCTTTACATCTCCCTTCCCTTTGCCAGCTTCTCTGCTGCTCTCTCTCTTCTCTCGTTTGCTCTGCGCAGCCGGCGACTCTCTGCGTCTTCTATGGGACTCCCTGGAAGAGCTCCGAGACCTCTTCTCCATCCCCATCTGTGCCGAGGAGTGCGCAGCTGCCCGGGGACTAGAAGGAGTACGGGCTCAAATTTATTGCTGCAGGCAGGGGAGGAGAGAAGGGGAGGTGTCACAGCAAGGAGGCTCCTTTCAAGTTCATTACAGGCTTGTCAGGCATAATGGACAGTGAAGTGAGAAAGCTGTTTCCAGCTACTCTGCTCTCATCATGCACTCCTGTGGAGATGGGAAGGAAAGTTACACTTGGACAAGGTGGATCCCAGGAGGACATTCTATTTGCATCTTCCTGCTTTTGGAAATAAAATACATTCAGAAGCGCTCTGGTGATTTTTAGTAGATAGTTTCTACAAAGCTGTTGAAAAGCAACCTAAAAGTAACTGTCAGGCATGTGGCCCCAAAGATATCAAAAGGTGAGAGTGGCCCAGAATAGACACCAGGATGAAAAACCTTTGCTGGTGAGGCCAGTGGCTCACTCAGGAGTGGTTGGAGGGGGTCTAGGTAAGACCTTCTCACACTGCTCTGCTCTCCAGAAGCCCTTTGGCTGGTACTGTGAAGGGACATTGGCAGAAACCCCCCTCTCTCAAGGGTCACATTTTAGCAAGGAGGGAAAATAACTGGTCCCAGCTTTCCTGAATGGGTGTTAATATGAGAGCCATCACAGAGTTAGAGCTGTTGAATCAAAATTGCCAAAAGAGTTTGTGTCTAAATGCCTCCCTAGTTTTTCACGGCAGGAGCAAGGCAGGGCAAATATAGGAGCTTTCTCTTTTCATGCTGCTCAGCTTGCGTTGACATGTGCAGAAACCTGTGGAAGAAACACTTTTAAAGTCACCAACTGTATTAAAGAAATCAGCACCTGGCTAGATATGACACTACAGAAAGACACACCTGGGACACAAAGCAGGGCAGGGCTGAGCTCAGGGATTCCAATCTCTGGTGCGGAGGAGTGGCTGGAGGGAGCTGGGAAGACAGCTGGGGAGGCGCTGATCTTGTTTTTTCACAGATTCCTGTTTTATTGGAGACTTGTGCTCCACCTGGAGTCAGGATATTGCAGGCAGGGAGGGCAGGAGCAACAGCTGCCTGCTTTCTCTGCTGTGCTGTGTCAGCACATCACCAGGGAAGTGATGGATGGAAAGGGCCAAAGGCAGAGAAAAGTTGGGTGTAAATTGAGTGTAATTAGTAAATTTATACAGTGTATATTCTTTGGAAGTGCTCCAGAAACCTTTTCCACTATGTGTTTATCACTTGGCCAACATGGGACTGGCAGGGATGGTTTCCAGCTGCTGAAAAGGCAGGTGGTATTCTAAGCAGCAGCAGCAAAAGGCAGCTCAGGGCTGGTATTGGATTCCAGCTGGTGTCTTGTCAAAAGAATCCTGGCATGTCGAACACCTCCAAACCTGCAACATGCTGGTTTTGTCTGATGTTTTAT
Organism: Chloebia gouldiae; assembly: GCA_003676055.1. NCBI lineage: Eukaryota > Metazoa > Chordata > Aves > Passeriformes > Passeridae > Chloebia > Chloebia gouldiae. The sequence continues at coordinate 25,995,951 of QUSF01000010.1, forward strand.
TCAACTAATGGGTCCTGACTCCAGCATGCCAGGGAGATGTATTTCGTTGCTAAGTTTTGAAATGAATTTTTTGAGAGCACATGCTGATGGGTGTCCCAAAATTCACAGGTTCAGCTCCTGTTTTAGTCTGAAAAGTACTCCTGTATGGATATCAGCTGCGCAGATGAGGGAGTTTCTCAGATATCTGTGAGATCTTAGGAAACAGCCATTGCACTCCTCTTTAACTTCAGTCTGCTGGAAAGTCAATGTCTCCTCTGTGGATTTTCCTCTCAGATGGGACTGAAAACAATACAAGACTCCTCTTAATAACTACATCTGGTTTTAAATATTGTTGCATTGAAGGAACTGGTCCTGTTCTGTGTGTGTCTCTTTCCTAATGTGCTTTTTGTGGCTCCACTGTGGATTTTCCTCTTAGATGGGATAAAAAAAATATAAAGGCTCCTTACAATACAAGATTCCTCTTACAAAATACAAGACTCTTCTTAATTACATTAGGACATGGAGGTTCTGGAGCAAGTCCAGAGAAGGGCAATGGAGGTGGGGAAGGGTCTGGAACACGAGTCTGATGAGGAGTAGCTGAGGGAGCTGTGGGGAGCTCAGTCTGGAGAAAAAGAGGCTCAGGGGAGACCTTACCACCCTCTACAGCCACAATCATGGCAGGGCGTACCCAGCTGGGAGTCAGGCTTTTCACCCAGGAAACCAGAGACAGGACAAGAGGACTGTGAAAAATGCATATTTTTATGATTGGCTTTTCGCAAATATTACAATGAATATTATATGTAATGTTAGAAAGTTATGCTGTATTAATTCTCTTACGTAGTGTGTTAAATGTAGTTTTAGGTTACAACATAATGTTAAAATAGAGAAAGTATGTGGGGGAAGTTTTTTTTTAGGAATGAGATACTCGCTCTGAGGAACACCTAAATCTTCCAAAAGAGAGGAATTTATGGCTTCTTATCAGAAGAAGCTAGTTTCTTCAGGCCTTGCTCAGCCTCAAAGGTGCCAGGGGATTAGAGGAAACAGTTGACATACAGCAGACAGAGTTTCTTGTTTAGAATAGAATGCAGGCATAACCATGAAGGATGTATGAATATGCAACAAGTGTATTGTTTTAAGGGTGATTCCTTTGTTCACAAGTCATGCTTTTCGTAACTTAGTGTCCGAGAGCATACGGACGTCCGTAATTCTTTGCTTTTTATTGTCTTGTAATTGTCCTAACTCTAAACGTTATTACTCTACTTGTATTATTATTCTTATAACCATTTTATTATTATTAAACTTTTGAAATTTAAAAAACCAAGTGATTGGCGTTTTTCACAAGGACACAGTGTGGAGCTGAAATAGGGGAGGTTTGAGCTGGACTAGGGAGAAATTTCTTCACGGTAAGAAGTGGTTAGACATTGGAACAGGCTGCCCAGGGAGGTGGGGACATCACGTGAAGGTGTTTAAAGGAAAGCCTGGACATAGCACTCGATGCTCTCTCTCTCTTTTTTTTTTTTTTTTTTTTTTTTTTAAGAAGACCGGGGCAGCACCTCCCGGCCGGCCCTCCCCGACCCCGAGGCAGCGGACAGCCCATCCCGCCTCAGCGCTGAGGGCGGTGTCAGCCGCTGCCCTCAGCGGCGCAGCAATGGCGGCCCCGGCCGGCGTGAGGGGGCAAGAGCGGCCCCGCCCCGCCCTCGCGCCCGGGAAAGGCGGGAAAGGCGCCGCGCATGCGCGCGGGGAGGCCGGAGCGATGGCGCCGTGCGTGTGGGAGCGCGGGGAGTCCCGGCATGGGGCTGAGGGGAACGCGGATGTTCGTGGGGGACAGACACCTGCGAGGCTGAGGGGCGAGCCCCCGCCTTGGGGGTCACAGGGGTTTCTGACGCCGGCGGTGGGTGGGGTGTCCTCGGGCAGCAGTGTGGACGCGCAGGGTGTCTGCACAGGCTGAGGTTTAAGGGTGCGTTAAACTTGCCAGGGGTGCTGGCAAGTGAATGCAAGGGGTTTTTTTGTGAGCAAGCTGCCAGCTTTCAGGTGCTAAGTGGGACAAAGCGAGAATTCCGCGTGGTTACGAGCAGCTTTGGTACAAGTTGTCACCTGCTTGCTTGTGTTCCCCTTTAGTACAGAGGCATCGAGGCAGGCGCAGCTGATGGAGGTGCTGAAGAAGGAGGTGAGGGCCATGCTGATAGCTGCCAAGGCGGGCTTGACGCCAGAGCAGCTGGAGGAGCAGTACATGGCCATGGTCTGCAAACCTCTCCCTCTGCGTGACCTGGGCTTCCAGTCCACCTTGGAGCTGGTGACACAAATGCCTGAAGTTGTCCAAATCTGCTCTTTTAAGAATGGTGCTTTAATACTCAAAGGTGAGGTTTCCAAATGGGTGGAGGAGTTGTTTGGAACCTCATAGTGGAGTGAAGTGATGTTGGGATGTGCAGAACTGTATGTCACATATTTGTTAATCTGTTTCTCATACAACTCTGGTTAATTTTTTACCTTTTATATTTTTTCTTGTATTTTGATCTGTCTTTTAACACTTTTGTGCTCTTCCCTCCTAAGAAAGTCACCCATGCCTCTAGTTATTTTTGTACACTTTTTCACTCTGTACTTGGTTTAGAAACTGACATAACATTTCCTTATGTGTATGCTAGAACAGGTAAGTCTCACTTTTCCTGTAAATGCAGACTACAGCAGGAGCCAAAACTAGGGATGAGGCTTCTCAAGAGAAGCTGTGAAGGTTTCTGTACCTGACCACATAGGAAGCTTAGCCTGTTTCAAAGAACCTTTTTTATTTTCTTTTTCTTTAGGGAAGAGTTATGACAACAAATGGCGGTTGCAAAGAGTTCATTGGGAAGGGTGAAATGGCTGGGGCCTTTTTGAGTGCTACAGTGATACAAGCAAAAGTTGTTTAAAAGCTTGGAATAGACCTGGGCTGTTCTCCAGGGAGACCTTTGTTGGGCAGGGGGTGCTCTGTACTGAGTTTACTGTGATTCTGCTCCCCCAGCAAAACTCAGCAGCTTGGTTTTTGTTTGTGATCCTGCATCTAAGAATCTGACCTTCCTGCCTGGTCTGAATTTCTAGGGATGAGGGTGCAAACTGGTTGCTGGCTTTCAAAAATAGTTCGGTCCAGTTTGCAAAGGGCAAGGTTGCTGGAAATCAGCCATAGTTTAGTGTGGTTGCTTTTGAAGGAGACAAGTGCTTTTGGAATGGGTGTGGAGAAGAGGAAAGAAAGGAATGAAGATGAGCTTTGCCAGTGTATAGCTTTTAATGGTTCATTGTTCTGGTTGTCTGTTTATTTCTTTCTGTTGCAGCCATTGCAGATGACTCCACCAAAGAGATTGCCAAGCTGGTTGCCAACCAGAAGGTAAAGACACGTAAGGCATCAAAGAAAACTGCTACAAAGGCAAATGCTACTTTTCCCACTAAGAACTCTAAGAATCCACAGAGCTTCCAAACTCTGAGTGCTGGGATTCCTGTCCTGCCAGCAATGGTGAAGGCTGAGCTGCAGGACCTGCTGAGCTCCTCACCGCTTCTGCTGGCAGACTTGGACAAGGCCTTCCACAGACGCTTTGGCCGGGCGTTCCAGTACAGGCAGTATGGATTTTTGTCCATGTTTGAAGTCCTCAGGAGCATGTCTGATACCATTGTTGTTGAGCAGACAAAGGCAGGTTCCTTGCTGGTCCTGAGGAAGTACTTGGCAAGCAAGATAGAACAGCAAGAGGTGTCTCAAGGTGAGGCTGAGGAAGAAGAGATGCCTCAAAGTGAAGCTGAGGAGGAAGAAGTGCCTCAAGGTGAGGCCCAGGAGGAAGAGGTGCCTCAAGGTGAGGCTCAGGAAGAAGAGATGCTGCAAGGTAAGGTGATGTGTTTAACTGAAAGCACATAGCTCTTACAAGCTCTGTGGCCAAGCAACTGCCTTTCAAGTTTCTGTTGCTGCATTTCCTGTTGCTGTAGAAGTCCTGATTCCCCTGGGGTTGTTGAGTGCTGCAGAAGCAGCTGTCACAACGTAGTTGTCTTGGTAGCAGAGAATTTAACGGGAAGGTTTTTGCCACTGTTTTGTGGTGTAGGTGAAAGAAGGGCTGATTAGCCCATTCAGAGTATGGACTTGCTGAATGTGTGTGCAGGACTGGAATTTCTAGTCATTCCAGGTAATAGGTGAAAAAACTAGAAGGGTCTTCTCAATGTCTGCTCTGCAGGCTGGTAAAGCTTTTGCCATACACTTTTTGAGACTAAATATTTAACACTGGCATGAAAAGTATGGCTACAGTGTTCTACAAAACAGACAGGACTGAGATGCCCTTATCATTTCCATAAAACCTATGGGAGAGGGTGGATAAATGCATACAGTTCCTGCCAAATTCACAGCTTTTCCAGAGAAAATACATTTTAACGTTATTCTAGCAATTAATTTTAACCTTCAGCTTGCTTACAAGAGCAAATGATTCTTGTTTTATTTTAACTTACTGGCACAGTAAATACTCATTAATGTGGTGGCTGTGAATGCTACAAGTATTGAGGAAAACAGCACCAATGCTTTCAGACTTCCATTTTTCTTTTATGTTTTCCCTTTCTGCTTCATATGCAACATTGTATCACTCCAACAAGGAATAACAGCCAAATTATGGTCTTTGCAGCAGCATCTGCAGCTGAGATGCCTCCTTTGGAACCCACCTGTGAGACAAAGAGCTGCTACCAGATGGCAGTTCTGATGGATTCGGAGCCAGTGCAAACACAAGCAGTAGATTTGGGTGACCACTTCAAACAGGTAAGTGGCTGGACAAATGATCTGTAGATTTTTTTGTGTCGATTTCAAGGGGTGATACTCTTTTTACTACTGTTGTTTCTGTTGAGATTGCATTGTTGAGGCACCGCTGCTTCCAAACACTTTTGTACCTGTTTTAGATGTCTCTAGAGGTAAGCAGGCTCATCCACCTGGTGGATAGCTTTATGTGCCATGCAAAGCCAGTCTTTTTCTGGTCTCCTTCTGGTCTTCAGGTCTATCAGATCATCCCAGGCCAGTTAAGTGTTACCTTGCTCGCTTACAAGAGTGGTGATACCTTTTGGTAGAGTTACTTGTAGCTGGACTTTGATAACTTTGTTGTGAGACCAGTTGTGTGAAATTTCCCCTGCTGCTGTTGACAGGGCTTCAGTGTCAACCAGTTGGACAGAGCTGGGGAATGTTCCTCAGTGACCTTGATTACTGTAGTCTCAAGTCTGCTATTTGGTAGGAAATTATCATAAATTATTATTATTTTGTTTTCTTTAGCAGCGTGGTTTTCGAAGGGGCTGGAGAAGAGCAGTGCAGAGACTTTGAACTGCCAAATCTTTTTGGCAGATTTTTTTTTCTTTTGAGCATCTGTAGGCCTTCTTTTTCTCAGGAAAATCCTCCTGCTTAGAGTTGTTTCCTCTGCCAAGCTTGTCTTGTGGCTATACTCAGCTGTACACTTGGAGCTTAGAAGTAGGGAAAGGATCCCAAGGGTTCCTCCTGACTTTGGTGTTTTGTGTACTAATGAGCTTGGAAGACTGGAACTATGAGTTGATCTTTGTGTAACACTTGATAAGATTGTAGCACTTGAGAATTTTTCTCAGCCTGTTCTAATCCTTTTAAGAAATTTTATTTTGGTGTGATGAGGTCCACAGGGAATTTCCCTGGGTCAAACCACACGTCTGATTTTGTGAATGCAGTGAAAGAGGGGATATGGTCTAGGTAGCCCCAGATTTTTGTTCCTAGGTATTGCAGAAGGAACCCTTTTAAAGATCCTAGCGAGACAAAACTTGGAAGATGTTTGTAGAACTCCTGTTTGTCATGAAACATGAAGTTTGCTGTTTTGTTTTGAAAAGCTCTAAAGAGGAGGGAAGCAATTTAGAATGTGTTTGTTTGGGTGTGCACTGGACATTTGTTCATCAGGATGCTGCAAGGTTGAGGGGAAAGATGCAACCTGATCCCTGCCCTGCTGCCAGGTATCCTGGAAGTGTTTTCAGGGTCAGGTGGGGCACAAGGGCTGAGTCCATCTGTTTAGCTCCAGGAAGGATAAAAAAGACAGAGCTGCTTCTCTCAGAAGCTTTTTCTTGCTGCCATGACAGAAGGAGAAGTGTCACCCACACCACTCTTGGCAGCTGCCAGTCCAGCTTGGGGAAAGGATTCAACCTTTCTTGCAAGTCATATCTCTTATAAAGCCTGGTTTTACACTGTGTACTCTTTATCTTTTTATAGCTTTGTTGCATTTTATGAGCTTCTTTTCAAGTGCACATCCCCTAACTCTTTCAAAGAAATGTCTCTTGTCACTAACAATATGTGAGCTAGCATATAAAGCTCATGTGTGACTTTAACAGTCTGATCTGAAGAGCTTTATCAGAGCAAAATTGTCCCTTAGAAATGCCACCATTCACAGGGACTACACAGAGGAAATTTGTGAAATTGTAAGGGGAAATTTGTGAAATATTAAGGGGTTTTTAGAGGTGATGCTGCTGCTTAGGCCAGAATTCCTTCAGTTGCTCCTAGACTCAAAAATGTTAATTCACTGTATAATTCAAATGTTTTAGTCAAAATTTCTAGCTCCAAAAAATTGGAGGGCATTAGGCTTTACTCAGTCTGCAGGAGAGACCAGGGAAGTGGTCACAGCACCAAGCCTGCCAGAATTCAAGAAACATTTGTGCAATCCTCTCAGGCACATGGTGGGATTCTTGGGGTGGTCCTTTGCAGCTCTAGGAGGTAGACTTTGGTGATTCTTGTGGGTGCCTTCTAACTCAGAATATTCTATGATCTGCACCTTTACAAAGTGATTAAGAGAGCCACTATTGCAAAACTATTTGCAGTTGAATTTAGAAATAAGCAGTGGGGAGTGTGCTGTAATATGAATTGCCCACACCTTGCCTGATGTATGATGCAGTGGTAATTTGTACTGTGTTCACAACGAGTAAAACTGAAGTGTTTTTGACTTTAATCATTGGAGAAGTGCTGTCTGCTGGCAAAAAAAGAAAGCACTTGAGGCAGTGAAAGTGGCTGATACTACTTCAAGTGAAATAATGTTTCCAGCAGTTAGAATAATGAAAAATTGAAAGGTGTGTGAACAGCTCAAATTTGTCCAAAGTGAGAAAATAACAGAAATTATAGATTTTGACTTGTTTTCTCTTTGGGAAGTAGCTCTAATGTGAAAGTGGGATGCATTTCTGTCTTCTGTGACTTCAGAATCATTTTCAGATAGATTTGCTGGTTCAAATAATGTACTTTTTCATGGTCATTGAATATAGAAATAATACCTTTTCATAAAAACCCAGCAAAGAGGTGGGTTGTGTTTGGGGCTTGATTTTGTTTTGCTTTTATAGGCAGTAGTCATTCACTATTTTTGTCTACATATGTGACCTGACTTGAATTCCTCTCCTTTATTGCTTGCAGGAATATGAGCAAGGTATTTTTGTTGCACCCCTCTTAACACTGGAGGGAAGAAGGAAAGGGAGTGTGAAAATGATTTTTTGCTATCACAGGGAAAGTTTTCATCCAAGTTTACCCAGTCCGTTTGGGTTCTCTGCTATTAGGTAATTCACAAGTCCCCAGGAAAGCAGAACTAGTTTTTAAATTCATGCAAAGGCCAATTATGTGTGTTCAGTGAATGATGAGATATCTGAGTGCCGCCTCCCACTTATCCCCTTGTAGCACCAAGGTTTTGAGCAGTTTCCAGTGACTCCAGAAATCCCTCCAGATGCTGTTCAGGACAGAAGCCTTTGCAGTTTGCCACCTCTGAAGAGAAGGTGCTTGGTGGGAGTGATTGTGGAATTCGTCGTCTCTCCTAGCCAGTTCTACATCCACATCTGCAGCACGGAAACATCCTATAAACTGCAGGATCTGATGTTTGAGATGAGGTGGGAGCATGCTGTGGCAGTGCAGTGGGTGTTTGTGCTGAGGGAACAGGGCACCCAGCTCTTGCTGATGGTCACTGCTGGCTGCATGACTTGGTACAGAGATGCTGGTGCTATCCTGCAACACTATTCAAAATGTCCATTCCTTTTAACTACAAGCAGTAGGTGTGGTCACCAGCAGTTCCTGTGGTTTGTCTGTGTCCTAGCAGTTCTGAACCTTGTAAACCTGGAAGGGTTATGGAAAGGAGCTTGGAGGGTTCCCGTGTCTTGTCTGTGCAGCTATGTTCAGTTAAGACTTTTATGTCCACCTCCAACGCTGCAAAATCTGGTTCATGAGAAATGCTGATATGTCAAGGTAATGGTAAAAAAGTAATGATTAGGATGATTATGTTTAGCCTCTGATTAATCCCCGTTAATTAACTTTTTGTTGGACCCTAAGAGTATAGTTGAAAGTTTGGGGTTGCAATTTGATTCCCATTTCAGTTTTAAGTGTGACAGAACAGAGATCTAAAGGGTCTATTAATACAACTCCTGAAAATTCATGTCATGGGGACTTTAAAAAGTCAGGATTCTTTTGATGCCCCATATATTTCTCCTTGTTCATCTCCTGCATCCTCCTAAAGCTGGTTTCTCACTGTGATCTTTTACAGACACGTTTACTCACATAAAGTTGCTTCTGATAAATACATCATGCCTGAGTCTGCAGTGCGGCCTGGGCAGCTCTGCTGTGTCATGGTCTCCAAGTGGTGGTACCGTGTCATCATCCACCGTGTGATCAATGACCAGGAGGTGGAGGTGTTCTATGCAGACTATGGACACCTCCAGATTGTCCAGAAGTCTTGGCTGAGATTCCTCAAGTAAGTGAATTACACATGGGCAACAGAATCACAGAACAGCTGAGGTTGGACTAGGCTTCTGGAGGTCATCCTGTCCAAGCTCCCTGCTGAAGTGGGGCTGTCTAGAACAGGCTGCCTAGCACCATGCTGAGATGGTTTTTGAGTGTTTCCAAGGATAAAGATTCCATGAACTCTCTGGGCAACACATTCTAGTGCTTGGTCACTCTCCTGGTAAAGATGACACTTTCCAGTTGGTCCACACTGTGCTGATGCATGATGTTTTTCTTCCCCAAGTGCAGGACTTGGTTGAATTTTATGAGGTTCCTGTCTGTACATTTCTCTATCCTGTCAAGATCTATCTGGATGGCAACCTGACCCTCTAGGGCATCAGCCTCTCCTGCCAGTTTTGTGTCATCAGCAGACTGAGGGTAGACTCTCCCCCATCCCCCAGGTTGATAATGAAGACATTGAGCAATACTGAACCCAGCATGGCCCCTGGGGTACACTGCTAAATCCTTTCCTGTGTCTGCCTTCGCTCTTCTGCCTCTTACTGCCTCTTACTGCTGTCTGTCACCTTGGGGCAAGCTCCTTAATGCTCCTTCCTGGGTTACATGAATGGATACACACATTCTCCTGAAGGCATATCCCCCAAGTAGCACTTGTGTGCAATGTCAGAGGTACTTTTTTATGCAGTTCAGCACATTTTCCATATTTGTGTGTTTCTCCTCATTTGCCTCTCCTCTTGCCTGGCTGTTGGCATTCTTTGGTTCAAAAGTCATGGCTCTCTGTAATTTTGTCTTCCATCTTTGATAGGAAGATGCTTGGGCCAGGGAATGCATAAGAGACTAGTTACTACTGCTGGCTTTGCTGTGGCTATTCTCTGAATATGAAGTGTTTTCTGAAGTTGCTGTTGGGTTTTAATCATGAGTACACAATCCAATGTATGCTTCTGCATTCCTAAACTGGTAGTAAAACCCAGAAGATGAGGATGTTCTGCTCTTCTGCTGATTTATCCCTGCTTTTGCTGTAATGGTTTTGCTTTGTATTTTAGGTGGCACTACTTGAAGCTCCCTGCTCAGGCCATCCCCTGTTCCTTGGCATGGGTAAAACCCGTGGAGGTAGGTGTCCACATGCAGTTTTGTTTATTAACATATGTAGAGGAGTTATCAAGCAGAGGCTGTCTATTTCTCCTGCCAAGGGCAAACATTTGGATGAAGTCAGGGCCTGTTGATATTTACAGCAGAATTAGTGCTGTTACATTCCAGCGGTGTGTGCTGGGTGAGTGTCTGCTCTACAAGCAATCACCCTTTCAGTGCTTTCCTTGCCATCAGAGCATTCTTATTTACATTCTTGCACAGCAAACTTGTTCCTCTCCCTACCAGTAGTCTCCCAAGGTCCTTTTGAAGCCTTGGTAGCTCTAACCCTCTGTTTTAAAAACTTACTCTGTAACAGAGCTTTAAGTTAGTTGGTTTGATGCAGTTAGCACAGCAGAGTTATAGAGGTCATAAGAAGGTTTCTCTGTGATGGGAAACTTCTTGATTAAAAAGCCTGAGAAGTACAATCTCTGAAGGAAAGCATGTGAGCAGAGTTGTTGCCTGTGTGTCTTTAAAGGTGTTGCTTTTAAAAAGTTATTTCCTCTGGGTTTTGAGGGTTAATCACAGTTTTCCTTGTGGTAAGACTTAGCAGCATCTTAATAGCTTTTGATAGTTTTCATATTTGTGAAGTCTTGTGCTTCCAGGAATTAAAAAAGGAACCCCAACAAACAGCTGTATTTTAGGCAATTGGGATAAAATCACGTGTGAATGCCATAGAACTATGTTTGGAAGTAGGTATTTAGGGTGAAAGGGCATTCCCAGTGTAATGAGAATTGCAGGCTTTGGGGTAGTTTGGTTAACTTTCATGCTGGGAAGCTTGTCTGCCTGACTTTCCTCTATTTGTCACTAGCCTGGCCTAGCTCAGTTGGCTTTTGACAAGGGCCCACCACAAGGAAAAGTCTCAGGTGGTGGATATTGGTCTGTTTATGGTAATTTTACATTGTTTCCTCTTCAGGGTACATGGTCCAGTGCAGCAATTCTCCTGTTCAAGCATCTCTGCCGCTTCAAGGAATTTGTGGGCATCGTGGATGAATATGTGGATGGTGTTCTGTACCTCTTCCTGTGTGACACATCCACCAAGGAGGATGTCTACTTCCACTCTGTCTTAAGGGATATGGGATATGCTGATATCTGTGGAGAGAACATCCCTTCCCAGGTGGGAGAGAGGCGAGTGTTGCTGAAAGGAAGGGGAAGGGAAGGATCCCTGCTTGGGTGCCTGTAAACTGAAAGATTCTTACCTTAAAGCAAGTGGTTTCGTGAAGAGCAAAACTGGTATTCCCTGCTTTCCTGCAGCTTTTCATTTTGTGACTGCATCCCAGAGTGTCTAACTCTATGTAGAGAGCTTGCTTTTTGGTTAAGGTGGAATCTGATGATACAGCAGAGATGTTCTGTTTAGTAGAACAGACTGTTTACAGCCTGAATTCTACTAAACTGTCATATTTTGCCAGTGCTGGATGGCATAACCATGGTAATTGCCTATTGTCACACCAGTTGTAAGCCAGATCATTTGTACTTTAGGCTTACCTGTGGCATTGTTTGTATGTCTCAACTCAGTTCCAGTGTGGATTATGCAAACCCTTGGAAAGGTACTACCATGGTTTTATATTTCAGCAGAAAGCTGAGTTTTACAGCCTGAAGTGCTTCTATCTGTTTTATTCAGCAGATGCAGAATACATGTTCTGGCAGGATTAGATTCTGTGATTGTATTTTTGCATGTGTAGGCCCAATTTTAGGGGAGAGGGGCATTGCTGAGAAAGTTTTCTGCTGGCAAGGAGTTGATTTTCTTTATAAGGCTGTTTGTGCAAGAATTTGGAGCTAACTCTTGGGTGTTGTGCACCTTCATCCATTTGCTGAACTGTTAGAGATTTGCTGCATCCTTTTATTCTCTGTGGTAGTTACAATGTAGAGGTTTTTTAGTGTTCTGGCATTTTTTTGTTGTTGTTGTTCTAGGAATTTGAGGAACTGAATCCTTCAGCCTTGTATGTTCAGCCCAGTGGAAAGCAGGGCAATGCTGAAGTGATGGAGCCAGACCTTCGCTTGCAACAGCAATCTCGAGATTCAGACAGTGGAACAGCAACCTCGAAGCTGGATGGGGCTGAGCTGTGACCAGGTGAGAGTTTGGCACAGCTGTCATTCCATGAAACCAGCTCCAGGGTTCAGCAGATGTGTCTTGTTTTGGTCCAGTGGAAGTTTTCTGTGGAGTTGGTTTTCTGCTTTTATAAAAACCAAGCAGAAACATAATATGAAAACTATTATTTATATGGACCATAAATACCTTTCTGGCTGCCTGTTCTGTGATCCCTTTGCAGACTTCAGAGAGTCTGTATGCTTTCTGTAACCTCCCATGTGTGCACCATAATTTTTTAATTTGAGAGTGGACTCCGAGAACTCAGAGCAGTGCCAGATTCTTGTGATCAGTTTGACTTGACACTTCCATGGTTTTTCACCCCTGGGAGCCAGGAAGTGTGTGTTTTCCTCTTAGATCTCTGGGGTTTGGCAAAGGATGTGTGATAATTCAGGGTACTAGTCTGTAAATGCAGGGAAAAGACCACAAGTGCTAGTGGTGAATATTTGCAGTAAAGGGTCTTGCTCATCCTAAACTGACCTGAAAGGAAGTGATTTGCAGTCCTGGTTGTTTTTGGGGATAAGGTTCTATACAGCCACAGGTTTGTTAACAAAATAACTCTAAGGGTGAATGTAAAGCATATGTATATGCTTTACACCTAGGGTTTTAGAGCATGTTCAAAGAGGAAACCCTTGGCTATTTAACAGTTTGATCTACTGCTGAACAGAGGGCTTAAACAGGGAGGAAACCCCAGGTCTTGAGTGCAGTCTAGGGTACTACTATTAGAAACACCAGGAACAGTTGTCTACAGGTGATTCTCTCCCCTTTTCTGTGTTATTTAAATTGTAGGATTTTTCATGAGACATTTTACTAGAGGGACCAAAACACCTTTCAAGCCAATGTCAATGCCAAGCCAATGTTGAAGCGTTCAGCAGTGGGCCAGCTCTGGGGCTGTTTCTGACACTGCTCAGAAAGAAGAGTAAAAGCAAGTTTAATGCTAGTAACCTGTAAAGTAGTAATTTTCTCTGGTTTTTTTTTCCTAGCCAAATTAGGTTTCTGTTCTAGAGAATCTCTGTGTAATCTGTGTGTCTTGGATATTAATGTCATTGCTCTGTCAGTTTATCAAATGAACCGAAAGATACAAACCATCTTATTGTATGTGTTTGGAAGAAGGTAATGTGGGGAAGAGTGGAAATCTTGAGTTTGTGTTTCAAATGCAGGAATCTGGAGAGTTCCTTGCCTAGCTGACTAAAGCAAGATTCATAAATGTCAGATACAGGTGATGATTTGAAGACTAGAGGAATGTAAATGCATCCTCTCCCTCAGTGAGAATGGTGTGGTTGACAAGAAGAGATAAAAATCATCATTTAGCCTTGTCCTAACGCTAAAATTTTTTTCCTGCATTTTAAGCAGAGGTGTTCAGTGGGCTGCTGGTATCCAGCTGAGTAGTTGACTAATTGGGCTATAGTGATGCTTGTCTTGGCATCCTGTCAGCACTGAATTCCTGCTGCCCAGCCATCCTTGCTGCTGCAGGAGTGCCTCACAGTCCCCTCGTGCCCTGACAACTGAAGCAGCCTAGAGAGCAAGTACCCAGTTTTTGAACAGCTGTGGTTGAATTGCTGCTTGTCTGTCATTTCACTGATTTTCTCCTCCATACTGAGTTAAAAAATACAAACATCAGCTCTTGTCTCTGGCTGAGACATGAGTGAACATCCCTGAAATGGAAATTTAATTTGAATTCTTAAGCAAAAATGCAGAGGGGCTTCCTCTGACTCAGCTCCTGCTTCCTTGCAGAAACTCCCTCTGTCATTGCCATCACTGATTCTGCGTGGGGCTGCTGAGAGATGAGACAGCTGTTAATTCTTTGCTAAGATAGGGTGCCTTGTGTCTTTTAATAATCTATGGCTCCTTCCAGCTTGCTGTGGAGGAAAAGCTGTCCTTTAGCCAGGGGGACTGAGGGATTATTGTTGTGTAGTCTTGTTCTGGTTTTTTTATTATCCATTTGCTGACTTTCCACTTCTTTGTAAATTTTGAGAGATAATTAAGGTCAGGGCAGCTAATGAGCTGAATGTGCACTAATTGCACCCTCTCAATTTTTTTTTTACATATATTTGCAGGCATCTCATTCTCTTGGAGAGTTCTCAGTGCCTGCTGTCTTAGTCAAGTCAGTGGAAGACCTTTACACCTCCTTTATTTATTCTAGGCAACCAGCAGAATGAGACAAGATGACCCAGATCAGATAAAAAGTTTTTCCAGCAGGGCCCAAATTTATGAAGCTGTACATCCCACTGCTGGACTCATGGCAGCACCATTCATGCTCTGCCCCCTTGATAGTATGAACAGATTCATCAGTCCAACTTGGCTGGCAGAAAGTTGAGCAGTGTGTTACTGTGCTGTGAGTTTTACAGTCCCTCTTGGGTATCCTAAGGCTAGTGCTGCTGGAACTGATGGAAATGTTGGTGTTTCTGTTGGGCTGGAGATGCCACAATAAAAAATTGCTGGATGCAAAGTATCAGGTTGACCTTTGTGCAGCAAAATGGATTTCTAGTTGTTTAATGGGAATAAAATGTATTGAGGGTTAGTTCTCTCATTGTTGGGTTTTGTTCTCTTTTCTAGACTTTCTGCTCCTTGCATGCAGAAGTATTTTTTCTCCACTCCAGTGTTCATTTCATACCGAGTTTCCCAGTTTCTCAACCATAGAGAACTAAAGCATTTTGTAAACCCTATGAGTTCCCTGTGTGGGTGCTTATCTTCCATCTTCCAAATGATGGAAGAATTTACAACACCCATGCAAGAGCTGCTCGATTTACAAAGTGGATTAAGTGACTTGCCAAAGGCAGTGGCTGTTTATGTCTTGGAACTTTCTCTCTAGAGTTCCCTAGACAAAACCTACTGAATTCACATCTGATTTCCCTCCTCTGGAAAAGTGGAGGTGGAGCAGCAGGAGGAGAGGGAGAGGGGTCCTTGCATTGTACCGTGTCAGACTCGCCAAACAGGTGTGCAGTAGCAAGTCTTCTTCCCATGACCTGGTGAGGTCCAAGCAAAAGGGATTTGAGTCTAAACTGGAGCTCTTCGATTTGCTTGTTTAGATTTGATCTTTCTTTTCTGTGTTCCTTTATGCAGATGAAGAAAACATGAAGACCAACGCCTTCCCAGGAGTTAAATGGTTGGCCTCTGCCGTGCTCTGGGCTCTGTGACCAAGGGCCACCTCAGGAACTGGGTCCCTCCTGCCCTGCTCTCTGCAGTGTTGGCAGCTGCATGGTTGGCCACTTCACATGCCTACCTCCAGTGGCTGCCCAGCCTGAGAAGGAAGGTGTGATAGGAGGGGAGCTGCTGCCAAGGGAGGCTGTCTAGAGCAGCACAGGCTCTCTGTATGACCCTGCTGTCAGGTTTTTTTTTGTTCAGAAACGTTTAATTTCTTGAAAAAGCCTGGAGTGTGGTATCTCAGGTGTGGTATCTCAGGTGTGCCCAGCATGTGTGATAAATGTTAGTTTTACTTTCAGAAAAGTAGTTTGGTTTTGTTGTACCTGTGGTGTACTGAGTTACTGCTCTTTAATATAATGGTTCAGGAGAACATCCAAGTGTTACATTCTTTTATGTATCCTTTAAGTTTAAGAGAGGGAAATTGGCTGCCTATCCCTGCTTCCTTTAGTGCATGAGCTGTTTTGACATTATGTGGGGATGTGATTTTGGTTTTTAATACAGTGGCTGCTTTACATACTCCTTGCTGTGAGGAGAGCCAAAGAAACCTCCTTCCCCAAGAAGAAGAGGCTGTGATTTGTTGGATGTCATGTGTACAAAGTGTCAGGAATCTCATCTTTAATGATATGGAATAAAGTCTGTGAGGAATCCAGTGAGAGAGAGCCTGAAGCTTGACCATGTTTGTGTAGCTCCTTTCCTGTGGCAAGTGATCCTAATGGGTGTTAATGCAGAGAAGAGCTGTGAAAACAGAAGTGCCCTGGTTAGGAATGCTGGCATCCACCTGCTTTTCTGGTACCTGGAGTGTTCCTCACATCTTCAGGGGCTTCAAAGGCTATTCTGTGCCCACCTGAAACCAAAGCATGCCAGAGGCATCTTCCTTTGCAAACTACCAAGGAAAGCTGAATTACACTAGCAGTAATACTGGAATGGGTAAAAGCCCAGCATAAGACATTTGCGGATTGGACTAGTTATCTTTGAAGGTCTCTTCCAACTCAAACCATTGTATTATTCTTTCACTTTTTTTTTTTTTAATTTCAGCATTTAAGTGTGGTTTGGGATGTGAAACAGCTAAAAACCAAAAATCTGTGGCTGGTTACAAAGCAGCTGCTGGGAAAGCTAATGAAGGAGATAGAAGGAGAAAGCTTAGGAGCAGGAGGCTGTCCAACACTGTGGGGAGCTTCAGAGGTTTCCCAACTTCTCTGGTGCCACATTTGGGTTGGGGCAGTCACTGCACATTTTTGTCATTTATCACAGAGTTTGCTCAGAGCTCACCCTCTGCTGCAGAACCCCCTTTTGGTTTCAGGGAGGTGACAGCTGGGGCCACAGTGGGGTGTCCTGAGAAGATCCCCAGATCCTCTTTTTACTCAGGCTGTCCTTGCAGTGCCAAGTGCCTCCTGCAAACTGACATCAGCAAAGTGGGGTGGTGACTTTTGTTTCACAGGGAAGAGGGTCGATGTTGGTGATCAGGGGGCCTGTGGCCCTGAGTGGGCTGATGCTCTCTAAGGCAGTTGCCAAATGGTGCAGGATGTCTCCCAGAGCCAACCTGCCACCTCCCTGTTATGCCTTGTGAAGGCTGACCTAGAACAGAGACTAGATGGAGTTAAAGAGTAAGGTAAGTTCTGGTCCATTAGCATATAGGAGTTAATTGTCCAATTACAGCTTTAGCCCATGAAATCCCATCTTGTTTTTCTCTCTTCACTTCACTGTTTATATTCTTGGGCCTGAGATCTGGATCATGTGTCCTTGGTCCCCAGCTAGAGAAGGAATGGTTTTGTCACCCTGCTCTGTGCAGAGAGCTCACCATGCCCTAATGTGAAGCCCAGACCCACACACTAAATCAGCCCAGAATCTGAAAAATACAAAAGCTAAACCCTGAGGCTGCAGCAGGGGCCCGAACTTGGAAGAGCTGTCGGTGTGTCCCTGCTGCTGCTGGGTCACTGCTAGGTGGCAGCCGAGGCCAGTGCTCAGCAGCTCGGCTCCCTGCAGCCTCAAACTCCTCCGGGGGCCTGGGAGGGCGAGGGAGGTGAGCAGCCGAAGAACATCCCGCTCAGTGGGCAGGTTCCTGTGCCCAGCAGGAGCTGCCTCTGTCCTGCTCCCTGCCTGGGGTGCAGCAGGACCCCAGGCTGCCTGGGCCTGCAGCTGGGAGCTCTGGGGATGGGTCCCACTGCTGTCCCAGGAAACTGAGACTGGGGAGATGCTATGGGGTCTGGAAAGTGCTGTGGGAGCTTACATGTGTGCAGAAAGGTAGCAGCAAATTTGTGGGAGGGAGCCAGCAAGTGTTAAACAGGATCCCTGTGATTTGGGAACTCCCAAACCTGCCAGTTTGATCATGGAGGGAGCATATTCTGGGCACATCACTTTTTGTACCCTGGGTGCCTGTTGAAGATGGGCTACACCTTTCCTCATGCTGATCAGGATTTCATTTTTCTTTGAGGTTTTGTCATTACATGTTGTCTGCTAGTGCTTGGTTAGTTTTCCATGCACTTTCAATCAAGATAAAAGATGAAGAAGTGAACCTTAACCCTGAGCTGGGACACCCCTGCCCTAGCTGGACACCCGAGGGACAGAAAACCCACCTGGAACTGCTTCCCTGCTCTGGGTGATGTGAGCTGCTCTTCCCAGCTCTGAGATGGCATCTCCCTTCCCAGAGCAGTTCAGCTCACATTCCTCATGCCCAGCAGGTCCCTGTTTGCACATTTGTTGCCTAAGGCAGTGGAAAAAAAGACAAAGATGCCTCAGGGACTGGAAAGTGATGCTGTATTCATATCCTTACTCTTGGGCACTTCTGTGTGCCAGTGCCAAGTGGTGGGGGAAGATGGGTAGCTGTGCCAGGCACTGGGATAAACCTTGTCAGTTTTTGGGGAGCCCAGACCCACAGAGGTGTCTGATGGAAGAACGAGGGTGCTCTGCTCTGCAACAGCCCTGTCCCTGTAGGTGTCATGTCCCTCCTGGAGGGGTCTGGAGTCGTCTCCCTTCCTTCTCTTTGTGGAGCATCTCCAGGGGCACTGGGGAGCTGGGTGTGGATGTCTCTCATCCCAGGGTGTGCATGCAAAGGGGTCCTGCTCCTCCAAAGGAGCTTGGGGTGGGGCTGCTTTCCCCTCCTTTGCCCCTGCGCTTCCCCCTGCCCCATAGCTGTGCTGCCAGCAGGGGTGATCGACTCAGAGTCCCTGAGGAGAGGACCAAAATGTTTAGAGGAAATTAAAAATTGAAAGGCAATGTAGCTCTGCAGCTCTCCCTAAAAGCTGGGGCTAAGCCAAACACCAGCAAGATGTGTGCTCCAGGGATTTGCTAATGGACTCGGGGACGGGAGGGTCTGGGGTCAGCCCTGGCAGGTGGATGGAGCCATGGGCTGGGAGGCTCTTCCCCTGCTGGGCTGGTGGGAAGCAGGTGCTGGAAACGTGGTGTTCCTGTGGCTGGGGCCACACACGTGAGAGCAGAGCCACACCTGGACCACCTCAAGAAGCACCCAGGTACCCCTGGCACGTGGGTGGGTCTGGGAAGGGTGAGGAGCAGTACTCCAGGCAGGGATTTTGTTTTGGGGGTGTGTTTATGGAAGAGTTTCTCCCGGCTGCCTGGCCGCAGTGGTAATTGGGTACTTTGAGTTTTAAACGGGATGTCAGGAAGGATTTGCCAGGCGAGGAGGATGGGAAGTGACAGCTCGCTTTGGATGAGCAAAGTGCAGCAGAGGTGGCCAAACACCTCCCTCCCTCCCTCCCTCCCAGCACTGCAGCCAGGCAGGAGCGGAGCTCGGAGTTCCCAGGCTGCCCTCCGGGGACACGGCGGGTCCTGGGCTGGCCCTGCAGTGGTCGCTGTGTCACCCTCAGTGAGGGTGACATTTTCCAAATGGATGCCTCAGCCCATCCTTCCCCACCCCTCTGCACTTTTGAGTCAAGCCATACTTTGCAATGTGGAGTTCAGCTGAGAAAATCATTTGGGCTTGAAAACCAAAATTGAGTGCTTCGGACCCTAAAAACGTTTGTGTCTTTATTTTTAGATAGGTTTTTTTTGAGATGGAAATTGAATCTTTTCTTTGTTTGGGGAGGATAAAAGTGCATCCAACCCTGCATCAGATTGTTTCACTTGACCCACGAGTAAATGCTTTTCTTTCCTCTGACCTGGAAGGCTTTCTTTTTCTTTCCATTTGGCAAGAAAAAGGGAAAAGCCAAATCTTGGTACAGGTCACTGCAAAATAAGGTCTGGAGCTGGAGCTTTTCAGCCTAAGCACTGTACCAAGACCCATCAGCTCTTCCTGTCAGTCCCTGGAGTGGCTCTCTTTTTCTTGCAGTAAAAAGCCCTGGTTTTGCCTTGCATTTTGACAAAATGACTGCCAGGCAGGAGAGCAGCCTCTGGCTGCTGGGTTTCAGATGAACAGAGATGGGGACGGTGCTTGTGCCTTGCTGGCCTTTTGGAAGGACATCCCTGGGATGGCTCATGCAAGCTGGCCACCACTGCATCACTGCAAGGGCCCCTTTGGGTGGCTTCAGGGGAAATGCAAAGAGATTCCTGCTGGTGGGAAGGAAACATGGGAAAGCAATTCTGCTGGAATCCCTCGGTGGGAAATGGGTCAATGCTGCCTTTTGGTTGGACCAGGGCTGTGCTCTGGGGCCAGGATCTGTTTCTGTCCCACAGAAACAGGGCTTTAGGTGTCCTGAGCACCCCTTGCATCCAGGTGAGGTCTCCTATCTTCTCTCCATCTTGGACCTAGCTGCTCAGGTGTCATTTCCAGTGTCAGTGGCACCACTCCAAGCACAGCATTCAAAGGAGAGGGAGAAAGGAGGGAGCTCCTTGTGGAATGCTTTGACCTCGCAGGCAGCAAGAAGGGGGGCAGATGGTGTGGCCTGTTCTGCATCCAAAGTTTAGGACCACTTGGAATTGGGACTGCTGCAGGAGGGGAAGATTGGTTCCTTCCTATTGACAGTGAGTTGGCAGGCCAAGTGAAGAGGGCTTGGGATGGATGAGGTTCCCCCTGGCCTCTGCTGCCCTCACCCTGAGTGAGCGGGCTCCTCATCCCCTCCCTGCTGCTACGAGGTTTCTTTTCTGATTCAGCTCTTCCAGGGCAGAAGCTGATTGCAGAGGGGTTGTGATCTCACTTGTGCTTTTAATCCCACTGCTGTCAAGCTCCATTAGGAGGTTCGGCATCATCTCACTACCTCTGGGGCTGGGCCGCCGTTTGCCCAGCCTGAAATGAGGACAAGTCTGGGCTACGCTGGAGCGAGCAGGGGCCGGGGAGGCAGGGATGCTTTAGGGGCTGTGGCTGCCCCCACTGCTCTCCCCAGCACTTCCAGACATAGGAAGGGGCTGCGAGAAGTGTGAGACCAGCTGGTTTCGGTGGCCTGGCCACTTTGCGAGCGGGATGGAGAGGAGCTGGGATGGCGGCGAGAGCCTCTCCCCAGGCCCTGAAGGTGCTGGGAACCCTTCTGGCGCTGCAGCCTCAGCCCACGCGCTGCTCCAGCTGCATTTGGGTGACCCGGGGCCGACCTCCCCCCGCTGCCGCCGCACACGTGTGGCCCTGGCCGGGCTGCGTGCGGAGCCGGGCATCCCTCCCCGGCTGCCGCATGCGGCGGAGCAGGGGGCTGCGGGAGGGGAGGCTGATGGGCTGATGAGCCCCGGGAGCTGGGGCCGAGCCTCCTCCCAGCCTCTCAAATCGGGCTGCACGGCTCGGCAGTGCGAGGGGAAGGTGCTGTCGCTCATCTCTGTCCCGGCCACCGATGCCCCATGAGTAGCTCCATGGATTTCCAGGCCAGTATGCTGCAGGAGGCTGTTCTAGCACCAGTCCGGCTCGTCATTGCTCTCCTGGGCTTGTTCTCAGCCGTTCTGAAGCTCTGGCTGCCCACATGCTTGCAGTTACCCCAAAAGGAGCTGACATATGACCAGAACATGAGGGAAGGTGGGAATGCAGAGAGCCAGAGCCGTGCAGGCTCCTGAGGGCTCTCTGGGTGGTCACTGGGGTAATGGCTCAATCTTCCCTGATTTCCCTCTCACCTATGATGAAGAAGAGTACAGCCAGGCTTGTCAGCCCATGGTCAGGAGCAGTCAGTGCCCAGGGTTTGGGCAGGCACTGCTGTTTTGAGTATGGCCAGAGTGTGACTTTGAAAGGCTCCTGTGCAGCCAGGAAGGTTGGAGAGGGCTTTGCTCCCTAAATGAAGAGGCGGTCTTAGCCTTGCCTTGTGCTGGGGCTTAGAGTGCTGGTTGGGGCTGGGGTAACACCACTGCACCCCTTGCTCCTCGCTGATGGCTCTTGAAGCTTGCCAGTACACGAGCCTGACTTCTTCCCTGTGGCTTTGCCCCATTCTGCCCTGTCACGTGGATGGCCAGTGGGTGATCTCTGGGAGGATGCTCCAGCCAAACCATAGAGCTTGTGTTTCCAGGAGCTTGGTGGGGTGGTTTGTATATGTGTGGTAAGGTCACATTTGCCTGCAAGGAGTTAATTTTCTGCTCTGTGTTTCCTACTCTGCTCAGCATCACCCAAACTCCCCCTTTGGGGCTGGGATGGGCTTTTCCCTGTGCCTGCTGCTGGCCCTGCTTGGAGCCACGTGAACCACAAATCCCGCTGGGCATGTTTTCCCTACCAACCCAGTGCTCTGGCTGTGCCCACAGTGATTGATGGGCCTCTGCCAAGACAAGCAGGGCTGTGGCTTGGCAGGCACAGAGACCCTTCAGCAATCGATGCACCAAGGAAATCCCTGGCTCTCATGAGAGTATCACCTCCCTGCAGCCCATCTCCCCTACCCAGGGAATCACTGGAACAGGGTAAAGCCTCCTTGCTGGAGAGCCCTTGGTTGTTCACAAGGTGGGGCATTTCCTTCCTGGAGCCAGGAAAAGCAGTTCAGATCCATCAAATATTTAGGCTTCATATTTGTGGGTGGGCAAAAGGTGTGTCTCATGCCAGAGCTGTATCCACTAATGATGGAAAGGGCATCAGCACTTTCCTCATGGGATTCCCTGTGTTGGCTGGGAAAAACCCTACCTCCTCACATGTGCTGGGCAAGGAGGGTGAAAATCAAAATTTTTTTTAATTCATCCAAGTTTTCTATGGGCACCATCCTTCTTGTAGCTGTCCCAGTGGATACAGCTGGTGGTGCTGTCCCTTCCTCCTTTTTCAGCCCAAACTTGCCTAGAGCCCATGTGAGGAAGCCTGTTCCCTTTGTGTGGCTCACTCTGTTTCTCCTGGGGAGGATGAACCTGGAGGGATGTGTTTACTCAGCTCAGGGCAAGCATCCTAATTTTACACTTAACAGTCCGAAATGTAATATGGGATATTTTCCCCACATCTGAACTATCTCACGGTAAAGTGCACCCTGGCAGGGTCTAGGAGTACACAGGTAAAGTACCCCATGGGCTACCCAGATTTACCTTCTACAGCTTTAAATCCTGTCCCTTGATCCCCTTGGATTTTCGAGCTTCTTCCCATACCCCTGGGAGGGGAAGACTGAGCCAGCTGAAGAAGGGAAGCACCTCTTGCTCCCAGGCTGATGCTCTGGGAGTGCAAGGGGTTAATACTACCCTGCTGTCTAATCACAGCCCAAAGCTGTAAACCCCTACCCCGGGGGAACATCACTGCAGCTCTGGATGTAAAATACTCAAGCCTGAGCTTTCATGATATTTATCTTTGGGAAGGAGAAAGCATAACACTTGGGTAATGATATTAGCCAAGGCTCATTCTGTCTCTCCTTCAGCACAGATGGATGGGCAGCCCTGTGTATGTCCTGTGTGCCCTGTGCAGTGTGGACAGCCCTGGTCCTTGACACTGGGGCTGGAGTTCCTAGATAGCTGTAGTGGTGGGAATAGATTCTTTTTTGGGTGATGCACCCTCCCTTCAGCAGCTCCTGGGGAAAAGCAGCCAGCTGCCCATTCCATGGGTGTGCAGGTGCCACAGCACATCTCTCCCCCACCCGCTGGCATGGGGGGGCTCTGCAGTCCCCCAAACACATCAGACTGGGGCTGGTGCAGCCACACAGAGACCTTCCTGTGGCACTGGTGCCTGACTATGTATGATCCCTGGGCTGCAGGATGGGCACATCCCTCAGACAAGGGAGATGTCGGGGCTGCTGGGCAGCTCCTGCTGAATGTTCCTTGTGTGGCTGGGCTCATTTTTCAGTGTTTGTGCAGGCCAAAGCGAACCCACCGATGGTTAATGAATGCACATCTGGCATGGGAAATGTGCTGTGCAGGGGGAAGCTGTGCATTAGTTCCCCTGAGCTCTCCCCAGCGAGCAGGAAGGCTTGGGAGGTTGTGACCATGTGCTCCTGGGTGGGGATGAGAGGGATGAAGGTCCAGTGAGGGGTGAGGGTATCACAGGATTGTGCTGAGACACTGTAAGCTATTGCATACACTCACCCCCAACCAGAGACACTGAAACATGCTCTGGCTGGCTCCTGAGGACCTTTCCATGTGTTAATGCCCCATTTTCAGCCCAGAAGCCCTGATGTTGAGTGCATAAGGCAACTAGGGAGCTTGAAACCTGTGAGGAGCAGGCTAGATGCAGGTGAGGACAGAATTTGGCACTGTCAGGCTTTTTTCTGATTGATACAGCAGCCTTGGGCTCTGCTAAAATGAAAATAAAAGCAAGATCTAGCACAGAATGAAATAAATTCTCCTGCCAGGAGCTGCAGGTTCAGCTCCTGAGCATCCTCCAGCATCAGCGTTTTGGGCTGGTGGAAATGCTGGCCTGAACAGGAAGGAAATGATTGATGTGCTGGAGTGCAGGGGGGGTGAGGTGTACCAAGGCAAGGGCACCCAGGAGCAGGACTCTGCAGCAGGACTGGGGCTCCATGCATCTCGTGAGCATCTCGTGGGGTTTGCATGTGCATATATTGTGGAAGAAGCAGCTAAATTAAGGATTCACTGAGTTATTTACCTGACTGTTCATCCTCATGAATAAGGGTGTGGAAAGAGAAGTCTGGCAGATTAGATTTTTTTACAACCGAGAAAAACCCAGAAGGAACCAAAAGTATTTTATGATTTTGTTTTAAAACTAGTCAGTGAAATCCTTTCCAGTAGGGGAAAGATGGAATTTTATAAAACCCATAAGAACTTCCTGTGCTGATACAGGATTAGCTGCAACACTTAACAAGGTTTAAGGTCAATTGTGCGTGTGGGTACTGCAACATCTGAGGGTAGCAGAGGGTGGGAGTCTGGCAGGCTCATGATCCCTCTATTGCCAGGGTACCTGTGTACCTGGGGCCTGGCATGCTGACCTGTTTGTGGTGCCCTGGCAGCAGCTGATCCCGAGATGCCAGCAGGGCAGGATGCTTTGCAGGTGCTTTGTGTTGCTCTTGCCCCAAAACAAACTGAAATAAGAACTTGACAAGTATTTTGTATCAAACTGCTGCTTGATTTGCCAGTAGTGCTAACCTCAAACACTCTGAACATGCCAGCTGAGCCTCCCAAACCATGTGTTTTATTTAAAACCACATCAACTGAAAACAAAAACTTTGGCTTTAATTTTCTTCCCCGTTGTGGAGCATCTGGCACTCCTGTTTCTGAGCTTTTCCCAGCCACCACAAAGTGGGAATCCCACCTTCTCTGTTCTGTTTGGTCACCCATGCATAGCTTTAAAAAAATAATGTAACAACAATAGGAAAGACAGCTTGAGGGGGAAAAAATGAGACCAGCACAGGAATCAGGCAAGCTGATAACCTGCTCACTGGAGCGATGCTGCTTCACATTGGCTTTGTTGTGATCTCCTGCAGTGCCTGCCTGCTTTGGGCCACAGCCACGGGGTGATGGAGGAGCATCATCTGAATCTGGGCAATCTCAGCTTTGTGTGAGCCAAGTGACTCCTTAAGCCCAAAGAAACTCTTTTCCATGTCCAGCCATGGAAACAGCAAAATGTCAGTTCCTGAATTAGCTGTAATAATGCCTCCCATGGCCCTGGCAGCGCTTGCTGAGGGGAGAAGTGGCTCTCCCTGCATCCTGGGCTGTCATCACCTCCTTGCATCCTGCCCAGAGCAGCCCAGGAAATGACTTTGTCACTTTTCCTGGCCTCCTCCTCCTCTGTGCTCGCCTGGAAGTCTCTAATTCCCATCCCTCCAGCTGCTCTGAAGCCCAGCTAACGGGAAAAGGCATCTCTCCTACCCTGCGCAGAAATACTCGGCGTGCTCGCTTTTCTCGCTCAGAGATCCTCTGTATTCGCCGGCCCTCTGATGTGCTGGAGTGGATGATGTGGATTCCTCTGTCGGCAGAGGGGTAGGGAGGCTGTCCCTGGCTGGGCTGAGTGCAGGTGTTTGCGTGTGCCACGCAGCCCTGCATCCCCCAGCAGCCCTGCATCCCACAGCCAGCAGGCGCGTGGGTCCTGCAGCACAGAGGATAAGTGCTGTGGCAGGATCCACTTATCTGGCCTTTGCATTTCATAATTCATCCTGCCCTTTTGCTAGAGGCACAGAGCCCTTCACATCCAAACGAGCGTTCATTTCCTCCCTGCTCAGCTCTGCTGCTGGATCCCAGGGAGGAATCAGCGGGTTGGGTTCCTGGCACCACAACGAGCAGCTGCCAGGGCTGGGCTGGAAGAACAGGGAGAGCAATCTGTGCCCATGCCCAGCAGGATGCCCTGATGGACAGCAAGGTGACGGAGGAGAAGGTGAGTGGTGTTTTCTGCCCAGCTTTATAGCTTGCTCTGCAGGGAGGAAAAGTATCAGTGGTGTCTTGTCCTTAGAAACTGAAGCACAGGAGAGTTTGACTGCCTTGCTGTAGCAGAGGTTCTGCATTGATCCCACCAAGCTGCACTGGCTTGCCATGGCTGTTGTGCCCTATTGAGACCAAAATCAGAGTGAAGCAGGCAAACACATGTTCTCCTGGCACGGTAATCCTCACACTCGCCGCGGTCAGCTTGTGGTGCACGGCATGAGGTTCAATTATCTTTATCGTAGCTCGCAGCAGTGAGCAGCTCTCTGCTTCCATAGGTGATGCCAACTGCAAGCTGTACCTTCTCCAGCTTAAACTCTTGCTTTGAAGCTTCAAAGCTTCCCAGCAGCTGGAAACTCTTACTGGGGACAATAGTATTTATGTGTGTGTGGCTTCCCAGTGCCAGTTTGAACTTGGGGCACACAATAATGGGCTGAGCTTGTAGCAAAGCCAGCAGTGCCTCTGGCCTCGCACTGGGGAGCCAGTGTCTGCTAAGAGAGATGTGTTTTACAGAGAGTTGTGGGGAGGGGAGGTCGTTCTGTCTGAAAAATGGTGGACAGGCTTGGCATCCCCACCTCCAGGCCTGGCTCATCCCTGTGCTGTGTGATGGGTTTTTCTCCTGGCTGTGTGCAGAGGCAGAGTACAAGTAGCTGGGACATGGTGAATGGATCAAGCCAGAGCCTCTGGACACCCAGCCTGGGGCGGAGGCAGTGGTGACATCAGGAGACACTGTTAGGGATGGGGGCGCTCAGGGGACTGCAAGAGTGGCTCTGGGTGCTTCAGGACTTGGACATGGGGGTGTTGCAGGTTTGACAGTGACTGGGGGTGCTGCAGAGCTTGGCTTTGGGGCTAGCCCGAAGGTACCCAAGAGTTCGAGGGTGCTGTCAGTGTGTGCTCCCCCGGGAGAGGATTAGGCTTTTTGTGTGTTGAGTGGGTGTCCCCCCTCTTTCCCCTACCGTGGGTCCGGGGGCGGTGCTGGGGCGGCAGCTCCGGCCCCGACAAACTCCTCCCCCGCGGCCGGACCCGCCTGGGCGCTCCCGCTCCATCGCTCCGGTGATTATTCTTGCTATTATTTATTATTCCCGCTGTTACTGCTCTTGCCCTCCTCCTCTTTCTCCGGCCCTCCCCCGCCGTCCCGGCCCGTCCCCGCCCCAGCCGCCGCCGCCGCGCTCCGGAGCCGCCGCCGCCCGCTCTGCCCAGCCCGGGCGCCCAGGTAGGGCTGGGGTACCCCGCCGCCCTCCTCCCCCGCTCCGCGGCTCTCCAGGCGCGTCGGGGCCAGGGAGAGGCTCTGCCAGGGTTTGGGGCTGCGATGGGAAAGGGGGAAGCCCGAGTGGTGGGGGGCGCCGAGCACAAGGGGCTGGGACGCTCCCAGCATCATCCTGCTCCCTGCATCCCGCGGCTGCTCCGCGTCCCTGCGCCACAGCTTCGTCCGGGCAAAAGCTCTGGGGTTGTGGTGATCCTGACTCATTTTCTCAGGGTTGTGTGGTCCAACTTAGCTCTGTGCTGGGTTCGTTGAGTCCCCGTGAACTCTGATGGCAGCTTGGGTGGGTAGGAGAGAGTTTTCCTGTCTCTAAATCTACTTCTTTGCAGCCACTTGAAGTTTTGGAAGTCCCAAGCCAGGGGCTTAGCCTCCTGCTCCCTCTCCTGGGGCCCAAAGCTTTGCCATTCATCAAGGACATGTCAGCCCATCAAATCCCCAAGATCACCACCAAACCTCCCCAGAGAAATGGTGGCTGCCTTTGCTGAAGTGGAGGAAATCAAATCCTTTTGTTTATTCCAAAGGATCTCTGTTTTATCTCTCATTGGGCTGCAGTAATTAAAGGAGACCTGTGCTTGAGCTATTTGCCTGGCTTTTGTTTTTGCTTAAGGTTATCCTGGAGGATTTTATTCCCTCCAAAAGGGCATGTGGAAACATTTAGTGTTTTCAGCTGTATTTCATTTGTGTACTATTGATTGTCTCTCCAGCAGAGAGATTTTCTAAGGGGTGGTGGAATATTCCACCCCAACAGAGGCTTGTGTTTCTGGGGCTGTTTTTTTCCCCTTCCCCAGCTTTGCCCCTTCCTTCCCTAAGCCTCAGAATTCCTTGTGATGTTTGAGGGATACTGTGTGTACTGGGGCTGCTGGTTGGCATTTAGCTTTCTTCCTGCAGGATACAAAGGGTTCTAACCTGGGCTTTGCCAAGGACTGGGAGAAAAGGCTTTTCCTAGGAAGGACTTTTTCACCTGTTGAAAATCCAAGATGGGAGAGCATCAGTAGGCTGAACATCAGATCAGTGAGTCCCATCCTATTCCAGCACCATCTCTGCTGGGATGTGAAATCCTCGTCCATCTCTTTCCAAGGTGCTGGATTTCAGCCTGGCCACAGGCCTGAGGGCAGCCAGCTCCAGAGACCTGCTTAGGAGACACAGCCCAGCCCAGCACTGTTCCAGCCCAAAACACCCTTTGCAGGGTGGAAATCAGGTCTGAAGGATTTTCCACTTGGCAAACCTTCCTCTATGGAGAAATGCAGAGCATACTCCAGCCATTTTGCATGGGGCATTTTGGGTGCATGGACCAACAGGAGAGCTGGGCAGCTGTGTGTGTCTGCTGGGAAGAGTCAGGATGGAGCGTTGAGCTGTTCCCAGCTGGTGCAGGATCCCTCAACTTAGCCATGGGCACAGACAGGAACACAAGATATGCTCCTATTTCTGGGAGCTGCTTTGTGGTCATGCCTCAAATCCGGTAGCCCCCAGGGCAAGTGGCAAACAGGAATAAGGTCAGGTTGTGGAATTCCCTTTGTTGTCTGCCCTGGCTGCCTCCAACTTCTCCCCCTCCATCTTCCATCCCTGCTGCCCCCTATCCCTTCTGGCATGTCTGCCCTCCTAACCTTCCCTGTTGCTGCTTTCCCACCGAGATGAAATATTTATCGTGGCTCTGTTACCCGTGTTTTCTCGAAAACGAGTTTCACACTTCATTTGCAGGAGACATTAGAGACTTCACGGTGGGTTTTCCTCCTCACCGGGTGAGTGTGGCAGTGTGTGTGTGACCACCCTGGCTGGCCCCGCTCCTGCCTGGTGGGGCTGCTGAGGTGGAGCATCCTGAGTGATGGATGAGTCTGTAGCCCTGCTGTGTGATAAATCAACAAGGGAAAAAAAAAAAAAAAAAGGTCTGAAATCCAGCAAAGAGTTTAGCTCTGCAGGGCCCAGTTGCATTGTGCCTCCTTGCTCTGCCTGGGATGCAGTGGGTGAAAGGAGTGTGAGTTGCAACTGCAAACGAGCTTTTCCTGTAGCTTTATGGAAAAGTCAGTCCTGGACCTGATCCTGGAATGACTCCACTTGAATTTACCACAGACAGTGTTTGGGTCAGGTGCTGTGCCCTGTGTTTGACCCAGAGCCACATGTGGCCCCATCTTTCCCTGGTGTGCACAGCCATGGGGCTGTGGTCCCAGATCCCAATGGATGGGCTGTCTCTGAGAGATGAATTCCTGGTGGCTTGGAAAGCAGAGCTGTGGCTGGGTGACCCTGTCCATCCCACAGAGTGTCTGTTTCCAGATGGGCTGTCCTCCCACAGCACACCATCAGCATCATTGTGGGAACTGTGCTTTCTGAATTGCAGAGCAGGAAAGGGGACCCGTGGCTTTCCCATCTCTGCATGGGGCAACTTTCCAGGAGGAGAGAACCTCAGGTCCATGTCAGTGGATTCACTCTGGTGAGAAGGGCAGGAGGGGGCTTCCCAGCACATGTCCTGAGGATGGGGATCTCGAGGTCAGAGTGGCTGTAAACTCCTGTTCCCATGGGTGGCATGGCTGTCAGTGGGTCTGCATCCCTTTGGGAAGGATGAGGTAGGTGGGCTCCTCGTGTCAGATTCCCTGGATTGCCAGTGGTGGGGTTTGGGCGGGCTGCCCTCCAGGCTGGCTGGTTTTTAGCATGGCCACTTTGTCATGCCCTCTGGATGGGAGGAGCAGCTCATCCCTGTGTCATGTCCAGCTCTCTGCCAGGTAACCTGCAGTGGCTCCTGTGCAAATCCCACCCTGCTCCTGCTATGGGGTCCTTGGAAGCCGAGGGGGAAGTTACAAACATTTTTGTTCCCAAGGCTAGAAAATGGTCACCCAGAGGCCCTGGAGATGGGTGTCCAGTCTCTGGGCAAGTCACGTCTCCTCCCTGGAGCTCAGGGATGAGCAGCTGCCACACTGGGCAGACAGAGGCAAATGAAGAGAAGATAGGAGAGTTTTCTGGGGTTTTTTTTTGGATCCCAATCACAAAGCCACACTTCCAGAGCCAGCAGCTGGCCCTGATGTCTGGCCCCAAAAAGAGACAGTCTGTCTGCCTTGCGCTTTCGGGGAGGCTCTGAGAGCCCTCCCGACTGTAGTACTGGTGCACGTGGGAGGCTCCTCTCTCTGTATTGCTGCCTGAATGCAATTAGGCTTTAATGAGTCATTAAAATAAATCTCTGTTTCTACTCCAAGCGAACATGCCGGGGGGCTGCTGACAGTCAGAGCAGCAGGTCTTGCATCATGCGGAGGAAGAGGCTGCCCTTCCCTGTGCCCTCCTTCCCAGGGCTGGCACCCTCCATCTCCCTTTCCCTTGGAAAAAAGACATTTCCCAAGCACCATGCAGATTAGCAGCTACTGTGAGAGGGGCATTAAAGTATAACCAGCCCTAGGGTTGGGCTTTTTGTTGGAGGAGCTGTGATCTGGGGGGTTATCTGTTCCCTGGTGCCAAAGGGCATCTGGCCAGCTGGAAGTGGGCAGAGATGTACTTGGTTTGTTAGAGATGCTGATGGCCATGTCCTGTTTAACCCTTACCTGGATATGGTAGGCAGCTGGGAGAGATCTTAGCTGGCCCCATGGCTGGATGGAGATGTTTGGGAGGCAAGCAGCAAAGTGTGAAAGTGCAGTGATGCATATAGTTTTCCTAACTGTATGTAATGAAAGTGAGATTTAAAGACCTCCTGAGCCAAGAGGGGTGGTGGTGGCCGCTCACCTTATGGGCAAACACAAGGCTCATCTCTTGTCATTCCCCTTAACTGTTAAATAGTGCAATTACCCCTAATGATGTCTGTGCTAATTGAATCCCTCCAGAGCTGTCTAGCTGGCACACTTGCAGGCAGGAGGGCATATGCTGGCAGGACACAGAGGGACATCCCCTGCGTGTCCCTGAGGAGCAGCACCCTTCAAACATCTCTCACTGTTTCAGCCACAGTCCTCAGGCTGCGGGAGGGCACGGGTTAAACCCAGGGGGTGAGACAGAGAATTTATTTTGTGTTTTATTTTAGCAAAACACGTAAACTGGGTGACGCTGTGGCACAATGGATCCGCCCCGGTGTGCTGTGCCTGGGGACTGCAGCTGATGGGATTACAGAGGCT
Organism: Chloebia gouldiae; assembly: GCA_003676055.1. Taxonomy (NCBI): domain Eukaryota; kingdom Metazoa; phylum Chordata; class Aves; order Passeriformes; family Passeridae; genus Chloebia; species Chloebia gouldiae. The sequence goes on from QUSF01000010.1 coordinate 26,026,937, forward strand.
CCAGCCTCATCCACAGCTTTTCCCCTGGGCTTTGCTTTCGGGAGCAGAGCTTGCTGCTACATGGAAAGGTTTTGCACAAGTTGTGTTTCATGTGTCAGACTGGGGAGGAACTGGAATAGGGCAGCAAGGACAGATCCGTGTGGGAACTGGGAAACTGGAGAAAGAGGTTTCATGGGAATGGTGGAAATTAGGTGGGAAGGGTGAGATGGCATCAATATCCAGGGCAACAAGGATGACAATGAAGTGGTGCTGTGGAGGAGAAGTTGTCTTAGGGGTTGTTTCACAGAAAGCTGCTGAGAAACTTGCTAATGGAAAAAAAAATCTTTGGAGGGAAACTCACTGCTCTGCTTGGCTGGATCTTGTTGGGGATGCACTGTGGGTTTTCTCTGAACAATGCTTCTGGGATTTATCCTCTTCTTCCATCTGTACCTGGGATGAAGATGTGTTTGGTATCCCTGAGTCCTGGTGGAATTGCACCCACTGGAGAGCAGAGCATGCACCTTCCTGTAGGGGAGAAGCAAGATAATCAAACGGGGAGAAGATCGTATATCCACAGAGTGTGTTTGCAGCCCCCAGGGAATGGAGAGATTTGGCTGAGGTCTTCATGTCCTTGGGGAAGAGCCCGCTGGTGTGAGAAGTTAAAGGTTTCATCTGGAAGCAATGAGAGTGCTGGAGAGACCTGCCCAGGGCTGGGAATGAACAGTGGAGCATCCTTGGCAGAAGGCTGGCTGATCACACTGGGGAGAGTGCTGGGAATGCTGGCTGGTGCTTGGGAATACCTGTGCTGTGTTGGTGCCTTGCCATGGGGTTAAAGCAGTGCAAGGTGCAAATATCAAGGGTGGAATCAGGGTGGAAGCAAATAACCTTTCCTGCTCCTTTCCAATCTCACAAGGATCCACATCTTTTGCTGGACGTTGTAAGCACCCATTGTGACAGGGGCAGCATGGGGTGCAAGATCCAAGTCCTTGCTCTCCAGGCCTGTGTCCTCCAGGGATCCACAGTACAGCAGGATGCAGCCTGGGCTCTGGCTCTCCTCAGGCCGTGGCCATAGGAAAGTCCCAAGCCTTTAGCACACGTGTGTGGGGAAATTCTCCAGCTTTTTGGCAAGGGTCAGTCTCAGCTGGGACACACCCAGCATCCCGGCTCGCTGCACTCCCGGCTGCTGCAGCTGCTCCTCACGGGGGTGTGTGGGTGCTGGGAGGGACGGTGCCTGCAGCAGGGATGCTGGCCAGGTGCTGCCTGGCTCCGGAGCGCCCGTGGGGATCTGACGTGCAGGATAATCTCAAAAGCCTTTCTCTGTGTGACTTGGCTTCGTGCCACCGGTTTTGTCCCTGGTTATTTTGGGAGCACGGCGGAGCGGCTCCCCGGCACACGTTCCTGGCCTTGGCCACACGGGGCTTTTGCCAGGACCTGGCCCGGGAGGAGCCCCGGGCACGGCGGCGGGAGATGAGCCGGGTGGATATTCGCATCCTGCATCCCGCTGCGGGCTGCCCGCGTCTGACGCCTTCCCTGTGCCCGGGGCTGCTCACCGCCCTTCCCGGGACTGCATCCACCCGAGCTGGGCTGACTGGGAGCCGGCTGGGCAAACACAGCGGGTAGGAGACGTGCGGGGGGATGAGGAGGGAGCTGCCGTGCTCCCGCCCTGGGTTTTAAGCCGCCCTGCAATGAGGAGGAGCTGCAAATGGGGTTGTAATTCTATAGAGACTTGCTTTGATCCAGGTGTAGCCCTGGCTGAGCTCACGGGGTTTGGTGTCTGTGTGTGTTTTTGGGGACAGGGTGGGGTGACAGTCCCTTCTGTGTCCCTCCATCGTATCCACGGCTGCAGCTAATCCACGCAGGCAGGAGAGACGAGATCTGAATAGTAGCTTAAGGAGATAAAGGGCAGATGAGATGCTCAAGTAACGAGATACCAGGATAATCCGTGCCTGAGACGTCCCAGCCTACAAAGCTGTCCTTCCTCCAGAAGTCTGAGAAGTGCTGGGAGGTCTCCCAGGGAGAAAAATGTAGCTGGTCCCAGGATGTGCCAGGGCTTCACACGCCTGGACAGAGATGGGAGGGGGATGCTTGGTTCTTTGTGGCCGTAAAGACAAATTGCTGTTGGCAGGGAAGTTCTCCTGGGTTCCCACGGGGCAGGATGAGGCGTGGTGTGGGAGGCAGTGAACCTGGATGGGCAAGAAGGTGGTTTTTGGTTGAGTTTGATGGCCAGGAGAAGGGATCTCCTGGGGCAGGTCAGGAGCACAGTGTTACAGCAGGAGTGCAGCCCTTCTGCCCGCCTGGGAGCTGGGCTCTGCCTGGCAACTTCCACCATTGAGGGTGTTTGATTTCTTTTTTTTTAAATTGAGAGTAATATTTTGCCTTTTCCACAAAACTTTTGCAAGAAAAGAGCTGATTTCACATCCTTGTTGGTATTTTGTCTTTCCCATCCCTGGGCTGGGAAACGGCAGTGAGGAGCCTTGGGGAACTGGTCCAAGTCAGGGAGGGAAAGCAAGGGTAGACTTGCAGCAGTTCACAGAATTTTTGGTTTTGATAACTGCCTGTGACTCACTGGAGCCTCAGCTGGGGGACAGTGTCACCTCTGCGACCTGGCTGCCCTTGTGGTAGCTGGGAGCAGGGTGTTGGCTGCAGCAAAACTGCTGGGAAAAACCCACGTGGCTCAAGGCACCAAAGGCATAGCAGCAGGAAAAAGCCTTGGGGAGGAAATGGGCCCATGAAACACCCTTTCTGCTGAGAAAAATCTTATTTGGAGATCTCTGCAGCAGGCAGAAATAAAAGTTTTCCCAACGCCTGCTGTGATTTCTGTCTGCAGACTGGTCCAGACTCTGGTATAACTCCAGCAGAACCAGCAGCAGGTTCAGCTGATTTGGATTCACAGTGACCCAGGGGTTTGCCACCTGGGCAGGAAGCCTGGAGGCGAGCACTGGGACCAGAGGGAGGCTCCTGGGGGGCTGCCAGCTGCAGCCCACCATATTGCCATTGCTCTGGGTAAAATTTCATTTGGCTCAGCTCGCTTGTGTGGTGGGGTCTCCTTGGCTGTGCCCCCCCCCTCATGCTTTGCAGTACAGAGCACCTGACATGCAGGGAGTCTGGGGAACCCCAGCCTTGCCTGAGCAGCCATCCTGCCCCATGGCTGGGAGTTTGCAGCAGAGGGTTGATCCCCCTGAATCTCACTGGGCTGGGTCCGTGTGGGGCAGGTCGCAGCTGCCTGGGAGCTGCCCTGCTGCCTGCTGCCATAATCTGTTTTGAAAAGGCAGCCCCTGATGCTGGTTTTTTCCAATTAGGCCCTGGGAGATGACTCTGGTGAGGCAGCGGCCGGGCTAATTTACCAGGCAGACATTTCATTGAATTATCCCGTGAGCTGCAGAGCAAAACCAGGAGAGCAGGACTTGTGGCAAGGTTTGGCATGATGCTCTTGGTGCATAACCGTGCCCTGCCCCAGCCTAAACCTGTTCCCGAGCTCTGGTGGGAGTGCTTGACCCCCGTTGGGTGGCAGGGATGAGCTCGAGGCTGCGGGGACAGCCAGGGTGAGAAAGGACGGCAGCGTCTCAGCTGGGCTGGGAGTGCTGGTGGCTGGCAAAAACCTCGCCATCGACTTGCAAACCGTGCAAATCTGCCATGGAAGGAGAATAAATACAGAAGCCTGAGAAGCCACTCGTTCACAGAGTCACTTTTCAGGCCCTAACTTTGAGCCGTGAGGCAACGTCAATTAAAGAAAATGTATCTCTGCAGCAAGCGGCTCTGCCCGCCCGCCCGGAGGCGTTCGATAGAGCCGCGGAGCCGCCCTGCGCCCACCCCCGACCCGCTGGGACAGAGGGACCCCGCTCTGATCGCACCCCGAAAGGCAGGGAGGACGGGAACGCAGCCCTGCTCATGGAAATCCTGGTTTTATTCAGATGATTCGTGTGCCACAGGGTCCCCGCGGCCCCCCGTGGGTTGTGACCTCTCCCGAGGCACCCGGGAGCGGATGAGCAGCGAGTGCCAAGGCATCTGCTCGACCTGGGATATTTAAATATTTAAACAACTCTTGACTCCCTTTTTAAGCCAGAAGGAGGAATGGGACTATGCCTCGGGGAATTGGATTTGTGCATCCCCCTCTGTGTCCTATCCTGCTCCTCTATGTCCTATCCTGCTCAGCTCACAGTGCAGCCTAGGCTTTTGCAGGATCCATAAAAATGTTTGGCCTTTTGTTGGGATGGAGTGGTGGGGCTGTGTGGAGCTGAGCCAGTGCAACCCAAAATGCTCCTTTCCCAGCAGGTGGGGATGTGTTTGGGAAGGGTGGATGCAAAAGGGATATGGGCTGGTTCCTGGTGGCAGAGATGTGAAAAGGCTGCTGTAGCTGTCCTGCCCCTTTCTGAGCATACTTAATTTGTAATTCCCAAAGCCCTAGTTACTGCTGAGACTGACTCATTCTCCTTCCCTGAGAGGTGTTATATTCCCTTCTTCATCCATGCAGAAGAAAGCTGTGGGCTAGAGAAAGCTATTTTATAGTAAAAAATGTGGTAGGAAATGAACTTTTGGCCTGCTGGTGGGCTGGGTTTGGGGAAGGGGAGAAGGGCAGGAACTTCCTCCTCTTGAAAAACACCCCCTCCAAAGAGAAGAGGAAAGGCAGCGCTTCTCTTGTGCTTAATTTTCATTTTTGCCTTTGTTTAACATTCACTATTTTAATAAGGAAAAGCTCAGTTTCTGAGCAGGACTAGTGAAATGCTGACCCCAGCATTCCCAGAAATGGTAACACCAGATATGGAGCATGTGGAAGCTCAGCCATCCTCTGAGACACTCAGGTCTCAGAGGTGACCAAAGGATCCCCAAGGCTAGTCCCTCCTTGCCCAGGGTCATTTTCCAGGGCTGCCTGCTCACTCTAATCCTCAGGCTAATTGGATGCTGCTCTCTGAGCTCTAAATCAAATCACAGCTCCCATGAAATGAAGTTTTCTGGATGTGAACAGCTGCCTGCATCATCCATCACCGCCCAGCTTGTGGCGTGTCTGTCTTGGGGTCATTAAAGGTCAGCGTTTGCCATTTTCAGCCACCACTGTCACCTTTTCGCTGTTAAAGAAGGCACCTGGGGAGGTGACAACTGCACCAAAGGCTCCCTGTGTGTCCCTTCACACTCCTGGCAGTGGTTCAGGGTATGGTTTGGTAACAGGGAGCAGGAGCTGAGTGTGTTGGTCTCTATTATTAGCTCTGTGCTGGGTCTCCTGATGGATGGTGATATTAGCTGTGTTATGGACATATTGATTTCTTTGAGGTTTTTTTTCCCTTTGTTTCGTGTGTGAGAGCGGCTCAAGGAGGAAATCCAATGCGTGCTTGCCTTTTGGCTTCCTACAGGAACTTCCCATGAGCTGAAAATCAATTTGTGGCAGGCAGGATGTGCAAACCACCACAGCAGAGTGAGGAGGGTGGGTGAATTTTGGGGAGGAAGGTTCCACACCGTGCCTGCTGGGACGTGCAGGGGCCAGGGCAGAGTTGGGAAGGTCTCGCCTGGAAGCTGCCACCTCTCTCTGTCAATTAGGGCCGCGTGGTGAGCGGGTAATTAGATCTCCTCAGCTGCAACGGGGCTGGCACTTGGGCCCTATCAATTATCCCTGCTCTGGACGAGGCACAGAGGGATGCGGGGGCCAGTAATGAAATGCGGCTGCGCTGCTATCGCCAGGAGGGTGGGGGGTGATGGCTGCACCCACCTCTTGCTACAAATCCTCAGTTTTGGTGAAATGGCAGATTTGGAGCACGGCATCATCCTTTCCTGGCAGTTTGCTTTACCCACTTTTGCAGCACCTGTCTTTCCTGACAGTCTCCCTAAAAGAACCAATTTATTTAGCCCCAGTGTGGTGACAGAGGGGGCATTGGTGGGGATGGGGACACTGGGCAGCCCCTTTGGGAAGGGGGATGAGATGACAGTGGAGTTTTTCTTCTTGCTCTCCCTCCCAGGGCCGCTGAGTCTCCCCGTGGCCATGTGGTGCTGCCTGACCCCACTGTCTGGCCCAGGGCCAGCGTGACTGCAACAACCTGCCTATCCTTTTCTGGGTAAGTGTCCGTGGGGTGGGGAAGCATGCTGGGGCTTGCCTGTCCTGGAAAGAATGGAGGAGAGATTTCGTTTCCCAGCGGCACCTAAAACATCAGCGCAATGATGCATCCGCCTTCCTTGTAACAAATTTTAAAGTGGAAAAGGCCAAGTGCTGACTAAGCCAAGCCTGCACCCTGTTCCTGTAGAGCTTGGGAAATGCCTCCTTTCCCTGCTTCAAATTAAAGAAAATGACACGGGGGTGAAGCAGGGCTCCCCGCTGATCCCAAATCAAGGCAAATTTTGGGAAATGGGGAAAGGCAGGCAGGTGCAAGGGGTGCTGGCAGGCCATGTCTAACCTCTCCCTCCGCTTCTTCCAGGTCCAACGCCTCCGTCACTGAACGTGAGTATCCCCTGGGTGCCATGGCATGGGGATGGGCTGGGAGCTGTTAGCCCTGCTTAGTGCCTGGCAGGCAGCTGGGGTGCAGTTTTTAGGCTCAGGCTGTTGTGGAGTTCAAGAGGCTCCCCTTTGGCTTTGCCTGGTGAAAAGTCCAGGTTTGTTCCTGCATTTTGAAACAGAAAACAGATTTTCTGCCAGGAGGTTGGAAAACATCCATTTTGGCTCAGTAAGGGTAAGGTTTTGCCAGTGGGCTGTAGAGTGTTTGACAAAGACCCCAAGCCAGATTAGCAGTAACAGAGAAGGGATGTGATGCTGCATCTCAGGTGTCCTCTCACTAAGAGGAGGAGGAGGAGGATAATATTGCTGATACTTTTCCAGCTGGGTAGGGGGGAATGAGGATGCAATATTTTGGGGTGGTTTGTGGGGTCACATCCATGATGTGATGACAAAACCAGGGAAGGTGAGTTTTGTGTCCCTGCCTTCCAGAGTTTGATGGAGAATCGGTCGGATGACAGCAGGAACTGTTGTTATCACCGGGGGAATCCTAGCAACAGTGATCCTACTGTGCATCATTGCTGTGCTCTGCTACTGTAGGCTACAGGTGAGTGTCCTCTGCCTTGCCACCCCCACCTTGCACTGGAACGGGCTCCCCAGGGCAGTGGTCACAGCCCCAAGCCTCCCAGAGCTTAAGAAGTGCTTGGACAATGCTCTGAGGAACATGGTATGATTTTTGGGCTGTCCTGTGCAGGGCCAGGAGTTGGACTCTATCCTTCCAGCTTGGGATATTTTAGGATTCTGTGCTCCCCGAGCCAATGTCCTGCTGCAGGAAGGGTCTGGATGAATTTTTTTTTTTTGCCTGTGATGGCAGGGAGTTGAAACTTCCTATCCTCCTAGGTGCTGCAGTTATGTCCTTCCCTCCCCTAGGTGTGCGGGGTACTGCCCTGAGGCTTTTGAGGCTCTGCAGCACTTGCTAATTGAGGTGCAGGCTTGGCTGGGTTTGCAATGCCAGATGGAGATTTTTATATAATTTTTTCCCCTTGTAAATTAACCGAGGAGGCTTTCAACAACGGCTAGCTACAACCTCCTGCTCTTTAAAAGTTAATGTGAGGTCTGTGCCATGCAGCAATGCCCGTGTAATAAAAAGCACAGCGCTTAGTGGGAGCAGTTTTCAGCTGGCAGGGTGAAATACCTTCCCCTTGCAAACCTCACAGGGGGATGAGGATGATTTCCCCAGCAGGTGCCTCCTGCAGCACGCTCAGGCCCAGGTTTTGTCTGGTTTCTGCCGCTTCCCAGGACGCAGGAATGATGGAGCAGATCCGCGAGTGGCCCCAGAGGGTTTCTCTGGTAGGGCCATGAGGGGAGTGGGGATGTGGCAGGGCTGCTCCGCTTCCCCTCACACAACCCCTTCTCTCTCCCGCAGTACTACTGCTGCAAGAAAAATGACTCCAATGAGGAAGAGGAGGAGGAAGAGGAGGAGGAGGAGGAGGAAGAGCCCGGCCTGCCCACGCGCTCGCACCTCGTCATGTGCAACGCCTGCAGCTCCCGCATGGTGGACGGGCAGGGCAGCCCCGCGCCGCCGCCCAGCGAGCTCAACCAGCACGGGGCTCACACCTTCTGCCCGAGCTGCTCCCCCTACGGCTCCCCCTTTTACATCCGGACTGCCGACATGGTGCGCAACGGGGGCGACAGGGTCGCCTACACCGCCGCGTGCTGCAAGGAGATGGGGCCGCCCCTCAGCATGGCCTCCCTGCAAAGCTACGCGGTGAGCCGCCACGGCCTCCTCCGCGACAGCTTCCCGAACCCGCGGGCCATCAGCACCGAGGTGTAGCCACCATTGCCACTACGGTGTCCCCAGCTGGCGCCTGCTCCAGGGAAGGGGCTTTTCACTTGGCTTTGAGGAGAGGAGCCCGTAGCCCAGCCCGAGGCACCCAGCACGGCCAAGCCTCGCGGGCCAGAAGGCGAGTGAGACCTCAAAGGGCAGCGTTGAAGCGGCCACCTCCGAACCCATCAAAAGTGTCATTATTATCTACTCTCTCTCCCAAAGGGACTTGTCTAACGAGGGCTATGTACAGTACAACCTAATTTAATTTCCCCCGGCTCCCTGAGCCCAGTGAGGCCTTCAGTGTTCCCACACAGGCAGCCGAGGTGATGCCCGCTGCCTCCGGCACACGGAGCAATGGGATGATCAGCCAGGGCCAGCTGCCATCCTCCTCAGCCATGGGGAAGTGAAGAAGGGAAGATCCAGGTCATCCTGCTCCCCTCGTGCTGCGTCAGTCGCTGCTAGCAGTTAGCTTTTCTGTTCAAGTGTAAGATAGGGCACCTCTCCCACCTGCTTCGGTCTTTGCACGTGCTGAAGAAGTTCAGGACATGAATTTAGGTCACTGCCGGGGGAGGCAAAGTTCCTTGGAAAAATTCTCACCCATGCCAACAGGCACAGGCCAGTCTTCTGAGGCCAAAGCCCCCACCTCTTCTACTCTTCACAAGCTTTCTTAGGAACAATTTTAACTTGGACCCATGAATATGGCCAGATTTTACTTTTGGGAAGAATTGAATTCCTAAATAACCAGTTTTGGTCACCTTTAGCTTTCAATGCCCCACCCTGACAGCTCCGACAGCCAAAGGAAGGTTGGCTTTAGGATGGATTTTGCTTTTGACAGCAACAGCAGAGCCCACTGGCTCATGTCTCCTTTGCAGGGCCCTCCCACTGGAGAGTGATGTTCAGGTGGTTGGGGTCCCCCTGCTTTTGCTTCTGGAAGAAGAGGGTGCGAGACCCAAATGTGTGTTGAACACGTTGTGAACGTGGGTTCACAGGCACTGCAGCCAGCAATGACAGCCAATGACTCTGCCTTTCTGCAAAAATGAATGTGGGAAAGTTTCTTCTTCCTCCATAAATCAAATTAGGTGAAAAATTACTAAAGGGACATCTCCATCATTCCCAGGCGCTTCAATGGCAACCAGTGCAGGACTGCTCTGCTGAGCATTTCCCATTCATGGCAGGGAGGGGGGGACAGGGACAGCAGTGATCCCTGCAGATGCTGTTGGAGGCAATGGCAGGAAACCTTTGCATGCCTTTGCAATATAGGGTGGGACTGCTCAGAAACATGAGTGGTGGGATTTTATTTTCACCACTGCAACTTAGAAATCATCCCGCTGCTCACAGAAGGATTTGGACTTGACCTCCCCATTCACACACAGAAAAAGTAGGTCTCAGCACAGAGACACACATTATCAGGCAAAAGGCTGATGTACACATTGGACCTCCCCAGCCTTGGCACTTCTGATCTGAAGAAAGGATCCAAAACATCACAAAACATGGTGATGGTCCTTGTAACCAAACACCTTGCCCCAGCCTGCATTTTACACACACTTCTGAGCAAATGTTATGCACCATCTCCCCCACCTCCAGCCCAAAAAGACATTGCATTTCCATTATCTGGAGATTCAGTCTGGCTGCATCGCTTTTAGAGTCTTTTTCCATTCTCCAAATAGTGATAGCAGGTTTTAATGTCCTCTCACATTAAGGGCAGGCAGGAGGGAAGATGAAAGTTACCAGCAGCAAAGATCTCTGGATCCCACTGGTCAGCAGTCTGTGGCTCCTACTGCCTCCCATCTAGCCAGTGCTCCTCCCTGAAAGAATGGTCTGTAACTGGAAGAAAGTCGTGGCTAACTTGATAAATCTCATTCCTTCCCACTAGAGCATCTGCTCAGCTAGGTCTCATCATGCTGGGAGCCTGGAGAAGTTAATGTGTCCCAGCATGGTCTCTGCCAGACAGCCCCATGATGCCATCCCTGTGGCGGGCGCAGAGCCAGCACATGGACACAGCAGCTCCTGGCATCCAACTCTACCTCTTGGCACACAAAAAGGCTTTCCAGGCAGCACTGTGACCTCCAGAGGGTGGGAGCAACACACTCCTGTGGGTCACCCTTGTGGGTGAAGGAAGGCCACTCCATTGCCATCTTCATCACAAGCAAATTAAGTGTGACCTGTCACGGGCTAACGAGGCACCAAGGCTGGGGAGGCAGGTCCAGAGCAGCCAGATGGCCAAGATGAGGATTGGCCTTGCAGCAAACACACGCCCTGGGTCTGGCACAGCTACAGGGAAATGGGTGAGTCTGGACAGGCTGAAAACACAGGGGATGCAGCTGAGAATTAGAGGGTTTGGGAGCTGGTGGAAGAATGGGATGGGGTAGGGGCAGGGATCCCAGGGTTTTTTCCACTTCAGATTCCTCCTGTTACTATTCTCTGTCTTTGTTGCTCAGCTATGGGTCCAAATTCAATGTCAGAAATAAATGAGGACTTTGAAATACAAACCAGGAGTGGTTTCTGTTCTTTTGGCAGGCAATACCAAAAGGGCTTTATCCAGTGCTGCCTGGAAGCTCTACTGGTGCAAGGATTTTTCCTCCCCACCCTTCCTGCTCCTGCTTTTGCTCCTCTTGTGTCCCCTGCTCCTCCCTGGGCTCTGGCCTAGGCACATGCATCCCAAATGCACAGTTTTATCGTTTATCTCTTTATTGTGACACAATTTTTCCATGTGTTTGGCAGTTGCCCTTGTAGTAGGAAGCCTGCAGGGCAGAGCAGAGGGATGCTGCTGTCCCTGTCCTGCTGCAGGCTGGCCTCGGCACCCTCGGAGGTGGTGACAGCAGGGACAGGCTCTCCCAACTCACTCCTCAGTAGCTTTCTAGGCACTGATGGTTTGTCTTGTGTAAAACCCTCTCAGTGGAGAGGGAACAGTGATGACTAAGTCATAAAAATCCTTCCTCATTGAGCAGGCTGCTCTACAGGGACTGGCTCCACAGTCAGGCCAAGTGGGGTGGCTTCAAGTGGAAAGTCTGGGTTGAGGGGGCTGCTGCCCCTAAACTTGGAAGGAAAGTAAGGGCTTGGCAGCACTCAGGATGACTCGAGGCGACAGGACCAGCAGCAGGCCTTCCTGTAGTACCAGTGCGAGCACAGCTTCACCTTCAGCACCAGTACGCAGTTGGCCGTCGCTTTGTCTTCACAGGCATCTTCTGGGGAGCCGAAGCACACACAGAAAGGGTTACAAAGGAGCTGTGCTTCCCCAGCATGGACATCACAGACAAAGCCAAGGGCTCCTCCACCTCCCTGCCCTGCCAGACGTACCTGGTGCCTCCGTGGGGCACGGCTGGAGTTGGCACGTCTGCCTGGCCTCTGGTTTGGCAGAGGGGTCACAGCCCTGAGCCAGTGCTTCCCCCTGGTAGCACTTCACCTCCCGCAGGCGCACACCAGCACCACACGTCTTGCTGCACTGTCGGGGTCAAGAAACAGCAGAGAGAGCATGAGAGGCATTTTCTGGTTTTCTATAGCTCCCAAGTTCTTTGCTCTGCTGAGGTCTCCCAGTCCCTGCTTTGGATCCCTGTTCTTGAGGAGGTTTGGGTCAAGTGCCACACTGATCTCAAACTTACTCTCCCTTTTTTTTTTTTTTGCTGGAGGAAAGCATCCGCTGATGTTGGGGTTGGGGCAGAACAAGGGAGAGTTTCCTTTTCATCTCTTCGCTGCAGCTCAGAAATATTTTTGTTTGGAGCATTGATGCTGTGACAGAAAGTGGAGAAAATGGCTGCTATAAGCCAGACACAGCTCCCCAGCCTTCCCATACCCTAAATGTTCACTGGTTTCCCTCTTAAGGGAAAGAGGGAAAGACAAAACATAGACTTCTGACAGTGGAGCAGACATGGCTGTATCCTGCATGCCTGGAGTGTTGCATGCTGTTCTTGAGGCAACAACCTCCATGCTTCAAGATTTTCTCCAGCCAGTTTGTGCCAGTCTCTCTGCTGCCTGTTCTGCAGAAGAGCAGAACTTGGGGTCTTATCGAGACTTGACAGATCCTTGGCAGAGCAGAACTTGGGGTCCCATCCAGACCTGGCAAATCTTTGGCTGCCAGAGAGCCTCGGCACAGGTCCTGCTCTACCAACCAGGGCTATGAGGTCTCCCCTTCCCCTTCCTCACCACCCCCAGCCCTACCTGGGACCAGGAGGTGGTGAACCACGTTGAACATGGCCTCCTGAAGCAGACAGCTTGTTCCTCAGGTTTTGGAGAGGTCTCACAGCGTTTCTCAGGGTACTCCCTGTACAGCCCGTTCTCCAGGCCCACGCACAGCACCAGCCGGGTCTTCATGCCTCGCCCACAGCTGGCGTCACACTGTGAGGGAACAGAGCAGCCTGGTAACAAATGATGCTCCAGCTCCAGGCAAGAGGGCATTCTGCTCAGAAGGAAGGCTTAATGCCTGTGCTAACACCAGTCTGACAGAGAGAACTGCTGCCCAGGCCACAGGAGTGTCTCCAGATTTCCCAGGGAGCAGGGACAGACGCTGGTAATTAGTGTTCAGCTGAGTTCACCTTGGCTGGCCTCGAGAGCAGCTACCACAGGGTGTCTGGAGCAGCCAAGCTAAGACTGCAAGAGGCTGTTTCTGTCTTATTTTATGTGTATCTCTGCTCTGAAAATCCACATAGCATGTGCATGTAGCAACCTACATCGTGGAGTACTGCCAAGCTTTGTGTGGGCCCAAGGGGCCCGAAGTGGTGCAGTGCAGGTGATGTGCACAGACAAGCAGTGCTGAACCCAGAGCTATGCAGGCTGAGCTGGGAGGGCTCTCTCCCTCAGGACACCACCAGGAAAAGCAGCAGGAGGCAGGATCTGCTCCCTGATGCCCATGCAGGCAGTTGCCAGTTTGAGATTTCATTGCTTTGAGTCCTTCTTCACCACAGCAGGGCCAGCACAACTGGCTTGCATCTGCCCTTAGTCATCCTGAAAACTCAGTGCTCACCAGTGGAGAGAACACAGCAAAGAAGCTGGCACAGGCAAAGGTGGGGAGCTTAGCTGGTCTTTCAGAGCTCTGATGAGTTTCACAGCCAGGTCACAGCTGAAAATGGCACTTCAGGACTGTGTGTGACCCACACAGAGGGTCAGAACAGAACGGCCAGGTTTAACCAGCCTGTGTTTATTACTGGTGCTGGAGGAGGCTCAGCTGAATGCAGTCAGCAGCTATTAAGGGATCGAAGAGAGGCTTAGCCATGATTGGAAGGAAGAGGGCTTGGCTGCTTCCCCTATTTCCTAGAAACCTTCTTTAGTGCTATACAGATCCATGTTTTGCTCAAGTCTTCAGAGAAAAAGCCCAAGTCTCACAACTGACTCAATGTGTTTCTTTGGATACTCTGGGATTTGGATCAGCATGTATGGGGAAGCATGAAATCTTTTGGCCTTGAGCAACAGAAACAGAGTAAAAAGATGTGCAGAGACTGATTGTTGGGTGGAACAGAGCACCTGGACCACATTCACTAGACTGTAATCCCTGACACAAGTACACTATTATGGTCTGGATTAAGGATCTGGTTCAGGATGTGCATGTGGTTCAGGTTTACCTCCAGCTCCAGAGAGGAAGCTGGTTTTGTTCAGACTTTCTCTTTACTGGTGGGAAACTCATGTCCTCTGTGGGGGTGAGTGAACAAGGCTCTGCTGAGGAGCCAGGTGGGAGACCAGTTTCCTCAAGGTATTGCTGCCCTCCCGTGGAGCTCCTTGAGAAGGCAGCAAATGCCACAAACTTTGGGGTTTTTATGGGGTACGGCAGGGACAAGCTGGGCTATTTGCTACTCCTCCCCTCTTTCTCAAAGGAGCTGGGACAAGGATACAGATCCATGTCTGGAGGTCACGCTGTACAACTGTGCTCTGCCAAGGGAACCAAGCTCCCACCACATCCTGTGGGATATGGGGTGGAAAGGAGGTGTGAGGACACAGGGCTGGGTTTGGCTTTACCTGCTCCCACTCCTGCTCCACCCAGTGTGGGGGACAGTTCTTGTCTCCACACGGGTGGACAGCCAGGGGCTTGGTGGCCGGGTCACACTGCGAGCTGGAGATCACCTTGCCCTCCAGGTTGCGACACGCGACGAAGCGGCTCATGCGCCCCTCGCCACACGAACCTGAGCACTTGGAGAGCAAAAGCCATTTAGACACATCAGAAAGCAGGGAACTGGAGAGGTCAGGGTTGGTGGTGCCAGCAGAGTTGAGTCCAGAATCCAGCCCTGACACTGGGACTGTTGCACTGGATCCCAAGGGGCTTTAGAGGTTCATTTAGTCAGGGGCTTCCATTCTCCAGGTGCCGTGAGCTTCCCAGATTATTGACTAGAGCTCAGCTCACAGTTAACCAAAATATACAGCAAGGAGAGGCAAAACCAGAGGTTATTTTAGTTGCTGTAGGTTGACCTCTGCCAGAAGAGAGCCGACAGAGATCTGCAGCCTATCTGCCCAGCTGCTCCCACCCTCCAGCCCAGCGCCGGGTGCACGGGGCGCAGCAGACCGGACTCACGGGGCCCCAGTCGGAGGCGGTCCAGCGGCGGTCGCAGGGCGGGCCTGTGCACTCCTTCTCGCCGCTGGGCTTGCGGGACTCGTCGCACAGGGCGGCTTCCACGGAGCAGCGCACCTCGCGCTTCATCGTCCCCGCCGTGCCGCACCGCGCCGAGCACTGCGAGGGCCACAGCGAGTCCGTCACTCAGAGCGCACAGCAAGGGTGGGGAAGCGGCTCTGCCGCCTCCTGTTTTCCTCCTGCTGCTCTAGGAGAGAGGGGAAGGGCCCCAGCACGGAGAGAAAAAAGTGTGTCTGCCCCTGTCTTTGCTGCTTGTTTATTTTGGGATCTAGAGCTCCAACACATCAATGGGCTGATGCCTGAACTGCTGTTCCAAGTCACTGGGCCACAACCAGAGCAGTCAGTCAAAGGGACGGCAATAGGCTTTCAGTTTTTTTGTATCTCCATGGTACTGTTTCCCAATTGCCCCTCAGTTAGGATCCTCCAGAAAAGGATACTTTTTTCTGGCAGGGCTTTCACTTGGTCACTGTCCTGCTTTAGAAGTGACCTTACAAAAAATGTTTTGCAATGGAGTTTGTCTGCTGAGCAGTGCCAGAACAGGGCAGCTGCAGATGCACTCCTTGTTTCCCCAGGGTGCAGTCGGCCAGGGGCTTCCTCAGCGCCCAACGCCTGCCAGCCACCTTCCTCCAGGCCCACCCCAGCCCTCAGAGCTGCTCAGCTCTGGGAGCAAAGCCTACCTCAGACCACTCAGAGAGCTCCCACTGGGGCCCACAGGCCTTGTTCTTGCAGGCTTTCCTCTCCATGGGCCTGGCCAGCCCCGCTGCCTCACAGAGGTCATCGTAGACGGAGCTGTCGAAGCCCGGCGCCAGCATCTTCCAGCAGCGCACGGTGCGGTACTGGAAGCCCTCGCCGCAGGTCCGGGAGCACTCGCTCCACCGGCTGGTCTCCCACCTCCACGAGCAGAGAAAGCACAAAGGAACACCCAGGTCAGGGGGACCAGGGGCATGGGGTGGCAGAGCTGCACCTGCACACCCTCACCCAGCAGCTGCTGCTGTGGTTCTGCTCATCACATCTGAGTAAATGTGGTGCTGGCCTTTGAACCAGCTTTGCCCTTAGCAGGCAATTCAGGTCCCAAATTCTTCCCCTCTTTTTGCTTGTAAGGGGTCTTTTTAGTTTAAGCATACTGTTCAGCCCAAAAACAGCTGTATGCCTTGAGCAGAAAATGATCCTTAGATATCTCCCTGTGGACAGTTGATGTCACTTCCACTCACCTAGGCTGGCAGTCTCTCCCTGTGCAAAATTCGTGAGTAGGCTCTGGTCGGGTCAGGGCATCACAGTAGGATTCATCCACCTCCACTCCATCGTAGCGCACACACATGGCATAGGAGGTGCTGATACCTGCTGGGCCAGCAACACCCTCAGCGGTGCTCCATCAGATCCAAGAGCCTCCTCCCATCAGCATTACATAGCTGGAGTGCTCACTGCATCTGAAACTCTCCCTGTCATATAAAGAAATACCAGGATTCTCTCCCTCAACAGCCCAAAAGGACCTCACATGATCAGTCAGCTTAAGCCAAACCTACCTGAAGTGCAGGTGGAGCTGCAGGGGGCATAAGCTGAGACTTTCCACCGATACATGTCAGCCAAGCTGATGTCGTCATGGCCCACGGGGCTCACATCAAACTCATTGCTGTGGAAAAAGGAGGTGGTGTGAGCTAAAAATGAAAAAAATTGCTGCAAATGTGAAATGTAGGGAAATTCCTCCTTGCTGTCTTTGAAGATGGAAAGAAAGCCAGTGTTTCTGCTTTCCATTTCCCCCAGCTTGGGCAAGTCAGACCACTGATGAACAGAGAGTACAAAGCCTTGATGCACCTCCTGAATTCAACTAGCAAGGAGGAAGCATCATTCATGGTGAGTGTTGTGTATATATCATGGTTTGCCAGCCACAGGGGTGCCCTCAGCCTCAGCTTGTACCTCACCTCAAGGCATGATTTGAGTTGGGAAGGGAAGCTCAACCAAGGTCCTCCTCATATTATATAATGCGGTGGGGAGAGTTCATATGTGGCTTGCCAGAAATATTTAAAAACTGCTCCTCAGTCTCCTACCAGATGTTTACAGATGTTTCAGAAGCTAATGTGCCCAGAGGAATGGGACAGGAGGGGTGTGATATGATGGTATATGTGTCTATGTGACATGCTATGGATTCCTGGCCTTTTTTACAGCCACACCAGGTCCTTCAGCACCCATTCAAATGGACCCTGAAATATGTTCCAGGAGCTCTGTGTCAGGCCAGTTTTAACAACGAGTCATTGGAGGAAGCACCTACAGCAGCTTCCATGGATAGACACTGGTGAATGGGGACATCAAGGACAGCAGGGGACTGGCTTGGCCCTCCCTCCCCAGCCAACCATGCTCTGTTTTGCCCAGGAAATCAGGGACCACCTCTCAGTGCCAGGGGCTCGCAGAGGCTCTGCCTGGCTGATGTCAGCGGTCGGGCTGGCCCCGAGCAGAGGGCTCTCCACAGATGCCATCATGCTGTTGTTGGCTGCCTCCCCCTGACTCCCAGCAAACAGCTCCACCTTCAAGTTCTCCAGCGAGTTCTTGCGAGCCAGGGCTCTGTGGAGGCCCTGTGGCCAGCGGGGCCAGAGCCCGGCCGTGGAGTTCCTGGGGGCCAGCCGGGCTGCCAGGGGCTGCAGCTCCCTGCAAAAGGCAGCGTTGTGAGGGCCGCGGTGACAGAGGCGCCTGAAGAGACGGAGCCTGGAGGATGTCACGCGGCTGTTCTCCGACAGCTCGGGTCTCCTCACGCTGTAGGGCACAGCTGTGCTGATGGAGATTTGGTTGAACCTGAGAGCTGGAATTAAAATACATGCTTTAACTATATGGGATGGCTTGTACTTCAGTGTGTGGCAGTTAACAAGGCAAAAAAACATTCAGTGTTCAGTCTAAAAATCAAAAATTTTTACCAGGGAGCAACAGCAGGCTTTAATTACCCTGGCCAACCCCTCACTCTGTCCACCCACAGCTCTAGAGCCCCATTTAAGCTCCAGTCTGGGCCTTCAGTCCTGGGCTGCACAATGTTGCACATGTTCTTTATTCCTGAACTGTTGTATGGCTCTCCCAGATCGACCTCGGATTTGACTTGTCCCCTTCCTGTCCCCGGATGATCACTGGACTGTTGCTAGGCCCTGTTGCTGTCACTGCCCTGCCCGCCAAGCCCAGGCACCAAGTGGGTGCCCTGCCTAATCCATGTTACAGGATCACAGAACCACAGAATGAACCAGGTTGGGGAAGACCTTTGAGATCATCAAGTCCAACCCATGACCTAACACCTCCTGTGGCCTCCTTCTCACAGCCTCCCCTTCCCTCACTGGCCCTTGCTGCTCTCTGACAGTCTCCACCCCACTATTTACCATCCTGCCCTCCTGTTCTCCCTGATGCTAAAGCCACCTCAGATTTCAAGACCACTGCAGAATGTCTGCTTCCAGTCAATACAACGCGGGAAGGAAGAACAAAGCAACCAACCCAACTCTGTTTCTCCACCAACAGCTGCTGTTGCCTCCTCCTCCTCTTCCTCTCCTGCTGTGTTTGCATGATAGACCTGTCTGATCTGAAAGTCGTACTTCTCCTTCTCTTCACTTTGTTCCCAGCCCCAGTCCTGGGTCTCACTGGTAGAGTTGGTCTGGAAGAAGTGCGGAGGACCAAAGTGTAAATCTTCTTGCCCTTCCCTTAGAGGAAGCTGCTCACTGGTGTCATCAGGTGACAGGGAGAGCCATGTGGCATTGAAGTCTGTCTGAGCAGCTCTGGAGTTGGCTGGAATGGGATGGCTCTGGCTGGTCACTGGTAGGTGGTGATAGAGAGGCCTGGCAAGAGCAGGGGCTGCAGTTCGGAGAGGCGGTGTCCGTGGGACAGTGTAGTCATAAGTTATGTGAGGCATTTTCCCATTAAAGTTATAGTACTGGAGGAAACGGGGAAAGAAAACAAAAGTGCTTTTATTTTAAGGGTGTGAATTTTCCAAAAGCCTTTTCTAGCCACGTCTGTTTGGTGATGGGCGTTAAGAGAAGACGGCATGCTCATAAATCCAAAAGGAAAGCCCCCACCCACCTGTCTGGCTTCTTCAACCCACCTACACTCAGGTTTGGCTTGGGAACCAGGTTATACTCCTGTTATCTGAGGGGGCCAGGCAAGACAGGAAAGCCTAAAGCTGGTTCCTCACATACCATGGCATTCAGAGACTGGTTAGTGGGCCCATGAGCTATGATATACTCCAGCCCATCCGAGTTCAGGCTCGAGGGCCGCCGGTACTTGAAGACGGTGCCAGCCACCCTGAAGTTCTGAGGGTGGTCAATGGCAGAGTTGCCGTTGAAGAAGAAATGCCCGGATTCATCCGCAAGTGCTTCAAAGAGAGAGAAAACAGACAAATGGGACATTCTGCAGAACTTGGGCAATGAGAAGAGCAAAGAGCCCACAAATGAGGAAAGCCCAGCAGAAATAGAACCCCAGGCCCCGCCCACAGCAAAGTTGGGTTCCAAGTGTTTCTCCTGGCACTGGAGATGTGGTAGCCTTGGTTTTTGGAGAGATGAAGCACCCACATAGCTACCCTGGAGGAAATGCTCTCAGTAGTTCTCTCACAGCATAGGTGGGAGTGCACAGAGCCTCCTCCCACCTCCCAGGCAGCTGCACTGGGGTCTCCACAGCCATCCAGCTCCTCTGCTCACCCAGGATGTTTTCTGTTTTCCTGCGCTCAATGATGAGGATGTCTGTGGCACCAGCTGGGATGTTGGTGATGAATACATAACCTGAGTAACAGAACAGAACATGAAGAGACCCCAAGGGAAGAATAAAAATGTCAGGATGGGAAAAGCAGCTCATGGGACAAGTGTGTATGCAGGGAGACAGCACTGCCCTTCATGAGCAGGGTGCCAAGGACCTAAATGCACGTTGCACCAGTCTGGGAGCTCTCATCCCAGATCTCCTCTGAAATCCCATTAACAGATCACCATTACGGATGTCAGTCTGAGCACTGCTGGGTTTGGAGTGGGGAAGGAACTGCACAATGAAACAGTCTGGCTTTGGGGGTGTGGATGAATATGCTTTCACACTCTTTCTGGCAAGAGCACAGAAAAAAACTTAGTAGTGATCAGGGCTGATGCTGAACAGAGGGTGGAAAAAGACCATAAGTCCCCTTAGCTCCTGACTCCATGGAATTTGTCTCAGGAGTAACATAAAAATTGACCTTTAAAGGGAGAGGAAATAAGAGGCTTTAAAAGTTGCATGGTTTGGCAGTTTGTCTTTCCCACTGGAAATGGAGATCCTGTATGTTCTGTAAGATATTATGAGGGCTGGAATGGGAGGCCAAAATTGCACCCATACTGCTACAGAGGGTAAGACCATTACCCCTGGCCTGAAAAGGGGCCTGAGTGCTTTTCTAGGCTGCTGTTTATAGGCAGTGAGGCAAACCAGTGAAACAACAACAGTGTGAAATATTGTTCCAAAACATCCTCAAACCACAGCTCGTTAATTACGAATGAGCATACCACACACAGTCCATTCCTCTTGTGGCTGGAGGACAGGGCCACCAGGCTGCAGGGAACCTCAGCCTGATTTCAGAGGGGACTGTCCCTCAGCTGTGCCAGCCACAGGAAAGCAGGAGATTAAATGCAGGTTGAAAAAATGCTATGACCCTCATCATGGCTTAAGTTTCAAATGAACACGTAGCACAAATAAAAGAAGATTCATTGATCTCTTCACATTATCTGAGGTGGGCGAGATGCCAAAATCAATAGGAACAAATAGATCCCCAGCTGCTTCCTATTCTAAACAGGTGAAGGGAAACCTTACCAGCCAAATATAGAGCACATCAAACCCATCTCCTCTGATGATTAAGTGAGAAGGACAAAACACAGGCGTTTAAGCAGGGGTGGTGGCACTCCCCAACTCTTTCCACCAAGCAGCTGGGAAAGCTCCTACCCACGTTCAAGCCAGTCCCCCTCTGTGCCAGCTGGTGGTAAGAAGTAGCAAGTGAAGTCTCCAGACTGGTAGCAGGGAGTACCTATCTGTGAGATTGCCTTTCGGAAGGTGCCCGAGACACGGTGGCAAGTGCTGCCGTCCCCTCCACACACCCTGCATCTGTCCATGGTCCGGGGCGAGTACAGGCTCCCATCGCACCCAACTGGCTGCAAAGCACAAAACAAGAGAGGGTTTCCTGGGGCCAGCTTGTCTCCACAGGGTCTTTCCCTGTGCGCTTTTTTTGGGAGGTTCTGGGGGGTAGTAATGAATGAATCCAATGCAAGGCCTCTGTTTCAATTCCCTGCTGGGACCCCTTGGCTTTGCGATGACCAGGAGGT
The DNA here is from genome assembly GCA_003676055.1 of Chloebia gouldiae. Lineage (NCBI taxonomy): Eukaryota > Metazoa > Chordata > Aves > Passeriformes > Passeridae > Chloebia > Chloebia gouldiae. The sequence goes on from QUSF01000010.1 coordinate 26,047,990, forward strand.
CCAGCCATGCAATTAAAATCCCAAATTCTCTACTGCTTCCTCCCAGACCCTCACCTCACATTTCCCATTGATGCAGACCCCTTGATAGGTCCTGTCCTTGCAGGAGGTGCCATCCTGTGCTCGGGCCATCAGCTGCCTCTCTCCACTCCGGGTGGTACACTGGAGGTCACACGGCTTGTTGGAGATACTGGTGTAGTCATCTGCAGGGACAGAGGCACAGGGTCACCAGGCTGCTCAAGGTGCCCAGAGATGGGCAGCAAGGAAGGGGACCTTCCCCTTGCCCCTGCTGATGGTTTGATGTCACCTTGGATGTTCCTGCTACTGGCAACGACGCCCCAAGGCCACGGACCATGGGCTTTACAGCAGTGAAGAGTTCACGGTGTGAGGCTGCACTGGGGACCACACCCAGCAGAAAAACTTTCTGCTGGCAAACCCTCTTCATTGCCATGCCCTTGTAGTGCCATCACTCTGCCCAATATGGGAATGTGCATCAGCAGATGCCAGGCCATAAATGCACAAGAGCAAAAAAAGGGCTGTAAGAGGGGCACGGACTGTGTGGGCTGGTAGCCAGCTCTGCCCTGTTCACCTGAGCAGCTGCAGGTGCAGATGTTCCATGTCCCCTTGGCAGCTAATGGAAAAACAGGTGAGTCCAGAAACAGGGTAATATCTTAGGTGAACTCAGTCTGTGCCTCAAGGGACAACTGCACACCCATGTGATGTCACTGTGTAGGAAATGGATCAGCATCCTGTTCAGAGCAACACAGAGCAGCCAGGAGCATCCGTCCCTTGTCCCCTAGGGCTTTACTTTTGTGTGCTCAAGAAGATCCTGTGGGTGTTTTTGTGTGTGAAGATGTGAAAACCCACCTGGATAGAGGGGCATCCAGTGGTAATAGCGCTTCCCAAAGGCTTTGGCATTGAAACTGGAGCACTGCTGCTGTTTGAAGCTTGCTGTGTTGGCTGGGCAGGGCTATGGAGGGAATAAATGCAATCAAAGAGCTCCTTATCTCACAGCCATTCTTGTGACAGCTGCTTGTCCCTGCTCCATCCTTGCAGGATGAAAATGCCCTTTCCATTCTGGAAGGAATTGGTGATGGACTTGGAGGTACCCTAAGAGAGGCAGAAAGGCCAGGCCTTCATTGCCCAGGGCCTCTCAAAGAGCTGTGTTTAACAGCCCTGCAAAAATCCCTTCCAGCAATGGGAAAAGCAGCAACAGGAAAAGCTGGAAAAACTTCATCCCTCCCCTCACCCCACAACAAATATGCTTTTACATCCTTTTGTTCCATCTCCCAAAGAACAGAGCCCATCTCCCACATGCTCAAAGGCACATCATCCAGCCCAGGAGAGGATCATATCCTTGTCTCCATCCTGTGAGGGACCAATCCCACCCCCAGTGCTGGTGATTTTGCAGCTCCAAGTAGGACCCACTGAGTCCCACACCCCCCAGTAAGGACCAGGCAGAACTGGAAGTGGTTCTCACCTGCTGCTGGCACAGCTGGTAGTGCTTGGCTTGACCAACACACATGGTGCTATTTGTTCCCTGAGGCATCTGGAGCCTGAAAAGCAGAAGTTTCCAGACATTAGCTGGAAGTCTGTGAAGTACCCAGGTACTGAGGATGAAACAGGAATCAGACCTAAGTGGGAGAAACAAGGCAGGTGTTTCATCAGAGCAGAGCTTTCTGGATCTAGACTGGCCAACATCTCCTCAGAAACACATCTTCAATGCTTTTAGGTGGGCTGTGATTTTAGGCTGTTCTTGTTTTGAGGTAGGTTGGGCAGACAGGGAGGTAGGTTGGGCAGACAGTATTGGCACCCCTTCACCTCTGAGCTCCAAAAGGGCTGATATGACCAAAAGACAATAGAACCTGATGGTCCATCATTCCTATGGATGTGCCCAGGATTTGCAGTGACTGGGGGAGGTGATTTCAGAATCCACTGTGCAATAGGCAGAGACACTGTGCCTGTCAGGGGGACTGGCCACCCCAACAGATTATCAAAGAAGGCCTGGTATATATGAACCAAAACCATAGGAATTTCTCAACACTTCAATCTTTCACTCTGGCCAACATGAGCTGTTTGGGAGACACTGGGCTGACGCAAAGACAGAATAAATTCTTGAAGGCTATGAAGATATATGGAGAGTGGCTGAGACCACAGGTAAAGGCAATGCAGTGATTATCTGCAAAATAATTTAGGCAATGTGTAAAGATCTGCAGCAGACAATATGTTAACAGCACTGGGAACTGAGGATACAAGGAACAGCATAAGCATATTCAGGCTGGCCTGGCTGGAGATACTGCAGCTGTGTCTCCAGAGCAATGCTTTACATGACACAGGCAGAGCCTAAATTTGCAGTAAGATTTCAAAAGTACCATGCCTTTCAGAAGCAGAGGTTTCCTGCAGACTCAGGCAGAAATTGCTTTGTGGCCATACCTGGTTCTCACTTAAGCCATTCACCTTAAAGCTGCAGAAACCTTTGGGCTGGGGTTTCTCTTTTTTTAATTCAGATTTGATCCCTGGACTAAAAAACCACAGCAAACCCTTCCCTCCCCAGCCGTGGAGTCAAGGACAGAGCTAGCATCAAATGGAGAGAAAAATCCCTCTTCTAGAAGCAGGAAAAGGACAGAAGAGCTGCACTGGCTGTAGGGGTGCAGGACAGCCCCAGGCTCCCTCCCCATTCTGTTCCCCACTGCTTTCCCAGGGTGCTGGAGCAGAGGAGCAGCAGCAGCAGAGACATCCAGGGAGGGCACAGCCAGAGGGAAGGTCCTACAGCACATCTGGACCTTTACCACGCTGTCAACCAGCTCAGCAAAAAGTTTTCTGCTGCAGGAAGGAGGGCAGGTCGGGGGCCCTGGTCTGAGCTCGCTCTGCTCAGGAGTGCATTCATGCAGAAGGAAAATCTGTGCTGCAGGCTGCCTGCTCTCATTAACATCCCACCAGCCTGGAGCAGCAGGTTACAGAGCTGCTGGAGGAGGAGGAGGGGGAATTGGTGGCAAGGTAGCCCAGAGAGGACAGAAGTTCAGGCAGCTGCAGTTCCCCTGCTCTCCCCACTCCCACAAACCCAATCCAACTGATCCCAGGACTGTAACAGCTGTAGGGGACAAATGCAGATGCTGGCAGGTGACAGCCAGATAAATGACAGAGGGGGAAAAACTTGCCAGCTCTGCAGGGAATAAAGAGAGGAAATTGTTGAGATGTGGCTGAGCTGGCTGCTGCCAGGAGTAAATCAAGTCCCCATAAGGTGCCTGGCAGTACCTGCCCACATCCTGACCACAGGAACTGGCCACAAATCAGGGCTGGGCTGGTCAGAGCAGCCATGGCAATGAAGGTTTGTGAGGGAAAGGAGAAGAACAGAGACAGCTCATAACCCTGTCATCTTCAGGACCCCAAGAGAAGACCAACCCCTGCTCCCCATCAGATAAGTCAAGCTGAGTGGGTGACATGTTCAGGGAACCTGTCACCTGCCCACTGCAGCATGCTTCTCCCGTCACCCTTCCCCACCACTGCCCACAGACAACAGCTGCCTTCCTTCCTTCCTCTGAGGCCACAGATGAGGGAATGGCTGACCCTGCAAACCCAGGAGGTTCAGCCCCAAAACACAGGTCTGGGGCACCCCATTGCCCTGGCCACGGGCTCAGGCTGGGCCACAGCTCACCTCTGTCTCAAGCAGTGCCTCTCCTGGGACATGACACCCCCTCCGCAGGACCGGGAGCAGGTGGACCAGGAGCTCCACTCTCCCCACCACTTGGTGACTTCTTCATCCCAGGTGCCAGCTCCATCTGCTGCCTCACTACTGTCCTGACAGAAACAGAGCATTGTTAGCTGGAGAACCTGGCTCCTCACCACCCAAGGCAGCTGTCCTGTCACCTGGATGCCTCCTAAAGACCCAGCAGTGGGACAAAGGTGCCAGGCTCTGAGTCCTGTGGGACCACACCAGGATCTCAAAATTAAAACTTCCCTCCAAGACTGAGTCCTGCATGGGAAGCAGGATGCCTTGGGATCTCATGGGATAGAGAAGGGCTGTAGGGCTGGACATGTGTGGCAATAACAGCAGTTGCAGCCTGGCCCCACAGCATCACTCCCAGCCTGGCTCACGAGAGAAGAGGAAGAGCTGCAGTTCTTGGCCTTGCAGGGAAGCTGGGAGTACACAGGTGTCACTCCTCAGAGCTGCATTTCCATGAATAACCTTCCCTTTGTGACTAAAGCAGCTCAGATCCAGGCTCAACATCCCCCAATAATTTTCAAGAGAGCTTCAGAACCAGAGGCTCTCCCCACAAACCCCACTATGTTCAGAGGAGGAATGCTCCCTCTCCCAGCACACCTTGCTGGGTCTCAGCCTTTAATTTTGGCAAACCTGAGTTCCTCTGGCCCCAGCAGGGTCCTTGCAGTAGGCTGCTGTTGGCTGTGCCTCCACAATTCCCAGCAGGTAAGCAATTCCATGGTTTAGTTGGGGTTTTTTCCTGGCAGTATTTTCCTGTTTAGTGTCTGATGGTCTAAAAGCTCCCAGGGACTTTGGCAAACTTGCCTTTGCAAGAACTAATCTGCTGTTTAGTGAAACACAGCTGTGAGTAGTGCTGAATGCAGCCCTGAGTTTAACACAGGACAGTGACTGGAAGGGATTTATCCAGCTAAAATGTCAAGTGTTTAAATATTAATGGACAAAAATGAATACTCTGTGTGTGTCTGTGACTCTGTGTGTGCTTTCTTAAAGCAGGGAAGTTGTGTCAGTGCTACTGTTAGCAAAACATGCTGGGTTTAGTTGGTCTTGTTGTAAACAACCCTCTGCAAAGCAGAACTGATGGATGGGAGAGAAAACTCTGCAGGGTTTGCTCATCACTAAATGTGCTCAGCTCACTACTTGGGCTGTGTCTTGGCTTTATGCTCTTCCACGGTGTAATAAAGCCAAAGTGCTCTTCATTTTGTCATGTAATTCCTGCCTGAGAACTTGTGCTTCCTCAGTGCCTGCCAACAGAACAGCCTCTGGGCAGAGGGGATGCAGCTGGTTTATGCAAATGGTTTTAAGTTGTAACTTAAATGGTTGAAAAGTGCATAGTGCCTCTTTCTGATGGCCAACTCTGCTGCAAAAAAAAAAGCACCATGTTACCTGATGCTTTGCTCTCCAGTGATTGCAATAGTTCATTTCAAAAACAAGACAACAAAATTCTTTGTTGTACTTCAGTGTTCTGGCTGGAGCTGACAGGGACCAAATGCTGTAGCCAGCAGCTGAGCTGCTCATTAGGAAAACGAAATTAAAAGAAAAATGTTTTCAAAAATACCTTTTTCTGTTCTTCCAAACTATTATCTTAAGCAATCTCCTATGAGAATTTTTGTCTCACTGTGTATTATCAGACTGTAAATGGAAATTCTGACTATGCAGCTTCCACGTTTTCAAAGGAAATAAACCAACTCTCTCATTTTAAGGGATTTTTCACCGAAAATCTTTCCCTGACCATTCCTATGCTTCTTTGTGACACATATTTCAAGGCTGGGGAGGAAGAGCTCTTCACAGCTGTCAGGAAGGAGAATCCTAGTAATTTATCTGGTGTCTGAGTGGAGAGCTCAGCACAAAATTAATTCTCCCATAGTTGGAGGAAAAACCAAAGCTGATGTCTTACCCCTTCCATGAGGCACATGGACCAAAGGCTGCAATATTTGCACAGCTTCTCCCCAAATGGCAATAAAAACATGTGTAGCTGTAACCTACAAGGTAGTCCTGCCCTGAGGCTCTTGAGATCCCAGCAGGTGAGAAGGGGCAGGAAGAGAACAAGTGAAGTGAAATAGTCTGCTCTGTTTATTTACCCCAGATACAAAGCAGGGTTTGTGTATTAGGAATGGTGAGAAGCTGTAGGCTCCTTTTCAGGGTTTCTGCTCTTGGGGTGTTTTGCCTGGGTGCAAGGAGATCAGGGATGTGGGGGCACAGCTGAGGTTTTGGGGAGATCAGCATCCCTGCCTTTGTGAGCTTCTTTCTGTGAGAAATAGGATAGGACACATCTCTGCACTGCACCTCACTGACAGGATGAAGATTTATTGAAAGATGCTAGTTAGAGAGATTTGTTCTTTTATCAGAATGTGTTCCCCCATATCCATAATCCCTGCTCCTGCTTCCTCTCTGCTGGAGGAATTAATCACTTTTCAAGCAGATTGATTTGTCTCTCAGGTTTTCCATGACCAAGCTCCCTTGCCAGACCTTCCCTAGAAGCATTTATTGTCTTGTGTAAGCAAGGACAATGCTGAGCTGTCCCCTTGGCCATGTCCCTTATGGCATGATTGCATCCGAGTCCTAGGCCTGGACTAGGACTGGGAATTTCAGGTACTTAGAGCTGGGGCAGCTGGTTCCAATCTCTGCTGAATTTATTGTATTGTCAGAAATACGTCTGCATTGACCACGACACACAAATGGTTCTTGTGTTTAATTGAAGATAGATGCATTTTCCAAAAGTCTAAATAATAAATTAAGGACTGTGGGACAGACTCCAGAGTAGATTAACTCCTAGCTTCAGTTTCCCAAGCCTCTCAACAAATCCCGAGAGTGAATTCTGGACAAATGAATCCCCCTACCCACCTACTCCTCACAGAGGGAGAAATAAAAGGGGCTGAATCTTTAACTCTTTTGCACTGTCCTGGTGATGGGAGATGCTGCAGCTGCTCTAATGTACACTTTGCTGCAGAATCATGGAAAAGGAGCAGGCTAGAAACACCAGAGCACAGGAGATGCACATGGCTCCAGCCTTTATAAGGATGGCTCTGCCTGTGTTTGGCCAAGAGCTCTGCCTAAAGGAGGTATGATTCCTTAGGTGATGAGAATTCCCATCCCTAGAAATACAAACCATATTCCAGCTCAGCCAGGTGCTCCCCACAAGAATTTCCCCCGAGGTGCTTGTGGTTTGGCACCTGGTGGTTAGAGAGCTGCAGCTTTTCCTCTCTGAGGCTAACCAAGCAATTCCTGTGCCTCCACACCTGTGCTGGAGGCCATGGGAGGGCTGCCCTCCCATCCCCTCACTGGGGGAGCAGAGCTGTGAACCCCAACCTGCAGGGAACTTTTCCAGGATGAAATGCCTGTCTCCAGACTTGCCAGTATCAAAGGAACATCACTCTCCAAGCCAGTGCTACTGAAAGCTCTTTCTGCCCAAGCCAAGGCCCAGCAGCTGCTTCCCCTCTCCCCCCTGCCAAACAAAGGCTGCCACAAGCAAAAATTGCTTCAGCCCTGCACAGAAGGGTGGGCCTGGCCTGACATCCTATCGGATTTCCAGGCGGCCTTTCTGAAGTTTGAAGGGATAAAATAAATTCTCCACCGCCTCTCTGTCATGCCTTGGATCAGCTCAGAGCTGCACTGGGTTTCCCAGAGACCTGGGAATAACTGCAATTACCGTGTCGGTGGCCCAGTCCCCTGTGTTGCTTATTGTTGTGCCTAATCTTGAGATTCATTAGAGCCTGGCTCCTGGAAAAAAAGCTGTCTGGGAAGAGAGACCACAAACATGCCTCCTTAATAGAGGAGCTGGGGGAAAGGCTCTCTCTGCAGCCTTGAGGGCTGGCCCACCACTGAAGGGCACAGTAGCTGTTGTAAAATGTTCTGCTCAACTCTGTCTGAGCATGTAGGACAACTCGAAACAGCAGCAGAAAATGAAATAAATTCTTCCCAGACCTTTTCTGAGGCCGTTAACTGTATGTCCTATACCAAAAAATTTCCACGGTCCCTTTACTGAAGGGCTTCTCTCTACAGCAAACCACACCACTTACTGAAATACTAAGTAACTTCAGATGTCTGAATGCCTGGAATGAATGGCAGATTATTATCTGGGAATGAATGACCCTGTTCAACGCCCCTGGTTTGGGTTCTCCATCTCATTCTCTGACTAAAGCTGTGGTGATACACTCCACCAGAACCCTGAGAAAAAAAAAAACAATAGCAGTTGCCATTATGCCCCGATGTTTTACAAAAGAAGTGGGGTTTGTATAAAGCTATTTCTCATCCTGTCATTGTTTTACACTATTTATGTAGACTAAATAGTCTGTGTGAGAGATGCAATACTGGAAGCATACACAAACCCAAATTTTCCCTAGAAAAGCTGAAACAAGATATCTGAGGAGTTTTTCATAGGGGCAGGTATCCTGAGGTAAAACAAGCAATGCAGACTAACTTTTAAGGGATCAGGAAGAACAGTAATCTGTGGGAAAATGGAAGGGGATCCTTGTTAAGGATGTGGAATTGCAGCAGATAAGTAACAAAAATCTGGACATATAATGAGGCACAGATGAAAAGCAAATTAGAAAACTAGTGAACAGAAGTCAGTGGAAAAACTACCAAGTTCTGTTCATAATCCTGCCATGACAGAAAGTTCACAGGCAAATGCTGCACATCATTACAAAACACTTGGTCCAAGCCAGTTAGGTCATTCCCTGCAAGCAGGATAACGCTCTTATCCTGGGGCAAGCTGCTAGAAAAGATGGAAAACTGTGAAGGGGGAGAAGGGAGTGAACATGAGACATGTCTATCACCAGGTTTTGGGGAGGCATTGAATGCTGTTAGGAAAGAAGTTAGTTTGGAAGCTGCTTGCCCAAACTATGGATTGAGGTTTTCTGATGCTCATTATAAAATATTTTATATGGACAACGGGAGGGCAGGAGGAATTCCCCAATGAGCATTTTGTGTGCTGCCTTGCACCAGAGATCGACAACGATCAGTACCAGCAACTGGGACAATTCACACCGCATCGTCTGTGATCAGATTGCTCCGCGGGGAGCAAGGGAATCTCAGGGCAGAGCTGGGCACAGCTGGTGTGTGTTTGTCCTGGGGAGCCCTCCTCCCACCTGGGAATGCCTTTGTCTGAGGTGCTGTGCAAACACAGCTGCTGGGGGCAGGGAGAATGGAGCAGCCAAGGCTTGTGCACACGTGTTGATGGAGGAGTCCATCCTGGTCGCTCCCCAACGAAGGGCTTCACATCTGTTTAGCTTGACCTGGCTTGCTCTGCCTGAAGCTTCTGACTTAGCCCGGCAGCTCAGGGTAAACAGAACGGGCAGCAGATGTGCAGGGAGGTAAAAACAAAGTGGGAATGAGACACTTGAGCATCAAAATTAAGACAAACCCCAGAACAGGAGATACTGCTGCTCTTCAAAGCTGAGTTATCCCCAGTAAATCTGCAGTGTCTGGTCTTCTCTGTGTCTAAATAGCTCATGTGGGATTGCTTTATCCCAGCCATGAGTCTGGGGGTGGGAAACCCAACCCAAAATCCTCTTCCTTTAGCAGAGCAGAATTCCTTAGGCAGCAAAGAAATCCGGCCGGGTTCCCCTCGAGGAAACGGGAGCGCCGAGGCACAATGCAGGCAGTGACCCGTGGAGGCAGGGGTATGCGAAGTTGGGATTTCTGCCGGCCCTACCACGGGAACGGGGGCGATTCACCCCGGCTGGGCCTCGGGAAGGAGATGGGACAGGCACAGGGGTCTCGCTGCTGCGGTGAAACAAGTGCCACGGGAGGAGGGCCAGGTTGAGGGTCCTTTGTGGAGGAGAGAAGAGATGAGGGGAGCGCGGGGCTCTGATGCCTGGACAGGCACCTCATGGTTAGTGGGGAGAGCAGCTGCTCAAAGTCATGCTGGGGGTGGCGCGGGGGGGCAGAGGAAGGGAGAAATCTGTTTGTTTCCAGCTCTAAACTTGAGCCAACCTTCTGCTAGGGACGAACGTGGAGGGATGAACGTGGTGGGCAGTTTCGGGCGAACACCCAGCCAGGGAACGGCGCCGCGCCCCCGTGGTCCCTCTGGTGATGCTGGGACCGTCTCGGCGCATCCTCACACCCCCATCAGCCTTTTGTTAGTGCCAGGCACGGCAAGAGGGCAAAGCCTGGTCCTCTGGGTCGGCCTGGGGGAGAGGCGATGAAACCCCCTTGCCAAGCAGCGCATGAGTGCGGGAGGGAAGCGCGAGGATCCCGTAGCACGGGAACCTGAAACCTGCGGGGACGGGCGAGGGGCCGCGGGTCGGACCCCTCTCCGTGCCTGCCCCGCCGCGGCTCCCCGAGGGGAGGGAGGACGGGAAGGAAGGCAGGAGAGAGGGAGGGAGGGAGGCGCAGGGGAGGCTCGCTTACCTTACCGCCGAGGGGGGCGGCGGCGCGGAGGAGGAGGAGGAGGAGGAGGAGGAGGAGGAGGAGGCGGCGGGGAGCGGCGGCCATGCCGCGCTGCTGCTGCCGCTGCCGCGGAGGAGGAGGCGGCTCGGCGGCCCACCAGCGGCGGCTGCGGGCGCGGCGGGGCCCGCGGAGCGCGGCCCGGCATGGCTGGGGGAGTTAATGACTTTACAACCTGCCGGGTGGCGGGCGGCGACCCGCGGCGCGGCCGCTCGGCGGGGGAGGGATGGGATGGGATGGGATGGGGCTGGAGATGGGATGGGGATGGGATGGGGCTTGAGATGGGATGGGGGCCGGGCGCTCCTCGGGCCCCGCCGCGCCCCGCCTGCCCCTCGCACCGCCCTGCTGCCGCCGCGCCCGGGGCTCGGAGCTCTCTCGGCGCTCTATGCGATCCTTTCCGAGCCCCCGCGGCGGCCCCGGCACCGAGAGGTCTCTGCGGAGCCACCCGCGCTGCCCCTCGCTCTCAAGCGGAGCGCTTGGTTCGTTTCCTCCCGCACAAAAGTCTTTTGCTGCCCGATTCCTCCTTCCTGCCCTCTGTAGGCAAGCTCTGCTTGCCAGGGCATCCCTCTGCCCGCGCTGGAGCAGCCTATGCTCCACCGTGGCTCCGTGCTAGGACAGAGCACAGCATCCCCCAGGACATGGGGAGCTGCTCTTGCTGGGATAGTGGCTGAATCACAGAATCCTAGAATGGTTTGGGTTGGAAGGGACTTTAGAGACCATCTCGTTCCACCCCCTGCCACGGGCAGAGACACCTTCCCATATCCCAGGTTGCTCCAAGCCCTGTCCAGCTTGGCCTTGACACTTCCAGAGATGGTGCAGCCACAGCTTCCCTGGGCAACCTGTGCCAGGGCCTCGTGAGCCTCACAGGGAAGAATTTCTTCCCAATATCCCATCTAACCCTGCCCTCTGGCAGTTTCACGCCATTCCCCCTTGTGCTGTCACTCCATGCCCTTAACAAACCATCACTCTCCAGCTCTCTTGGAGCCCCTTTAGGCACTGGAAGAGGCTCTCAGATCTCTTGCCCTCTCCTTTCTGGGTTGCTGTGCTGGTGCTCCGAAGGCAGCTTTTGGCAAGATGCTGCCAGCAGCCGTGCTGGCACACCTCGGCCCTCCCGGGAGCTGCCTGCTGTGATCCGTGGCCACAGGCTGTGCACAAACGGCATCAGGTGTCCCCGGCCGGGGCGGGCAGCAGCGGCTCCTGCCTGCCAGATGTGCTGTAGTTAGTACAGGAGGCGATCCGAGCCCTCATCGCTCCCGCACCGAGAGTTTCGGCCTCAAGGTGGAGGGAGGGAGGGCAGAGGAAAGACAGGGATGTCAGCAGGGGGATGTCAGCTCCTGATCAAAGCTCTCTGCCGGCAGGGAGGGGCAAGGGGAGGAGGGGCCGATCTGCTCCTGACCCAGCCGGAGAAAATGAGGGTGAGAAGCGCTGACAAAGAACACGGTCCTGCCTACAAAAGCAGGGAGGAGAGAAAAGCTTCACTCAGCTCCTGGCCGTCTTGCCATGCTGCAGCCCCGTGAAATGCTCCTCCGGAGCCAGCTCCTGCCCCGCAGATAAGAAAAATTGTGGAGGCGCACGGAGGTGGGGAAGAGGCTGTGCCTAAGAAGAAAAAGGGGCTGGCTGGCTCCAGCTGAGCCAGTTTCAGTGCGTCTGATCTTCTTCAGCCCCTCTCCAAAGCAGTGTCCGAGAGGAGCCCTGGCAGGCAGCGGGAGGCTGTGCAGCAGGACGATTTGGAGAGGGAGATTCGCCTGTGAGGCTCTGCAGGAGCGTGACGGGGCAAATCCAGGTGGCCTCCGATGCTCTCCCCTCCAGGGCCCCTCCGTGCCCCTCTCTCCTGACCCTTCTTTCTGGTCCTGCTTTCATCTTTTTCATCACTCCTGAGCCTCCTCTGCTCACAGGGGTGATACAAGTGCAGCGTGGAAGGCAGAAGGACGGTGTTTAAAATGCTGCTCTTGTCATTTCACATCCCAAATTCAGGCAGTGTGGTTGTTTCCTCGAGGTGTAGAGGAGGTTTTGAATACTCTCAGTCAATGTGGGAACAAGAATATGGGAGAGAACGGTTCCCTTGTAGTCTTGAGACACCCCCCACATTAACCTGTGTCTGGGAGGGTTTGGTAACTCAACTGATTAAATACATCTTAAATCTTGTTAACAAAGCCACCACAACTTACTCCCAGCCTCTTAATAATTTCCAATCCAATGCTCTCAATTTTTTTCCCACTGTCTTTATTCAGACCATAAAGTAAAGCTGCCACTTTCCAATTGGGCTGTGGGATAAGTTACGTGTGAGCAGACTGAGCCTGGCATGTGCAGCAGCCCTTTGTGGCCTTGCATTCAGCTTTGCCCTCACAAGGGGCTTTCCCCTTGTTGCTTCCCAGTTTCATGTGTCCTGTTAACAGAGAGCAGGTCTGTACTGCCACCAGGCAGTGTTTAAAGGATTCACAAGTTTCAGGATTTCCCCTGTGGTAGCACCCATGGTTTCATCCCAGCTGTCTTTCCATAGCCAGTGTTTTCCATTATAGGATGCCAATCCTGTTTGGGACTGATTCACACTCATCCCCTGCCCTCTGGAAGTTGCCTGGGATTACTTCAGCCTCTTGTTTCATTGAATTTGATTCCATCAGCCAACAATTTCCCAAAAAATCTTCCAGACACAATCAGGAGGTGGACCACAGGCCTCTGGAATTGAGAAGCTGTGCTTGTGGTTGCTGTTGCATCAGGTCCTGGTGCATTCTGCTCCCAACTCACCTGTCACAGGTAGCAGCTGCCTTCTCATGGGGAAAGTCTTGGGATCATAATTATAGAGGTTGAGAGTTGGAAAAATGCATGTGAGACTGACCTGGTGTGGAGAGGTCTTCAGGCACCTCTTCATTTCTCTGTATGTGTTCCTGCTGCTGCCCAGCCTGCTGGAGGGAGCCTGGTGCTTGCCCCAGAGCAGGAACAATTGGACTTTACTCTCCCTGTGAGAAGGAACCTGTGTGGTCCAGGCACTCTGCAGACACAAGCTTTGCCCAGGATTGTGGCCGATCCTTGTTTCTACCACTCTGAGCAGCCCTAAGGATTCAGCTCTGTTAACACAGAAATCAGGGGTTTCCTTCAGCCCAAGCTGTCATTGTCTGGCCAGGTCTGCTCCCCTGTGGACATTGCCATGTCCTGGTTTTTGTTTCCCAGAGGTGTCTGAGTGGTCCCTGGGCTGCTGGGGCAGGGCATGGAGCAGACCTCAAAGGAGTGTGAGCTGTGTGGAGGCTGTTTCCATCCCTTGTTTTGTGCTGTCCTGATGCCTCTGCATTGGCTCCGAGAGGATCCTCAGCTCTTGAGTGCCCTCAAGAGGGATCTGCAGAGCCTCTCCTCAGCTTCAGCATAACTGCACGGTCCAGCTACAGCAGTGAGGGGCCGGGGGGTGCCTGCCATGGCTTAGCCCCCTCTCTCTGTGGGGAACACACTTTTAAGCTGCATTATTTGAGCCTTTTCATCGCTGGTTCTTGAATCCACATCCCACAGGCTGAGGCTGAGCTCCTTTGTGTGATTCATTGTACAGCTGCTTCCCCTGCAGAGTCTGAGGTGGGAAATAAAAACAGCTTCCAGCTCCCAATATCTGCAAATCACAATTACAATGGAGGTTTTGTAGGCCAGAAAATGGCCCCCGAGTAAGCAGCCCTGTGCATGGAGCCTGTGCATGGAGCTGCAGGAGGATCAAGCTGCAGATGAGCTCACAGGGGTTAAAGGAGACATGTGGCTGAACTGGGGTCACTCCTCCTCTCTGCCCTGCCTTCTTCCAGCTCCAGCCCGTGCTGGTGCAAAAGGGTGAAAAGGGATGTGGCAGGAATGTATCTGTCACGGGGGCAGGGGTGCTGCCACTTGGCTTTAAATGCTGAGGGTGACAAAGCTACATCTGCTCCCAGGACAGCAGCACATTCACAGGGTAATCAGCACTGATTTTGTGGTGGAGCAGTCTAGGCTGGCCTTCCAGGACTGGTTTTGCCCCTCAGTTGTGCTCCTCTGTAATTTTCAAGGTGATTTTTAGGATTGTTGAGCACCTCGTGTCAACACACCTTTTTTGCAGAGATTGGGACTCAAAAAAACCCCACCAGTGCACCATTCTACCTGAGTTTGTTCACCTGCTCCTTTGGACTCACTTTTGGATTCATTTACAAGACTTAAAAAAGCAGCCTGGTTTTTGCATCACTAAACAGCATTGCTGTACCTGGGGACACTGGATTTTTATGTAAATCTTTGATGTAAGACCAAATCTTCTCCTCTGGCATCAAACAGGAGATGGGTGATGTTTACTTCTGGCAATCAATCACAGGGACATCCAGGTGAAGGCAGGTGCAATTGTTAGGGCTATTGTCAGGGGACTGAAGAAAATCCTCTGGTAAATCCTCTTTTCTTTTCCAGACCTCTCTCTGTTTAGGCTAGAGCTGGGCAAAATAATTCATCACAAAAGTAAAAGTTTGAGTGTGCTGAGGTGGTGGAACATCAAGTGGAACCAATCTGTTGAAAGGAGAAATATTTACCTTTTGTATTTCTGAAACATTTCAGTTGTCAGTAGATTTCAGTTTCATTTTTTATCATTAATTATTATGCAAACTCCAGTGTCCTTCAGCCTGGGTTGAATCCAGCAGCTCTTTGGGGGTTTGTTTTTAATTTTGTCTCAGTTGAAAAAGCTGCAAATATTTGCCCCAAACAACTGAGGAAAATGTTGTTTCGAGTTTTTTCCAGGAAAAGCAAATAATCACTTTGTTTGCACAGCTACAGCCCTGACCTAAATAAAACTTTGCCTAATATAATGATCTCTTTAGCTTAATGAAAATAGCTGAGAAAAAAGAATGGAATACAGACTCCAGTCTCACTTTGCTGGCTTCTTTCAAAATCTCACCTTTTATTTTTAAATAGAAGTCCTGTTGCAGCAGCAAGCAGATATTTGTCTTTAAAAGGCCACAAAAATATCTCTGTATTGGAAGAACTCAGGTGGGTGACATTTTCAGCAATGGGGAGTTGCCTTTGCATACCTGGGCTATGCCTTGCAAACACAGTATGTAAAACAGAGAGAGAGAATATTAAAATACATATTTCCAACTAAATAGTGGCATAGCATGATTAATGCTCTGCTGGTTCTTACATCAACACCCTGCAGAGCAGGATACAGTGTTTTCTCTCACCAAAGTAGTGTACAGCAATAGAAAAGAGGGGGAGGAGGAAGCAACCCGTGTCTTGTATCAAACCATGCCCTGAGCTCCAGCAGGTAGTTCTCATGCTTAGCCCAGGGTTAACCATGGTTAAAACCTCTGTGGTCTTGTCTTCACATCCCCAACCAACCAAAAGTCTGTTCTTTGGCCAGAACATGAACAAATAACCCTCGCTCTTCCTTCATTTTGTCCTCTCCTCAAAGTTAAGGGCCACTAATCCCCTGGGACAGGTCAAGGCACATGGCAGGGGGAAAGATGAGACAGGCTGTGGTTTTTAGGGTGCAGGGCTGCCCCTCCCTGAGCCCTTGGTGGGGCAGGTCAGCAAGGCACTGTTGGCAGGAGACCCATCCAACACCAGGGTCCAGCTGCTGTAAGGAACACCCTGATGTGCAGCTGCTAAAAACAACTGTGGTGCTGTGGATTTGTTCTTGTTTGGACACAGAGCCTGGTTCTGCAGGGCCACGATCTTCTACAGCTGCTCCTTCTGCACAGGCACATAGGGCTGGTCCCTGGGGCTGCCCCTTGGGTTATAATAAATGCTGTTAGGCTATAATAAATGCTGTAACCTGCACCTGCCCCTCCAGGTGTTCCTGAGTTGGCTGCTCTGCCCCACAGCACCTGCAAAAACAGTGTGTGGGGAAACCACAGTGTTTCCAGAACTTGGATTTCTCTTCCTAGGATGCAGAAGAGAAGGCACGGAAAGAAATTAACCTGCTTTGTCAAGGATTTTTAGTGTTAATGGCAGAGATTTTGTGTTTACCAGCTAACCCAGCTCTGCTCCTACTTGCTTTGGCAGATGCCAGAGCTCCATCTGCCTGGCAGGGAGGCAAATGTAGCCTTGGAGGGCAAGGACCTGGTGTGCTACCCTACATAGTTTGAAATACCAATGTTAACATCTACATTCATCAGTAGAAGTCACCTGGAGAGAGGCTGGCAGACAGGCTGCTAGCCCTGCACAGAGACCAGAGATCCAGGTGAAGAACAATCTGTTGTGTGGGACCAAAGCACCAGCCAGAGGAGAGAGTCACAGCCTTTGTGTGGCAAAGGGATCAAGTGGACTTGTTTTAGAGAGGAAGCATTAAATTACATCGTATTATTCATTTTTTTACCTGTGTAATCTCCTTGAGCCTTCACACTATCACAGTGACAGCAACTGTTTCATTGCTGTCTGGCTCTGGAGCTTGTTCTCTGGCACTTGGGATTCCCTCATGGGATCCTTGCAATTAGGGTAGTGTTCAAGTGCTGACAACATGAAATTTCTGGTAATTGATGTTTAAGGGATCTATGAATTGCAGGTCTGTTTGAGGATCTGGGCTTTTCCTGGTGTCAATCAGGCTGTGCAAGTGGGATACTACTGGGGCTGACAGGTCACACCCTTGACTGGCAAACTGCTTTTCTTTTTCAAGCATGCCTTCAAAATGGTGGGCTTTGAGCAATTTGACCTGTGTTCCAGCAGCTTCCTGGATAAAATATATTGTGAGACTGATGTACACAACTTTAGCAGGCTGAGGGGCAGGGAGAGATGAAAGAGCTGCTGAATCCCAGCATCTTTCTGTCGTATTAGTTGTGAATATTATTTGTCTCTTTCTAGATAGAAAGGTCCTATTTTCCCTCCTGCTTCCCCACACACTGATGTTCTCCTGTGGAACTCTAAAACACCCTCTGTACCCATCTGCCAGAAGGAAGCGTGTGTATCACTTCCAGGACTCAGCTTCCCAAATGTCCTGGATCAACTTGTACCTGTCAAACTCTTCCCAAGAACCTACAAGAGCCAAGTTGAAGAGAAGTAACACCAGTTATGCCTCTGCCTGTACCAGAGCCAGCCAGGACCATCTTTCCAACCCTCCTCGGGGCTCTGGCCATTTTTGTCCCTAGGGTTTGGCATAGCAGCCGCCCTCCTCGATGGTCTGCACCGGGTGAATGGGTAGGACCAGGTGGGAGATGCGGCTCCACAGCCCGCTCAGCTTGTCAGAGTCCATGCGGTCGTAGGAGCTGGGGGTGCTGGTGCTGGTGAACTTGGCCCAGAGGAAGTCATGGACCTTCTCCTCCACCTGCTGGAGGCTGATGTGGCTCTCCAGCACGTCCTCCTCCAGCAGCACCGTCAGCAGCAGGGCCACGTCCTTGAAGGCGGCGCTCTCGTGGTCGCAGTACTTGTAGAAGATGAGGGTGGCCCCCGCGGGCAGCAGCTCGAAGCGGTGAATCACGGCGGCGCGGCCCCCGGCCTGGAACGCCGAGCTCAGCTCCGAGTCCACCTCCAGCTTGGCCTGGTCGCTGTGGAGCCTGGCCTTGTCCCTGCCCTCGATCTGCACCGTGCCACCGTGCAGGGCGGCCGAGTAGGAGTCGGCCAGGCGGGCGCTGAGGCAGCGCAGGGTCCGCTCGCCGCGGCGGGCGGCCGTGAGGATGATGATGGCCGGCTGCGTGGGCTGGGACGCGTTCAGGTGCTTCCGCAGGAACTTGCGCCCGCGGAGCCACAGGTCGGGGCTCTGGCCCGGGAACCTGTGCTGCAGCTGCTCGAACTGGGACAGGAATGCCTCCACCGTGGGGTTCTTGCGGGGCTGCTGGGAGCTGGAGCTTGGGCTGCTGAAGCAGAATATGCACAAGCCCAGCACTGTGAGGCCCACAATGAAAAGCCCTGTACAGCAGGAGAATGACACGAGATGGGGAACAGGAGTCAGTCCCAAGTGACCTGCATTGGCATGCTGGAAAGTAGCTACAATGGCTATTTCTCCCCTCTCAGAGCTTCCCCCCTGCACTAGGAAAGAGGAGCAAGTTGGCCTGGAAAGGGGAAGGGGCTGCTGGCTCTGTGTTGTGAGATTCTCACTCCAATATGCCAGGTGAGGGGGCTGCAGCTCCAGGGATGAGGGCAAGGTTACAGCATTGTGCAAACCCTCCTGAGAAAATTGCAGCTGCCCACAAGCTTTCTTCTCTTTCCCCCTCCTCTGTTTTCTTTAGGGTTTGTGGCTGTTCAGAGCACCGAATACGGAGGTATCTGACCCAGGTATAATGCTGCTTTCACTGCCCTCCTCCATACTATGAGTGAACAAAGGCCACCATTCTGAGGCTTCTCCTCAGAAAACAGAAGGCAGCAAGGTCCAGACACAATGGCTTGTGTCCCTCTCCATAGCAAAGCAGAGTCTCCTTCTAACAGGAGAAATGTGTTGATGCAGATCAGCATCACTGTTCCTGCTTAGAGCCCTACAACAGAGCAGGGCTGGGGAGGGGGACCCTCAGCACAGCAGCCCCCCAGACCTCCCAGGACATTCCAGGACATTCACAGCATGATGACCACAATATACCAGCTTTTGAGGCTGAAGAGCTGGAGGGGAAGCTACCACTATAGGCTCAAACTGAGCCTGTGTTTAAGGGGATGTTCTTTCTCTCAAACCCTCAGAAGAGGCTGTGAAAGGTCTCGAGAGAGAAGAGTAATTAAATGTGCTTCATTACTTGCTCCTGGAGGATCAGTGCCTTCTGGTCGATGAGTAACATGCAAGGGAAGCTTCTTTTCCTCACCTTTCCACAGGAGGGACTTTTTGGCCTTCTCCTGCTCTGTGTTTTGTGTGGTGATGTTCTGCAGGGAAGACAGAGTCTCTGGGTTTGGGGCTGTGTCCCCTGCAACAGGAGAAAAGAAATGAGCCACTCACTGCTGAGGGAACAGGTGGAGCTGTAGTAAGCAAAGCAGGAGCTCCCAGCTGAGGGAATATTGCTTTGGGTTAATGCTGCCCTGAGTTTTGGCTCTCTCCTCTTGGGCTGGGCAAGGAGAAAGACAATGCAGAGTGCAGTGTGGCTTCATGCCTTTCAAAGCACAACAGGAGCCAAAGGTGAGAGAAGGAGAGAAGCCAATTAATTTCTTATACCTGCTTTGCTGCTTGACTCCAGGAAAGTGACAACAGCTAAGAGAGATCTCACCCAACTATTGCTCTAATGCCTTTGGAAAATGTAGGAAGTGGAAGAGCAGCAGTGCACCAGCTCACCTTTTGGTCTTTTCCTTAATGTGCCTTGGGACTCGCTCTCCTGTGCTTCTTGCTCTCTGAGTTCCTCTGGCATCCAGTCTGGGAGAGTAGCACTGCTGTTCTTCTCTGCCAAGTGGCCCCTGGGGACATCTTCCACACCAGTCACATCCAAATGTGTCATTTCACTGTCAGAGCTCTGCACCTTGCTTGTTGATGAGGCATCTTCCTCTGCTTTGCAAAGGCTTTCACACTGCCCATGGTGCTGCCACGTTTCCTGGTGGACAGGGCTGTCTCCTTTGCTCTCCACATTCTTATGGCCCAGCCCAGCTGTAGGGAATAAAATTCACAGACCTACACTTCATCTCTTAGCCCAAGAAGCAACAACTCTTTCTCCTGTTCTGCCTCCTCTAAGCCAAGGCCCAAGTTATCAGGCCCAAGGGTGGGGAGAGACTCACCTTCATCCACGTCTTCTTTTTCCAGAGGTCTTTCTGAGACACCTTCTCTTGTCTTGTCAGATTCTTCTGGCAATACTTCAGTTTCCTGGGCAGCTTTCTCCTCTGGTGTGGGACCAGCTGAACCCAGGAGTGTTGTCTCTCCGCCATCAGCAGCTGATTCACACACTGAAGAGCTCTCCTCTGGTTTGCAGGATGTCTCCAGCCACTTGCCTGTCACTGGGTGCCCAAATGCTTCCTGGGTGGCCTCTTGGTGCTCAGGTATTTCTTGGGTGGTCTCTTGGTGCACAGGACACTCTGCTGTGCTCTCCACCTCACCCTGGGCTGGTCCAGCTGTTGGAATCAAGAGTTCACAAGCCCAGTGAGCCACACAAGAATGCCCAGTGCTTTACCACCACCCACACCACAGTTCTGGCACTGCAGAAGCATATACTCCCAGTGAGATGGGAGAGAACAAAGTGACCAGAGGTGAGAAAACTCTTGGGTTGAGATCCAGACAGCTGAGTGAAGGGAAGGAGGGAATCAGGATGCAAAGCAATCACTCACCATCTCCTACAAGAAGACTCATGCCAGGCCAGTCTCCCAGCAATGGCCACCTTGGAAGCCACCCCCTTCTCCCTTTCTTCCCTTGCCCCAGTTTTTCTTGCTGAGCATGATTTTATATTGTATTCAACAACCCTTTTCCCACCTTGGGTCCCTGCCCAATCTTCTTCCCACTCCAGGGTATTTGCTGGGCAGGGGCAGAAAGCCTTGAGGCTGTGCCAGCACTGCTAAGCAACAGCCAAAAAACTGCTCTGTTTTCAACATTTTTTTCTCTAAACCTCCACAGTTGCCATGCTAAAGCTAACTCAATCCCACCTTATGTCCTAGGTGGGATGGGCAGGCAATTCCTTCCTTCAGTAGCAAAATATGTTACCACATTTTCCACAGATAGTGGGATTTCACAGATAGTGATGGATTTGAAGAATTCCTAAGGCTCTTGTTGAGTACAGTTATGCCACTGAACTTCAAGAATCTGCCTGAATGTAAATGATAGTTCTGCTCATGCTCTCTGTTTCTGTGCTGGAGCTGCTCTCCCAGAGAGCTATGGCAACATTTAATTAGAAACAAACACTAGAGCATAATTCAATAGAGAAATTCTGCAACTGAGCAGTGTTTGTGACATATTCTGACTCTCACGGAACCAAGGTGCAGCTCAAATTTCAATCACTATTTGTGAAAAATTGCTTACGAATGATCAAGCACTATATAAATGATTACGCTATAATTAGAATAAACACTGATAAAAAGGATGAGGAACTCCCTTCTAATTTGAAAACAGAAACAAAGCTACACTTACCACTTGTCAGAACATGATTTTTACATTCTTTGTTGCTGATTAATATTACAGTGACACTTCTGACTGTCAAGGGCAGACCTGAGCTGGTGATGGCATCACTTTATCACTGACACATTCATAGGTACTAGTCACAACCAGGTTCCTACAGAATGTGTACATGGTAGAAACTGAAACATGAGGAACTTGGAGATATCCTGCTGTTCAAGCTGGGCACAAACTGCCTCTTTCAGAGTTTTTCCAACCACAGGTGATGGAAAACTGGCTTATTATTTAAGCATCTGCAGATGGGAAGCACCAGGATGTGGGGAAGAAAGGTCTTCCAGTCTGGATCTCTCTCTTCAGCATTCCTTGTGCTGCCATCTTGGGACACAGCATCTAAACCTGTTGCAGATCAGAAACTAAAACTGAAAGTAACTTGTTCGTCTTTCACCCTTTAAAAAACGATGGCAACTTGCTTTCCCTGGCCTGGAAAAGATGGGATTCTTTTACTGATTTACTTTTCTTCTGCACAGGTTTCTCATGTCACTGCTGAAAACTGTCAGCAAAGGGATTTTCCCAGCAGATGGAGTAAGCAAAGGATTCACTTACCTCCAAGCAGATCCACGCCTGGATTCTCTTCCATTTTCTTTTTTCCCTGGAGCTCTGGCTTCTGCACTGTTCGGTTTCACTTTCTCGGACGTTCATACGGAGCTGTACCTCCCTGCTGTCCCAGAGGCTGCCCAAGTCCTGCCCCCGTCACAGCCACCATCCCGTCCTGCTCCTGCTCCGGCCAATTCCAACTACACGCCCACAAACCTGATAAGCAGAAACACGGGAGCCGCGATTCAGGGTGGAGAGGCTCCTCCTCTGTGATTCCCAAGGTGAAAATGGGCGGGTGTCGCCCCGAACCGTGAACCTTCAGCCCATGGGCTGTCAGCGCAGGGGTTGAGGCAAAGCGCATTAATCTCGGGACATGCCAGCGGGGCGAGGCAGTGCTGTCTCATCCCTCAGCTTTGCTCGCGGGCGCCAGGCCGGAGTCTGGGGCTGGGCAGGCTGCTTTTGGGCACATGGTAGCCTGCAGCCAGGCCGACACGGAGCAATGGCCCCGCTGCCGCTGCCTGCTTGCAGCGAGCCGGATCCGGCAGAAGCGCCCGCGGGCTCAGCAGTGCCGGGCCGGCGGCTGCGCGCCTCCAGCCACGACTGCCCCCGGCTAAAGCACTCCGGGACAGGGCACAGAGCGAGCTGGGCTCGCTGAGGATCCTGGAAAACTGCCAGGAAACTTTCCCCGCGGCAGAGCGGTCCGTGCGGTTTCCTGTACATTCCCGCAGCCCAGCCTCCCAAAGCAGCAGCTTTGCGGCACGGGGGCACACCTCGCCCCCAGCAGCGTCTCCAACACACGGTTTGGGGCTATGGGGGAGCAGTCGCTGCCCCGCCGCCCTGCGCTCGTCCCTCCCCTCCCTGATCCCGATGCTGACGCTCCAGCAGGACAAGGAAGTCAGCAGGACAAAGTGGAGCCGGACGCTTACCCAGGCAGGTTCGGAGCCGGTCAGGGCGGAGATCAGAAGCAAAGAGGTGGCAAGAGGAGGACAGCGCTGGCCTTTCCCCTCGCCCTCCGTCCCAGAGGCCCTTTGGTGGCAGGACAGCAGCGCACAGCCCGAATCCTCCGCTGGAAACGTGACGGTGAACTCTGCCCTTCCCTGGCTCCCGGCTGCCTGCTGGGAGCTGTAGTTTTCCTTCCCGCAGTCATGCCCGGGAGCCTTCTGGGAACAATAACTTCCTTTTTTTTTTTGGTCGTGTTTCCGCGACTCTGTGTTTGTGCGCTTTTGTTCAGGCGCTCTGCATGACTGGCGGGTTCCTGCATTCAGTATCAGTGTTGCGGATTGAAGCGAGTAAATGATAGTGAGAGCAGGGAACTGCTCTTAGAGTTGATATAGGAAAAGTGCTACAAGAAAAGTAACCCGAACATTTAGGCAGCAAAGCGCAGACTCTGGAAATGTCACGCTGCCAGTGCAGGGAGGATGGGGAGGACGTGAAATGGAGAGTCTTCAGCATCAGCCTGGGGAAAGGAAAGGAATGCGGAGCCCACCCCGTGTCCCCTGAAGTGGGGAGAGACTGCAAAGCAGGGAAACAGTCTGAGACTGTGTGTGTGTGTTAGCCCTTGGCCTCATTTAGGCAGTGCTTTTCCCAGAAATTCCTTGTTCTAACTTGTGCCTGCACAGTGGCATGTATAGGCATTGGTATGTTCCAACCTGTTCCCTATTGCCCCTGCCCAGGACACGCTTCATGGAAAGATGAAAAGCAGCAGCATGGAGCACTCCAGGGGAAAAGCAGCAGCACAAGGAGCAGCAGAACGGAGACAGGAATGCCCCTGGAACTCAGCTTGCTGCCTTTTCACCAGCATCCCCAGACAAACCCAGCAGCAAATGGCTGAGACAAAACAGAGTTCAGAAAGGCAACTGAAGCAGTGCTGGAAAGGCACTGAGTGGCTGGGAGAAGGCGAGGTGTGCTGGCCACTACACCTCATTTCTGACAGTGGCTTCCTCTGTCACCCAAAGAGCCTGGGAGGGGACAGTGGCCATGGCAGACTCAGCACATTCCCTTGTCACGATCAACCTCTCACCAGGCACAGCAGAGGCTGTAAAACCAGGAGAATGGAAAAGCAGGAAGGAAAAAACTCAGCATGGCTGATTCACAGAGGCCAAGGTCACCTTGAGGGCCCTGCTCCTGGCTGCCATCAGCCTTGCACCATGACTTGATCTCCCTCAGTAAGGAACAGCCAAGGAACAGCAGAGAGGAGCTGCAGGTGGCAAGGGTTTCACAAAAATCCAGGTCTTTTCTATCCCTCTGTCTCTAAAACCATCCAATCCCTCCAACACAGTGTTTGAGGCTGAGGGGCCTCCATTTCTGTGGAAGCACAAGTGTCACAAAACTGGTGGCAAGTGTGTGACAAAATCAGGGGGTCATTTCAGCCTCTCCAGGTTGCGAACCTGGTTCCCAAAAAGTCATTTGGCAGGAAAATTAACTGGCTGGCCTAGGGCATGAAGTCACCACAAAACTGTTACAAAAAAGGATGTTGCCATTGTTATGTTGATTTTCTTTTCCTGGTGTGGTATTTGTTACATCCTCTTTAATTTTTTGCTTTAGAAAACAATGCTCCATGTGGGTGTTCTGCTTTTAGGACTGAAAAGAATGGCAATATTTACTGCTGGTACATTAGGAGGTATCTCACAAATTATCTCACTTGCTTTTGTGAGGTATCTCACTCACATTTATGGTGTGTTAGTAAAGACTTTAGGGTATTTTCTGTTTTGAAATCTTTGTACAGAGAAGACAGGCACAGGAGTGGAGGCTGAATGAACTTCCCTCACCCAGCCTTCCTGCTGGATTGTATGGGAGTGCTGGACTCTCCTCAGTGACAGGACAAGGAGCAGTGGCCATAAACTAAAACACAACAAGTTCCACCTCAACATGAGGAAGAATTTCTTTACATTGAGGGTGGCAGAGCACTGGGAAAGGCTCCCCAGGGAGGGCGTGGGGTCTCCCTCCCTGGAGACATTCCAAACCTACCTGGACACGTTCCTTTGTCACCTGCTCCACGTGACCCTGCCTTGGCAGGCATTTTGGACTGGATGATGTCCAGAGATCCCCTCCAACCAGAACAATTCTGTGAATATGTAAAAGGGCTCTATTTGCTTAGCAACTCATTTCCAAGCTGGTCTTGAGCTGCTAGGGAGGGAGTCTAGAGGAGACCTTGTAGTCCTGTCAAATTGCACCCTGAACATCTCCAGCCATAGGAACGCTACCACATGCCTGGGCAAAAATGCTTTATCAAGAATGTAATCAAATGCATTTAAAAATCCCTGCTTACCAGTAGTGCATCTGAACAAACAGGTAAGAAAAGTGAAATGCCCAGTGAGATATTCCAGATCTGATTAACCAAAACGACTCCCACACTAAGGACCAGAGTAGTGCAGCGTTATCAGTGCCAGAGGACCTCACATCCTTCGAAGTACCTCCTTGTTTCCCCTCTCTGCTATTCAGCTGCTATTTCTGCTTATTTCACAGGCTTTTCTTCCTCCGAGAATTACAAAACTGGCCTTGTTGCGCTACGATCGGCTCGCACGTGTCAAATAACCCGGTGGGGAGCGGAGGCGCCGGGCCCGGGCTGCCCTCGGGGGCCGCCCCCGCGGGGCCCCGCCGAGGTGGGGGGGCCGCGGCCGTCCCGCATTTTTTTCACTGGGGGGCAGCAGCGGCGGGGCGGGCGTTCCGCGGGCCGCTCCCGACCGGGGTCGGTCCGACGGCACCGGAGCCGGTCCGGCGGCACCGGAGCCATGGCGGAGCGGCCGCGCTACCACGTGACGCCGCGGCGGCCGCTCCGCGCGCGGGCGGAAGCGGCGGGCGCGGGTCCCGCCCCGCGGGAAGTGAGGCCCGCGGAGCCGCCCCCGCCGCCGCGGGAAGGCGGCAGCTGCAGGCCCGGGCAGGCAGCGGCGGGCGGACGGGGAAGAGGACGGGGCAGAGGACGAGGTCGGGGTAGGCGGCGCGGCGCGGCAGCGGGCGGCATGGTGGGCAGCGGCGACGACGAGGCGGCTCCGCCGGACGGCCCCGGGTTGGCTCCGCCGGACGGGCCCGGGCTGAAGCGGCGGCGGAAGAGCCCCCGGCTGGCGGCGGCGCGGCCGGAGGAGCCCGGCGACGAGGTGGACAGCGCGGCCCAGCGCGGCGCGCCGCACGGTAAGCGGCGCGGGCGGGCGCAGCGGCGCGCGGTGGATCATGTGGTTGAGGGCGCGGCGGGGCGGCGCGCGGCGGGGCGGGCGGGCGCCGTGCGGGGGTGCGGGCTGCCGGGGAGCCCGGTGCTCCCCCAAGGCTCTCAGGCTGGTGGGCTTGAGCTGGGGTACCGCCTGTGCCCCTCACCCGTTTCTCGTTTCAGGGGACGAGCATCACTTCGGGACCCCAGACTCCCTGACGCGACCCCCTATAAGAGCGTACAGATCGCCAGGTAGGCTGGAGCTCCCGGAGGGGCTGGCGTGCCCCACGCTCAGGGAAATGTGCTTTTTTGGGTTCTAGCTCCCAAAAGCAGGTGTCACCGTGGCACATAGGTGAGGAAATCCCGCTGTGGCTCTTATCCCCTACACCAGGGATGGGAGGAGAAGCGATCCTCTAAAGGATGGGTGCATGCAGAGCCCGCTGAAACCCTCAGGTGGCTGTTTTTTGGGGACTCTTTTTTCCTCCTGCATCGCTTGGAACAGTGTTTTTCCACAGCATTCAACTTTTATTAGCACTGCTTGGTTATGAAAGGAAGGATTTAAACAAGGTTTGCTGAAGGAATCAGTCCCTCACTGGCTGTGCTCCTTACTGGGGAGCACTGCTTATGAGGAAGTGCACAGCTGGGGTTTTTCTTCCTTTGAAACACCAAGGATGCTCTGGCACTTGCTCCTGGACAAGCTGCGGTATTAGGGCTGGGTGGCACCTACTTGTTGCTTTAGTTGATTTTCATCAACTGTGTCTTTCTCAAAACTATAGCAACATTCTAACTCAGTGTAACATAGTCACATGGCTTTAGCCTGCCATTCGACCAGGAAATTGTGAGTAAATTGTACTTCCTTCCTCTTTACTCTGTTTTGGAGTGTCGCAGTGCTCAGGGATGTGTTGGGCTAGCCTGGGACTGTTCTCCTTTCCCATCTGTGTTTTTGTCACCAGGAATTGTCTGCCTGTATTCTGCTCTAGAAGCAGAATTTTCAGGAGGCATGGAAATAGAAAAATCTTACCTTGAGGGAGGTTATGAGTATTTCCTTAGGCGGGTACTGAGCTTTGTCTGTGAAAAAAACTCCTGCTCCCACATGGTGGCTAACAGGGTATAATAGGCTCAGTGTTTTAAATGTGGCTGTGCTGTTCCAGGAGGTACAGCTGAGGGTTGGGTTTTTAATTAGATGGCTCTAAAAAGGAGGCTCCTCTCCCTCCCACCCTCCCCAGCTCTTAGCAGCTGTATTGGATTTAGGCACAACAGGTGTAAAAGTATTATAACAGACTCCAATTGTTTATATAGAAGCAGAGGATTGGTTTCCCCCCCATCTGTAGATATGCAGTATTGTGCTTTTCCTGCAGAGCTTAGGGGATGGTGAGGCAGGGGAATAAGCAGGCTGGGTTGTTGGGAGAGCATAATTGTCCTGCTCCCCTGAGAACAGAATGGAAGCAAAGCCACACCTTAAGAAACTGGTTCCTGGCTTCTACTAAGAGGTTTTAAATACAGATTAGGCATCTTGCTAGGGGAGCTGGAAAGTTTTAAGAGCTTTAAGAAGAGCTTGCAGAGTTTTAAGTGCCTAAAAGCCCTTGCCCTGAATCAGGGCAGATTCTAGATCAGTGAGCTGAAGATACATGCTAGCAATCTTCATGGAAGTTGTCTTACATTGGCCTTTCTTTAGTACAACTTCTAGGAAGTGTCTGTAACACAAATAATAGTGATTGATGCCAAGAAGGGGAGAGGAATTAAGAGTAGGGACTGCCTGAGTAGCCCTCTGTAGATTCATAGATCTTTTTGGTCTTTTGGTTACAATTACTAGGGAGATTTTCCTTGTAAAACCTCACTACCTAGTGAAATACAACAGATATGTAGTTTGGCATTCCTGAAAAATAAATTAATTTGTTGAGTATCTTTGTTCTGAGCTTTGTGGGAAGTCAATCACTTAAAAGCTTTTCAAGATGGATTTAAAACATAGGGCCCCATTAAGTTGTGCAAATACTTAACTCTTACAGCTTTCTCCTATTTTTTGTGGCTTGGATGGGTCTGGTGATTTTGTTTTTCTCCTTAGTATGTTTGACATACACTGATTTGCTGCAGCTGCCAGAGCACATTAGAGAAAGGCTGTTGTCTTTGTTGAAGTAAAATTAATAAACACTAGGTGGCAAGCTGTGCATTGCCCTTGGCATGTGGTAAAAGAGCTACAGAAACACATTGAACCCCAGCAGAACCCTAGGCTCTTTAAAGAGTAAAAGGGCCCAGAGTGAATGCTAGAAAAAAAATATATACATTGTATTCTTCCCTTTGCTGTTTGCTCTGCTGATGCTTGATAGCTGTGCCAAGATCTCTGTTCCCCAACTGTTCTACAGCTTTTTATTCTATACTTGAGCTTTTTCTTGTCAGCCCCTTGATTCTGGGATTGAACTTTATCCTCTGCTGCATTTGGTTTCCCAGCCCTGACCTTTGCTCTGTGACCTCTGATATCCTACAGGGTTTACTCTTTCTAGTTAGCGATATTGACTAACCTGGGTTTCATGGCTGAATGACTCTCTAATTTGGCAAACAGCTGAAAGATGTTGGTTTAGAGTCTTCCCAGCTACCTGAGGGGTGAAATTAGGTTGCTGTTACAGATTAGGAGAGAATGAGACCTAACTAAAGGATGGCTTGGGCTCCATTTGCTTCTGTCTCTTTTCCCCTCTGCCCAATGCTGCATGAGATAGCATAATTATTGTTTGTAAGTTGAGTTCCCAAAGCTGTGGGAAGAACTCTCTATATTCCCATAGTGTTTACACTGAATCTTCTTAGTGTGAGGAATTTCTTGGCTCCTAATATTCATGTTTTTAACCCAAGACCTCCTAAAAATTGGGGTTTTTTTAAACAAGTGGGTGGTGGAGACAGCTGTATTTCTAGTGAACTCAAATTTACTATGAACATTTCAAGTCTTTGTTGCTTTTTGTTGCATTTTAAGAAAGTAACTTTTGGGAGTTCTCAACTTAGAAAATCACTGATTTAGGTCATGGATGTTCTGAAACTACAGCTTGGTCCTTCTGATTTATGATGTTGCCAATCCTCTTTTTATTCTTTTTTTTTGCTCCTGACAGGTGGCACTACGGTTTACTTCGAAGAGAATCCAGTAAAGGAAAATGCAAAGGCTTATGACAGTAACAAAACTGAGAAACCACACATTTCTGCACCATTAAAAGGTAACAGCTTTTATCAGTACTTTTTCCATGGTGTAACAAATGATTGCTTAAATGAGTTAAAGTGACAATCATTCAATTCTTTCAGAAAAGGGAGAGTTTTTGAGTTGAAATCTGAATGTATGAAAAAGGGTTTATTTTTAAAAATGGTTTAAGTGTGTATGCCTGCCTGAACCGAAGTAAATCTGGTTATAATATGATGATAATTTGCTTGGGTGAAAAACCGTAAAGTTCAAGAAAAGGCAGATTTCAACTTTGATCAATACCCAAATGTGTGGTTTTTGAAAAGCAAAACAAAAAGAAGAGTAGTATCATACCTGCTTCAAAAAACTTAGGAGAGTGGCTCTTTAATTTCTCTAGGCAAAGAAAACTAAAACTGTTCTTTTCCTAAAGAGGTGAGCTTTCTTTGACTTTAGCATGGGGAATGACTACACCAAGTAATTTCAAGGTGAGGGAGCACTTTGCTCATTACTCAGAGATTTACATTGAGGAAAAAAAGGGATAATTTTTAGCCACAGAAGGAAGTTATGTGTCTTTTTAAAAGAAGACATAAGAATGATTTGTCATATTGGCAAAAGCCTTGGTGTGAAGGGCCAAATTAAGCCTTTTCTAATGGATAACAGTAACTTTCTCCATCTCAGAGGGGTCCAAGAGGCTGTGCATGTGCTGCAGGCTTGGCTTGGCAGCACAGCAGATCCTCCTGCCCTAATAAGCTGTGAGGGTTTCATAGAAAGAGCTAGAAATATGTATGGCTGGTCTGTCCTATTCTGACCTCTGATGTGGTAACTACAAATAATGCTTTTTCTCTTCAAGCCAGGTCTCACAAGCTCTCAGAAATAAGCATTATACCCTTGATAGCTCAGCTGGCATAAAGGAAGCAGAATGGCTCCTGTGACAGTGTTGGAAACAAAAATTTTAATAAAAGGCAAAATAAAAAAGCTCATTACAGAGAAAAACCAAACCAGGACAAGAGGTTCTTGCTTCTGCTAAAACACTTCACAAAAAGCATTTACTTCTTTTCTTCTCTTCTTTTTTCTAGTGAATTGCTTAGGTGGGACTTTTTGGCTTCTGCTCAATTTGCTATCCTTAAGTTTGAGGTGAAGTCTCCCCAAGGTCCTATAAGGTGTCTTTTAACCAAATTGAGGAGAGAAACTTCTGGGTTTTTTCCCTTTTTAAGGGGACAAAGGGTAACTTGTTCACTCCATCAACAGGGGGCACATTCTTACAGTAACTGAGTTCTTCCATTTGTGCTTTTTTTTTTTCCAGAAATAAAGGCTGACTTCCTTGAGAAAAATCAAGAGTGCTACTCAACTTCTTTACCACAGAGTAAGTTAAACAAGAGAACCTAGTCTTTCCCAGTCATTGGATGAAAAGGACAGAGTTATTTTCCTTTCCTCTGCTTCTGGTTTTTCTTGTACCCTGGGACACTGTCTGGGAAGATGGGCATGCACTCAGGAGGCAGATTCAAATAGAAACTGGAGAAGGCAGCATATTCCAGTCAGAGCCTTTCTTTGAGGGTATTCAGCTTGTTGACCACAGAAAATGCTGCACTTTGTCTTTTATTTTTCTTTTTGGAGTTGTCTTATGAGGCAGTAAGTGCAGAGCATGGAGTAGAGGCATTGTGGGGTAAGCTGAGGAAAGGAACAAAACCTTCACCTTTTAGTGGCAGTGAATGTTAGTTTGTACACAAACCTTCCTTTTTATCCTTTCCCCGAGAAGTGGTGGCTTGCTGTGATTGAATTAGTTTTTCTATACTCCTGAAAAGGAGCAGCATTTTTCTTTGCTGCTCATCTAATGACTAGCTCCCAGTGTTTCAGACTTTTGGGGGCTGTTTTGTTTTTTTGGGTTTTTTTTCTTTGGGGGTGGGGGGTGCTTTTTGTGGGTTTTTTTAGTGGTTTTTTTGCTTTTGTGGGGTTTTTTTCCCTGTTGGAAGAGTACTTGAAAGAAAATGTTCATAATTCTTAGTAAAATCTTGGTCCTTGTTTCTGTCCTCAACAGGTATAAATACAGATAAATGAAGTTTTGTAAATCAGATTTCAGTCTGAAGAACCTGAAGGGGTTGCTTGGGTTTTTGTTTCTTTTTGGTTTTGTCATTTGTTTGTTTGTTTTTTTAACCATGGTGAATTCAGGAAGAGAAGCTCATCTTGATGTAGCTGCACATCTGTGAAATTCCTTTGAAAAATGAATTGATGAAGAGAATTCTATCTTGTCTGGTACTTTTACGTTTCTGTGCCACTCCAGGTGCTGTAGGAGTGCTTAGTTGTGTGCAGGGTGAAGAACTTTGGAAGAGCACTTAAAACTCTGAAATCTTTAAGGTGTCTTCAGATGTTAGACTTTTTGAATTAAGCAAGACAGAATTTACTGGGCCTTTGTGCAAATTGTGTTGTAAATAATGCAAAATTCTTAGGCAGAGTAAGATCTGGTTTTAGACTGTTTATTGAATTATTTTTTACTTTATTGCATGAGTTAGTCACCCAAATATGAAACCTGCTCTGTGCAAGCAGAGCTGTGATGTATTAGAGAATCGAGGTGATTTTGAGCTGTTAACTCTTAGAAGATTGAGATAAGCTTAGGCAGTGACAAGCTCCATGGCTATGCCCTTTTGGGGTAGGGGGTTGAAATTACAGAATAGAGCAGTTCATTAAGCCAGTTAAGCCCCAGCTTAAACCAGAGCTGCTTTTAGCACCTTCTGCAATGACATTCATACAGAAACAAGGTTATGGAGTTTATTTCAGTGTCTTTAAATAACTACTGCAGGGTATGTTTGTTCAATTTATTCTCAATAGTGCCATTGACAGTGTCCTGATTTGGTTATATATTAAAGAGCCTTCAGCTTTGAACCAGTTGCTGTTCAACAAGGAGACATAAATTCTCCTGTCTTTTTAATTAACTGGCTAAATGTAGAAAACATGCTGACTAAAAATTGCACAGTACATATTCTGGTCTCTTGGGAAAGTTGTTCATACCACTTTATGGATAATGCCTCTTATACTTTGCTGAGTCCATTTAAATAGACCAAAAGTATATTTTGAAGTTGAAACCTTGCATTTTGCTTTAAAAGCATAATTCATCCCAAGAAACTGACTGCTGATGAAGCAGGCCTCCAACCCAAGCTACATGGAGAGGGAAGACTGTGCATTTAACATATTGCTTTGTTTTTTCTATTTAGGTTTTGCATTATGTTGTTTATCTAGTGTGTCCATTAAGTTTCCATTTTTATGCCTCTCATATTCTTGAGCAAAATAAGGAAGCTTAATTGGGACATGGGATCTTTGTGCAGAAAATAACAGCTTGTTAAATCTCTTTCATTTTATCACCTTGTACTTGAGTTTTACTTGCATAATTCTTCAAGAGTTGAAAATCTTTGGGGGTGATTTGTGGTAGGCTGGGGACTTGTGCTTTCTAGGCAAGATTGTCAGGATGGCTTGGGAACTGGCATTTGGCAAAGAGCAGAGATTGATACTTGCTCTGACAGTTGAGTGAGGCTTCTCAGGCTGGTAATAGTGGTGAAGGTGTCATTTTCCTTGTTCAAGATGATTCTGTTGAGCATGGGGGGAAGAATGATGCAGAAAGAAACTGAAAACCCTGAACTTGACCCAGCCCCACCTGGGATGAGGTGACAGCCTCACCTTTGTTCTGACCTAGCAAGACTGTGTTTGCTTCAGCAGGGTGCTTTGTTACCCTTCCTGTCAGCTTTGTGGAATTTTGCATGTAAAAACATAACTAAGAACAGCTTTTCCTTGAAAATAATGCAGTTTGGTGATTTCAACTCCCAGCTGGAAGATTGGCCATAATAGTCTTAGTGTTTTTCTCATGTTCCCTTCTTAATCTCTTAACAGGCAGAAGTAAATCTCGGTATCAGTCCAGTACAGAGAAGCAGTCACAGCCTTTGGCCAAAAGTAAGACTTCTGCTTTCACTTCTGTTTCATGCTTGTGTAACATTTAACCATTTTTATGCCTTTCTAAGGATTTCAGTTCCTGGGAGTTTGTTTTAAGCTGAGGGTCCTGATTGCTTGCTGGGATATGTCATCAGCACGAAGGAAGGAAGGGTGTTGTATATTGGATAACATTTGCACCTGAATTTGAGGTCTTTTATCTGTAATGTTTACAAGTTTAAAACTGAGGCAGGGCTAGTGGTGGTGTTATTTAACCATTGTTGTGTTGCTGTCCTGATAAAAGTCAGGGTGTAAAGAGGTAACAAAAGGAATGCAGTTCTTCTTGTTTCCATGAACATTGGTGTATTTTGTCACTCATCTTACTGGGAACAGAATCCTTTTGCTTGCAAAGCCTTTTGCTCTCAGTACATGAACCAAGTGTTAATTTAACTGTTTGTTCAAATACAAAACCAAATCAAAATATCTGATATTTTGTGCACTGTTTGCTGTGTGTACTTTGTGAAGCTCACTGATCCAAAGGCCACAACACTCTCTGGTAGTGTTGACCACCTGTGTCTGAGGTCCAAAAATTGCTGCAGGAACTATTTTTATCTTAAGGGAATAGGAAAGAGAAATAACACAGAAACCATTCTGGTGCAGCCAAGTTTTCTATAGGATCTTTTCTGCAGGCAGTAAATGTAGGAGAAGCTTTGACGTTTTTCAGAGCTGTTTTAAGCTCTTAGATTTTATTAAATTGAATGGAATATTGATGAACTTTAAGAGCTCCTTTATCAGAAGAAGGTCTAATTTAGTCTTAGTCAATCTGGGAACATGTAAAAATATTCTTTTTTTTAATGTTGTCACTTCACAAAGTGTGTTGTGGCTTGAGTTCAAAACGGTGTTTTCTGTTGTTTTTTTTTTTTTTAACTAGATCATCTTTTCTATGCTTTTCAGCTACTGTACCAGTATTGAGAATGAGATGATTTCGCTGTTTCCTCTTATTTTCCCTTTACTTGTGGACTTCTGATGCCTTTTGAAACATTGTTTTCTTCTTTTTCTGCTTCATCTCTCTATAGATGACGGTGAATTGCAGAACGGATTTCACAAGATCTGGACTTTGTTACTGGTTGTTCTGTTAATTTGTGTCCCACTGCTTTATGTCCTGTGGAGTGGAATTCAAGGTGGAACCTCCTCAAGGAGAGATGCTGAAATTCTGCAAGAGTTTCGGGCCCGGATGGAGAAACTAAAAAATATTTACCAAAGCCAGGACCCCAAACTGTGGAGGAAAGCCCACGTGTCCCTTGAGAAACGTCTTAACTCTTCCCATGTGCATCTGGAGCCTGCTATCCTGCTGCTCACAGCTGGCCAGGAAGCTGAGAAGGCCCTGAGGTGCCTGAGCAATGAGATTGCCAATGCTTTTGCCTCCTCCCAGAATGCCACCACAATCAGCATCGATGGGGTGGGCAAGGCTGTGCTGGACAGTGACGCTGTCAAGCAGGAGGTGGACTCAGAGCTCAGCTCTGGCTTCAGTGAAGGCAAGAAGGTGGCAGTGGTGCATCGATTTGAATCACTGCCTGCAGGCTCCACCTTAATCTTTTACAAGTACTGTGACCATGAAAACGCAGCGTTTAAGGACGTGGCCCTTCTGCTGACAGTTCTCCTGGATGAGCAGTCGCTGAGAAAGAGCCTCACCTTTCAAGAAGTGGAGGAGAAAGTCCGGGATTTCCTCTGGGCAAAGTTCACCAATTCAGATGTTCCTAGTTCTTACAACAGCATGGACACAGATAAGCTGAGTGGACTGTGGAGCCGGATCTCTCATCTTGTGTTGCCTGTTTGGCCTGAACAGGGCCTCGCTCTAGAGGGATGCACATAAAAGTTGCTGGAGAGCACTTGGGAAAGGAGGAAGACACAAAATGTGTGTTGCAAGGCAGAACAGGGAAGAACTTGAGTGTGGCTGCCGAGCTCAGGCAGCAGCAAACCAGTCCTTTCTGTACAGAGACTTTCCACACACTGGCAGGGCTGTTTCTGCCAAAGTAACTGGGACTTCTCTAAGTAAACTATAGTGTGTAAGCAAGGGACTTGTTGGTTGTTGGTAAATTGTATTCAGTGATGCATTCAGCCTTGGTATCCTGGAGCTGAACATTGCTGTGCCTCAGTTCAGAGTCACTCATCTGCCTCTGAAGCACTGTTGGCTTTGCTGTGAGGATTCTTTTCTGGTGGTGCATAAAGCTGGTATCACTTTTGACAAGGTAACAGAATGTAAAACCATCACCTTCATCTCCCAGAATTGCTTACTTTACTTCTAACATAAAAAATCAACTGAAAATTATGATAAAGTGATGTGAGTCTAAGCACAAGCTTCTTCCTGATCCATTGGATCACAACATAGGTGTCAGCTATCTCTGGCTACTTGGAGAAGTAGCAAAAGTGCTTGAAAAATCTGTGGTCTGTGGAGAGCCTTTTAGCAAGCAGTTCTTCCTTAAATGAGCCTGCTCCAAACAGTTCTGGAGAAAGAGAAAAGGTGAGGTACAAAGGTTGCTTAAAGTCAGTAATACTAATGTCAGTTAAATAATTCCTCAGCACCTCTTTGCCTGGCTGCTTGCAGGGGTTCTCTACTCTTTTTTAAAGTTTTGCAAGTCGTAAAATTTGGATGGAAATGGTAAAATGTCATCCCCTTGTACATACTATCTCATTTCCAAACAAAACTTTAGGAAGATATAGGTTATTTCTCCTTTTACTAAGATCATTATTTTTGCATTGAGAGAATCTATTTATTTGTGGTACTTGTTATCCTAAAAAAATAACTTCTTGTATCTGTGTATAGCTGGCTGCTTGCTGTATAAATTTCTAGCAAAGAACAGATTTGCAGAGCATGCTTTTAAAATGTTTTTTAGTCTCTCATGTCAAGAGTTCCTCACAAGTACCTGTTTCTCTTGTTAAATACTTTGGGTAAAAAAATAAAGAGAATAGCAGCACTTCCATTTCATTGCTGTTGCTTCATGCTCTGAGCTATTGGTCTGTGTCCATTTGGTTTCATTGAGTGTGAAGGAATGTGTGAAGATGCTCTCAAATTAATAGGATGTGTTCTTGTAGCAGCTGAGAAATTTGGCCCATCCTTCATTCACAAGCCCTTTGAACTGTCCTGTTGCAAAAAAAAAAAAAAAA
The DNA here is from genome assembly GCA_003676055.1 of Chloebia gouldiae. NCBI lineage: Eukaryota > Metazoa > Chordata > Aves > Passeriformes > Passeridae > Chloebia > Chloebia gouldiae. The sequence goes on from QUSF01000010.1 coordinate 26,083,973, forward strand.
AAAAAGTAAAATTTTCAACCAGGAAAACCTGTTGAGGAGCTGGAGTTTCTGGCTTCTTTCTGCTAGGCAGGGTTGGGGGTGTTAAGTGGAATTGACCAAAATCACCTGAAGCATACAAAAGAGCAGATTTTGGGAGACACAGGGCTGTGGTCACTTAAGCCAGAGGTGGATTTGTTCTAACTATTGAGATCCAGCAATAGATAATGCTTCCTATTTTAATGGGCAGAAATAAAAACAGTAAGAAGACATGGAAGTGCTGTTATTCTGGATGTTTAACAGCTCAGGAAGGAAAAGATGGCATTTACATTTTGAACATTTCACTGGACAAATATTTTTTATTAAAAAAAAAAACTGTGACTTATTTTCAAATTTGTCCTCATAGCATATTTGTATATTATGTAAACTATTTTAGTAATGATTCAAAATAAACTTACTTGTTTGTTTTATAAAGCTGTTTTAAGACTTGCCCACTGAATTTTAAGTGGTCAGACTTTTTTTCCCCCTTGTTTAAATTGCTCATTTCACCTTTGACCAACTGCAGATGCCTAAAATACAACCTTTTGCAAAGTTCAGAACTTTTAAGAAACTTGAGTGGAGTGGTAGATACTGGGATGCAGTTGCATGTATTCCATAATATCAGGGCTTTTGTCTGACAGGGAATGTTCCAGGAAATGGCTGTGAATTGTCTTTTACTTGGTGTTCTTGTACTAATTCCCCAGTTCTGATTTCAGCTGGAACTAATGATAAGATATGGTTCACTTGTTTCATTAGCCCAATACAAGAGTCAGCAGCTGACAAAAGGGATGACTTCATCCTTGTTCCCCTCCTGGCTGCATGTTCTGTACTTTTGGTGTACAAACCAGTGCACTGTGAACTGACTGGAGGGACAGTCTTACTGAAAAGTAACTTTAAAAAAATTATCAGAACTGGCCACCACAAAAAAAAAAGACAAAGTTGCAATATGGAGACAGGAGATTGCATGCATATACAAATAGAACATATTTAATACGGGTTATTTTTTGTTTCTAAAACTTCTCTTCCTTGTAGGTATTAAAGAACTGTATTCTTGGTTCAAGAGAAAATAGGAAGGTGTCTCGACACTGAAGACTTAATGTTATGCTAGCCAAAGGAAAATCTTTTTTTGTTGTTGTTGTGAACTGTAGGGAAAGCTACAAAGGTGTATTTCCAAATCTGTTGTGCTGCTTAGTCTGAAAAGAGTTGAAAACAAGATTATATAGTCAGTTGCCCCTTCCATAGGAGGGGGAAAGGCTCAGGATTAGAGGACTCTTCCTGCTCTTGAAGCAGCAGGTCTGTTTGTAGCTGTTTGTGGCTTTGTCCTTAAAAGGCTCTCATTAAATATCCACAGGTACTTAATACAGATCTCATTAAGCAACTCCTACTCACCCAGAGGTGAAGAGTAATGTCTGTCTGTGTTCCTCACAGGCAGCTGATTACTATCCTCCTTGTATAATTATTTCATTGCCTGGGGCAAAAGGAGCCATTTGATGTTTTCCAAACTGCAAAATAGTTTGGCTCCTTCTAGAGAAATCTCACTTGTGAAGTTGAAGTGTCCCTGACTGTCAGCAGATCAGGAAATTAGTTTGTGACAGAAAAAAATGTAGTTTTACATAGCAAAGACAGCAGATCTGGCCTTGAGACCAAGAAGGGGATTTTCCTTCTGTGGCCTTCAGCAAAAAAACTTTTGAGTAGAACATGATCTTTTGGAGGAAGGATGAATCAGCTACACACCAAACTGCAGACAAGATTTCCAGCACTCTGCAAATTGGACTGGAAATGGTCAAAGTGCTCCTTGGGTTGTGATCAGATGGAGCTGCAGGTGGAAGGGGGAGTGTGACCCCTCTCCTGCTGTCACCTGTGGGCACCTGCAGGATGGAAATGCCTTACTGCCTTCAGCAGTGGCTGTTGTGAAAGGGACTCAGCACAAAGCACTGCCCAGCTGGTCTTACCTTGTCTCTCACACCCTGCTCTGAGTCATGCTGTGCTGAGTGTTGGAGCATGCTAAGCAGGTTTGGAAAAAGGAATTAACTTTTTCCCCCTGTTTTTTCACATCAACAAAATTAAATTAAAAAGTAAGTTGTGGCTTTCATATCCTTGTTTTTGAAAATTATATTTATTTTGAATGAAAAGTCCAGCTCAAACTGAATGCAAAAGGTAAGGTGAGAGCTCCATGTTAAGGCAGGCATAAAATTATTTGCTGTACAGAACACAGCTATGTGCACCATCTGCAGTGCAATTGCCAGCATGCTGTATTTAGGGAAAAGAAACTAGTTTTGGAGGGGTGTAATGAAACATGAACAACTTGCCAGATTTTGTGTTAGGACCCTGTGGTACAGTTGGAAAACTATGGGAAGAAATCTGAAGTGATGCCTTTACTTCATAAGAGAACAATTCTTCATGCATTGTTTCTGCTATCAGATGGGCTGCAAAGTCGTAGTACAGCGAAGGGAGGGGGGATGTCCTGTAGTCCTAACAGCTGTCCTGTGTCCTGTTTTATTGTCAGCTCCTGACAGTTGGATTTATAATTGTATGCCTGGAAAATCTCATTCCATGTCCAACAGGTGGAAGCACCCTTCCCCAAATTCCTCCGTGGCTCTTGGGAGCCATGTCAATCAGGGAAAGGGGGGAGGGAGTCTGGGGGCTCTTGGCTGCAGGAGCCAGCTGCCCCTTTCTAATTTTAGAAGGGGTGTGCAAGAGCAGTGTGGAGTGGAAAACTTTCCAAACCTCTTTCTGAAAGCTGCAATAAGCGAGTGAGTGAAAGATGAGAATGTGGCTCTTTGCTCTTCACATACTGAGCGCCTCCATGCAGGGCCGGGGCAGTGCTCGCTGCTGTTCCCTGCCCTGCTTTGCTCTGTAGGGAGCTCGTCCAGCTGCAGAGTTCCACTCCTCCCGTCCTCCCACCTGGGGCTGCGTGCAGGTAAAAGCTTCCTTTATTTCTGAATTTCACAAGGTGACTGTGTTTTCCATGAGAATGTCTTTTTCTTTCTCTTCTCATGTCGGGTGTTTGCCCATTGGAGCTCTCCACTTTACTGCAAGGGCATCTTTGAAAGTGAAAAAGATTCGCTTTCAAACCAGTTAGGTTCCACTGGCAGGTACAGAGAGCAAATAGGAGCAAAACTGGAATACAAACACTGCCTTCTAATTCCATTTAAACCAAATGATTTCCATGTTTGAGAAAATCCTAGTGTGATGCCTAGTTCGCCTGGAGATGAGAAGGAGGAGCATGAAACTAGACTAACTGCTTCCAAGCAGAAAAGAGAAACTATGTTTAAAAGCATAATTAAAGAGGCAGTACATTACGAAAGTGCTGAATAATTTAAATAGGCTGCCAGTCCAGCAATATTAAGCAGTAAATTTAAGCAAACACTATGTGATGATGGGGAATGTAATAATTTCATTTGCCCTAGTCTGCAATCTCATACATTGCAGTAATATTGTTTTCATTGACTGAAATTGCCATTATTATTATTATTATTACTTTCAGTCTCCAACATTTGGGAGCAGCAAGTTTGCTCTTTGAGGACTCAGGAGGGAATTAGGCACTACTTGTCACTCTTTCCCACTGGACCAGTGCTTGTCCTTCCATGTTCGGGCATTTTTTTGTCCTCATCTGGCAAAACAAAATAATTTCCAGACGTTTAACCACTGACATCTTGATCTTACCTCTTCTTTCAAAGGACGTATGCTTATGCAGGAAAATGTACTCTGTAATTAGTTTGTATATGTAAAAGACCCAAATTAAGGCCAAATGAGTATCCTGTAATTGTGATGTGATTAAATTCTGTATTGCCTCAACTTCATAGCTGTAATCTCTCAGTATTTAGGGTGTTTTCATATGATGTTCCCATACTGGAATAATTTACATGCAAAATGATGACCATTTACTAGAGGAGGGGCTATGTACAAAAAAAAAAAGCTCTAATAGTTCCTATGATCCTGTAGTGTTTGGGGTAGATAACTCTCCACTGCCACGCTCCCCCAAGAAATTTGGCACCAAACAATCACACTAATGACTGAAAACCAGACTGGGGAAGTTGTAGACAGGCCCTGAAGGGAACATTCCCAAAATAACTGTAGGAAGAAATTTTTTTTTCCCTATCCTAATAACTTTCCTTCTTCAGTGGAAATACTTTTGCTACAGCTGGATAATATCTTAGACCTATTTTTGAAGCGTGGGTGGGTTTAATGCATCTTCAGGGTGGAATCTATGCATTAGAAGTCATGTATGCTAAATTCTTCCGTGTCTATAATGAGTGATAAAAGTGAAATGAAGCCTGTGGAACTCAGTCATCTCTCTGAAGTTCTGTGCAAATGTTTATTCAAATTTAAATTCGGGAGAGTGTAATTGGAGATGCTTTCATTTGCAAAAAAAAAAAAAAATTAATTATTTTTCTAGAGATGACTTGGCTATGAACACAAATGACTAAAAAGCGGTGCCCTAGTTTCGGCTGGAGCCGCTTCAGGAATGCCAGCATCAGCGCTGGGTTCAGTCAGCATTGCCAAGCCCTGGCCTTGCACCAACACCCAGGGCTGTGCATAAGAAACGCAGCAAGAGGACTGACCCGGCAGGTCGAGCCCGTGGGACTGTGAGGGGAGAGAGAAAAGCCCTGAGCCAAAGAGCGGAGAACGAGGCTGGCCCGCGGCCCGGGGAGGGAGGGGCGGCCGCGCCGCACCCAAGATGGCGGCCGGCGCCGAGGGGGCCCGGCGGGCCGGCGCCATGCTGGGAAGGTCGGCGCGGGCCGGTTCTCGCGAGACTTTGAGGGGCGCCGCCGCCGCCGCCGCCGCTCCGTGTCAGTTGCGGGCCGGTAATGGCGGCGCTGAGCGGCCGCTGAGGGGCCGCGCACCGCGCTCGGGCCGCCCTCCCTGCGCCCGCCCTCCGCGGGATGTGCCGCGACCTGCCGCCGGCGCAGCGCGCGTCCGCCAGGTGAGGAGGCGGCGGGAGCGGCCCGCGCCGCCGCCCCAGGCCGCGCTCGGCCGGCGGTGCCGCCCCGCCGGGGCGTCGGGCGAGGTGGGGCCGGGGCGGGCCCGGCCCGAGGAGCTGCCGGCTGTCACTTGGCTCGGCCTCTCCGCCCGGCTCCGGCGTCTCCGCGGCATCCGCTTCACCCGTTAAGTCTCTTTCTTTTTCTAGTTTTGATTTGTTTTCCGCTGCTTGTCGTGCCGGGGGGGCGGCGGCTGAACGGAGAGGGTTGGGGTGCTCCGTTTCGCTGTTGTCTTTTTCGCTTTTGTCTCTGTGGCTCCGCTGCCCTCGGAGCCACCCCGGGCACGGGGATGGCGCTTTTAAAGTTTAAATGTGCGCTTTGCTAAATGTGTGCCGGTGCTGTGCCAGGGCGTCCTGCCCCGGCATTGCGGCATCGCTCAAAGTCCTCCTGACATCCCCGGCAGCATCTGCCCCGAGCGTTCTCTGACTTCATCGTGCCTTTCACTGCGCCTGTTGGAGCCACAGAGCATTCTGTAGTATGACTGGGTTGGGTGGTTGTTTTTTGTGTTTTTTTCCCTGTGGATGCAGTTTTGTGTGGTATATTGCCTGCTATCAGTGTAGTCTTTGTGGAATAGTTAGGGTAGTCAGGCAAGGAATAGGTTGCCCAGGGAGGTGGTGGAGTCACCATCCTCCGAGGTGTTTAAGATGTTTGATGATCTTAAGGGTCTCTTCCAACCTTGACGATTTGCTGATTCTCTGATTGTTTCTGTCTCTGGGTATAATCTGTAGCTCAGCAGCTGAGCATCTCCTGGCACGGAGTAAGTGTAAGTTTGCAGGTAGAGGTTTGTCTGTCACATAGCTTCATTGTATAGATGAACAATCCGCTGTCTTGAAATTGAAAATTTAACACTTGACTGGTTGGTTCTGGTCGGGAGGGGGTGTTTGTCATCTTAAACTGCTTCAAGTGTTCCACTGATTTGAAAACTCAAAGTACGGTGACCAAAAAAAAGTGTTTGTGGGACAAACGTGCGGAGCTGTACGTGGTCCACTGCTTTGCATGTAAGTTCTCAGTGTTCTGTCGGGCTGTCTGCACCGTGGGGATAAGTTTTGCTCTCTTTGCTATAGTTCTGGTTGCTGCAACAGTTTCATTAGGTAATGCTTGAGATAATTAGATACAACTGAGGGTGTGGCCAGGTGAACGCTGTAAACTGTTGAAGGCTTCGGTTTCTGTGAGTGACGCTACTTTAAACAGAAGGTATCCTGCTCCCACTAAGCAGAGCAACTTAATTTATGGAGTATTGGCACATTTCTGCAAGGGGCCGGGGTACGGTGAAAATTAACGGGCATCCAAAGGAGTGTGGGCAGCATCTTGAGAGAGGTGATTGTGCCTCTCTGGTCTACTCTTGTGAGACCTCCCCTGGGGTGCTGTGTACAGTTCAGGTGTCCCCAGAAAGGACATGGATGGAGCTGTTGGAGCAAGTCCAGAGGAAGCCACAAAGTTGGTAAGAGAACTGGAGCACCTCTCCTGCGAAGACAGGCTGAGAACGCTGGGGCTGTTCAGAGCAGATTGAATGGAGACCTCACAGAGCATTCAGTATCTGAAGGGACCTACAAGGAAACCAGAGAGAGACTCTTTGTTGGGAACTATAGAGGTAGGAACAAGCGGGAATGGCTTCAAACTGAAAGACTGGGTTTAGCTTAAGCACTGGGAAGAAATTCTTCACTGGGAGGGTAGTGAGGCTCTCACACAGAGCTCACAGAGCTGTAGCTGCCCCTTCTCTGGAAGGGTTCAGGACTAGATTAGATGGGGCTTGGAGCAGCCTGGGATAGTGGAAGATGTCCATGGCCAGGAGTTGGAACTAAATGATCTTTAAAGTCCCTTCCATCCCAAACCATTGTAGGATTCTGTGTTGCTGACTGGCATGGATCATCTTGCAGGCTGCCTAGGCTGGGTGTGATGGTGGCTGAAAGTGATTTTAAAATCATAGAACATCTTGTTTGGGTGGTTTTGTTTTACTAAGCTTTGGTGAATAGCTCAGGTTTGAACACTGTACTGATAAACCGGTGTCAACATGGATCATGTCTTCTATGTCTTGAAAAAACTTTATTGGCAATTTCTGTCACCACGGCAAAAGCATCCCTTAAATGGGTAAGAATTTAATCTTGGAGTTGCTACATCTGTACTGAAGGTTTTGTTGACTTGGATGTAATGAACTTTGTGTCTCCTTTCATCCCTCTACCAGACATAGAGCTGCTTTCTGCTAAAAAGGTTTCCTTGTATCAAGCAGACTTTGTGGATAAAGTCATTAAATGGGTTTAGTCCCATGCACTGTCGAGTGCTCGGATGAGGCTGCAGTCTTATTAATGTGCTCCCAGTTAGGTTTGAAATCAGGAGTGTCCGTGCACACAGCCCTGGATCTATTCTGTGTTACCATCTCTGGGAGGTGAATGAAGCTGCACAACATAACATGAATGCTATGATGTGCCTGATGCTGCTTCTTTCCTCCCAGTTTGCCTGTCCTGACAACAGCATGATAAACTGAAAGAAAAATTGTTAATTTACTGCCAGGTTAGTGAGTTGAACTGGCTCAGGTGATCATTGCATCTATGACAGAGTGACATGCTAGAGAAGGTAGCAAGGAGTAGTTGGATCCCTTCATCACTGCTAAATCTGCTCAACTCCACCTTGAAAACTTACATCAGAGAGCCATCTTTTTATCAGTACAGCAGAACTGTTTAACTCTGCTATTGATGTACTTAAACTAATCCATGATATTCAAATCAATATGAGTGTTAATATAAGATCAGGTGTAGTGATACAGTAATGATAAAAGCAGGACTTTGGTAGTTGAGTGCAGAAAGAAAACTTTCCCAGTGCAGTCAATATATTAGGCATGTGGCTGGATTACAGCAGAAGTGTAAAATTTATCCGTAGATGTAAGTGCTTGGAAGACAGATGTGTATCATTGTGCTAATGATATAATAGGCTTTAATGGACTGCTCCATTGAGAATAAAATTACTTGTATGCCTAAGTCTGAAACCTTTGTCAATATGCTAGAGAAAGAATAGAGCAAATAAATGAAATAATCAATTATACCAGGTCAATTGAAACTTAGTGAATGCTAACAGAAATTCTGGCTGGTTTAGCTTCCTAAGAACGCTTCTCACCCATGCCAGAATTTCTCACTAAGTCACATCCATGGCAATGCACCAGGTGGAGTTCTCATACTGAAACAGAAAAACTTTTAAAGGGATGGTGTTATTTAAACATGAAAAAATATCTTATTGCTACATTTAGGTAGATCAAGAAAAAGTCTTTTAGCAGAGTACTGGTATCTGCCTTTGCAGTGCTGGGTCAAGAACAGAGCTGGTGGTCACTGCTCAGCTTGTCATGAGGTTTTTGTGTTTGGGGTGCTTTGACACCTTATGTTGTTATTGAGATGCTCCTTCTAATTGCAATTCTGAGCAGAGGCATCAAAGGTGTGAAGGTGGCATTTGGAATATTTTCCCTGAAGTTTTCATGCACTTTATTCTGCTTTGAAAGAAAATAGTGGTCATCCTGCAGTTGACACAGCTGCAGGTAAAGTTGCTTCTCTGCTCATGGTTCTGTTGAGACATTGAAAGCTGCTGTCAAAATGGACAGGTCTGGTTCTTGTACTTGGCTGAGGGCATTGCCTGTCAGTTCTAAGAAGACTCCTTCACAGTGGAGTGTTCCTTGTGAGGCGAGACAGAGCTTGAAGAATTTGAGCATATTCTGCTGAATGGATTTATTATGGGCTGCAAGAATTGAAATCTTCTAATGTGCAGTTTCTGGTAACCAGAGGTGGAACCAGTGAATGAAGTCTTGTTTTGAAGGCTGAGGAGAGAAAATGCAGGAATATTTTATTGGTTCTAGAAACTGGGGTATTTTCTTCTCTCATAAATGCTAAGATCTTTGAAGTCAAAGAAAATACAGAACTTGTGAATGGATAGGCAAAGCCTTGTGTGCATCTCCTTAATATAAAAGGATGCATTCTCTGTGCCTTTGTACTCTGGTTTCTTCATGAACAATGAATCAAGTTACACTAGCTGTCACAACATTCATTTCAATAGATTTCCTCAGAGTACCTCCTGGCACGTGGTGCAGCAGAGGAAGACATTCAATTTCAGTAGAACCACTAATCCCTTTTTAGGGCCAGTTTTATTTTTTTATCACTTCTCCATCACTTGTGATGAAGCAGAGACGCTTTTGCAAGTTGCCATGTCTTTTCATAGCAAGAGAATGTGGTAAATGTCCATTCTCAGCATACAGTTAGAAAGAATCAGATCCAGAAATGTTTCATTTACAGAGAAATCTGCACTATAGTTTGGATGCAAATTTAGTAGCTGACTCGTGCCAGTGATTTAATCATAGAACTCAGGAAACATATTTGTATTTTCTACTGGGTTCTTTTGACATTTGATGGATGTGTGTTTATATCATTTATCTTCCAGGTTAAAATCTAGAGGTAGTGACACATGCTTTGAAATGTTTAAGTGCTCTTCTATCTGCAATTGTGTGGTGTATCTTGATTGCTCTTTTTTTGTACTGCCTTAGTATCCTTAAAATTTTCTTGTTATCTAGCTTAAGACAGATCAAATTTAATTCCTTTTACTTATGCAGCTTTTGTTTTGTTTTAATTATTTTCCAAAGTAATGATATTTGGAAGGTGAGTTCTTCTGGTATAGATGCTGCTTGTATTGCAAGACAAAATATTGAATATTATCTAAAATTAGATCACTCAGAGCAGCTAACATTCATGAGCTCCTTGGGCATTGCTGGTGTTCACTTCCTTTACATTTCATCTGAAAGCTTATTGTATAAATGAGCATTGGAAGAAGGTGGAGGGAGGACCTGCCTCATTCTGCAGTGTCAGCTGGAGATTCTGGAGATGTGGAGCTTTTTGGACAAACATGTCATGCATTTGTTTGTTGTGCTGGAATTTGTCCTCAGTCCTGAGGAAGGTCAGTACATTGCCTGCATCTGATAATGTTGAAAGGCAAAGTTTGCTCAAAATATGCTCTGGCCAGAGAAAGAATATGTCACTCTTGTATCAAAAAACATATTAAAAGCCCATATACATAACCAAAACAAGTCTTAGAACAATGTATTATGGATATTTTTAACTCTCATTTAAGTGAGATAATGCAGTATGGTAAGGATTTGGATTCCGGAAAAACGAGTAGGTTAACGTTATTTTTATTCCAGACTCAAGCATATAATAATATATTGTATTTGGTGGTATTTCAGAAGACATAGAAAGTGTTTCTGGCATCTTTAAATATAATTTCCATCATTTTCAGTGGACTGGCTCAGCAAAGCAATTTGCTCGACTGGGTTTGCCTGTGCCTGTCTACCTGTGTCTGTTACTGCCAGCAGTGCAGAGCTTTAGCTGCACAGACAGGAGCTCCAGAGGGTCTTTTAAGATTCAAAAGTCACCTTTGTATTTATACATGGAAACTTAAAAACGTTTTTGCAAACAGGAAAAACCACCCCAAAAACCAATTATTTGTGTCTGTGTCCATTTCCTCCACAGACAAGTGTGCACTGTGTGAGGTGTGGGTGCAGTGGGGCACGCTGGCCAGGGTGTTCTTGAGCTCCAGTGCTATCTCCACTGGGGAGAAGAAGGTGAATGGTTCTTGTTTTGCCCAGTCCCACAAGAGCAGCTTGGCACATTTGCTCCTGGGGAGCAGCAGCCAGTACAGGACTGAGACTGATCCGACTCTTCACCAGTGTTTCAATCCCTTCTGGTTCTGCTGGCATGGAAGGTGTTGCTTACAGTATGACATAGGTAGAACTAATAAAGCAAAAAGAACAGGCAGAATTCTTTTAGCCTGTACCAGACTCACAGTTCACTTTGCTTTACCACATAAGCCCATTGACTTTCTGCTTGAATAAGGCAAAGAGAAACCCAGGCATAAAGAAAGGAAAAGATGATTTCTTTTATTGGCACTGATGCATTATTTTTGCTTAAACTGTATGAAATGTTGTCGTTTTGCACTGTGTACCCAGTTTGTAGCAAAATCTGCCACTATGTAGATAAGACATTTGAGAATATCCCATAGAAGTCAATGTTAATAACTTGTTTCATTCCATACTTTTAGCAAACCTTCATATTTTCTTTTGTGGCATCCCTTTCATTTAGTATCCCTTGTGTTTTTATAAGAAACAAAGCCTTGAGGAATACTGTTCCCTGTGCATGCTCGTTTCTTTTTTTTTCCCTATAACCACGTAATGTTAGTGAAAACAGCAGTGGGTGATCTCTTGCTCACATCATCTTCCTTCTCTGAATCTACACAATTCAGTTTCCTCTCCTGTTTCCTTGTTCCAGTGCCATGACTTCTGAGTTTGCTCTTTCCTTTTCTTACTAAGTCTGTGCTACTAAGGAAAAAAAAACTTAACAAGGGTCTTTGAAAAAACTTCCCAATTGGACCAATAAACCAGTTTCTTTTCTTCGTTTTTGTTGCTCTCTATGCCAGTTCTTTAAAAGTTCATTGCATTTCTCTCACCTTCCTAACTTTCTCATTCTCTTTCATTTTATATCCCTCTTGCTTCTCTCACAATTTTCTTTCTCTTTTTTCCAGTCTTGATTTTAATCTCTTAACATTTTTATGTATGTTTGGTAAGCACATTCTGCTTTCGTATCCCCTGCTCTTTTAATAATGCTGTGCTCCTAACTGTGTTGACCCCTTGTACCTTTCAGTGCCATCCTGGGTATGTTTAGTATTAAATGTGTGAGTTTCTCATGTTCCTTTTTTACATGGCAGTGGTTTTCTCTTTGTTTCCATTTCCTCTTTTCCAGTGCTTTCTCGTGCATTTTCTGATCTGTCGGTTCTCTTCAGTGTCTTCTTGTAGGAGCAGTGTTTGTAGAAGAGAGTGGTTGTCAGGTCCTGTATCCATCCCCCATCCGGTTTCTTCCAGGAGTTTGGAGTATATTGTTTCCTTTCGTGTTTCCTCTTAGGTCCTCATTTGTAGCAGTTCTGCTGTGCCTTCTCTTGGTTTGTTTTTTTTTGTTTTTTTTTTTTGAACATGTGAATAAAGACTGAGGTGGCCACTTGATGTGGCATTGAAGCATCAGTACACAATGGTGTTTGTATCTTAATCACTCACCCAAGGAGGGGCTTGGCAATCCCAGCCCTGAATGGACCTGTGTGGGATGTCTGTGTCTCCCAGGGAGCAATTCAATAACCACGAGATTAGTTCTGTTGATTTGTAGTCTTCCACCTTTTTTCCAACAATCTTAAGATTCTCAAAGCTTTATCCAGTCTGCAGATAACCTTTTGCCATCAGTGCTGTCTCCTCAGAAGTTCTTTGGCATTTCATCTTTTGAGTTCAGTCTCTTTGTTTAAGGTCAAATCGTAATTTAGTTTAGCAGAATAAGATCTCTTTGAAGCAATAATTTCAGAATGTAGTTTTTATGTATTTTATCAAAAAATTATTCATGGGACTTTGAGACAACTTTTGTATTGATGGAAAATGTATCTAAAATAATTTAAATTTCCTTAATATAATTTTTGCTTAGTGTTATTCTCTGATCAATATTAATTTCAATGTATTTTAGTGTTTAACTGGTCTATTATCCTGCATGCAAGTCCTATAAACAGACATGGTAACTGTGTCTGGATTTATTGCTTTTTTATTCCCCACCCCTTTCTGTACTCTTGGTAACATTAAAGAATATTCTCTGTCTGCTTGAAATTTTTGCAGAGGCAGGATATTGAATTGCACTTTTTTTTTAATGGAGTGCTGCTTATTCACGTCAGCTGTAGCAACAGAGAGAAGTTATTTTAGTAATATATAGGAATTCAAAAGTTTGTGGGAATCAACACAATTTATTTGTATGGAGGTTTTGAAAAGCTCATCAATTTCTCCCACCCTTCCAAAGAATTGGGAGAGGGACACCAAAACCCCAAAACCTCAGAGTTATGATTACATCAGGACTGAAAACTACTGCAGTGTTGCCTTCCTGAAACTGTAGACAGCTCCAGAGTGCTCAGTTCTAGCGTGGCTTTTTTTTTCCAATCAGCAGCAGCCTGAGTTGAACAAAACTGCTCAATGAATCTCAGGGGCTGCTCTGAAGCCAGTGAGGGTCCAACTTTACCCTTGGAGGTGGTTCTGCAGGTGTGCCTTAGGATAAGTACAGCAAGATGCTTTCTGATTTCTTCCCAGCTTGGAGGAGAGCTTGAATGGCTTTTTACTGAGGGGCATGGGAGACTTCTGAAGGAGTTGAGATAGAATTATTGACCACTGGTGATCACCAGCACAGACCTTGGGAATAACTCAGTGTCTGTTACACTGTGTAGAGGGTGCACTATATAAGGTGCTCTCTAAAGTGTTTCAGTGTCTGAATGAGTTCTGTTCAGCTCAGGTAAAGGACTGGCAGTTTTTAGTGTCAGGATGAAAGCTATTAACAAACAATTTCAGATTGTTTAATCTGCTACTTTTCATATAGATTTGAGGAATACATAGAATGTGTTACAATTCTAAATCTCAGGGCATCCTAAAATAAACTGTATATATTTGTACATGTAAAATAAAAGGAACAATTGTGGTCCCTGATGAAGTTTTCTTATCTATACTAATAATTCTAATGATAAGAATAAATCCCAAGCAACTACATGAAGATGGATATTTAATCCTTTAATAGATGTTTGCTTGACCAGAAGTTATCCTATGCTAAGTTTACATATTGAGTAGGCTTTGTTACCTGTGTTTGGGCAAGAAACTTACTGGTATGATACAGTATTTTCAGCAGCTCTCAATCAGTTCTCTATGGAAAATTCCCTCATTTCTATTAATATTTATTTTCTACATTTCTAGCCCAACAGCTCCTTTCTCCAATGATGGAGAGGATCAGCTGGATGATTTGCAGTGCAGGGCAGTGCTGTGATTTACAGCATGAATGATGTGAGGCACAAAGTGCTGTTCTGCATGAGTGAGCTTTTCAGCACCTGTCCTAGAAGCAGAATTTTCTAACTACACTTGGCTTAATGCCCATAACTATTGGATACTTAAAAACTAACACCCACCCTTCCCTTCTAAAAGTTCTGAATTTTTGTGTTTCTGTACCTACATATATAAGCTTACATGCCTTTTCCTTACTCTTTCAAACACTTGAACTCATCAAAGAAAGTCACAACTAAAGGTCTTTTGAAGACTTGTGTTCTTATTATTGATAGTTTTTCCTGGAGCATAAGAGCAGTTTTTTGGGATAATTTACTGCTTTAAATATGGGATATATGACTGAATATGAGACCAAACTTTACTGCTGGTCACTATGAGTATCCTTAAAACCATATATGATAAAAATCCTTGTCACAAAATATATGGGCAAAAGTCTCTTTCAGTAAGTAGTAGATAGTGTTAATTTTGGTCTGCTTTTACCAGAAGATTGATCTTTATATTTGATTGTCTTTTTTATGTGATACACAGTGTAGGGAAGTAAGAGCAAAAGAAATTTTCAGTAATTAAAAAATAAGGAAAATTACATCTGGGACTTCATGAAAGAAGAAAGAAGAGAATGTGCTCTTATGACTCCTTCAGAGGTCTAGAACTTCCTGTTGGTATTCTGTGGTCACTTGATTTTTTTCTTTCCATAGCAGAAGTGTTGTCAGTATGTTATGAAGACAGCTCAGTAAGCATGTGCTGGGTTCTTTTTTTGTTGTCTGTTTTTTTCCTTTTCTCCTTTATAAAAACTGCTTTGGTGGTAGTGGCTGGGAGTTCGCCCTAATTTCACATTCATTGGGAGTCTTAACTTCAAGTTCACAGGAAAACAATGGTGGCATCAGCCTTGTCTTTTTTCCTGGCTGTAGTGTCCTGCCATGCAGTTCTGCTGTGCCTTTTCCTTTTATAGAGGTTGGTGGCACATTCATTCTGTCACTGGTGGAGTTGGGTATTTTCCCCAAGCATTTATAGGTTCAAGCCATGTGCTGCTGTCTGTGTTAGGTCTGGGTGTGCAGTATTCCAGTGTGGACTTCTTCAGACTTACTGCCATGCTTGTTACTCTGATCTAAATTGCATCGACCTCTGGGCCTCCTTTTATCAAGTTAATGTTTCTTGATGACAGAGAACAAAATCAAACCCTTCTTTAGCCATGGAATTACATGGTTTCTGCAGGAAGCTGTGACCACATCTATGATTTCATGCTGATTATCTGACCTTGTTCATGATGAAGGTTTGAAGTCATCAGATGAGATAGACATTCATTGTAATGATCAAGGTTATGTTCTCTTTAGACTAAGATAGATTTGCTTATACTTTATACCTCTTTGATTCTTACATGCCTATTTTTTTTAGGTAAATTGACACAATGTGGAGCAACAGATCTAATGAGGTGCCTCTACAAAATCCGAGGCATAACCAAAGCAAGGATGCTACCAGAGGTAAGAGTTTTCTCTGTTCTATTGCCTTGTTTGGGGAGATATTTTGTCATGAGTTGTTTGAAACTTTGGGGAATTGTTCCAGAAGGCATTCTCCTGCCTCAGTTTGGGAGCTAAGACCATGTGTTGTGTGGCTTCCTTTTTGCAGATAGCAGTTTTGTACTCTGATCTCCAGAGTATTTGCTGATCTGCATTAGCAGTTGCCAGCCTGTGATATGGTTGCCAAGATGGCAGAGAGACAGATTTTTTTTAAAGTGCTGTAGAGGAGGAACAGTGCAGGAGCAGAAATTGGGAACTGTTGGCTCTTGAAGGAAGTGAGGAAGAGCCTCTGACAGTTGCTCAGTTTCAGAGTGGTGAAGACTTTTGAATAACAGCACTGCATCTCCACAGTGACTTTTACAACAGTTTTGTTTCCCATAGTTGGAGAAATAATTTAGCTTTTTATTGTTATGATTACTCTAATTTAGGAAGGGAGGGGGCAGAAAAATTTAAAAATGACAGTACTTCCCTGAAAAAATCCTCCCTGAAAGGAAGAAAGGTCTCCTGTGTAGAGGAGCTGAGTCGCGTGCTAAGCCTGTGGTTCCAGATCAAGCATATGATCTCCAGTATGACAAAACTGGACTCCAGAAGGTATTTTGAAAGTAGAGAATGATTATTATTTTATCTGCAAGAGAACATTACTGCTGATTATTTCCTGTGGTATGATGAGTTTCTTTAAGTCTGTACTTTTTGAAGCTGTAGTGCTCCATGGACAAGAAGCACCATCTTCAGAAGTCAAAGCGAAGTTGTTTCTGTGCTGCTTCCCTAACCCTCTTCCTTTGTGTGGTTGTATCTTGCCTGAAATGAAATTGGCAGGTTTTTTACTATGAGGAAGAGATTATTTTTCTCAACTCTCTGTTACTTCTACTCTCCATGGTTCTGACACATGGATGTTGTGTTTTATAAACCATTAGATTGTAAGAACCATTAGAAAACAAAAGAGGGGAACTGAGGAAGTAAATATTTATAGAGGAAAACACTACTACATCCTCCTGAGCTCAATTGCTTATAGAGTAGATGCTGTTGTTTAGATGAAAAGGCTTGGGTTAGTACCTCCTGCTTGTTCACAAACATTGTTTCTGTTTTGTTTGTAGGGTGTACAGTTCAGAAAGATTACTGTTCATAATTCTGCTGTTCGGAGCTTGGGTTTTGAGTAGAGTCTTTCAGTGACCGTGTATTCATGCTTAGTTTATTGGAGAAGAAAATGGAAGGGGGAAAGAAAAGGTAGTTAAACTGTAGTAGAACAGCAAAATAGAAAGTATTTATGTTGGGGTAGATAACCAGGTTCATTTCATCTTCTAAACATCTTCTATTATATGTGGTGGATTTGATTTCAGGTGTCATCATGCATTCAACCTAACTTAGTGAACTCATAATATGTTACATTAAATACTTTATAGCTTTGCTAAAATGAGCTTGACTGGTAACAGTCTTTCATAGAGGAGATTTACAGGTGGGAACTGTGTCGTGAAAAGAACTTGATTAGCAAGAGCATGAAAATTGTTTTGAAGTAACATTTTATTTCATTGTTTTTCATGTACTAATGAGAAATTGATTCCTTTGTTTCTGCCCTGGAAGAGCTAACTGCAGCATGGGCTTCTTTTTCTCAGACTAAGGCTGCTGTAAGTACTTTTTTTTTACTTTTTTTTTTTTTCTTTGGGGTTGTTCAGTTTGGGGTTTTTTAACTCATTTTCAAATCAGTTAGTGGCTACAAAAGCTTTAACCAAAGTATTATTTTACTCAGTGATTGTTTCTTCAACAGGTTGTGCACAGCACAAAGCTGTTGGAGTATGTGAATGTTGAACATTGTTTTATCTTGGAAAAAGTTTTCTGCACACAAAGAGAAGCTTTTGCCGCAGCAAGCTTAATAACTTTTTATTTAACAAGGTGGTGATATCATGTTTTTCTGAAAACTTGGAAAAATACCTCTCCCCTGCTCACTCAAACCAGTCAGAAACTGAGGCAACACCAATGTATTTAATAATTTTCCATTCTGAGCACTGGGGTTGCTGTATTTCTGTGGGAATTATCTTAGGTGCATAAGATGATGTAGTAGTTTCTGAAACCTACCTTCAGTGAGGCCAAGCAGTTTGCATTTATTTGCATGCAATTCATCTCTTTCCCATAGCCTTGTCCCTCTTTTTTCTCAGTAGCTGAGCATCAGTGTGGGGTTTTACATGTGCAATTTGTATCATGCTCCATTTGTAAGGGAGTATTGCAGGGTTTTTTTCAAGTGGAAATAATATTTTTTTCAGGCCAAATAGTAAGTCTCTGAATGGCATGTTATTAATTTTTTTCAAAATTTATTTAAGAGAACAAAACTGAATTTAGATAATCTTATTAAACAAAACTTAATAGTAGTTTCTGGCCATAAGACCATACAGTTTTGCAATGTCAGCCTTCTGAAGTTGCTCTTGCCTGCAATTTGATTCATTGTGAGAAAGGAAAAATTTGTCATGTTCGGGGGGAAATAAAAATATAGCTTAAAAACAGAAAACAGTGTTCTAATTTGCATTATCTTCCAATTCTAGCTACGTCATATAGAGAACAAATTGGAAATAGCTCCCACCAGCACGGCTGTGTTCGATTCAGTCATGGATGCCAAGAAACCCTCTGCTAGTGCCAGCAGGAAGAGCAGCAGGAAGGGTATGTATTATTGAGGAGAGAACGTGTAAGGCAGCATAAAGCCACTGCATTCTGGGAAGGCTTGAGTTCTCCCTGCCCCCAGCTTGTCTCCTGCCTGTGGTCTTTATTCCTGAGTCTCTAATTGCCCAGGAGAAACCAATGTTTCCTTCCCTGAGCTTGGGAAGGAGAGCGTTCTGTCCCAGTCTCTTGGTTAGAGAGGGTGACAGGACTTGCCCCACACTGTGAGTGACCAGTGATACTCCACTCTGACAGGAAGTTTGCTAAATCTGGTGCTTCTGTTATCTGACTGAAGGAGAGCATTTGCTTATAGGCAAATATATATAAGCCCTCATTTTAAATACTAAGAGCATTCTGGTAGTGTGCTACTGATGAACAGACAGATCGACCTCTAGTGGCAACACAGCCAACTTTGCAGATTTAATTACTTATAATAAATCTTCAAGCATTATTATCTCTCTTTAAGTATGGTCATTGTTTCAAGCACTTACTGCCTTGCTCCTAGTTGTTGAATCAGCTTGTTGAAAGAGAGAGCTGCTCCAACCCAAGAAAGACTGTCAGTGATTCAGCCCCAGGAGCTTTCTCTTTCTGGAGTGGTAGATAAATTCATTGTTTAGAGCATTCATTGTTTTCTGTTTCAGGTTCCCGGTCCTCCAGCCAAAATAAATCAAGCAAGGAGAAGTCCTCACGCAGCCCTCTTCGAGCAACCACTCTGGAAAGCAATGTGAAAAAATGCAGTCGTGTGGAATTTCGTGAGCCGTTGGCTTCATACAGGTCAGTGCTGGGACAGCTGATTATTGAAGAAAAACATGCTAAGATTAGATTTAAACTAACAGTGGTGTTTTTGACATCTCCTCAAAAATTGGTTTGCTTCCTCCCATCTACCCACATGACAGCATGTGTTGTTGGACTTACTAGTAAATATTGCAAATTTTTTTTTTATTCAGTGAATATGAGTTTAAAGTGAACTGTTTTGAAATGGGGCTGGGTCATCAAGTGGTATGACTGTGGCCTTAGTGACCTGATGGATTTGATAGTTATTTAGTTTCATAATAAGAACCAAAAAGACTGTTTCCTTATGCTTTTCCAGCTTTGTTTCATTAGTTCTTCAGCATATGTTCCCATATGTGTTACCAAGACAGTGTGGAGCAAGAGTAGTACTAGTATTACTAGAGCTAGTACTAAAGTTACATTCCATTTTTGTGAGTATGAGAAACTCATCTAAGAACAGCTTCTCATGGAACAAAAGTGGTAGAGAACACAGAACAGGCCATAGAACTTTATTATCCTGACATTGAAGTTTTGGACTCTTATTCCACTACTTGAGTCAGCTGTGAGGTGGTCTTCCTTGTTGCATGTGAGATTGATTTGGCTCAATTCTGTTAATTGAGTAGCTCATGTACTAATTATGTTTAAGTTCTACACTTGTTATTTAAGGCTTTTTTTTTTTTAATTGAAGGGTGACATTACTGCTTGGTGATTTTCTAGTCTTCAACATTATATGTAGTTCTTTTCAGACAGAGTGTGCAACAAATGAAATTTTGAACAGGAGTGTCTTTCTGTTTCATCAGACTTGCACTATTAAATGTGAGGTGGTCAGACTTTAAAAGAACTTGCCTTTAAAGTGGAGCCAGGGTAGAGGAAGTAATTTATTTAGTTGATGATTTATTTATGTGCTGATTGCTGAGTTTGAAGGTCCTACATTTGTATTTCTGACAGTGAATTTTTTCCCCCTTCTGTTACATCAGGGATTTATATAGTTCTCTGTCTTACCACAGTTCTAGCCAACTTGAGGCCAAACAACTGCTGTCTAGTTTGGAGCTGAGTGAAGCAGAAGGGAAGAGTGAACTCCCAGCCTGTGTGGCACATGAGCGGGATCGGCACAGCCGAGGCTTTGCCAGCCCCTTCCCTTCTGCTGCAGACGAGACCGTGGTGAGGTACCTGAATGACCAACCCACAATCAACGCCTTGCAGAGTAATGAGGCATTTCCTAGGGCTGCAGCACTTTCAAGACTGGAAGAAGAAAAAAGCAGTGGCTCCAGGGGTGATGAAAGTAGCACTAGAGCTTCTCAGAGTATCACGTCCCAGGACAGTGAACTGAAAGCGTCTTCCTCTTCTGCCACGAGCATTTGCAGTGCTCATAGGCTGGAAATCCTGAAGCGGCGGCAGCACGATGCCAAGCTGGAAAAGCTGAAGGAGAGGATCCGAAAGCAGTGGGAGCATTCTGAGGAGCTCAGTGGCAGAGGGCAGCACTTGGGGTATGCTGAGCAACCGGTTGTGGTCACTAACGTGGAGAACACGGTGACTCCCAAGGTCAGGAAGGTGACAGCTGTGCCTGCTGCTCCATCATACAGAGGTACGGAGGTGCACATCTCCTCCCTGCTGCCTGTTCGGGGTGAGGGAGCAGAGCTCAATCCACTGAGCAACGTTTCAAATCATGAAACTGGCTCATAGCCCTCTTTGGGTAATATGGGGTGTGCATGGTTTGATCACAGATCACAAGTAAAAAGAAATTCTTGCTAAATTAGTGAAGTGCAAATTCCTTTGAGGTTGTTCCTGTCTCTTCTTGGAATTACTATAAAAAGAAGCTCACTGTTGTTTCAGTTGATTGCAATAATTTTTTTAATGGTCTCAGTGCTTAGCAACATTGTATTGACTGAAAAAGCTCTTCACATTTTTAATAATATTTTCCTCACCCATTCTGCTGTTTTTCAACTGTGAGCAAGTGGCAGACTGGTACATTTCTTTCTTCTAATTTAGCATTAGAAATTCACATAGTTACTTTTTTACTTGGCAGTTTCCCATCCCTTCCACTCTGACAAAGCTGTGTTTACATTTTATGGAGTTATTTTAAACTCTTGAATCATTTGCTTTCAGGTTTCAATCCTGCTGAAACAAGGATTCGCACTCCAGATGGAAAGATCTGGCGTGCAGATGAGTTTCGTATTAGTCGGGAGCTTTACAGAGATATTGCACTCCAGTTAAAAGGTGAGCCACAAGTGGAATTGATTAAGCCACACAATCTTCTCTAATAGGCAGAGAAATGTTTTGTACAAGTCTACAAAGTCATAGAAACAAAAAATTGAAGCAATGAGTGTTAAATATATTGTAATTCTCTCCATAGGAGGAATAATTTACTGAACACTAAAACAACAACAAAATAAGTTCTTCTCCCAGTTCTCTCATTCAAATACTTCTAATGAAAAAGCAGTACTGAAAAGAATGCCAAATAATGGCATTTCTTTGAAACAGAAAAGAAGGAAAGTCTCCATTAGAATAACTTTTGTTTAATTTTGTATCTTTTTCATATGTGTTTGCATGAATGAGTACAATTTCCTGGTTTAAAGGCCAAGACCCACTTTTGGTTTCTGTTTTCAAATGTACTGTTCCAAGAACAATCTTTATTCATCTTTCACTCTGAAAAACTGCAGTACCATTGGCAGCTCTTTTTCTTTGGGTGAGCTGGAGTAGCATACCCAAGTGTGCTTTTTTAATTTGCTAGGCTGGTTACAGTGAAGTGCTGTAAGCTTGAAATGCCTCTGACTGGCTGAGCTGGGGGAAGGGGAAGAGATCAGGTGAATAAAATGGAAGGGAATGGAAAATAAAAACCCCAGAGAACGTCTAGTTTTACACTAAGAGCTTACCTATTAAGAATAACTTTTCTCTTTATTCAAAACATTTAAGACTGAAGGAAAATGCATTGAGATTTAAATCTGTAGGTATCTGTGTAGTAATAAACCAATTTGTCTTTTTTCCTTGTACAACTTGATAACTTACTGAGGACTTTTCATGGAATCACTCATTAAAAATAGTTCAGAAAGAAGAGATGCTTCTTTTCAATAAAATTATTTTGCAAATATGCCTTTCAGATCAGTCTGTGAAATTAATGCCAAATTTCCACAGACTTTTAATCTACACTAGCTTTTTTTTTTATTTTGGCAAGCATAACAAGCTGTTTATAAAAATTATTTTTTTTTAAAGCTTTGTTGAAGAGATCCAATTAAAAGGCATTTGGATCATGTGTCCAGTGTCTACAAGGAGCTGTGTGTGTTGATCCACACTTCTGTCCTGATGCCATGTGTAGAACAGCTGTTGTGGAACGTGTCTCCTTTCTGAGCTGAAAAGATCATACTGAATGGCTGATTGCTAGTAAACAAATGCTGGTGCTGCACATAATATATACTGTAAATGTATTTTTAGGTTGTTAGATTATCTATCCATGTGTTACTTCTATATTAAATTTACACTATGTGGTATTTTGGGTGTGTACAGTCAGTTGTATCAGAACTGTTCTTTGCTCTCTAGTGCTGAAATAATCTGTTATATCTCTAATATCTACAGCAGCACTGTTCTTTCCAAAAAAAATATTTTTATGTACGAGCATATATCATACAGAATGTCTTCATCTTTGTATAGCAGTTAGGCTAAAGGATATTGTATGGACCCCAAGTTTCCAGAAATTTTGTCTTAAAGATGTTCAGGATTTGCCATACTAGAACAAAACTGCTGTAATAGGAGCAGAGTGGGAAGCAGCCTGTACTTTCTTGGAGTCAGGAAAGGGTTGTTTGTTGCTAAAAGAGGTGAGGAGGATGTTAACTTTCTGCAAATGCAATCACTGAGGCTTCTGGTACTCAGTGCATTGATTGTCTTACCTGCTCTTGTTGTCAGACTTAAAGGCAGCTGGAGAATTTGTAAGGAAAGGGTGCTACGGGTGAGAAAAACTCCAAAAATTCTACATCTTTGAAATATAACCTGTTCTGCCTCTGATGCTTCCTATGGACATCCACCAGAGAGTGGGTTCACATGAAATTGGGGGCTGTAAATATTTGCATTGGCATCTAAATAAAGCTTCGATCTGTCCATAGAGGGGGTTGCATCTTTATTGTTTGTCTGATCCCATTCTTTAGAGAGGAGGAACCAGAAAACAGTGGTAACAGTGGCCACAGAGTTCCTGATGTGCTGAATGTGCTGTCGTGTATTAATGTGGAAGCAGCAGCCCTTGTGTCCTTGTGGAACATTAGAGCAGTAAAATGTAATATCTGTAGCAGAAGAGAACCAACTTGTTGTTTAATATAAACAGTTGCTTATATTAAACTGCCAGCATTTCTTTTCAAATTTAAAATTAATTTTGTAAATGTCTGTTATGGCCTTGCTGTGGCTAAATAGACTTTGATTCAAAATTCCCATGCTGTGAGGATTTTAAAGTGCTGGACTGGAAGTCATTGATCTGGGTGTATAATCTGGGAAAGTTAGTGAATTCTATTGTGTTTCTCTGAGTTCTGGTTTTTCAAATGCTGAAGCAAGCTTGTTGTTCTATGTTCTCCCCTGTGGGATATCACTTAACGGCCTTTGTTTGTTTTTAGAGGATTCAACAGTGAAAGGAAAATCTAGTGAGAGAAACAAAGAGAAGAAAGCTACAAGACCAGTGCGGAAAGTGCAAAAACTGACATGTCCAGAGTCCAAACAAGGTGACTGTTTCTGCCGTAGGGGGAGGATTGTTACATGTCCTTCAGAGATTAGTTTTGTCTCAAGAAAGAAAAATCAAAGTGTATTGCTTTAAAAGCTTTCTTAGATGTGCAACAGGGCTGTTGTAGTGAATTTTGTGCACTGTGCTGCATTGGGGGTTATGTATGGTTTTGTTGTTGGTTGGTGGTTGTGTGCACTTTTTTTGTGGTTTCATTTTTTGCCTGTCCATTTGCTGTGTGCACCTTGATGAATCGGCTGTGGAATGTGAGTTTCTTGTGGGGAAAGGTATCCTTAGGTATCTGTCAGGGTGATGTAGACAAAAAGAAGCAGTAGCTCTGCCCTGGATCCTGTTGCTGTTTGGCTTGTGATGAAGCTGGTCAAAGCCTGACCCGTGGCTCAATCAGCATTGCTGAGACATGATATTAAAATCAGTGCCAGTGGGACTTGCTGGGTTGCTTTCCCATCAGATGAGGAGGGGCTGCAGTCAAAGGTGTTCTCTTGGATGATTTCTCAGTGGAGAAGCAGAGAACAGGATGCTCCTGGTTTTTCTGTGGTTGTTGTTTTTCCACATTTCAAGTTGTTGCTGTTCTGCACCTTCAGTTCTGACTGAACCCACTCCTGGCTTTTTCCTTTAGTGAAAGAATGTAAACACACATTCCCTGACTAGTCTTCCAAATCTTAGTGTTTTTAAAGAAATGTTTATTTCTTTTACCAACTGATAACTTTTTCCCCCGCTGTTGTCTGACAATTCCAGTGATTATTAAATGCAATTTAATTATTTAGAGAAGGTGATGCAAGCAGGTTTCTCTAGAAGAAAATAAAATATAACACATGTGGAATTCTGACAGTGCTTCTTAGTTTTTCAGTAGTGTGAATCTTTGATACTAACAGCAAAATAATCAAGAAGGCTTCCAGATATGCTTTGTATTTGGTTTTAGTTTTCATACAGAGTGAGTAGCTGCAATCACACACACAGCAATTTCTTTTCTTTAAATATATGCAAGTTTAGGCACCTTTTGACTCTCTCTTAAGGATTTTTATTTTTCCTTATGTACAGTGACCATAATCTGTAAACATTTTGAAGAAAAAAAAAAGCCGCTTTAAAAATTACCACAAAGGATTTTTAGAGAGTGAATATGTGCTTCTGCATGCTGTAAATCCTGCTTGTGAATATTTTGTGGTAAGGAATACTAATACTTGAAGTGATAAGCATGGATTTGCTCCCTCCTGTGCTGATTAATCCTTAGTAAAGGAATTACACTCAGCTGTCTTATATATTTATGACAGCTCCAAGTGAGGGAGGAGCTCAGTGCACAGGACAACCCCAACAATCCCACCCTGTGCCTGAGAGTGTTGTCCAAACCATTCTTGAGCTCCATCAGTCTTGGGACTGTCACCAGTGCCCTGGGGAGCCTGTTCAGTGCCCAAACACCCTCTGAATGAAGAATTTTTTCCTAATAGCCAACCTAACCCTCCCCTGACACAACCTCAGGCCACTCCCTCAGGTCCTGTCACTGGTTACCATGGAGAGGAGATCAGTGCCCACTCCTCTGCTTTCCCTTGTGAGGAAGCCCTCTATGCCTTCAAGGGAGTCAACAGCTCTAAGCTCCAGCCCCTCTATTATATAAGAAGCCACCCCCTGTTATAATGAATTAAATCTCTGAAAAATGATGGCCTGAAATCCCTGGAAGACAAGAACCAGCTCTAAGTGACATGTCCATGCTAGTCCATCCTCCTCCAGTCATTGCAGTAAGAAACTGCTTACCATGGCCAAGACTATTAATAGCCATGGCTCGTGTTCTGCCCCCTTGGCATGTTTTAGTTAAACAGCTGACTTGAGATGGAAGATGACACTTTACATTGGCTCTTTAAACACACACAGAACTAATGTGAGAACAGTAAGTTCTTCAGGAGAACCCCTTTGGCTGATGCCTCTGTTTCAGAGAGGCTTGTAGTAACATGCTTCAAGTGACAGCTCTTTTATAAAATACTTGGATAATTTACAACTCATGCAAGGAGTTCTGCTAGCAAAGGGTTGAGTCGTGGGCTGCAGACTTCTAGGTTAAAATAACAACAAGAAAGGGGGTTGGAAACTGAGGACTGGGATTGCCAAAACAATTATTCTGCTGTGCTGGATTTCACTTTGACATTGTTGGTATCCTGTCTTCAAAGTGCTGTTGGGCTCAGTACAGTGCCTTTTTTGTTTGGCTGTGGTGATCTCATGCTGCAGTGGCTGGGTTCCTTTAGGCAGAGCACTTGGAGGTAGAGCCTGAAATGGAATTTTTAAAAGTCAACTGCAAATTATATATTCAAGTTAGGTACTTTTCTGGAAATTAAATACCCTTGAAAGATATGATTAATTTACAGATCATTAATGATCTGAATTACCTAATTAAATCTTATTTTTTATGCTGTGTTATGCTCCAAAGCACCTTTAAGATCATTATTTTAAAAAAAATTAGTATTGGAAGTTAGTGTGTTGAAAGGGAGTTGAATAAACCTATTGTTTAATCTACCCAATATTAGGTAAAGAAGCCACCATAACCAATTGTTATAATTTAATTATATGTTGGATGAGAAAAGAATCCTGTAATATTTTGATCGAGTTTCTGTCACCTGCAAGATATTTTGTCCTTGAATTAAATATCAACTAATAGGGTTTATCCTTAACTGTTTTCAGTGCTGGAGCAGAAGTCCCAGCTAAAGGATAGTGAGTTAGCATTGGTGTAAAGCATCTGCTGCTTGATATTTTTAACCTCCTCACAAGATGTCTCACCAATTAATTATCCGTATTAGCTTTTCAAGTAGTTTTGGGGGTTTTTTTCCTAGAGTTTTGGCTAATATTATTTTGATAGGAAGGTTAAGGGGTTTTTATATCTTACCTTTATTTTTGTTCCTCTTATTACAACAATTTAGTTACTTTTATGTTTTTGTTATTTTTCATATTTGAGTGGTGGTGAACAGCTCTAGAAATATTACCCCTGTCCCTAGTAAGGCTTGTTTGTATATTTTAGACCTGCATAACCTGTTCTCCTTCTTTAAATCAGTTTTTGTAGGGCTTTAATGTGCTGCAGTGTGTTTTGGGTGTTACACTGGGACATCAGTGTTCTGGCTGTTTATGTAACTGCAGCTGTACTACTAATGCAGAATTAAATGGTACAGGAATGATGAATGGCTGCAATGATACTTCTTTTTGATACCGTGGAAAATCCTCTAGAGCTTGACTTTTATTTATTCTTTACTTTGAAGGTGGAAACTATGTGATAAGTGCATCCTCCTGGCGGGAGGGACAAAAGCTGGTCAGAAAGATCCTGGGTCCAGCTCCCAGAATAGAACAGGACAGAAGAGCTGTATCCAGTGACAGAACAGGC
Source organism: Chloebia gouldiae (assembly GCA_003676055.1). Taxonomy (NCBI): domain Eukaryota; kingdom Metazoa; phylum Chordata; class Aves; order Passeriformes; family Passeridae; genus Chloebia; species Chloebia gouldiae. The sequence continues at coordinate 26,110,827 of QUSF01000010.1, forward strand.
CGAGAGAGAGCTGCCAAGTCTGGTAAGTTGTTCTTTTATCACTGAACTTACTTCATTTTACTTTATTGTATAACACTGCATGTCTGCAGACTATAGCAGACCTCTGAGATAGAATTTTTTGAGATAGGAGTTTCTTACCAAAATTGCTCCTATTTTTAACCTGGAATTTGAGGGAGGTCAGGGGAAATTTTGCTCATGGCTATGGCTGGGGTGCATAACCTCTGTTTCTGGGTGCATTATGGACTTTTTTTGGTGCCATGATCCCTGCACATGGGACCTGGGGAGTGGTACATGCTGCTAGGGTGCTAGGGATGTCTGGAAAAGATGAGAGATAGGCTGCAACCAAAAAAACTGGACCACCTGCAATCTGTCTTTGCCTTTTGAAGCCACTGGGGAAAGGAATGGCTAGCAGTGATTCACAGGCTAGATGAATTTTGCAAGTGTGCTGTACATAATCTATAAGCTGTGATTGAGTATCCCACTTTAACAGGAACTGTGGTTCTTCCAGATGCAGTACAATGTTATCCATGTACATCATGAATATTCATTGATTCCTCCACCAGCCTTTTTCAGAATTTATCCAGAATCTCAGACAGGACAAATAAGGCATTTTGGGAAATGCTGTGCTTGTTTTTGCTTGTGAGGTGGTGAGGCTGGTAGGAGTAGAAAAGCTGCCACACTGAGATCATGACACCGGATGAAGCAATGACATGTTCACAGCAAGATCTGCACTCCTCCTTCATCCTTCTTTTTGCAGCTGTTTCCAAAATTTGATTGTTACCTAACATATTTGACATCTCATTCTTTAGCAGGCTGCATTGGAAGGACAGGTTCTGATTCTAGATTGGATGTTACCCATAAAAGCTCTTCAAGAAGTTCCGAAAGGTCAAGAAGTAAAGTACGGTCTGAGGCCAATCTGAGAAAACTGGAAGCTGCTCTTCCAGATGACAACCAAGAAGATCATTCCTCTGTAAACAAGGATTTCCTGCCTGTGGAGATCCGTGGAATTCTTGATGACCTGCAGTTGGATTCCATGAGTACAAAGCAAGAGACAGATGTGGAAAAGCAGAATCAAAAATCTGTTTTGCCTACTCAAAATATGAGGAGCCACAGTCCAACCAAAAGGAAACCAGACAAGGTAGCGGCCAGTGAGGAGCCTCAGGTGATCTCTAAGAAACGCCACTATGACAGTGATGAGGTTCGTCAGTACATCATCAGGCAGCAGGAGGAGAGGAAGAAGAAGCAGAATGAAGAGAAGAAAGCACAAAAGGAGGCAACAGAACAGAAAAACAAAAGGCTCCAAGAGCTCTACAGAAAGCAGAAGGAGGCTGTTACTAAAGTGAAGAATGTGCCTCCTCCTGAGCCTTCAGCAGCCAAACAGTTACAGGAAACCTATTCCAAACTCTTGCTGGAACGAACACTTTTAGAAGAGCCACCTCAGCTGCCTACAGTGCAGGAAACACAGGTATAGCTGATTCACTAACTTAATGTCTTGCAGTTGTTTGCAGGAATTGGAGCTCCTGTGTTTAGGGAGGTTGTGGCTTGTGCTATTCTGGTGGTTATTGGTTCAGAAAAAAGTACAAATCAAAATGTAGTTTTCCTTAAACATAGTGATTTTAATGTACAGCTTCTTTGCTAGTGGCTGCATTTTGGCCCAGCAAGGCCTACTAGAAGGTTGACTGAAAATCATCTTTCTATTTTAAAGAGAAGCTGAATTTTGGATATTAGTCTTTTCAATGGTAATGAGGCAAGAGCTCCTAAACTCTGACAAACTTTTGAAAATGCATTTTTCTGGTTGTCTTCATCTCTAGCCCAAACCTGGTTATCAACCATCTGGGGAATCTGACAAAGAAAACAAGGCTCAAGAGCGTCCTCCGAGTGCATCTTCCAGCAGTGACATGTCCCTTTCAGAACCACCCCTGCCGCTACTGAGGTGAGCAGATGGGGCGTTGGGGGAGAGAGGAAAGAGCTCCTGCTTTCATCTCTGAGAGGAGAAAATAGCCTTGGCTCTTGACTTCTGTTCCAGTGAGAATAATTGTCTTTAGGTCAATTACAGCATTTTCCTCGCAGTAAAGAGGAAGCTGATGCAGGAAACCATATGAAGATTTTGGCTATGGCTGATTTGTGAGTGTGTAAATAGATAAAGTGAATGGTGGTTGCTGGTAATGTTTTGTTGATATCAGTGGGATCTGTATTTCATATTGGTGCACTCTTATTTCCTCTGCCATTGCCACTGGGCAAGAGAAGCTGATTGTATGAATGTATTGGTTGATTTTTTACTTGATTTGCTCAATGTTGCTGTTTGATCTGTTGTCTCGGATTCAGCCATTAGTTACTGTCTATGAAGTACCAAACACATCTGCTTCTGCTTGAAACTAGCCTTTCCCTATTTCTTTTCATGCAGCTTTCCCAATTTGAATTTTAAGTTTGGATTTTAATTTTGAATTTTTCAGTGTATTTTCAAAGTTTTCTTACTGCAAGTCAAGGTGCCTGACCAAACACTTAGATGTAAAGAACTAAAAATCCTGAAGTTTTTTGGATATCCTTAATATCCCTTTTCTGCAAGTGTCTTCATTTCTAACTACATCATGAATGTCTGCCTCTTAAATGTATACTTGCTTCAGTATCTGTACTCTGACTTAGTAAGTGCAATGAGACCTGTTTCCTTTCTGGAAAAGTTCAAGGAAGCTCACTGGGAATGCCACGTACTACTGTGTGTAGAATGAAGAGCTAAACTGTATGGTAAATACTGTTAGTGTAACATCATAAAGAAAAAATGCAATTGCTAATAGTAGAGGAGAGAATGATACTCACAGGACTGCATAAGGTATTCAGAGATACAGTAATCAGAGAAGAAGTTTTTTGGGGGGACTTTTGAGGCATTCTGTTGTTCTCAGTATGGGCAGGTGATAAGGACAAAAAAATTCTCTCTTTTGGAGTCAGGAAGTTTTGGGAAAAGACTTAACTGCTGACAGTGAAAAACCTCAGCTTGTTACAACCCTAAAACAAAGAGTACACATCAGTGGCATTTCAGATTTGAGAGGTGCTGTGTTGTTTGGTTTGCTGTTTTTTTTACTGAATAACATTGTGTTTACTGTCCCATTCCCTGCCCCTCTGATTCCACCAAAAGGTATTTTGTCCTGAAATTAAATCTGTGACAACAATGCTTTAATCTAATACATCGATACTCATGTAAATCATCAACATAAATGTTGACTTTCATTTCAGGAGTGATCTGATGGAGCCTCCATGGGTACAGCCAGACAGGTTGAGCCCAAGAGTTCAGCTTCCCCACCCACAAGCTCTCTTGGGCTCAGGTGGAGGCCCTTGTTCCCAGCACTGGAGTCTGGAGCAGATGGACCTTCTGTCAAAGGAGTGTGATGCGATGTTGGCAGGCAGGAGGAGCCATTCTGCCCCTGTGGGGTCCCTGATGCCTCAGTTGTACCTGAATTCATCTGCTGCACAGGAAAACCTCCTAGTAAAACCTTCTGCCAGTCAGTATAAGAGCAAATTAGATCGCCTTGAAGCTTTGAAAGCTACAGCTGCTTCCCTTTCTAGCAGGATTGAAACTGAAGCCAAAAAGTTGGCCGGCGCTGGTATCAACTATGGTACCACGTGGAACTCAGAATTTATGCAAGAAAACCAGGATGAGGGACGGTGGGCAAAGGCTGTGAGTCCTCCTGTGAGGGAGGAAAATGAAAATACTTTTTCAGCCAGAATTCAAAGGATGTTGGATGCCTGCGTGTCTCATACAGCCTTTGATGATAGCCTTCCTGGGGTAGGCAACCTTAGTGAGTTTAAAAAGCTCCCTGAAACCATCAGACCTCTTACTGATGTAATCAGCCTTGGATTGAGGTCTCCCGCTGCTAACAGGCATGAGGGGATCCTGGGACATTTGTCCAAGAGGCAGATGGACTCCCCAGGGCATGAGAACCAGGCATATCCTCTGAGCAAAGCTGTTACTCCTCATGAGTCCAGCATTGACTCCATCAGTGAAGGGCCTCTCCTGAGTGATGAAAACCTCTCAGAAGAGGAAGGAGGCCAGCACAAGCAGCTGCCACTGAAGATGTTGGAGACATTAAAAGAGAAGGATTTTTGCATTCGGGAGAGAAACGCTTTTGAGCCCATAAAGGAGTTTCAGAAAGCAGCTGAGAGGTACTCCCCACTTTTCACTCAGACAAGTGACACACACAGCAAGGGGCCTTGGGAGGAACTGGCAAAGGGGAGTCCCCACAGTGTCATCAACATCTTTGCAAAGAATTACCAACTTCATGGAAAAGGTAAAAATGGAAACATTTATCAAAGCTCTTGTGCATTCCTATTTTCCCAGTCCTACTGCTCCATGCCCTTCATACTTCATCGTTAAGGAATGTGCTTTCAGAAGTCTCAAATATGAATCTGTGTAAATCATGATTTACAGTTGTCTCTCTTTGTTTCATTTTCTTTTTTTTGTACAAATTTATTCCTATTTTTATGAGTACTTTGTCTCTGGCCTGGAACTCCTCATTCTGAGGAGGAATATTTTCTGAGAAGTTGATTTCTGTCTTGTGTTTTTTTTCTCAATTCTTTTTACTTTCATATTATTTTCTTTAAAGATGATTGCATGAGATTTTCTGCAGATGACTGTACTCTAAAACACTGTGCTCTTCAAGAATGTTTTGGTTAGAGTATGCTAATGAAGTAAAGAATTTGATAATTTACAAAAAGAGGAAGACTATGCTTGTTATGTTGTGTTAAAACTGCCATGGAACAGCTGTACTGCTGTTCTCCTGATGATTTTTTCTTTGAAAGGAAGTCATTGTAACTCACAGTTGGGAGGATTTTAATTCCTATTACATATATGAGGTACGTTTGTATTTATTATAATTTTTGTCCTCTCCACACCTCAGTGTTTGAAGAAAGGCTGAACGGAGGCTCTGCCCTTCTGCGCCCTTTGCTCCCTGCCATGAGCCCTCCAGAGAGCGTGGCTTCTTATGAAGATGACTTTGCCTCATCACAGGGAAGCAGCACTTTAACAGACAAAAAGATTTCACGTGACCTCAGGTAACTGTGTTAGACTTCCTAGAAAAACAAAAATGCAGAATTCAAGAGAAAATAGTTAATGCAAGGTTTGTTTCATAATATGCTGGGTATCTTTTTTGCTGTGCTCTACTATACTAGTCAAAGTGATGAAGTACTTTCTTAGGACCCTGCAGTTAATAGAGCAGTTCACATAATGAAGGTGGAGTCCAGTATTCCTGTTCCCTGTCTAATTTTTGCTGTTCTTTAGCCTGGACTGGTAGCTTCAGACAAGATTTTTATCCTTTGTAATCTGGTGAAAATTAGTTCTCTGAGTTGTGTGGCTGCAATAATGCTCACTTGAGTAATCTTGTAATTCAGAAAAAATAGAAAAGCTATTTTTCCTCTGAAAATGCCTTCAGTACTTCAAAACTTTGTGGTAAATCTGTAATTGCTTTCAGCAAGCATTTGTCAGTGCTTACTTAGTAATGAATACATAAACTGTCTGTAAGAATTTCTAAAAGCTTTTGTTCAGATTAAAATTTGAAGACTGTAGATCCTAGACTGTCCATGTCTACTACATGGGTTCCTGAATTTTCCAAGACCCTCCTTCTTGTATATTTATATCTTTTGGACACCTTGGGGGAGGCCACAAGTGTGTTTGTACCAGTGATACTTCAGAAGAAAAGAAGTTAAATGGCACTTTGCACACTGAAAATTATTCTTTCTGATTAAAACTTCTTTCTTCTGCTGGTATTATTTAGCATATGATGCATTGGCATCTCCTTTTTGCAAGTATTTTGTGATCCATTATTGAAAATGGCTTGTATTTCTGGCAATTGACATCTGTATGCCCAGAGATTATCTGAAATGCAGTCACATTTTGAGTCATTCTTATGTTGTTCAGGTATGGAGTCAAATAGCTCTTTAGAGTTAAAATTGGAGAGCACAATTGTTACCCATCTTTTAGTCTTTCATATTATTGGAAGCATGTTACAGTATGTTCAATATCCTATCAAACTTCCTGATACCTTAGCTGTCACAGCTTTTAATCCCAAAACCAACGCTTTTCTAGATGGGTTGACTAGTGCAGTTTAGCCATCTGTCTCTTAATTCAAAGCCTGGTAGTTTCCTTGTGCACAGGAGCTGGAAGTCCTTAATCACCAGCAATGTGCTCCTTTCTAGTGTTGGTGGCAGCAGTAATTCAAGCATCCAGGAAGAAATCCCCAGTGGGAAGTCTCCCCTTGAGCCTCGGTCTCTGGAGCTTGGTTCTCAGCACTCGTCAGGACCCCGGTCTGCAGCATCTTCCCGCTCATCTGCTTCCTCCAGAAAGAGGGGGAAAAAGGAAAGTAAGTTCAATACTTGGCTGTGGAGGATCCTTTTTTATTAAGGCTTTTCTTGTTAGGAAAATTGCAGTCCTATGGATCTGAAAACTGTAATCTAATACTGATAGAAGGATTGAGTTATTCCTCCAGTGATTCCTTCTTAGATTGTTTTTGATTTTGGTCATTCTCTGACCTTAAAATACAGTAATATAAAGTTAAATAAGCAAGAGGTTGTTAACAGCATTGAAAAGTTTCCTTTTCTAAACCAGCTTTCTAATAAATAAGTTAATTTTAATATTGTGTGGGAACTATCCTTAGATTCTATACTGAGAAAATGTCAGTAGGCTTCTGAGTTATGGCCAATTTTGTGAAAGTGACAATAAATTTGCCTGAATGCCTTGTCTTTGGATCACAGTTAGTTTTCACCAGTGCACAAATGAATAAATAGATTGGTTTTTGTGGTAACCTGTCCATTACAAAAGCATGAAGAAACTTGAGACTTCGTGCACCTGTAGTATATAAGCAATGGATAAAAAAGAAGCTAGGTTTTAAGCCAATGGAAACATGACAAAAATAGGATTGGGCATTCTAAATTATTTCTCTTCCTATTTTTTCAAAGTTCTTTACCTTTCCCCCAAAAAGCTAGGCTGTATTCTGATTATTAGTAGTAAAGAATCGAATATGTACTTTCCTTATTTAAACTGATAGTGTGCTGAAATGAAAGGTGAGTGAGTTTTGGCAGTGAACACAATATATAGAAGAGAACTTAATTGCCAGTTCTACATTTCTTGCTTGTTGGATCTATAGACTTCTAACTCAAAGGCTTCTTGTATCAGGGAAAAACTTCTCAATTCATTGTTTTGGGGCTTGTGTTGGTAAGGTATTCACATGTAGAACCAAGCAAAATTTGACACTGTTGTTGCTTCTTAGGATTGGACACTTTCAATGGAAGCTCTCACCACTTTTCTGTGGAAGAAGATAAAATACTGTCTGAATTAGAGAGGGGATCCCAGCAGGCTAAGAAATCCTTATTGAGCAGCAGAATTTCTAATAAAGAGCATGAGCAGAACCCAGATACAGACAGCACACTGGAAAACTTGTCTGGACACTCCCTGATGAGGTAACAGGAGTGTTAGGAGGCTTTATGCAAATATATTGATGCTTGGTAATGTTACTGGCTGTGTCTTTGGATATACAAAAGGGAAGTAACAGAAATGGCCAGATGTTAGTAGCATGTGCATGCAGAAAACATTTCTTCCCTGTATTTTAAGTATGAAACCTGGTGTCCTGTCATGTTCCCTGCCTTAAGCATTGAAATACAGTTTTTGTTTCCCTCTTCTAGAAAAGGCCAGTTAGAAATGTATCATGGTTTATTCAACCTGTGCAGTCACCTTTCTTTTTTCAGTAGATACACAGACAATTTTGACTGTACTTGTGTTCAGCCTACCCAGCTCTGTGAGTCGATGCCTTTTGAGAGATGAACCAATCCTTGGAAAGGAGTGCATAAAAAAAAGAAAGAAACATATGTTTTCTGTTGCAACCTCTTTTTGTCTAGCTAAAAATGCAGTTTTTCTGCTAATTGCCCAGTGAAGGTGGTTATGAATCACTCAGTTTTCACTGCACTTTTTTCTAAAAAGCATCAAGCAATATGAGTGGTATCTCATTCTGTGTTGGTTTAGAGCAATTCTGAGTTATTGGCTTCTATTGGTGACTGTTGCTGACATCTAGGATTGGGTTTGAAAGGTCTTTTGACCTAAGATGTGCCAAGTAATGCAGAATGTCTTCCCAAAGGGTTTAAACAGCCACTGTTAATCCTCTTCAGCCTAATAAAATTGAAATAGTAAATTTAAGAAGCAACTGCATTATTCTCTCTGTTTAAAAAAGACATGTCTTCTGTCAAAAAGTGTTACCATAGTATCTTAGGAATTGTTCAAGTCAAGTTTTGGTCTCCATTGCATTTTAGGAGAGAGATCAAGACTCAGGGCAGTGGCTTGTCATCGTCAGTTGCATCCATGTGCTGATAGTAAATTGTTCACTTTTTAAATACACGTGCAGATTGATTGCAACCTGACTTTCTCATGCCAGGCTCCTAACAGGAGGCACTGAAACTGCTTGTCTGGTCATGCAGAGAACATGAAGATACTGTGTTAAAAAAAAATATGTTTTTGTATATGCTAACTAGGCTTAATAACTGGGGAAAAAATAGGATGCTCTGGAAACTTAACTCTGAACTGGGATTTAGGGACAAAGCCCATCTCATGATGCCATTTCCTGAAGACAGACTGGGCCTTTGCAAACTGAACAAACTGTGTCCTTTGCATGGATCTGTTTGTGTGTAGGAATGGAACAAGATTATTCCTTTATTTTATCAAATGGCTGGACTAGGAGAATTTTTGACTCCTTTTGGTTTTTGTTTCACTGTCAGTTTCTCAGACAAGGGAAGACCCCAGAAGACACCGACTTCTTCCCCATCTTCCAGCTCCCAAAAAATGTTGCAGTTGGATTCTGTAGGCAATACAGCAGAAAGAGTCAAGTCACCTTCTGGCTTTTCTGGAAGCACAGCCCCGGGGCTGAAGCCAAACGTGGGCGTGGGAACCAGCAGGGCTGCAGCAGCCTCAGCAGGCGGTGAGTGTTTGTAAAAAGCATGCTGATGCTGCAGCGTTTTTCCTTGCGTTTTTGCCGTGGGACAGTGAGGTCTGTGAGGGTGAGCAGTGTTTGCTGTCCTGCAGGGTGCATGCGCTTCTCCCCCGCGGGGCTGCAGCACCGTTTGTCAGCGGAGCTGAACTACCTGAGCGCTATCGAGGAGTCCGTGCGGCAGCTCTCGGATCTGGAGCGGGTACGAGGCATTTCCCTCGCCCAGCAGGAGAGTGTTTCTTTGGCTCAGATTCTCAAGGTAAGGGGGAAATAGTTCTTTGTCTTAACCTTTCTCTTTTTATTTCTTTTATTGTTTGGTTGCAAAAGAATTAATCGAGTTAGGGCAAGTTACGCTTTTGTTAGCAGTGCAGAGAAGTTGTAATGGGCACAAAGAGGCATCTCTGATAATGGCCATTTTTTAGGATGTGTGTCTGTTATCTTGAAGTTGACACCAAGGAAGTAGCTGCTCTGGAATATGTGTCATTCATATACTCTTAGCTGGAATCACTGTTTTGATTGTGTTCCTCAGATAAAAGCATGATTGTGTACTGGGATCGATGTTGAGTTCCAGTGCCATGCAGTGTAGTTGTTTGGGCTGGATGATTTGTTTTATTCCACAAAAACAATATTTTTGGCTGATGTTTCCTTATGTTTACGAGATTGTTTATTCTAGTTTGTTGAATTAATTGATCTCCTAAATTCCTTTCTGCACTGTGGTGGAAGAGTATGGGGAATGTGCATTACCTCCGAAAGGAAGAGGGTCAGTGGGTTGAAAATTCTGTTTCAAGCAGAAGGGACACCCCCAGCAGAGTAGATCCAGACCTTTAAGAAGGTAGTTGCAACCAGTGGCTAAGCAAATCACATCATTATGTTTCAATTGCATGGTTAAAACTTGTTTTCCTGATCTGTAGGCACAACAGCAGCGCCATGAACGGGACTTGGCTCTTTGGAAAATCAAGGCTGAACAAGAAGCTTTAGAAAGTCAGAGACAACTGGAAGAGGCAAGGCAGAAGGCAGCTCAGGTAAGGCTGCTCTTCAGAAATATGGAGTGGGTAAGAGGCAAAATATTATAAGTAAATTCATGCCTACAGGTATTAATTTGAACCTGTGAACCTATGAAAGTACCAGAAGGATTTAATACAGCTAAAAGAAACTCTCAAGGGCCTGTTTCAAACTTTTATCTGACAGATTTTGAGAAATAAATCTGTTATTACTATAGCCAGATCATTTTGAAGAACTGAACTGTCTGTGTTTTCTGCATAGGTCCATGCAGAATCACTGCAGCAGCTGGTCCAGTCACGGCAGGAGGCTGGGCAGGAGCCCCCATGCATGGCTGCAGCCAAGCAGGCAGAACCTGCACTGCTCTCTACTGATGTAACTCACCAGCTCCGTGAGGTGAGACCCCAGGGAGGGAGAAAAGCCATTTTACTACTGTGAATTTTACTATTAAAACTACATTTTACTTTTTTGCCTTTTGAGTTATTTTCTGTTTGGTGTCATTCTTGGTACAACTTCTTCACTTTCGTAACAGGAAAAATGATAGGACTTCAAAAGAGCTCTCTGGCATCGTTACTTAGAAGTCAATCAGCAGCCTTAAATCCCTGTTGCATATTCTTATGATCTTCCAGTTAATGAACTGTTAAGAAGTTTGTTCTTCCAGGACAGACTGATGACAGTGAACATAGCATCTTCAGTTTGTAAGAGCTGCTCTCCGTCAAGAATTGATCCTGTATCTGTTTCACGTGCAAATTAAATTAGAAAAACAGAGAATTGCAGTTTTACTTACTGCTGAAGGTAGAACAACAACAAATAAAATTTTAAAAAAAAGAAGGGAAAATCTGCAGCAATGCTCTTGACTTGATACAGAGTTTGAAGTTCGCTCGTTTTGAATCTCTTTGTTCTTCTTGTGCTATACAGAATATTTATTAGTCCTCAGGTTTTTATATCACTTCATCAGTTTTTATACTTCTTGTCTCCAGTATGTAGCAGCTGCTTCAAACATGAATAAGAAGCACAGTAACCAAGAAATGCTCTTAGTCCATCACAGTTTAGAAATCACAGTGACTGTGGGTCAGTATTATGGGATGGAGTGTAAAAGGCTGATAAGTGTGAACAGATTTGTTTCTTCACAGCTCATGCACATGTTGGTGTAAGGCTGGTTTTTTGATGAGTAATGGAATTGTAGAATAATACTGATGTACTTGCTCTGGACTCTGCCAAATGTGTGAAGTTGAAATAATTTTTGAGTAGACAAGAATGGGTTAACAGAACGGAAAAGCTCAGTAACCTCAAATAGATGCAGTGTATTGGTCATTGAGAGTAGGTAGTGAAGTCTTGGATAAAGACAAGGAAACATTTATAGTTTTTAGAGCTGAAGTGGGTGAAAGCCAGTTAAGAAACAATGGAGAAGAAACAGAGAAGACAGCTTTTATTTGGTGTAGGGTTTTAATCTCTTGAAGTTTTGACTGTAGTTTGAAGTCTGAGCATAAGAGGTGCTGGTAGAGAGGCTGATGGGAATGACCTGGTCACCGATGCTGGGTCAGCACAGCAGCTTTTCCACCTCTGTTCACAAGTGACTCCAGGTACTCAGTTGAACAGCCATTTCTTTTATCTGGAATGCAGCAGTGGAAACACCTGTCACCAATGTGCTGGGAGTATTTTTGAATATACACTGTAATTTATTATGTGTAAAGGAATGGAGTATGGAGGAACATGTATTCACACAGCAGTATGCACCTTTACCACCAGAAATGACATGTGTTGTTACAAACCATTGTAACCCCATGTCTTACACAGTCGTTACAAATCACTAAATTGTCTGTCAGAGTGATTATTCTCTCTTCCAGAAACATTTTGATGCTGATAAGCTCACTGTATTCCCTTGTTTTTGCTGTACTCAGATGACAGAGTTAGCACGGGATGCTGTTAGTGCCCCAGCTGCTCCAGTCTCCACCTTGTTTGACCACCAGCGACAGCACCATTCAGAGTTCATGAAGCAGCTGAGGGCCCGAGCTGATACAAACAGGTTTGCCTTCATGTTTCACATCTTGGGAGTGGGGAAGTAAGATTTGTTAGGTTTTGCTTCACCTGTTCTTGCAGAAAATGTTAAGATGTCATAATGAGTAAGTATTTAAGATGAACTTGCATTCCATCTTTATGCCCTTAATAGCGTACACACACCAAATGTGACATTAACTGGTTCTGTGAAACTCTACATAAAAAGAGTAGAAAAAGATTATCTAAATGTTTTGTGGGATGATTTAACCTAGTTTAAGCTTTAGGAAATCTTTTAGCAGAAATTTTAGCTGTTACTACTTCTAGTAAACTGGTGAAAGCTCATGACAAGTGTATTGCTCCTATGTTTAAGACAATGCAGATTTATCCCAAATGCTTCTCATTTCCAGGAAATGTGAGTCTGGTGCCATATCACAAGGTAAAGAGGAAACAGGTGACTCAAAACAGACATACTCACCAATGTTTGATAGTTACTCTGAGTCCTCAAGATCAAAGGTTCATGATCAGAGGTAAGAAGCTTTTTGTATCCTCTTCACTTACCTGATCTAGTTAGGTCCCCTGAAGTTTCTCACAGCCCTTCTCTGATCTTGAACTGGAAAAATGTTGTCCTCTGTAGTTCTCCTAACTTCTAAAACAGAATTTCTAACCTACTCATTCTTCTAAAATCTCAAAGAAGATTTGTTTGCACTTGTTTATCATCAGTAGTGAGTACTGATGTGTAAAGGATGTGCATACCTCCAGACCACATGGATTTTAAGCTAGAATAAAACCAATAATCAGTAGTTTGATGAAACTTGGAATTTTAAAGTAGCCAAACTGCATTTTAAAACAAAAACCAAACCCTCTTCATTTTGTTTATTGTTTTGATGTTAATCATGGTGTGTACAGTAGTAATGTAACATAAGTATTTTGAAATGTGCAAAGTATTTCTAAAAAAATAATCTCTGGATAACACAGTAGTACCAGCAGCCGCCAGGAGAGCCCTTCAGTTCCATCTTCTAAGGAGAATGAGAAAAAGCTTTCCCGTCGTGAGAAGACAGCCAGCAGTATTGAAGAACAGGCTCAGACTGCTGCAGATGATTCCTTGCCCAGTGACAGTGTTTTGTCCCTGCCAGATGAAAAAGGTTGGCTCTGCTGCTGGTGTGTGATGGGTCTGAAGATGGTGAGGGGGGAGGGAGGGAGAGTGGTGCTGTTTCAGAATGAATTTCTGAAATAATTGAGGGAAAGTGTGTGAAGAAAGCTGAGCCCCAAGTGAATTGTAGTCTCTTAAGAGGTAACAGAGAATGGCGTAATGAGATGGGAACCTTTGAGATTCTGCTGTGTTAACTTAGCCACATGCTCACATGCTGAACCTGCAGGCACAACACCAAATGTTTCAGCAACTCCAGGTGTGTACACAAATCTGTTAGGTCTCTCAAAGCTGGATAACAGATGTCTTCTAACTCAAAATCACTCTTCCCTAAACACCCATTTTTCTACATTAGTTATCTCCCTGTCTTTCTGACCCCCCTAACATTAGTGAGATGAGACAGACTAAAATTGCATGCATGGTGCAAAACTGAGTGGAAAGCAGCTTCCCTGATTTCTCCCTCAGATTCGGCTTCTGTTGCAACAGAGTATTCCCTGAAATTTGATGAGTCCATGACAGAGGATGAGATTGAAGAAAAATCTTTTCGGTCTTTGCTGCCCTCTGAGAGTCATCGCAGAAATAACCTGGAGAAGAAGAGGGGCAGTCGTGATGATTCTGATGAGGAAGTGTCCCCAGACAAAACAGCTCTGTCATCTATCAAGGTAGATGAGGCAACCATATTTAAGTTAAATTAAATTAACTGATCTTTGGAATGTGTTTTCTTTTGAGACTCCAAACACAGCTGAATAAAATATCCCAAAGCAAGCAGTGCCATGTAAAGGCCACTTGTCTTTGTCTCCTTGGCAGCCTGTTTGCTTGCAATCATTTAAGAAGCCCATTTCCCACCCATGCATGTATTTGAGTATGATGAAAATATACTTACACATGCTTAAGCTGATAAGCTTCAAGTGAGCTGTTCTTAGCTGTGTTTGCAGGGTTGAGGTTTCTTTTCCTCCTTGTGGTTCTTTGAGCATCTCAAAACAGAGAACTGTGTGAATCATGCTGTATGTCACTGTTGTACAAGTGTTATGACTTATGAAACAATCCATCCAGGCCTCTACCTTGTGGCTTAGGAGGAGTGGCTTTTTGAGGCAGGTTTTAAAAGTGGATTAAGTCCTCCGACTATACTAACACACAGCTAGGAAATAGAAGAGGATGCTTCATCTCTCTGGCCAAAGTGGGGACCTCCCAAAACTGTTACACCGGGCAAAAATAGCTGGTCTGCACAAAGCTCAGAGAAAAAACAGCTTCCCTTCCTCCATCTGTTTTTGTGTATCTGTGTATATACACACACAGATGTGCACTTTGTAATTGAAAAAAAACCATGGCATTTCTGTGGTTTTGTGCCAACTTTCTCTTTCCTTCTAGGAGCTAAGCATGCCATTCTCAGGGGGGCAGGACAGTTTCTCTAAGTTTACCATGGAGATGGTAAGGCAGTACATGAAAGAGGAGGAAATGCGAGCAGCTCATCAGTCCTCACTCCTCCGGCTCCGGGAGAAGGCCCTCAAAGAGAAGACCAAGGCTGAGCTGGCATGGCTGGAACACCAGAAAAAGTAAGGCAGCTCTGAACATACATAACTGCTCACTGACCATTTCCTTCTACTTTTCAAGGTTTTGTTTCCACCTTATAGCTCCCTTATTAAAGTATTAATGGTAGAACTAATCTTTTGACATCAGTATTCTGTACAGTTGTTACTGGGACTTGGAAAGAACAGGACCCAATTTATAAATGTGCTTTGGTATTTACGTTGAATGGGATTTGATTTAAAATTTCACTGAAACAGTAGAACAGATGTTTGTTGTCAGTTGGAGAAGGTAGTTGCCAGCCATTCCTCTACACATCTTAATTCAGGAAGATAGAAAACTGTCAAACAGTTTGACCTTTCTTTGCTTGATGTGTATCTGAAGTAATTTTAGTTGACTCAGGCCACATTTTGTGAATCTGGATACATGCTGTACTTAGTGATTTGTTTCCAATCTAAGATATGCTTTGTCCTGAAGTCCACTTGAAGTACTCACTGATATTAGTAAACAGCAGTGGCCAGATTTAATCAGTAATTTTCTCTGCATGAGAGTACCATTGTTCAGCAGACATTTTCTTACTATTTCTTGTAATTGTTGATTTGACAAAGGATTATTAGGTAGTGAGCCAAATGTGCTTCATTTTGTGTTTCTCAAATGGTGAGTGTGCTACCTCTGCAGAGCTTCTGCCCATTCTTCTGTGACGTCCTATTACCTGCACTGGCCTTTTTACTGTGCCTGTCTGACTAAATGCTGCAAAATATTCCACCATAGAGCATGCTAGTGATTAAGGTTTATACCCTTCTGCAGAATAGGAAAAATAAACTTTTTTATTTTTCACTTTAAAGAGTAAAAAACCTATTGTGCACTTTAAAAAATATTACTTTATTACGATTTATTATTATAAAGTAATCTTACTACTTTATTTATACTTCTTTCTTTCAATCTGTTTGCAGGCATTTGCGAGACAAGGGAGAGGATGATAAGATGCCTCCTATTCGAAAGAGGCAGCGTGGTCTGCTGCTGAGATTACAGCAGGAAAAGGTGAGGGATGCCCTCTAGGAAAGTTCTGTTGAAAGCCATGTGTACCCATTAAAAGTTTCAGACACTGTAAATATAAGAATGAAGAACCAGCAGTATTTCTTACCTGTAAGTTTTATTTGCATTTCAGTCATATTGAGTATGTTGTTCTCAAGGTCCTTCTCTATCTGTAATCTCATGATTGAGACTCTGATTATTTAATCTCTGGTTCTTTGCTATTGAAGTTCAGCCTAGTTCCTTCCTCTTGTAACTGCAGCCATGTCCAACCCATAGGAAGGGTACTGTGGCAGCTTTGAGTGTGTCCTTGAGAGAGGTCTGTCAGTGTTCTCATGCTGAACCTTTTCCACCTAAAAGGCAGAAATTAAACGTCTCCAGGAGGCAAACAAGGCTGCTCGGAAGGAGAGGCAGCTCATCCTTAAACAGCAGGCGGAAATCGAGCGAATCCGTCAGACTACAATGAAACTGCAGGAAAAACTGAAATCTGCAGGAGAAAACAAGCTGGTGAGTGTTCAGCACAGAAACTGGTGTCTTTCTTTCCTCTTCAGCCTGCAGCTTCCGTGTTTATAGGAACAGAAGGCTACTAGATTGGACTTATCACTTTGAAGTTTTGTCTGCCTGATGAAAAAGGTTGGCTCTTGCCAACCTTTACCTCAGAAATTTATGTTTAATTTCTTTAGAGCATCATTTAAGGAAATGCCTTTGGAGAAATTACAAAATGCACAGTAGATGTGTTTGTTCATACTCAAGGTGAACTAATGACTTTGGGAATGTGAATTTTCTGATGCTTAGCTCTCTCAGGCTTTGATTTTTGTTTGATTATTTGTCAGGCACAAAGTACTAAATATAAGCACTAACCCCAAAACTTCCTGCTGTGTGTGTTAGGGTAATTATGCTACGCTTCTTGCCCCTACTTGCCTCCTTACAAAATTTTGAGAAGACACAAGTTTAATAGTAGTACTGTAGAAAAGATTGCTTTCCTGTTTGGATAACTGAATTCTGGTGGTTTGATGCTTTCGGGGGCTGTTTGGTTTGGTTTATTTGTTCTGGATAAAGTTAGGAGAAAATTTAAATTATGGAGAGAACGGATGTGCTAAAAGCTGTGTGTCAAATAAAAATGAGGTTATGAAGTTAAATCTGCAAGTGGACAGACTTATCTGAAGCAGTATTTCATGCAATCTAGAGATTACAAACTAACACAATTTATAAAGGATTTTGGGATAATCTTTTAATGGTTCTATTTTATTTTAACCCTTTAATTGCAGGAGCTTCCCAGTGAGGATGATATCAAGCAGAGCAATGGTTCCAGCCCTCTTCCAACTGATGCAGAAACACGCAGCCCTTCCCCAATCTCCATCTCCAGCAGTGAGACCAGCAGCATTATGCAGAAACTTAAAAAAATGCGCAGCAGAATGGATGAAAAGTAACTATATCTTTTTTTTCCTTTTAAAAAAGTTTGCTATTTTAATGGAGCAAGTTGGTTTGTCCCACATCTGCACTAAAAATGGCCATCAGAAATATTGGTTGTGTTGATATCACACTTTGATCTGAATTGCCTGAAAAACAACTGATTGGAAGCAGGAATAAAACTATATTAATCTTTGAACATAATAATTTAAAGGCGACAGTTCTTGCATGACTCAAACATTATGGTAGACCACATGGTCAAGGTTTTATTGAAGAAGATTTGGTTTCATATTTTTTGTACTTGATTGAGTTGGTAAAACCACGTCAACTTAACAAATGTTGATATTTGTAGGTACAAGGAATATGGACAAGTTGTGGCTTCACAGCACATCCTGTCAGAGTTTCTCTTGCAATGAGAGACCTGAAGTCAAATGGTCAAAATGGTGCCTGTATTTTGCATCTCCCCTTTAATCTTAAAGAGTAAAAAAATATAGGGAGTGAGACTCTGGAATTACAGTGCCAATTTTTGAGTTGAAATGTAACTTGTAACAGCAATTATCTGATGCAAAAACTAGTAACTGAATTTCAGATCTGCCTCACAGAAAGACACTGAGGTTGTCAGGTATGTGAGTTCTATCTAATTATCCAGCTGCTGAATTTTAATTCTGCTTGCATTACAGTAATCTAGGATGAACTCTTTAAATATTTTCTTTATTAATGGAGGTGATATATATGTGACTGAGAAGATAAGTGGTTTACAGGTTTGGAAGAATGTTTCTTAGGCTCCAGAGGAAATAACAAAATCTGTGTGCAGTTCCTGTGTCTGAAAACCTAAAATGAATCTCCTGATTTCACCTATGAAGTTGTTTCAGATAAAAAATTGTTTCTGCATCCTTTCAGTGTAGCAATTGCTTTGTGTGCATGAAACATCCCAAATGCTTTACCTGCTTGTGCTTATTAGTTTGAAGCCCTAAATTCTTATTTGAGACTAATTCATTGCAAGTCTGACTTCTGCCAGTTGCCACAAGAAAGTTTTTGCTTAAACAATTCTTTTGAGCTTAGAACCAAGACAGTCACTGCACTTCAGTCAGTGTGGATGATCTTTGGAATGTGTTTTGTTTTGAGACTCCAAACACAGCTGGATAAAACATCTCAAAGCAAGCAGTGCCATGCAAAGGGCAGCTGTCCTTGACTCCTTGGCAGCCTCTTTGCTTGCAGTCATTTGAGAAGCACATTTCCCTCCCATGCATGTATTTGAGTATGATGAAAATAAAACCCAACAGCAGTTAGGGAGGCTTTGGTGTGAGTAGGAAAAACTCAAAAAATATGTTGTAATTTCATGGCCTTTGTGTCTAGCCTGAGCGCGTTGCTGTTTTATTCTGATTCCTCTGGTGGCATCTAATAAACTGAACAGCCCAAATCACTGTTGATTAAAAGTTTCTGAGATGTCACATTTCTAAAACTAAATTCCTGGGGTTAGATTGTATGAAAACCACCCCATCATCATAGTGGCAAATTCTCAAAGTAATTTTTGAGGCTGGTAAAATTACTTAAGACAGGGACTTGAAAAGCATGTGTGTTGTAAGGCATGTTGACTTCTAGGGTTTCAAGAAACTATTTTTTTTCCTTCTAATCTTATTTTTTTCTTAAAAGAGGGTCTTTATCTTATTTTTTCCCCACGAACAAATTCAACAAATTTCAAATGGTGATAAAAAACAATCTGCAGCTTTCGAATTTTGAGATACAGTATTAATACTAAAAGAGATTAAAAATACTTGTATATTCAAGACTTCCTTTGCTACTTTTTATCAGCTAGTGACTTTGTCAAAATTACTCTTGAAATCTTACTTCTTCAAAGTACATTCATTTCTAAGCAACACTTGCAATTGCATAAAGACTTATATATTACAAGGGATAGTAGCAGATAAAAAGTATGTTCTACCTTTAAATATATTTTAGTCATGATTTGATTGTTATTTTATGTAGCTGGAAATATTATTTACCTGGAGAATACTTTTCAAAAGCTGAATACCAAGATTTGAGATGGAACAATTACTTTTAGGCAGAACAAGAGGAAATTGTGTGTGATCTGTGTGGTCATGTGTTTTTGGTTTTACGGTTTTAAAAGTCTTGGATTGTTGTGTATGTTCAAAGGAGGAAATATATTGTATAAGTATAAATAATTCTCTAAAACTTTATTTCCCTCTTGTACAGTTTTTGCACACCTTTGGCAGGTGTTTTGGTAGTGATAGCAGTACTTACTGATTGAAAAACAGTGCTGACTCGGTATCTTTTTTAAATGTCTTGATTTGTAAAACACAAAAATAGCAATAAGATGTTTGGTTTGGTGGGTAATGATAGCAAGCTGCCATTTGAGGGGAAATCAGGGTGGAAAATAGAGCTCAAGGGAAGAAGCTGGATGGAAAATACAAAGGAGCTAGAAGAAGGAATTGGGAAAGCCTGCTCTACTGGATTTGCTGTACTCCACAGCAAGGTGGAAATCCTTTGGCTACCTTACTTAGGAGGCAGCTTTAATATTTGTCTTGTGCTAAAAGGGGAATGAATGAATAGTTCTGTTTTTATTTTAACTGATGAGTCTGTGTAGCCTGCATGTGAACAGGAGCATGCTCTGTCAAAGAGAATTAACCACATTCCCCTGGCTTTCCTTGCATATGCAACATTAATGATAATCTGTGCAATAACAAATTAAATGCTTATTTTCATTTGCTTTTCCTTAGTGTGCTTCTTAGCTTGCATTGTAGTTCATAGAGCTAAGTGGAGCATGGTATTTTTCTGTAAATTTGGTAATTCACTAGGAATTAGCTTAAAATGGTAATACTTTTAAGAAATACCATTTTAAGCAGAGCTGTAAATTATGTAGATTAAAAAATAGGTATTATCTTTCTGCAGTTAGTACTTCAAATGAAATATATGAGTATTCTGAGATCAAGTCTGTACTTTGTTGCAAAAAAATCCCAATTAGCAGCTATAATGTGAATGGCAGGTATATCTGGAACTGTCCATGTTTTAAAAGTAAACTATTTCATCTCTTTTTTCTTTGCTCTTTCACTGGTGCTTACCTTACTGTAGAAACAATTCTACTGAGGTTTCACCAGGTGAAGAAAATGCGTTTAAAGTTTCAGACCAGCAAATTGTTGATATTGCAAAACCAGCATGCTCTTTAATACCAATAATTCTTTTGAGAGAATAGCATGAGAAGGGTCAGGCTGAGATATGTTAACTGGTGCTTGTGGAAATCTGCATCAAAGTAATAAAACTCTCCAAAATTTAAAGAAAAATACAGCAGTGTGAAAGTAGCTTGTCTTTCATTAACAGAAAACCAAGTGTTTTAAGTGTATGTTCTATAACCTTCTGCATAACAGTGTATAGTTTTTGTACTGCAGATGTTGGGTATTAACTATACAATGTTAAATGCAATTAATTTTAAAGTTCTTTGCCAGATGCTATCCTTTTCTCATTCTTTCTGCCTTAATTGCTATCTTAGTTTTAAACTCTTCCTCCTTATTTTGTAGACACTGCTCTCCTGTTCACTACTTCTTCTCTGTCTTTACGTCTCACCACTGGGCCTCTCTCAGTGTCTGTTTTCCCAACCTCCACCCCAAATTCCAGCTGTATATCTACAACCAATTGGTCAGGTAACTGTATATTTCTCCAGTGATAGACTCTTTGATAGAGCATGCTCTGTTCAGTCCTAGAAAGTCCAGAGATTCTTCAGCAGTGGACATGGTTGACACTTGCCTCCCTCATTGCAGATCTTTATCAATGACATAGGGGGATCACTCCACCCTCAGCACCAAGCTGAGCAGTGCAGTTGATTTGCTGGAGGGAAGGAATGCCATCCAGAGGGACCTGGACAAGCTTGAGGAGTGGGCCAGTCTGACCCTCATGAAGGTCCCCAAGGCCAAGTGCAAGGCCCTGCACCTGGGTCAGGACAATCCCTGCTATCAGTTCAGTCTGGGGAGTGACTGGATTGAGAGCAGTTCTTCAGAGAAGGACTTGGAGATGCTGATGGACCAAAAAATTGGGCATGACTCTGCAGTGTGCACTTGCAGCCCAGAAAACCAGCTCCATTTTGGACTGCATGGCAAAACAGCAGCTCAAGGGTTCTACCCCCTCTACTCCACTCTGGTGCGACTCCACCTGCAGTACAGTGTCCAGTTCTGGGGTCCCCAGTGTGAAAAGGACATGAACCTGTAGGAACAGGTCCAGAGGAAGCCACAAAAAAATGAAAGAGAGAGAGCACCTTTCCTATGAAGAAAGGCTGAGAAAGTTGGGCTTGTTCAGTCTGGAGAAGAGAAGGCTCCAGGGAGACCTTATTGTGCCTTTTCAGCATATACAGTGAGGTTATAAGAAAAATGGAGAGAGACTTACCAGGGCCTGTAGTGATAGAGAAAGGGGTAATGGTTTTAGGCTGAGAGAGGGTAGATCTAGATTAAATATAAGGAAGAAGTTCTTTGCTGTGAGGTTGGTGAAGCACTGACACAAATTGCCCAGAGAAAACAACCTGTCCCATCCCTGGAAGTGTTCAGGTCAGCAGGGTCTTTGAGCAACCTGGTCTAGCAAAAGGAGTCCCTGCCTGTGGTAGAGTGGTGAATCCAGGTGATCTTTAATGTTCCTTCTAACCCAAACCATTCCAGGATTCTAATTTCTTATTCCTGCTATCCTGAGTGGCAAACAGACAGTTCACTTTGCTCCCACTGTCTGGTTACTACTGCAGAATATCTGCTGAAACCTCATAGTTTGGGTTTATAGTCAATATACAGTTTAGAGCAGCAGGTTAATACTAATATTTGAAATGCATGGATAAAATGTGTGATGTTAGCATCAGAGAAATAGACTTTGAAATCATGCTGCTGTAATCTGAGTGCTGCTGCTTCCTCATTGCTCCCCCACATTTCCAGCTGCATAGATGCCAGATGTGCTTTTGCAATTTTTTTTCTGCTTTTGAAGATAAATGTGTATGCTTGGTGTTGCCACTGGAACCCTCTAGAACCCTCTGCAGTAAATATTAAGGCAATGCATCTGCTGTTTTGTGGCTCTGGCCTTTAAAACCCCAGGGTTATGAAAGGGTCTGCATCTTTGGCCGTGCTGCTTTGATCCTCCTCTTCTTGTGGGTTTTTTGTTGGAATCCTCTTTCTCTCCCATCACTTCTGTTGACTTATCTTTCTTATTGAGTAGTTCTTCTGTGGTAATTATTTTCATGGCAATTTCATTAATTCTCCTGTTTGTGGTCTTCTGGGTTAATTCATTTGACATCTGCTTTTAAGGAGTCCTGGTCTTTTGAATCCATTTATTTCAGCCTTTCTCTTGCATTTATTTCAACTTGACATACCTCTCTCAGGACCCAGTAAACTGCAAAACTTCCTGATGAAATCAAACAGTAGGTGAAGAAAGAAAAAAAAGTTGCTTTTTGCATTGAGGTCATTGTAATAATGACCTCTAAAACAAGTAAACAAGTTCCACATGCATGAGCTGCTGGACTAATTGGAACTGATGTGTGTATGAGAGTAAGAGTGGATAGATTTGATAGTGCTGGTGAAAGACACAACATTATCATGACTGTCCCTGTCATGTTTGTAATGCAATTGCTGTTGGTAGTTTGCTGTTGTAATGATACCAGCCTGTCAGTTTTGCATAAGTGTTGATGATGTTTGATGTTTGTCTACAGAAAGTGATAAAATCATGCACAAAATCATGGAATCTGTCAGCTTTAAGGTGGCAGATGTTCCAGAGATTCTGAGGGCTTCTGTTTTTCATCTCCTCTTGTTTTGACCAAAAGAAAGAAGATTGTGAGCATTTCTAACTGGCTTCTGAAACTTTTCTCTTCATGTCATAACTTGCTCCCTTTGTCTGAATCTTTCTTAGAGAAGGACTTACCTGAATCTCAACCTTTCTGATCAACTGCCAGCTCACTTTTCCAGGGAACAGAATAAACATTGAGTGAGCAAATGAGAAATGTCCCTTAGCAGTCAAGACCTGCACATTAGTCACTTGGCCATTCCAGTCTCTGTAAATAAAAGGGTTTTTTGAAACATGAGAGATTAAAAAGCACAAATGAGATTATTATCTGCTTTGCAGCTTAAACACTTTGATGCTAAGTGCTTGGGGTGGCTTGAAAATTATAAGGACATTCACAAAAACAAAGTATCACAAGTCTTTGAAGACTGCCTTCTGTAGCACCACAACTTCTGTACCAATGGCAAACTCTAGCTGGCAAACTATGGACTTTCTACAGAGTGATTCTGTGACATCTTAAAGCTTTCGTTATAGGAGATTAATAGATAGATAGATACTTCTCTAGACTTGGCATGCCAGAGGAAGTGTGTGTAATTGATGTTGAACTTGCTTCCAATTTATTGTCTGAAAGGTTAAGTGCTGTGGTTACTTCAGTGCTCAGAAATGAGACAGGAGCTGGCAAAGAGAACAAGTGTGTGCACACAAACCTATTCATACCTACCAAATCCTGTGGGAGTTTTGTCAATTCTAAGGTTTCATGGATCACTTAAGATCTCTTTGTCAGAAAGAAAATATCTGCAAATTTTCATTTTATTTCTTCTTAAACTACAGCCAGATATGTTAGTAGCTGGGAAGAAACATTCTGGCATCATTATTCTCTTGATGCTGTCAGCTCACAATTAACATTCCAAGTGTACCAGTCCATAGAGATGATGCTTAAAGGAAGAAGGATTAAAGCTCCAGGAGGACTATTAATATAGAATCATCTTCTCTTATAATAACATATTTGGAAAAAACCATGGGGCAACTGAGGTTACAATTTTTCTGTCATTGGGATTAGCAAGAAAGAAAAGTTCATTTTCAAACGGTCACGGCGTTCTAGAAGGTTCCAGTTTAATACCACAGGTACATTTCATGTCCTGAAATTGGAAATTTTTTTTGTTTCATTTAGTGCAGATGAGTTTAATGATTTTGAAGATTTCTTAAAATATAAACAGCCTCTTTACAGTGTGATGTAGGCATTACTTTGTGCAGAGAAAAGAACCCTTGTATATTTGTGGGGTTTTTGCAGCAGCACATCAGAAGTCTGTGAGACAGCAGTTATTGTGGATGTTATCCTAGAAGACAAACTGAACAACTGCAGTAGTGGGAAGGGTGGCAATGGAGCATCTGGGTGTTGGGAGCTGAGTGTGGCTGGCTGGATGGGCATCGTCCTGTGCTCTGCCTGTCAGGTTCCTCACGAAGCGGGAACAGAAGCTGATGCAGCGCCGACAGCACGCGGAGGAGCTGCTGGAGTGGAAACGGCGCCTGGACGCAGAGGAGGCAGAAATACGGAGGATGGAAAAGCAGGCTCTGGCTGCCTGGGACAAAGAGCTGCTCAAAACCAAGATAGCCAAGAAAGAGCTGGGGGATCAGAGTGCTGAGCCCAAAGGTAATGGGAGCTGGGGGGAGGTGACACATGATGAGAGTGAAGCATAATTTGACACAAGGATTGCTTAGGTTTGCAGTTGTTTCCTTTTCTGATATTTTGTGCTTTCTGGACACTCTCAGAATCCAAATTTCTGCACTCTGTTGCCTGTTTTACACCATAGTTAAATGTGTATTTCTCCTTTGCTCTGTATCCTCCCAAGTGAACAGTGCAGCATAAGCCCATCAGTCACTTATATATACAATTTTTAAACTTTATTTCTGTCTTTCAGAGCAGAAATACTGCAGTATGGCATGACTGTAGCAATGGATCTGAACAACTTAGACTACAAGGTCTAATGGCACCATCCATTTCACTTGTTACTGTTCTTATCAGGATTTTCTCAGGGCCCTCTGGAATTCACCAAGGTTACTAAGACCCAAACTGTGCTAAAATAAGAAAGAAGAAGCCGAGAAATCAAATTCCAAAACCACAAGAACTCGATAACAGGGGGTGGCAAAGCACCTAGACTGTAACCAATGACATATTTTGAGAAGTGCATGCAAAACACATGAACAAGCAAAGGCACCAATAAGAAATCCATGATCAGCCTGTGCAGTAGAGTTAGAATGTATAAATAAGTGCATAATATAAACAGTAAATATCTTCTACTTAATCATATTAGTTAGTTGTCCAGGAGTCCTGAATTTCCCACATGTGATCTTTTGTTGGTAGTCTTCTGAACTTGCTCTGTTAAAACCATTTTCCCCAGTAGCAAGCAAAGTGTCTCTGCTTGTTAGCCTTAGTTCTGTTGCTGAGGATGGCTCCTGTCAGGGGCTGCTTTACAATTGTCTGTGTTTGCAAAAAATGAAATTTTTTTTTCTTCCCTTTGTTGTTAATGCCACCTGTTTCAAATGTGTAGCTGTGGTAAAGTATGCTAGGATGTAATTAGTATAAATTATGCTATTGTGAGGAAAAATTGAATTCCCAGATGTTGGAAGCTACAGCTTTACAGTTCTGTTTTAAATGGATCATGCTGAAGCACAGGGAACTGAATTGCAGTCAGAGAAAGTGATTTCAGGGATTGTTCTAAAAACATATCTATTTTCCTTTTTTCCCCCCACTTTAGTGAAAGTAGGCAGCACATCCTTTGAATGTGCAAAGGGAATTCAGAGTAACGCCCTAGTACACTTGTTACGGAAAGCAGTCATGTGGATTTTAGGCATTGTAAGACATTGTAAAGATGGTATGTGTATGGGTCAGTAAGTTCTAATGCACAAATGCTGAATTCGTATCAATAAGTGAGAACTGATTGTACCTACCAGTAAACATTGGAGCACAGCCCTGCTTCAGAAGGAAAAGTCCTTCTCCCCAGCCTTTACTCAAACACTGAATAGTTCTCCATGGCTGCCTCAGTAATGCCATGACTCCTGCAGAATTTAGTAAACAGGACTATTGAAAACCCAAATTATTATTTTGTTTGTTGCCATTTGAGACACTCATGATGAAATCATAACATTAAAATGTTTTCTGCAACTACTGTAAAGGAAGCAATCAATTCTAAATTCAAGATCTGGCCTGCAGATTATATGCTCCTTCATGACTTCTTCAGACTAATAGTGACTCTTGCTTCTGTATGGTCAACTGGTAGGACAGGTTTCCCTAATAATCTTTTCAGTGTTGTCTGGAAAATGTTAGAATATCCTGAAAACCTCTTTATTTTAGATATTCAGCAATCACTTATAATGTTGGGCAGTTCTCACAGATGCACAGAATCACTTGGATTGGAAAAAGCCTTGTGAGATCATAAAGTTCAACCTCTTACTGATACCACCTTGTCAACTAGATCAGGGCACCAAGTGCCACATCCAGTTGTTTCTTGAACACAAATCATGTTGTCAATCACATTTCTCTGGTAAACAGGCTTGTTCTTGCTAAATACTTCACCGTCAGTGTCTAGGTGAGTGAAATTATGCTTGTTTGACATGTACAGCTAGCAGTTACTGCTTTATCTGCAGACAGCATAGAAAGTTTGCCTTTCAACCTTATGCCTTCTGCTTCTGCATATAAGGTGGTTCTGATGTGCTTTGTTTTTTCTCTCGTTGAATCTCAGAAACAGCTAGTGAGGAAGAGTCTCCAGTGCCTTCTTGCTCCCATCTGAATAGTGAAAGCTCTATCCCAGAAGATCTTGGCAGTCTGGCTGCTGAGTCTGTCCCTTCAGAGCCCTTGGGCCATGGACAGCCAGAAAGCCCAGATCAGAGTACAATTAATGAAGAAATGGCTTATTCTGAAGATTTCAAGTCCTCTGCGTCACCTGGCAAACTGGTGAGTGAGCTCCTCTGCCTTAGGTACTCTTACACACTATCAGAGAAGTGGCAAGGACAGCCATCCCAGTTGTCAAAGTAGAGATTGCACTATCAACTAAATGTGTTTTCTGTGTTTATGATACCATTTCACATTACTGTGAGTAATCATTGTGATCAGATGTGTGCTTTGAAGTCTCGAGGAAATATTGTTTCCGCACAGAGTTTAGATATTTTTTAAATTGTGGGTAGCCTTGCAAAACATTTTGCGTATGTCAGGCAGGTATGCAGTGCTAAGTGGTGGAATACTGACCCAGTTTAGCAGTGTGAATTAGCTGTAGGCTACCTTGTTGCCATTGTATAAATTGTATAAATTCTTTGAGGCCATGGAAGCTATGCTCTTATTTTTCCACTTTGTCTTATTTGCAAGTAGTGTATCCCAAAGTGTAGCTATAGGATGAAGAAGCAGACCTGTAACCTCATGCACAGTCCTTTGGGTTTCAGATTGTGTCTGCTTGCTGCTTAATTCTACTTTATTGTTCTATTCCAATTGTTACTTCTAGTTGGATGATAACTTTGATGAGTTTCATCCTGATAACTTTGCCATGTGCTCTAGAAGACAGAAAATTCAGTGTCTGTGGGGTAAAAAAACTGCTTATCTAGACTTATTACAAATACTTTCTTGGCAAATTTGCTGATGGGATTATAATAAAATGTCTAATGTGGGCCAGAGGTTTTGTCCAAGGTGTGTTAAAGGTTTGTAGGATAATGTTTGAAGCATTAAGTGGCATTTTAGAAGAACATTTGCTCTTGGAGTTTTTGCCTGGCCTCAGAAAAATAGTGCTCTATTGTTTCACTGATTCAGAATGTTGTCTTGCACCCTTTACATGAAGTGGTTCATTTTATTAGTTTATTTAGTAGGAGTTCCTATTGCTGCAGATGACACAAATGTATTGAACCCATGTGAGTCAGAGCCATGTCAGTTCACTTAGTTGGTAGAAGAGTAGTCTAAGCAGGTTTATTGAAATCTAGGCTCAAAGTAAGCATGCAGTTGTTGCTGCTCTTGGTATTACTGTTTTATTGTCTAGCAAAGATTAAATTCTTCTTAAGATTGTTGTATAGGTACCACTGTTTGCTATGTCCTCTGTCCTGCTGTTCTTTCCTTGTAAGTGGCTCCTGATGACAGTGGTCTTTTACTTTCAAACTGCAATTACTTATTTATCCTTTTCTTCTCTCAGTCTCCTCCCAAAAGCAGCATATCTGTATCAAAGCAAGACTCCAGCAAAGGCAGTCACAGAACTGGAGGACAGCTACATTCACCTGTGAAGTCCCACCAGACATCCCACAACTGGTCTGATGAATCTTTATCTATGACACAGTCAGGTAAGTGTAATACCCACTTGGGTTTATATTGCTTTTTCAAAGCTTTTGCTTTTAACAAACTTGAAATGCAGACATAGATGTGGAGAGGCAGACAAATTCCTGGAAATTGCCAAGGCTTGGAGTTAGTGGGTGTATTTTCCCATTATGTAATTTGATCTCTTCAGCTGAAGATCTTAATATAAGAAGGATTATACTTTATATCCTCTTCTAGAAAGCGGTACAGGTTCTGCAGACACATGTGAAGAAGATAAGAGTCAATAGTTAAGGTGGTCCTAGGATTTAAAAATCCCTCCTTCTGCACCCAGCTCCAGAAGCAGAACAGCTCTGTTACATGGCAATATGGGAGAGACCTTTGGGGCTGCTCTGCCATGTGCAGAATCAGTGGATGCTTCGGGACATAAGGGTTTATTTGTGGAGGAGGGTTTGGTCTGTGTGCAGTAAAATAGGGCCTAAGGTGGCATTTTGAGCTATAAAATCTCCTGCATGGACTTACTATATCCTTTATCCAGTAGCCATGCTGCCTGCCTGTTAATGCTGAGGGAAGGAATACTGGAAGTGGTACAGAGCAGCCCTTTCCCTGCTGTGCTCTCAGTTATGTGGATTGCAGGGGTTCCTGAGCTGCCTCCAGTGGGTCACCATCATCCACTCTGTTCACCTGGGAAGTCTGTTTTGACTCTTTCCAGACTTTTAGTCTCTAGAACATCTTGTTTTCCACAGTGCAGTAGATAGAGCACCACAAAATACTTCTTAGCAAATGAGACAGCATTTTCCTTCTTGTTTTTTTTTTTTTTTTATGGTAAGTCTTCAGTGGAAAAAGAATTAGCAGGTTCTCTTGTGATGGTTGGTAACTTACTGTGAGAAACACCTACGTTTTGCACTGAGTGCACAACACAGTGAAGCTTTCAGCACCTTGATAAAGTTATTTTAAAGCTCTGACTCAGCAGTCATGTAAGGAAGCCATTATGAAATGTAGAGCAGTCAACAGTGATCACAAAAATAACCTTGTGTAAAACAAAATATTGACAGTCTTTGATTTCAAATTCTAAAGAAAGGTATAAGAGGCGGGAAGCCAATCAGGATGGTGCTGGTTTCACAATAAATCATTCCATTGTAAAGAGACAAGTGTTCTGGCCTGCTGAGTAACAACAAAGTCATTGCCCTGTCAGTCTGATGCAGGCGTGGACAAGATCGTCAAAGATGAAAGCATGTGCAGATCTTTCCCTTATGAGTTGATCAAGAAAGGCTGTAATTACATAGTGGTCACTTACTGTTAGGGAGGAGCTGTTAATTACAGTGGCATCACAACGTGCTCCTGATTGCAAGTGAGATTCCATTCTTTTTGTTTGGGTTTTAGGGTTTTTTTTTTTTATTCTTTGAATGGTTAACAACAGTCGTTAATGCAAAAAGAATACAGGAGTTTGATTGCATTTACTGGCTGTTGTTAAGAATGGAATCCTTCATTATGGTGGTTTGTTATGTTCAGAAAAAAGGTGGATTAGGGAAATGTCAGCTGTTCCTGCTAGCTGACCAAAGCATATTGGTAACTGACTTTCTAAACTACCACGTAAAGTAGTTGGCATTTATGAACATCCAGAAAATACTACAGGTGATACTGAGCATTAGAAAAACAAACCAGCCAAAGTCCTCCTCTTGGGAGCTGCAGCTATAAAGAGGAAGGGGTTCATCAGCTAAAGGAGGAGCCCCAGTAAAGCTATGTCAGGTAATACTCTGAAGAGTTTTTGATAGTTAATTGTGGTAGCAGCAATCTGGGACAAGGATCTTGTTTTGCACTATGTTGGTATACATTTAAAGCAAGAAACAAGTGGACAAGGTGGGTGGTAAAAACCAACTAATAAGAGACAGTCTGTCTGTAGAGTCTGAGAGTTTAAGAGGAAATAAGGAAAACTGTTACAGCAGAAATAAGAAAATCATCAGAGTTATTGGTAGAATTGGGTTACCATGCAGAGATTAGATCTGAGTATCTGGGGAAGTGACAGTTTCTGCCTTGTTCATATTGACTTCCCTTCCAGCTGTTGGCCAGTCAGTTCTGTATTTCATAATGTATTTAGTCTAAGTGACAAAAAATCTGCATGTACCAGAAACTTGTACTTGGTTTGAAGTCCACTGTTCCAAGTGACATTCTCATCAATTAAGTGTATTCTGCAACTTGAAACTCTGTATTATAATTGTAATTCTGTGTTTCAGATATATTTTTGGTGTACAGCTCTGAGTTGTATTTTTAAATATAAAAATTAATTTCTGCAATACCCAACATGACAAGCAGCTAATGTTGAAGGGCTTTAACGTGTGGTTGGTGTGAATAAGCTTGGTAACAAGTTATTGTATCACAGCCTATCTCTTTAAATTAAGCAAGGTGAAACACCTTTTTATATCTTTCACACATAGTAGTGTTTAGAATCTGAAATCCTACCTTAAAAGTATGTTAAATAAATATTTTAAATAATATGTTGACATTACATTCTTTGACATTTTTCTTGCACTGCATTTTGTAATTACTGAATTACTGTTTATTGCTTTGCTTAGAATTGTTTTGTGAGGTGCAAGTTTGTAAAGACTAAAACTAAACTTTTTCAGAAACCACCTCTGATCAAAGTGATATCGAAGGACGCATCAGGGCCCTGAAGGATGAACTACGGAAAAGGAAATCTGTGGTGTACCAGCTGAAAAAGGAGCAGAAAAAGAGACAAAAGGAGAGACTGAAGGCCCAGGAAGCCAGTTTAATCAAACAACTGGAGGTCAGGAACTGACGAAAGAAGGGCAAAGTAACAGATGGTTACACTTGGATAAATCTTGATAGTATGGATGTTGTTAGCAAAATATTGTATCAACAGCTGTGAAAGACACGTTGTTGTGATAGCAGTGTGACGATTACAGGGAATCACAGAACAGTTTCAGTTGGAAAGGACCTTGAAAATCCTTTCATTCCAATCCCCCTGCTATGAGGGGACACCTTCCACTAGACCAGGCTGCTCAAAGCCCCATCCAACCCAGCCATTTAACCATTTCCAATCATGAATCAGAGCCTTGAGGCAAAAATACCATTCCCTTTTAAAATGTCTCTCTGTAATGGGTTGCTTGCAGCATTCTGAGGGTTATGTACATTTATACACATTACTGTCCTAGCTGGGATTAAAGATTAGTGCTCATGTAATTTGGTTTTGGAAGTAAAGTAATGAAATTTCTAGGATTTGCAGCTGTAGATTTTGGGAAAGTTAAAATAGATTGGTTTATAGAGAAACTGAGTGTATTCTTTATTCATTTAATAGGTTTTGATTGTTGAATTGTAGTTGTGATTCAGTGTATTAACAGCTGGAATTGTTTTCCATGTGCAGTCATATGATGAGTTTATCAAGAAGACTGAAGCAGAGCTGAGCCAAGATCTGGAGGCATCCCCAACAGCCAAACCTCAGATTAAAACTCCATCCTCAGCTGCTGCTGAAAAACCTAAGATCAAGGCACCACCACTCCATAGGTAGCTGGGATTTCTCCTTCTTCTTTTTGAGACTATTGTGGAGCTGATTGCTGTTTTAGCCAAAACCATGGATGCAAGAAAAGCCACTAAGTGCTGTGCCTTAAAGCACTGGACATTGGCAGTTTCCAATTGACCTACTTGCTGCTGTCACCAGACCCAAACAGATAAGATTTACCATGACTGTAATCTTATGCACCTCACTGTTCTCCTGCCCAGCTTTTCAGGCTCTATTTTCAATTAAAAAAAAATAATAGTAATTTTCTGTTGTGCAAGAATTCTGCCAGATACAGTGCATGGATTATTAGCCTGAAGGCTTTTTTTTTCCCATTTTGGTCACTCATTATGTCCACTGCACTGTGTGAGGCAAACCATTCATCTTTGCAACTTACATCTGGTTTAAATCTTAGGTTTTAAAAACTAGAGATTTCAACTGATCTTCTGCACTTCCTACTATATTTTTAAGCATTCATTTTCTCCAGTAGATGGTGCAGTTTTAGTGCACTCAAATAAAAAAAAAATAACAGAAACAGCCCAACTTTTTTATCTCCTTTTTTTTTTTTTCCTGGAAAGAGATAAAGTTTGATTAGTCTTTAAAAAAAAATTACTTTCCAGGACTCTGAAACTCTCCTCTGTCCCCAGTCCCATTTTCTAAGGTCACAGTATGTTGACAAAGCAAACTACTTATGTTATAATTATAATGCCACATTGGTGTGGTGTTATAATTGTACATGCCTGTATTTCTATTTTTATCTATTAAAAAACCAACCAAACATCACCCTCTTGTGTAAATGTAATTCATGCAATTTGATTTTTCCAATTTAGGCCTGAGACAGCTAAAAACTGGAAATCACTGACTGAGTCAGAGAGATCCAGAGCATCTTTGGAATCCGTTTCAGAACTTGCAGGTAGGTAACTGGAAGAATCCAGTTAAGATCTTGAACACTGACTGTTTTAAAATTCTTGAACCTTTTCCTTCTTGATTCACAAAGAGGTTTTAAGAGAGGATGGAGACTTCATAAAATGATAGTGATGGAGCTGTATTTTTTGCAGTTTTATTTAGCAGGATTATGCTTTTGCAGAATACCCTGTGTATTCAGTATTTCGTTTACTCTTTCTGAGGTGTTTATGAAACCATAATTGAGGTGTATGAAACCTTTTTACTTTTGTTTCTTGTTCCTTTACCTTTATCTTTGAGTTCAGATACTTTTCACTGTTTTGCAGTTGATGATTATCTCATTATCTCCCGTTCTAATCTTTGTTGTATTTGTGTCTTGCAAACAAATAACTGAGTTCTTTCCTTGGGATGCTGGTTAAAGGAACAGAAGTAGGAAGAAAGCTTTATAACCCTGGAATTGAAGGGAAGTTGCTCATGTTCATAGGACAGCCAGAAGTATATGTCTCCAAGGCACCAGTTTGTATCATCTTCTAACACAGAAACCTTGATATTAATTTAGTTGCCTGTGATTGCAGTTTGCAGTAAAACAATGTGTCTTATACAATCTGCTGAAATCCACTTTTTATTTTCCTTCAAGATGCTGTGTCATCAAGAACCGAGCGATCTGTGTCTGTGCACTCCAAGAAGGTGGTTGTGACAGCTGTCCATGCAGGAGAACCTTCTGGAAGGGCTTCCTTGGCTTCAGTGTTACCAAAGAGTTCCAGAGCAGGATCCGGTGATTCCTCAGATAGCTATTCAGCTCGTCCCAAAGATATGAAAGACATTAGCAGGATATCCCTTGAGTCAGTGAACAAAGTGGTAAATGCATCCAGTGTTGGTCCTACCATTAGCCATAAATCTGAGATTACAGAAGATCTGGAATACATAAAGTCAGAGGAATATGAGAGTGGAGGTTCTAATGTTAAGCCTGTGGAGAGTTCTGACGTCTTGTTGATGTTAGATGAAGGACGGGAGAGTTCACTGGATCCCTGCTCTGAAAACAGACACTCTCAGAAGGAACTGTTAGATGTAGCTGTGGAAAGTCTTCATGATACAGAAGTGATCTTTGAACAGAGACAGTCAAATAAAGAGGATGTAAGTGGCCCAAGCATAGAGAAGACTTCTCACAAACTCAGCAAATCTGCAGAGGAAAAAGGTGATCTGCTTTCTCAGCAGCTCTTGAGTCAAAAAGAGCCATCGTACCCTGAAGACTTTGAAGGATCCTCTTCCAGAAGAGCTTCATCTGAAGAAACGCTGCCAGGGGAACGCAACAGAGATGACTTTGAGGGATCCCTGCTCTCTGCTAACGGGAAGTCCCTGAGGGAGCACTCCCAGCTCACCCAGGCCAGCCGCAGCAGATCCACCAGCCTGGGCAGCGATGGCGAAATCAGCGAGTGCCTCAGTGACAGGTCTCTCTCTGGCAGCGTGCACTCAGAGAGGCTGCTAGAACTTAAGTCCCCAACAGAACTTATGAAAAATGCTGAACGCAGAGATGTGGAGCAAGAACAGGCTCCAGCTTGTTCCCCACTGTGGGCCTCGGCTTCAATCACAGAAGAGACAGATAGTTTGTCCAATTTCAACATTGGAGATAGAGTACTTGTGAGTAAAGTCCAGCCTGGAACATTGCGGTTCAAAGGGCTTACTAAATTTGCCAAAGGATTTTGGGCTGGTGTGGAGTTGGATAAACCTGAAGGGAACAATAATGGAACTTACGATGATATTAAATATTTTGATTGCAGAGAAAAGCATGGTATCTTTGCTCCTCCTCAGAAAATCTCTCACATTACAGAAAGTATCGATAGCCACTTAGACACAAATAAGGATGATGAAGACTCATTCTTTGATGATAGACTGGAGAAACAACACAAAGATGAGCAGAAAGATAGAGAAAGTTCCAAATCTGGCAAAGAAGCTGAAAGCCAGAGCAGAAACACAACAGAGAACTATTCCCAGGATAAAGCTCCTGTGGACACAGCTGTTTCAGAAGCCTCAGCTGAGGGAAGGGTTGAAGAGGAGTTGTCATCTAAAGCAAACAGCATAAAAGAGATTTCTGTAGCTACTGGTTCATTTGGCCAGGAACAGTCAGTGGTGGATTACCTGAAGGATGCTGTAAAAGAGGAGGCCAGCCACACTTCTCTCACTTCTAGCATTGTGGATGAGGTTTCCACTGGTCAGTTGGATGATAACGTGTCAGATTTCCTTTCTGAAAAACTGGAGAGGCAGAAGACGCTGGGAGAGGAATGTGCTGAAAAGTTAGATGATCTCTCTCCTGGTGTCGTGGAGAAGCCTGCAACCCCACTGCTGGATTTGCTGACCAAAGAAAAGAACCAGTTAGAAGCACAGCTCAGCCTGCCTCTTAGAGAGGAAGAAAAGTCAAAAGACCAACTGGAAAAGGTCAGTTTGCTGACAGACAGTCTACTAAGAGATTTTGTGAAAGACACAGTCAATCAGTTACAGCAAATAAAGAAGATAAAAAATGAGAAAATCCAGCTCAGCAACCAGGAGCTCTGTGATGTGAAGGAGGAAGCCATTACTCCACCCCAGCAGGTGGAAAAGCAGATTCCAGACGGACTGAATAACTTCTTCCTAAGTTCTGATTTGGAAGATGACAGAGAAGAGCTTTCCTCTCCAGACATGTGTCCCAGACCGGTGAGTAGCAGATGTCTTGCACTGATTTTAAGAGTTGATTGTGCCTTTGACTGGGGATGATTGAATGAAGAATGTGGTGTGGCACCATTTTTTCTCCCAGGTTCTGTTGGATGATGTGGAGATTACCTGTATGCTCTGTATGTGTCTCATATGTTTTTGTGTATCCCAGTGCATGGCTTATTTTGGTAACCATTTATCACCAACTACATCAGTAAAGCATTTAAAAATGTAAGCTGAGGGTCACAGTGGTGTGACATGGCTTTCACATTTACTCTGTGGCTCTTGATCCGCAGGAGAGTCCCGTGTTTGGTGCCAGTGGCCAGGAGGAGCTTGCCAAGAGACTGGCAGAGCTGGAGCTCAACCGTGAGTTCCTGAGTGTGCTGGGAGATGATCAAGACTGGTTTGATGAGGACTATGGCCTGAGTTCCAGTAAGCTGCAGCAGAAGCAAGCTGAGGAACCAGCAGTGCTGCCCCAGGCAGAGCCGCAGAAAGTGCCCACCAAGCCGAGCGAGGAGCCCCTGGCAGTCCCTCACACTGCAGTGGAGGTGGAAGGGATGGTGCATGCAGCAGCTGAGGAACTCTGGAAACTGAAAGAGCTGGGTCATGATCTTCAAAGCTGCAGCCTTAAAACAGATCTCTGTGGTTCCCTCCAAGAGCAGGACACAGACACCATAAACAAGCAGGTTTATAGAAAGGTATGGTCTTCAGACATCTTGGTCTTGCCCTCTGAAAGTTTATCATGGACAAAAGAAGCCATAACTTTTTCTTTTTCTTTTGTTCAGGTGGTATTTGATTTAACGAGAGAGATCTTTGGGGAAATCTTTGCTGAGGATCCTAATCTGAATCAGCCCATTTGGATGAAACCGTGTAGGATCGCATCTGCTTATTTTCGCCGAGTCAAAGATCCAAATGATCTGGATGAAATCAAGGTAGGCATAAATCTTTGTTGAGCAGGGAAAGTAACATGAAAAGCACTGAACTGGCATTTACCTGAGTGTTAGAAGATCATAAGAGGTGTATCCAGCAAGAGATGAGTTCAGAACAGAAAGATTACCAACCTGAAAGAAAATTTGTCAGAATGGTCCTTTTATACTCAACAGATTGGCGTGCCTGTCCTTGTGACTGCTACTGGTTGTTTTTAAACCTCAGTCCTCTGTGCAGAACTGCCAGGATGACCTTGATCTTATAAAATTGGTATACCGACAGCCTGCTGCTGTAGCAGATTTCTGTGAAGCTCTGTATGGCTAAATTGGAATGGATCCAACAGTAGGGTTGGGCCAAATGGGATGAACTAGATTTTTCACTCAGACACACAGGCCTATACCAGCCTCTCTGAGGACAGCAGGAGTTGCCCAGAGGAACCCAAAATTTGACTAGTGAGGGCATTGTCGTATTTGGCAGGCCATGTTATTGGTGGTAGGGCTCAAGGAAGGAGAAAATCACAGAGCCTGGGGGACAGATGAGAGCCTGACTGGACCTAGGTTAAACTTGCAGGGCTAGACATTGGGAAAAAACTGTCTCCCTTAAAGCCCTCCACAAAGAACATTCCTATGGCTCATCAGGACACAAATTAAAATTTCCACCTGCACTGTTTCTTCTGAAATTGAGGGAGTTGACTAAATTTTTATTAACTTGTTGAAGATACAGCATGTTAACTGTCTAGGAAAGCAAAGCAAAGAAAGAAATAGTATTATCTAAATCACTCTGTTAATTGAGAAGACTTTCAAAAGCATGTGGCTGGGGACAGCAGGGACACAGGACAAGGACACCAAATTCCCACCCTGCTTTTCTGTAATATTTTCCCATAAAATAAATTGTCAGAATCCTGTTTGTGTAGTGTTGAAAGTGTCTCTTCTCAAGGTTGAAACAGCAGTGGGTGTCTTGTTCCCCCCCCCACTTCTGGGTTTAATAATTGTCCTGCAAGCTGATGAATTCTATAGTGTGACTTTTCAGGGGAACTGCTTTGTGCATACCTTTAATTTCTTAGCTCAAATGTGATAAATCTCACCTTTACTGTTCTGTAGAACTTCATTGCAGCTGAAGTACTGAAGTTGTTCAGCCTGAGGAAAGAGCCTAACCACAAAACAGACTGGCAGAAGATGATGAAATTTGGGCGGAAGAAACGAGACCGGGTGGATCACATACTGGTAAGTGGATGAAAACAATCTTGTCAGATACTGTCTTCTAGACTGAAGTGTGGCATATGAATGTATTTTCAGTATACAATCAATGCTGTTTAAAAATACAAAGTGTACATGAGGTGGCAGAAATCCAGTGCCAGTGAGGAAAGGTGAGTTGAGTTAATTGTGCCTACTCATTTGACTGCAGTATAAATTCACTCGCTCCCAAAATGTTTAAAGCATGAATTTCCAGAAAGAAACAATGAAAATTTGAACTATTTGAACTTTTTCTTTGAGATGGGAATATGTTTTCCTCTTACTTTAATATAAAATGTTTTTATTTTGAAGTACTATTATTTAATTTGAGGCAGTGATACAGAGAATGTAATTAAACCAGTGAATGCAGCTGCCACTGCAGAGACAGTTCAGTGTTAAAACTGCCTAAGATGGAGCATGTCTGGCTGTGTACAGTTTTTGAAAGTTATTTTGTTGTCTTGTATTGCCAGGATGGTTAACATCTTTATTGGCTATAATGATAGTGAAGGTTCTGCTTGGGAATTTGAGTCGTCATTAACACTGCTTCACTTAATTACACCTGGAATTGATTCCACACAACGAGCACATGAGTAATTTGGAGTTGTGAGTCGTGTGGTCTTTTAATTGCCCATCACTGGAGGGTTTCCAACACAGGGGTTTAATTGTATGTAAATATAATATCTATTTATAAATCCCAGCACATCCTGATACACTTGATTCTGGGATATAGAGTTTGTTAAAGCATGCCCAAAATGTTCTATGTTTAGATCCCCAAGAGAACTAATATTACAGCTATTATGCATGTGTACCAACTTCCTAATTTTTTTGCTACATAGCTAGAAAGAAAGATTCCTGACTGGAAACATTTGTTCTAGTTGAAGGCGTCCAGAGTGCTTCAGGTGATATTTGAAGTTCAGACAGTCCACTCTGTGATTTACATGCAGAGCCAGACATCAAAGATTAATTGAGCTTTGATAAGTTTGGCTTAATAAATAATGTGTTTAATTTTATTTTGTTTTCACAAGAATATGGTAATAAAACTTTAGCTGAAGACTGGGAATAACTTTGTGAAGGTAGCAGCATGCCATGCTTTAGGAATAAGGCAGTCCCAGGGCATTTCTTACAAATTTATACTGTGATGTGAGGCACTATCAGAGGAACTTTTAACTGAAAACCTAAGGAGATAAGGCAAGAGAGGCTGAACTCTATTTTAATAAAGTCTATGTGGAACATGAAGTATAGAAGTATCTGTCTCCTAGTCAACCTCAGCTTAAAAGGTCATGTGGTAACACAGACCCAAGGCCAGAAGAGGATGTACAGGTGCAAGACCTGCTGCCTATCCCCAGTAGCTCATGGGGTAGCCCTAAACTGAGAGGCCTGGTTTAGGATTCTCCACATTTTGTTGAACGTGTATTCAAGTAGTACAAGAGAGCAGTTTCCTGAAAGAGAAAATGAGATGGTTTTTTTAGGTTTAGGTGCTGTAGAATTGTCTTTGAAAATCACAATTCAAAATCTGTAGTTCCAGTTTGTGTGAAGATGTAGCCAGTATACATCACTGCAGTGTGCAGGGGATGTCATATAAATACTCACATTGGCTGGTTGATTCCCCACCTTCTTTTGATGCCTGTAAAGACAATGACTGTTAGAATAAAACATAATCTTTTTAAAGCAGAGGTGAATATTCTTAGACTTCTGTTACTTGAATTTAAACTTACAGCACAGTTTCTTCCCAGTTTCTTAATTTCCATTTTAAGTCAAATTAACCTTAAAATGAAAACATGCCTTCACATTTTTCTGCTGAGGCAACTGTGTATTTTAATGATACTGAGAAGCTTGAACACACCTGACTGTCCAGTTCTGTCTGACCCAGGAGCTGGGCATGACTTTTATTTCTTCTATAGGCACAGAAACAAATGCCAGGCTGTTTGACTAAACTTGTTCTTTCCTTGCTTATGCCTGGATGTGCCATTCTGGGTTTATCATATTAAATTTAATTCCCAGTGTAAGGTTCATGCCTGTGGGAAGGGGCACAGCAGGAGAAGCAGCACTGGTGATCTCTGTGACACTGGGACCTCTAGGCTGGCCATCACACCTCCTGGGAACAAAAAGGAGAACAGGATGGATTAATCCTTTGCTTCCTTGCTCTGCCTTGAGCTTTGCAGCTTCCTCCAATTGCTGCACTTCTAGTTGCATTTTCACTTTGGTCTGTGCTTTCCCAGCACTGACACCAATGTGGTGAGTCATGTTTTAGTGCCAGTGTTAAAAGAACATCTTCCTCTTCTCCTTTTTGCAGCATTCTTTTTGCCTTCAATCAGGCATTTCTGTCCTCAGAAAAGAATTTATATTGGGATTCTTCAGGGATCCCTCTGATATGCTAGATATTTCCTCCAGTTACTAACATTTACAACAAATCTTGGCTTTTAGGAAACAAGTACAGAAGTTCACATTTATGAAAAGCTACTTTGTTTAAAATCAAGTTAAAGGAATGTCTAAGTATTTGCTTTCTTGCCTTTTTGTCCTTTCATGTTCTTCCTTTATCACATGTGTGCTGTCTGTTCTTTGTGGAGAATGTCAAATGTACATTTCGGTACATCAGGGCTGCCAGCACCTTTCAAAACCTGTTTTTAAACTACAGCAAGAACCCTCATATCTCCTTATTTAAATTCAGGTGCTGACAATAGGTTGTTTCCACTGCTTTTTTTTCCACTTGGGTCTTCAGCCAAAACTCCCTGTGCTGATCTGTTTGCATGGGGCTAGAACAAACTCTGCCATTGCTTTCCCTGCCAGCCCCCCTTCTCTTTTATGTGGTGCTTGAGAAAGCAGAGCTCACATGATACTGCCAAACCTATGTGTTTGGTTTTCACACCTGAGGAGCTTTCCAGCAGAGTGCTGCAAAGTGCTTGATCTTCTGACCTGTTGATTTAACAGCCAAAATGTTTCTCTCTGTGCAGAAGCTCTACAACAAAGCAGGGCTGTTCCTACCAAGCTGGCTTAATTGGAAAGCTTGAGATGCCACTGCTGCAGCACCCCAGATCTAAACCCAAGGGGAGTGCTCAGTAAGAAGAGACTGAAAGGCTGTTTGTATGCTGTGTCTTAAGGTTTCCAGGCACTCTGAGAGCAAAGGGCTGTGAGACTGCACCTGCCTGCCTTCCTCCTGCTGGCCTTCTTCCAAGACACTACTTTATACGTGGATGCTTTTTCTTTTCAGTCTCCCAAATAGTCTACTGACTCCTTAAATGTAGTGTATTTTAGAGATATTCTTGGTTTTGAACAAGAATATTGAGAAATCAAAACATGCTAAGTCATTCTCTTAATTTCCTTCTGATTATATTACTTTATGTGGGGTTTTTTAGGTGCTGTGACATTTAGTAGAGGGCCAGCAGGATCATGTGACCATGTTATCTTCTGGTTTTTCTTTTGTGTGTGTGCCTTCCTTCTTTAAATGTTTTTTTTTTTTTTTTTTAATAAAAAGTGTGCCTACAAAAAAAAGGCACAGAGAAAAAAAATACCACACAGTCTTCTGCATTTCATCACTCTTTATGTTTTCATGTAGGGTAGAATTCAGTTTTCCTGACTTCACCCAAATGCAGTTTCTTTCTGGTATAGAGATCTTGCTTCCTGGTATCAAATATGTGAAGTTTTACTTTTGTTGTAAGAAAGTGCAAAGCCCATTTCCATGCTAGCCATGATAGTTGTCAAATATTAAAGAAATTGTCTCAGTTACTTAGGAGCAGTTTGATGCACAACAAATGGATCAAATCTTTCCCAGACAAAGGAGTTGCAACTGCCTTGGCTCAGATGTGCAGCCAGGGCTGCAAAGCAGCACAGCAGTCTCCATATGTATAAACAGGACTTGCCTGCAGCTGCAGATTGCACTTTCTCACAGTTTTCCAAAAATATGCTCGAGGAAGTCCTCCTAATGCCAAAGGAAATTGTGCACTCTGCCTCTGAGAGAGGGAGGAATGATACAGGCAAGAGAAAATTAATCATTGATACTGTTTTTCTTTCTGGTGTTATTAAACATCCAGCCTTTCTCTGCCTGGATCAAGTACCTTCTCCCCTCTCATTTACTTTTACTTCTTTATCCTGTGTATCTCTTTTCACTGTTAAGCACAGTAAAGAAATTGTCTTATCACACCGTTGTCAGGGAGACAGAATAAACAGCACCTCAGCGTGGATCTGGACACTGGGGTTTGTTCAAGGCCAGTGAGATCAGAGCTTTTAACTTGCTTGATTATTTTACTCACTAGCTTCCCCCACCCTCAGTGTTACCTTCACTAAGTCTTGACTTCACTTCTCAGCAGTGGAGTTGCTGCTGGCCTGGGAGGGCTGGGCAGAAAATCCAGCCCGTCCTATGGTGCAGCTGCTCCAGGTTACCAGCCTTGGTAGAGGTCCCCGGGCATCCCCTGGTGTTTGTCTCCACCCACCTCCTTTGTGTTCAGGATCTTCCCCCATTTCCAGGATCTTTCCTGCACCAGCCATGTTCACCCTCTCCCTTTGAGCCCCCTATTGTTTTTTTCCCAAATCACTTCTGCTTTTAGGGAATCCAGCATCACCTCTTCCTTTCACGACCCCTGCCTCTTTCTTTTCCTTATCTAAATAGTCTATGAAGCAGACACACAACATGTGATCAGTCTTCAAATTGCTGCTTCTATCTTATGCCTCTTTACTGATGGGAGGACTTGGGACATGGTGCTGTTTCCTTTATCAGAATTTACAACCAGCACATACAGGTTGCAGGCAGCACATTTCTGTGTGAGAGTTCAGGAGTCTCTTTCAGACATTCAGCCCCATGCAAACCCACACCCAATTATCTACCACTTGTTAGCCTTCCATTTAAATTATCTTTCACCTACAGCACTCCTTCAAAGTTTGATTGCAAATGGTGTTGCTTCTTCCTTATTAGTAACAAGCCTAATAAAGCCATTAAAGCCTTGTCCTTGACAGCTCTGTGGGAAAGAGGCACTTGCTGTGGTAGCACAGATTTGTAAGCAGGCAGCGTGACTCTTCCAAAGCTGTTTGCAGGGTGAGATCCCTGCCCCTCTCCCCGAGCTCTCTTAAGAGAGGGAGAAAGGAGCTGTCAGCCTGAAGCCCCGTGTCTAACCAGGACCTTATGAAAGGCTGCAAACCCTGCAGCAGTGCCAGTTCCCTGGGCTTCCCATAGCAAGCTTTCCTTGGGCTTCACACTCTGCTGGGGTTATTGAATCATCATTGTGCCACAGCAGCTGTCAGCTTCAAAACAGACCAGTTTCTGGGAAGTTTAGCTGTAGGCAAAAGGAAGAGAATGTGTTGGGGCTATAGTTCATGTTCTGTCTCAGAAAAACAACTCTATTACATACTGATCCTGGGTTAGTGGATTTTTCAGTATGTTTAACCTTAGTTTGGCAGTGTTTAGGTGTCTGCACCACTTGTACACTGTAAATGTGTTTTGAGGTCAGAGTGTAAGATTTATGGGCAAAGTTTTCTTCTGAAGCTGAGCAGAGACAGAGCTTTTAACAGGTTTTGTTTGTCGTTTTAAATACAAGTGATGTTTGTATTCATTACTTCTTTTCTAAAATGTTTGAGCTCTGTTAAGATTTGTCTGCAATACTGAAATGGTCAGTAAGACAAATTTTTAATAAATTTAATTGAAGATGTCCAATTTCGAGAGACTCTCAATAAGACTTGATTTGCTGAATGAAATGATATATTTCATTCTGATACTAGATAGCCTATTTGTCAATGAGCACTAAATAGGAATTTTCTTTGTCAACAATTTATTAATAGAAGGAAATAAATGCTCTTTGAATGTACTGGTACAAAATTCCATTTGTAGTAATGTTGTCAAATCCAACGAAGCATGGAGTATTCTGTGCAAATAAGTTGTAATGCTGTCTTATAACACTTGCAGGCATTTTGTCTATCTATGCAGAAACACTGGAAGTTAGTTGTTTCCTTAAAGTTTTCTTATTATATTATAAACTGAACTGCAGTGAAATCTTTTCTTATCCCCCTTGCCCTGTTCAAGGCCTTTCCATTATTTCTTACTAGTTTAAGCCACATGGCATCAACTTCCTGCAAAAACATAATTAGGAACTAATTAATTAATATCGCTTCTGCTGTTGGCCAAGACTATCCCATTAGCTGAGTCCTTTCAAGTGAAAAACTTGTGCAGGAATGTGAAAGCCTTTAAAATGGATGCTACAGTGAAAAGTAGGAAACATTCAACCAGTGAAATACCCTGGTTCAAACAGATCTGCGTTTGTTTTGCTATTCCAAGCTTTTCCTGTAATCTCTTACAAAGACAGATATGTTGTTGACAGACAGACTCGGCTTTGGACTCTTTCTGGAACTTTGCAGGCAATATTACTTTAAAGCAACAGAATTGTAATGTTTCCATTTTCTTTCTACCCTCCAAGGTGCAGGAACTCCACGAGGAAGAAGCGCAGTGGGTGAACTACGACGAGGATGAATTGTGTGTCAAGATGCAGTTGGCAGATGGGATCTTTGAGGCCTTAATCAGAGACACTGTTGATGTACTGAACCAGATAAATGAGAAA
Source organism: Chloebia gouldiae (assembly GCA_003676055.1). Taxonomy (NCBI): domain Eukaryota; kingdom Metazoa; phylum Chordata; class Aves; order Passeriformes; family Passeridae; genus Chloebia; species Chloebia gouldiae. The sequence continues at coordinate 26,154,735 of QUSF01000010.1, forward strand.
CAGCGGAGGCTGCTGCTTGTCTGACAGTGCTGAAGTGAGCTCAGAGCTGCCAACCACGGAGTCACAGCCCTCTCTGACTCCTGACCTGCTCTCCTCCGTGCACGTGCTGCAGCTGGACTTCCACGTGTGGTGTTCCTAGGCAGTTCAGATGGGATGAAAAGAACCTGAACTGGCTGCCAAGACCTCGCACCAGATTTATTGTTTGGAACAAGCTGATCCCTCACTTGAGGCTGCTTTGAGGAGTGCTCAAGACTGTTCATGTGCCAATGCAGTTATGTCCCATAACTGTCAGCAGCTGCCTGGGGCCCCAGCCTGAGGCTTTGACATCTTCAGCTTGTTCTCTGAAAGGGTTGGGTTAAGTTGGGATGTTGGCTGTTTTGCTGGAATGGTGGTCAGCCATCAGTACTCAACTTGTCTTTAGAAATGTGAGTAATTTGGAGAAGCAACAGTTTGGTCAGGTTTTTGTCCTAAACAGAGACTTACCATACTGAACAGTGTTATAATCTTAACACATCTTCTCCTGCAGCCCTAACAATGTGCATCAGTTCCTTCTGCTTCAGAGCCTATTTAATTCACTTCTCTGTGAAGCGGGTTTTCCTCTTTCTTCTGTGATGTGGTACCGAGCACGGTGCCAGCCCAGTCCAGGGAAATTAGATTATGTTTCTTCCTGTCTACAGAATTCTTGCTGCTTTGCTCTGAGGTGGAGCAAGATAAAGCCTGCCTAAATGTCAAGTGTGAAAGATGAGCCCATGGACAACTTTCCTCCTACCGTGTAGCACTTCTCTTCCTGGAGCACCAGCTGCTCCCAGATAATGGATACTCAGGATTTTCTCAGGCACGAGACATGCAGGAGTAGAAAACATTTCCTCACAAAAATTTGGCCTTCAATCCCTCAGCTTTCTCCCTTACTGTCACCTAATGAATTGGAGAAGCTGTTACTTGAACAATTTGGACAACAGAGTGTATTCACCAAAGAAAGTGGTGTCTGGTGCTTGAGTGTCTGCATGTTTTGTGCTTGTGGGTTTTTTATTTATTTTCAGATAATTTATTAAGTGGATTACAGGAGAGTGTCCAGTGCAGTTGGCTGCACTGTCTTGTGTTTTGAGACAGATGAACTTGAGAGAGCATCTGGTTTGGAAACTTCCAGAACCCTATATTCTTCACACAAAACCTCCAGCTTCATGAGGCAGGTACGAGGGGGTGAAGGTAGGAACAACCAAACCTCAGTGACCAAGGGTGGGACGCAAACACAGGTTTAGGAGTGGAGATTGAAAACCAAAGCAGCTGGTTTGGAGACAATGGAGAGTTGATGGGGCTGAGCTGAAAATTTGTGTGAAAATTCCCAGCTCTTTCTATTCCCTTCCTTTCCCACAACTTCTGCACCATATTATGTGGTTGATTTGGTTGATTTGGCTGGATTCATCTGCAGTGTTGTTTTGCTGAGTGCTGGTTCCTGACCTGTTCTTCCTGTTCTTGTGTTTTTTGTGGAGGAACACGGACAATCTGGGGTCAAACAATGATGCCTTAATACTGGATGTCCCTGTTTGCTAACCTGGGACAAGACCCAGAGGAAAGTCAGATTCTCCAGGCACTGGAGTGTAGACAGACACTTTGAAGCCCTCAGAGGTGCCTCAAAGATGCTGTAGCCCACAACAGGCGTGGCAGGGGACATCTCAATGTTTCATGCATCTGCTTGGTTCTTGGGCTTCCTGCTGTGCATACGTCTGCTACTGCTCCAGTTTGGATTCTGTTTTCCACTTTTTTTTTTTTTTGGTTGTTTATTGTTTGGGATTTTTTGAAAGCTATCATTGGAATATTTGCATTTTGCACAATGACACACAGCTGGTAATTCTTCAGGGACAGCACTGGGAAATGTTGGATTTGCCAGAGGTCCATACAGATTCTCAGATGTAGTGTTGCCAGCACCTCACTTGTGAGTTAGTGGTGAGCCATATCCATGGGAGCTCTGTGAGTGGAAGAATAAGGAGGAGGTTATGGTGGATAGGGACACCTCCAGTGGGAGTATGTATGTCTGTCCCTCAGTAGTGGGCCTTTTGGCTGGCCGGAAGTCAAATGGTCTTGATGGAGCATCCTTCAGCTTTTTTTCCTCAAGTGATTCATTTATTCATGTAAAATGTCATGATGCTGAACCAGGAAACCCTTGGATGCTTAAGACAGAAGCAAACTAAAGCTGCTAGATTTAACCAGCATGGTGTCACTGATTGGGTCACCACCTCAGATTCCCTTTCCTGGGTGAATCTCTTTCAATAGCAAGGATTGCTATTTTTATAGGTAGCAATTATGGAAAGAGGACAGAAACCTGCAGAGTCGGTTTGTACCTGGAGCATCAGGTCAGGTTCTGTTCTGTAGATTCTGTGGCCAGTGTTGAGAAGGTTGTCCTGCATCCCCAGGGCTTTTTGCTGTTTTGGGGGGCTCGTGGGGTGTTTCTGCTCTGTCCAGCAGGAGTGGGGAGGTTGTGCAGTCAGGCCCAACAGGTTATGGGGGCCCGTTGGAGCTCATGTGCCTGTTGTCTTTTGGCTGTAGTACCCTTCACAGAAGCACTAACTGTTTTTAACAGGTGTTTGGACAGAAGGAAGCTGTGTCTAAGTAATGGCTTTGTTCCTTTGCAGACATCACTGATTTATTTTTGGTAGCAATCCTTGCTAGGAGCAACCCTAAAATGACTTGAACATACGTGAATTACCTTCTCAATACCTCAAGTGTGTTGAGTTGCTTTGAGTTGAGTGTATGTTCAAAACCTCAAGTGGGTTGAGTACTTGTGGACTGATGATTACTGCGATGAAGCAAGGGTCAGGCTGGGTCAGGCTGGTAGTGAGGAGATATGGGGAAGCCTGGGGTCCCACAAACAGGCTGAATTCTCTGCTTCTCTCCCCAACCTTCCCTTTGTAAGAACAAGATGCTATTTCTGCGTCCTGGTTATCTCAGTGCAACCACATAAGAAGGTTCAAGGCTGGGACATTTTGCTGAGACCTGTGAGCTGTTTGGGGCAGCAGCTATCATCACTGGGGACATGCTGCTCCATCTTTGGAAGGATCTCTGAGCCAGGTTGGAAAGCCCAGGCTTGTGGGAGCACTGAGTGTGAGTACCTCTGTAACAGCAGGACGCTCTGTGAGCCAAGCCCTGGAATATCAGTATTTCTGCCTTTCAGAGAAGGCTTGTTGCTCACAAGGTGGAATGAGGGATTGAAAAATCCCATCTTGTTCCTTTTCCTTTCTTGAAAAAGTGGCCTTAGCTTTTTGCAATACTTGAATAAGTGTGTACCTGCAGAAGACCTTCAGTAGCACAGTGAGAGAGACCTTTTAGTGACTATTCTGCAAGGAACTGTGTGCAGTTCCAACTTTCATATCTCTTTGCTACCTTAAGAATATTAGGAAAACAGAGTACTTTTCAGCAGACAAACAGTTGAATCTTGCAAGGTATTTAGTGCATCTGAAGTGTTTACAAACCAACTAAAATGGAGAAAAGCAAACTATTGAACTTATTTGTAATTTAAGTGTTAAATGCAAAATTATATACAGATGAAAAAGGAATACTGTAATTAACTTGCATTTACTAGGGTTTTTTTTTTTCCTTGATTTTGCAGAGCCTTTTGATACACATTTGCAAAGCCACCTTTTGGGAGGCTCGGTCTCCCTGTGTATTGTGTTGTGGAGATGCTGAAAAGAAACCCATTTACTGTGTATGTGTAAATAACCTGGTAACTTGGGGTTTGGGCCAGTTTCAGCTCATGTTCACATCCACAGCAGCTTTGCACAGTAGACAGACCCAAGGATGTGGAGGGGTTGGGGAGTTTTTTTTGTAATTAAGAACTGTAAAATAATCAGGATGGTCCCTGTGTACACCAGTGTAAATATCTTTGGTAACTGAAATGTACTTTAAGAGAACAAAATCTGTAAATAAACTGATTTATAAATTAATCTTGTTTCCTGGATTTTATAAAATGGAGCTTTCTAATTACCCAAGCAGTTGCTAATTTTGACAGTGTCCTGGAGATTTGTTCCTTGTACGTCCCCTTTCTGTCTGATGCTGTACTTGGGATGCCAATCACAGTCTGCAAAATCCCATTAGAGTTGCCTTAATTATAATCATAAATTTATTAGAATTTCCTTATTGTTAAAGCTGACTGTTGATAACACCAGAAAATAGCATTGAGCAATCATTGCAAGAGTTCACTGTGGAAGAAAGTTCACTACTCCTTTCATATATTTATTTAAAATATGTTTTAAAAACTCATGGTTTAAAACATTTATGTTAAACAACATAATGTGTTTTGAAATTAAATTCTTCAGAACCTCAGTCTTGTTTTGTATTCCTAAATTGGTACAGCTCTGTAGAGCAGCTGTTAGCAGCACCAATCCTGTCCTCACCAAGGGTCAAATATTGCTCCCTGGAAACTTTATGTGTTGGTGGAACTTTTCTAAATCTTCGCTGTTTTCTTCCCAGGACAAGAAAAGAATCACTTTAGCACATGGACGGTCCTGGAGCTGTGTAAGAGGACAGCCAAGCACTTGCAGTGCCAAACCACAGGTGTGGGCACTTGGTGAAGGAGTGGCAGTGTGAAGGTGTGAGCCAGGGAGCACAGGTGTTTATTGAGCCTCCTCAGTGCCTGCTCCAGTACCTCTGCTGTGTTTTGGTGCCTTTTATTAATGTACAGGCCAGGAGAAAAGGCTTTGCTTTCCATTTACTGCAGACCCTGTACAAAACCCACCATTGGTCTTTCCAGCTTGGAGGACACTGTGTGGCCATCATCTCCTCGCCTGCCTGGGAGGGCTGTTTGCATTAAATGGGGGGGACCTGTATGAGTTATTTGTTCTTTGCTTTTCTTTAGCAGAGGTACCACATCCTGGAGGAGGATTTGCTGCATTCATGCTTCTATTATGGAAGCAGCTTTGTTGCAGTCTTACAGTGCTGGTGTGCCATAGGGCTGGTCCTTAGCGGAGTGTGTTGAGGACAGCCCTCAGACATGGTTGTGGCCTTCAGACAGACAGGAGGACGTCACAGCCCTCAGACACCATCACAGCCCTCAGACAGGAGGACATAACAGCCCTCAGATGCCAT
>QUSF01000010.1:26159823-26183169 GCA_003676055.1 Chloebia gouldiae
GACAGGAGGACATAACAGCCCTCAGATGCCATCACAGCCCTCAGACACCATCACAGCCCTCAGACAGACAGGAGATCATCACAGCTCTCAGACACCATCACAGCCCTCAGATATCATCACAGCCCTCCGAGCTCAGCAGTTGAACCAGCCAAACGCCGTGTTGGGTCTTTGGATGTGCAAAAGGTCTGAGGCCAAGTGGTGCTGCAGCCTCGGTGTCCTCATTAGTGAGCAGCAGGAGAGCCGTGCCTTTCCTTGCCTTGCAACAATTTTACTCCATGAGTCCTGTATTTTTGGACAATTGTCTACTTGCATCCATCCCTGGAAGGGGCTCAGAGTGCACTTCATGTTGGAAAAAGAACCTGATCTGTGCTTCTCTGGCTGAATAAGAGGCTTCCTTTAAAAACGGCTCAAGCTGTGGGAATGCTGCCAAGGTGCTCTGGCCGGTGACGCAGCAAACTGCTGCATTGCTCCTGCTGTCCTTGCCCAGGATGCCCAGCAATCTGCGTGATGAAGGCTCTCATTTCCTCATTTGCAAGTCTACATTGCTTCACTTTGTCACTGACTTTCTACCTGTGCTGTTGGTGCAACTCTTCCCAGAATCCTTGGAGCACGGTCGTTTCCCCTGTGGACCTGGTGAAACTCCTGGGTTGGGCAACGGCAGCAGCTGCCTTCCCAATGGCACTCTGGATTGAGTGGGACTGTTTGGTGCATCCCTTCCCAGGTACAGCCCACTCCCAGGTACCTCCCTGGGCATGTGGTGCCAGCTGCAGCCATCCCACGTGCTAAAATGCCTGGCAGAGCACTGGAGCACTTGAAATGTTGACTCTGCTCCAGACGTGCTGTGCCCTGCCTAGCACAAGGGCTTCTGCAATGTCCAGACTCTCATTAACACAGCCCTGAGAAAAAAAGGAGTTGGTGGGGAGCCACTGAACACCAGCAGCTCTTCAGAGTGCAGGAAGGAGAGGAGGGGGGCTGCCCAGCCACTGGCACCCGGGCCAGAGCATGGGCCATTGCCTGGCAGGAATGCAGATGAGATATAATGGAGTTTGAAAGTGTAGGGCACTCTCTGGGATGCCAGTCCTGTGGAGGAGGGAAAGGCATCCTGTGAGATCTGGAAACTGGAGCAAACAAAACCCCTACCCCCAGCTCTGTACCTTCCTGCCTCCTCATGAATAAGGTCCTGCAGAAATTTGGGAAAAAGGAGGAAAATAGAGTAGATCTGTTCAGGAGGGTGATGGTTGGGCAGGTTCTGGGGCATAGAGGAGACTCCTGGAGTACAGATATCTTCTTCTGCCTGCCAAGAGTGCTGATGGCCTGGAGCAGGTGGTTAGTTCCTGCTCTGTTTCTCTTGGCCCCAGTTTTCCAGCCCTTTGCTCCACCCATACAAGACCTGCTGTGTCCCTTGGGCTCCCTGATGTGGCCTTCCAATGGCTTCCTCTTGAATGAAGTCTAGACTGACTCAAACTCTCAGATTTTTGTCTGAGAATTTGTGGAGGTGGAAGTAACACCACTTCTGGGGGGTGTCACAGCTACGATTTGATTTTATTCCAGCAAAATAAAGGAGGCTGCAGGGGATCCCAGTGCTCATGTGGCTCAGATTGAGGAGCTCAGCAAGGAGCCTGGCCCAGTGTCTGTGTCTGGCTGCGTTGCTCCGAGGACTGATGGAGCACTGCTTAGTGAACCTGTGATTGGACACAGCAGTCTTTGGAAGGTGAGACCTTGCTTACGTTGCAGGACTACTGTCAGAACAAGAGGGCAGTGCTCCGTTGTCATCCCTGTGGTATTCTCAGTTTCATGCACTGCAATTAAACCACTTGCCAAATAATGATGTGGCAAATCTGGGCGGTGTGGTCTCCTCCGATCTGCTCCTTAAAGCTGGGAACATGAGCTGGACTGGAAAACATCTGCTCTGTGCAGCCTGGGTCATGGTAATCATTTATGACTGTTAGTAGATCTGAAATTTGCAGGTAAAACGTTTCTTACCCAGTCATACCAACGACAATGCCAGTTCCTCCTGGTCTCCCTGGATTCTTCTGAAAAGAGCAAGGGCAGCATGGCTGCTGTCCTTTGGAGCAGGGATGAATCAGCAGAGGTTGAATAGCAGGAGGCTGGTACTGCTGTATTCTCTCTGCAGATGCAAACTATGTGAACACATTCATCACATCCTGAGAATGCACCCCAGATTTGCTTTTGTGCCTCTTGTTATTACAGGCTGGTTGGGCTTGAAGGTAGAAATCAACGATTTCCGAGCAAGCCTGTCTTGTGGAGTCAGCAATTCCTTTGAGGGGCCATCCTGGTCTTCACAGGTGTAAGCCTGGCAGAGCCAATGCAGAGTGTGGGAAGCAGTCAGGATTCACATCTGCTACGGGTGTTATTCCCTGTCATGGCAAAGCTGGCAGGTTTGTGGCACAGATGCTGCCAAAGGTCTTGTCTGAAGCCATATCTCAGCTGAGGTGTGACTTGTGCCACCAAAGAAAAAGTGCCACCTGGATTGGAATGTCAGGGAAGTGGCAGGTGGCACAATTTTCCCTTGCTCTCTGAGGGAAGCGAGACTTTTTATTCACAGAAGGATCACGCTTTGAGCAGTGCTGTGCTGCAGATCAAAGAGGACTTTCTTGAGTTCATCATCTTGTGAAGTCTGGAGAAAGGAAAACTGTTGAGCTTCCTTTTCAGCTGGTATTTCCAAGGTGCTAGCAGGGGTGTTGGATGCAAACCTCTCTGAGCAGCCTGCGAAATGCCAGTGACGGGGCTGCCGTGATTGTATCATGAGTCTTGCATTGGTTGCGTGTTTTCCTTGGAGTCAGTTCCTGGAATCACACAATTAGGTAGGAACGTGTTCTATAATTTTCAAGGAAGAAAGTCCATTTCAGGATCTCCCTGTGGCCCTGAACCTTCACAACTAAAGGGGAATGAGGAGGTCCTGGGTCTGCTTGCTTGGCCATTTGGAACATTTTATAGACAGATTCGTGCTTTTAAAAATGGACAATAAAAGCCTTTCTCCATTTTCTGAAACGTAATCTTTTCCATCACTTCAAGGACTAAACACATAAAATCTAACCACTCTTTCCTTGTCTCCTCTCTAATCCAGCACCGAGGTGATCTGAGTAGCTTTGTATCTGAAAATGATCCATTTTAGGTGCACAAAACAAGTTCTGCAGGGCTTAAATTATTTTGGCGAGATTGTGGCCACCTTTTGAGGTTCTCAGCCTGTTGATGTTACCCACGCCTCACTGACTTCAAGGAGATTCCTGCTGGGTGTTAGTCTGGGAAAGGAGATTTTGTGAGCTTAATGAACTGAAGCACTGCTCAGCTGCTGCACAGAGATTGTGCAGCACAGGAATCTCTGTGGTCATCCCACGGCCTTGCTGCGGAGTGAAGCACAATTCTCCCCAAAGTTAAGGGTGCTGAGGTAGGCACTGGAGGCTTTGCTGTGAAAACCAAGTAGGTTCCTAAATGTGTAGTGGGAGCCTAAAGCTGACCTTTTAGCACTGGCTGGGGTTCAGCAGGTGGACATCCAGCATCACCCAGCACCTGTGTCCTGGTTTTGCTACCTTGCAGGTTCCATTGGCAGCCAGAGACAACAAAAAGGTATTTCTAAAGCCTCCCCAGACTTCTGCTGGTTCTTGACTGCAATTATTTCATCTTAGTTGCTTTCAAATCCAACTTAAAAAAGAGTTGTTTCAAAGCCTCTGCTTCATCTTTGGCTTCCCATGCCTTGTGTCAGGGTGTTCTGCAGTGAAAATATGCCTCTTCCCAGTCTGAGGTGCAAGAAAAGCTTCATCTCTTGCTTTGCAGCAGCACTCAAAGGTAAAAAAAGATTTTGGGGCAAGTCTGTGCCTGGAAAACTCCACACCCTGCTACTGAAGGAGGCTATTACTGGGAAGCCTTGGGGATGGGACGTGCCAGCTGGGCAGTAGGGTGGTGGGTAGCAGCCCAGCAGTTCCCGGGACAGCAGGAAGCAGGAGCATCCCCACCCCAGGGCTCCGGGGGATGAGCAATGGCATGGCTCACCTCCAAAGGAGCCGGAGCCCCGGGGTGTGGGCTCCTGCCTCTTCACCTTGCTGTTAGATGCTGCTTTTGCATCTAAAAAAGGATTCAAGGAATTTGGGCTGCCTGGGAGGAAGGGGTGAGCTGGATGGGGAGGATGCTGGCAATTACGCTGGCGCTGAGCACCTCTCCTTTGCCTTGATAACCTAATCAAGCTGATGAGGCCTTAAAATAAGGCTTTAACCTAGGGTGAAATAACTGTGGTCATCTCCCTGAACATAGGGATTTTTGCATTTTAATCACCAGCTGGATGAGGACAAGTCCTGGCAAAGTCTCTGTCAGTAGTGAGGGACTACCTTTCAGAACAGCCCTGCACAGGCTAGGCTGTGTCTCTCTGCCTCCTGGTTAGACAACAAGGCATGATAATCCCTTAAGGACTTAATTACAGCTGACAGGGCTGGAGCAGACCATTTTTGGCCCCATTCCCATCAGCCTGGACCGACAGAAGATGGGTGGGTGGGAGCAATCCCAAGGGTTGTGTCCACCATGCTCTGTCCCCCGGGGACAGCCTGTGCCAGGGAGCCCCCATTTCCCAGAGCCGTGCCCTGTGTGGAGCCCCTGCCTTCCACTGCCCTGGTGAGCCTGGGCCCTGGCAGGCTTGTTTTTCTAGCATGGCAAGTCCGCCTAAAATGCCTAGGTGGGGCCCAGCATGGATAATGGCCTTCCTGGGGACAGAGCCAGCAACAAGCCCTCAGCAGCCATAGGCACCCCTATTGCCAGAGGTTCCCTGGCCTCAGGGGCTGGGAAGGGAGTGGAGGGCTGGATTTTGGGGCTGTGTCCACCCTGGCTCTGCCCCGGGGCACTGAGCAACGGGCACCTTCCGTCTGGGTCTGGGAGCCGGTGACGTGTGTGTGTGCGTGAGCAAGGGCACGGCTTGGCCTGGCCGGGAGGATGGAATCACAGAATCCAGGAATGGAAAGGATTGGAAAGGATCTTAAAGAACATCTAGTTCCATCATGCTGTCGACCCTTCCACTAGACCAGGTTGCTCCAAGTTCCATCCAGCCTGGGCCTGAGCATTTCCAGGGATGGGGTATCCACGGCTTCTCTGGGCAGCCTGTGCCAGGGCCTCACCACCCTCACAGGGAAGATTTTTTTTTTTTCTAATATCTAATCTAACTCTCGGTTTGAAGACATTCCATTGAAGGGGGCACTGGGGTTAGAAGGCTGGTCTTTTTAGGTGTAGAGCTGGATTTTGTGGGTGTCACTGGATATCCTTGCTGAGTATCGCTGGCAGGTTTGGGGAGAGGCAGGGATGTCTCCAGGTCCCCGTTCCACAGGGTGTCCCGGTGGTGCCCAGTGAGGCTGGCTAACACCGGGGCATCTGACCGGGCGCTGCCCTCAGGGTGCCTGTGATGGTGACAACATGCGTTTTGGGGCTGAATCAGCTGCCTTCGCCATTGCAGAATCGCAGGTTCATTTCCGTTGGAAAAGACCTAAATCACCGAATCCAGCCTGCGACCCACCACCACCCTGCCAACCAGACCATGTCCACTCTGTCCTTAAACACCTCCAGGGACCACGACTCCGCCATCTCCCTGGGCAGTCCTGACTTCATCAGAATTGTGTTATTTGGTGCCATTTGTCCCCTCACGGAAGGGAAGGCAGAGAAGGGGGGGACGGGGGGGTGAAGGAGGAGGTGTGTTGGGCTCGTCCCCACCACGCGAGAAGAGGCCTAGGCCGGTGAGGGGTGAGGGGCCGGTGAGGGGCTGAGGCCGGTGAGGGGCCGAGGGCCGGTGAGGGACCGAGGGCCGGTGAGGGACCGAGGGCCGGTGAGGGGCTCCGGGCCAGTGAGGGGCTGAGGCCGGTGAGGGGCCGAGGGCGGGCGGGCCGGTGCCGCTGAGGGGATCCCCGCGCGGGCCCCGCCCCGGCCCCGCCCCGGGGGCGGCGCTGCGGGCGGCTCCGGGCGCTAAAGGCGGCTCCGGGCGGTGCCGCCCGGCCTGGCGGGCGATGTGGCGGTGGCGGGCGCGGGCCGGGGGCCGCGGGGGGCCGGCGGCTCTCCCGCCGCTCCTGCTGCTTTTCCTGCTGCTCCGGGTGCCCGCGGTGCGGCCCGGCCGCCTCTACTCGGCCTCTGACCCCCTGGAGCTGCTGGGGCCGGGGGCGGAGGGGCGGCTGCTGGGCTCCAGCAGCGCCTGGGCCGTCGAGTTCTTCGCCTCCTGGTGCGGGCACTGCATCCACTTCGCGCCCACATGGCGGGCCCTGGCCCACGACATCCGCGGTGAGTCCCCGGCCGCGCTGCTCCCCCCACCCTTCTCCTCATCCCCGATCCCTCCCGGTGCCCTTGACCTTGTTATCCCACACCCCTTATCCCTGTCTCTGTCCTCTTCCGTCAGCACCCAGTGTCTCTGCCCCTGCACTCTCAGATTCCCCCTGCGCCTCTGTTCGCCTCATGTCTGTTCGTCTCAGCACCCTTAAATCCTCCTCCCTGTGCCCCTGCGCAGGGGGGTCCCACTTCCCCCAAGATCGGCAGCATCCTGCAGTCCCTCCTGCGTCCTTGCCCCGTCCTCCTCCTCCTTCTCTCCGCCCGCACTCTTAAATCCTCCCTGCATCCCTGGCTCTGCATCCTCGTTCCCGTGAGCATCCCTATATCCCGTGTCCTTCCCACCGCCGTCCCTCAGTCCGCTCTGCCCTCCCCTCTGTCAGCCCCCCGCGGTCCCCCTGCGGCTCAGCTCCAGCCTCCCTGGAGCGCCAGCCGGCTGGGAAGGCCCAGCTCCCTGCCGCTGTCCGGGCTTCCCCCCGCTCCCCATACCCAGGCCTGGCTTAGCACATCCTGGACCCCCTTTGGCAGGGAGAAGCTCAGGCTGAGCCTGCCCCAGGCATGGGGGTCCGGCTGCCCCCCAGACTTCCCCTGTGCTCCTCCCGGTGCCTGCAGGGACAGGGGCGGCAGGTTGCTGGGCGCTGATCCCAGCTGCCTTGTTCCGGGCTTTGACCTTGATGCCCGGCCTGGCCGGTGCCAGCCCCGCCCGGGGAGCCGCGCACCCCGCTGCCGGGCCCCTCGTCCTGCCGGGACTCATCCTGCCTCCCCCGGCATCCCGGGCTGCTCGCGGCTGCTCCCTGTTATTGCACTAATTGATACAGCGCGGTGGCTGCCGCATGAGTCAGGGCCCGGCCGGGCGGGCATCCCGTCCCTCCGAGGGGATGCCATCCCTCTCTGGGGATGCCGTCAGAGCTGCCCGACGGGCAGGATGTGAGGAATGGGGTGCGTGCCCGGGCCCCGCGGGGCAATGCCGGCTCTCCTGGCCCCTCTCCAGAAAAGGGCTCCCCCAGGGCTCTCTGCTCCAGAGGCCGGAGTGCGGATGGTGTGCCCGTGGAGGCGGGACAGAGAAGCCACCCCCGTGCTGCTCAGCATCCCTGCTGCCATTCCCACGGGTGGATTTTTGTAGGAGTGGGCCGGACGGGGAGGATGCTAGGGTGACCTGCAGACACCACGTGCGGATGAGTATAGGAGCATGCCTGGCTCCCTGCAGCAGGGCTCATCACCAGCCCTCCTGGGCCACGAGTGCCAGGGCAGTGGGAAACAGCTCACCTGTCCCGTCACCTGAGACATGGGACACTGTGTCCCTGCCTCCAGCATGCTCCTGGCTAGGCTACCATGGGCTCCATCTGCGTGCCGGTGCCATGTCCCTCCCTGTGCCACTCTAAGGATAAGGCAGGGCATTCTCCAGCTTGTGTCCTTCACACTGAAAAAAGAAAAAAATCAGAGCTTTATTCTCCATTTTCCTGCTGGTTTTCAGAGTCTGCTGCTTTTAATACCTCCATGCCCCTTTTTGTTCAACTGTTTCACCCTAAGGGCATGCTGGTCTTCACTGGGGAGTCACAAATGAGACGCAGATGCTCAGAACCTGGGCAGGCTCTGCTGTAGTGCCCTGGCCTGACTGCTGGTTTGGGTGTTCCCTCTTGGTTATCAGCTATGCCCTTGGTCTGGGGTGAGACAAGGTGGAGCCTGTGTTCCTTGCTCTCCCTGAGCTGTGGCCATCCCTCCCCTTCTCCTGGTGTCCTCTTCCCGGGAGCCGGGGCAGAGGCTGGACAGGCAGAACCAGCCGGGCAGGCAGTGTTGGGTAGAGCTGCCTGTGCTCCGGCACTGGCAGAGCAGGGCGTGCAAAGCCGGCTCCCGCCTCACACGGCTTTCCCTGTGTTCCTGCTGCCCAGAAAGTAGGGCACCACACACCAGTACAGAGCACAGCCCTGGTGTTGAGGCTTGGAAACCATCAGTCACTGTCCTGCGAGGGGCAAGGGTGGTTTTGGGATCTGCCACTGGATCTCTCCTGTTTCCGCAAGTACTCATGGGGAGGAGGGCGGTTTTTGGGGCTGTGGGGTGCTGAGCTGTGCTGACTTCATCCTCTGTCCCCACAGAGTGGAGGCCTGCAGTGATCCTGGCAGCCATCGACTGTGCCGACGAGGACAACCAACAAGTGTGCTCAGATTTTGGGATAACCGGCTTCCCCACCATGAAGGTGCGACTGTGTGTGCCAGCTGCTGGCTGGGCTTCACTGTGCTTTCCCTCCTGGCCTCTTCTCTCTTGCTCAATCTGATTGACTGGGGTATTGCACCAAAACACTCCCCCTGGGGCTTTGCAGGCTGAAGCTGTTTCACCCTTCCCCAAAACAAAGTTGTGTCCTGGCTGCAGCCGGTGCAACTGCTGAGTGATGGAGCAACAAGGAGGGGGGAAGGCCAAAATTGTGTTTTGTGGTGAAACGTAGGGGCTGGATCTCTGTTAGGATGAGGGAGACTCTGAATTCTGAGTTGGAAAAATTTAAGAAAGGCTGCTTGAGGGCAGAGAGAGGTTTCAGGCACAGGTTTTGGAAGAGGGCACAGGGATGCTGCAGGAGGTTGCAACTCCTGGGAGCCTCCTGTGGTGGCTGGCAAGGAGCCATCCCTCCTTCTGGGCCTGTGCCCAGCCCTTTAGCTGTGTCAACACTGCTCTGCAGAGCTTCCCGCTGCAAACGGAGCCTTGCTCCAACACAAGCAGTGAAGCCAAAGGACTCCAGGTGCCACAACCAGCAGTTAAAACCAGGATTGCCTTGAGATGGAATGGGCAGGGATGAGGGTTTTATCAGACATGCCCTCGGTCCCAGCTTACAGGCTCAGCTCCAGGTGGGATCAGATTTGGGGTTTTCAGGCAGGTTGGCTTGGCCTCAGCCCTACCCTGGGGTCTCACTGCGTTCCCACTGCCCTGGAGCACTGTTGGAAATGTCTCCTGGGGCAGGGACGAGTGCTGATGTGGCTGTGCCAAGACGTCACTTGCTTCACATCATGTGTCCCTGCTGAGCACCTTTTGCAAACAGTCCCAGCTCCCAGCCCAGCCTGCAAAGCAAACACCTGGCTGATGCAACCTGGTGTTGCTGCCCTAGGTACTGGAGCCACTGTGGGAGGCCAGGAGTGGGAAAACCCCCTTTTTCCTACTTTCTTGGAGCTCTGGAGCAGGGAGACTGGTTTGCAGGACTGGGAAGGTTCCAGCTACCTCTCTGGGACCCATGGAGATACCTGGCAGTGTCACCCTTGGCTGGACATGGCTCCCAGCTCATACCTGCATCCCTCCCCTCTGGGGATGCCCCAAAAGATGGGGACATGGCTGGGAGCTCCCTCTGTGCTAGCTGATGTCAGTTAGCATGATGCAGTGTTGTGGGGAAACTGAGGCAGAGCTGGTCTTCAGGGAACCTCAGCCTGCTGGGTTGCACTGCCTCCTGTCCCACTCCAAACGCTCACTCCATTTTCCCCTTGTGTTTTTTCCCCTTTCAGTTCTTCAGAGCTTTCAGCAATAAGCCAGAGGATGGGATAAGGATTACCAGTGAGTATTCAGAGCCATGGGGTTTTCTACCCCAGGTGTGAATGGCCCTGCTGCCCACACCTCCCATACACTGCAATATCAGGGAGCTCTGGAGAGGCAGCTCCAAGCAGCTTCCCTTGGCTCAGCCCCTGGGATTGGTTTCCCCAGGACTGACCCCTTGGTGTCCTGTGCCCTTGCAGATCCCAGTGCCACTGTCGAGGACCTGCGCCACGCCATCATCACCAACCTTGAGCAGAGCCAGGATGCCTGGCCACCCGCCTGTCCTCCGCTGGAGCCAGCAAGGTAGGGGCAGCAGGGGGCTGGGATGGCCTCTGTCCCATGGGGAGCTGCTTTCTGGGGAAATCCTGAGCCCAAAATGAGCGAGGAGCACCTACTGCATCACCCACGTCCCAGGGAGATGACCTGGCCAGTGTAGAGCTGTTTCCATGGCCCAGAGGAGATGGACCGTGTTGTCACATTTCTGAACGAACCTGCTCACCAGCCTTACTTAGAGCAAGCAATTCCTGGGCCCCAAATTCTTTGGGCCGTGGCAGTGTCATGCCATGCTGACTGAGCCTGTCTTAGGAGCTTTTTCCTGTCCTGAAAAGGGATTTTGTTGGTATCTGAGTAGTCCTTGCTGGATGCAGATAGTTGCTGTGTTGTCCTGAGAAGGAGCCTTTGGATTTCCAGAGCAATGATCAAACCAGGCACATGCCTCAGGTACTCTGGTGCCTCTGGGTCTTAGACAAAAAAAAAATCCAGCCCCAGTTCAAGTTCATTTCTGTTTTTTACCCCTGGGCAAGTGTGCAGCTCCCTCCTGCCCTGCCTGTCCTTTGTTTTCTACATCCTTGGCCAAGCCCAGTGGGTTTTTCTCAAAGCATGTGAACCAGAGCAGAAAACTAGCCTGGAAACTTCAGGAGGAGGAGTTGCCTGCTCAGTGGGGCTGATCCTGCATCAGCATTCCCTGCCAAATCCCAGCAAGCAAGGCTGGAGGTCCTTGTGAGGGGGAGGGCAGAGCATCCTGCTGATGCCAAGGCACCTGCTGCCGTCCTCCTGTCTCTTGCAGCGCTGAGGAGGTTCACACCTTCTTCCAGAGGAACAAGGACCAGTACTTGGCACTCATCTTTGAGAAGAGCAACTCCTTTGTGGGCAGAGAGGTGGGTACAGCTGCATTTATCCCCCATTTCTCTGTCCTCCTGGGTGCCTGTGGCAGGGCAGCTCTCACCAGGAAGCCTCCCTGCTCAGCTTGCACCCAGCTTAGCCAGTGCCAGATGTTACACAGGGCACTGAACAGTTCTGCTGGCTCCCTGGTGGGGCTGGGGAATCCCTCTGCCCCCTCCATCTGTTCCTGGGCCTTGCAGGTGGCGCTGGACATGCTGCAGTACGAGAACATTGCAGTGAGGAGGGTGCTGAGCAGTGAGGAGGAGCTCGTGCAGAAGTTTGGTGTCACCTCCTTCCCCTCTGGATACCTGCTCTTCCGCAACGGCTCCTTCTCCCGCCTGCCTGTGTGAGTGTGGGGCACGGTGGGGTGGCTCTGGGGATGCTGCTGGGGTGCCAGCCTTGTGCCCCATCTCCCTGTGCTCCTTTGTACTTGTGGGAAGGTGCATTAGGAATGAGATTGGCTGGTGGGAAGTTGCTGGTGGGCACTGGACTGCACTGCCAGCCCTGGCTGGAGCTGGAAGAAGGGAAAAATCATTGTGACTGAGCCATTCTCTTCCCACATCTGCCTGGAGGTGGCATGATACGGCTTCCTGGGGCTCAGCTCTGCTCTAGGATACATGTACGGCTACCCACTGCTGAGGCAGGTGGAGAGTATGGAGCACCCCATGTTCCCTCCCCAGGCCTGGGCTACCCACTTAGCTAAGCCTTCATCTCCTTGGCTTCCTTCCCTGGGGTCAGGTTTGGGAGGGACGAGGGACTTAGGGCTTCTCTTTCCTGGCAGGCACATAGAGGCACGCTCCTTCTACACCTACTACCTGCGCACGCTCGCGGGCATCACCCGCGGCTCCTACAAGCTGAACGCCACGGCCAGCACCCTCAACGACACGGACCGCGTGTCACACCCTCTGCGAGCCGACCGGTCAGACCCCACCCCTGCTGGGCAAACTGGGCTGGGCGGGGGTGGGGCCTGGGGAAAGCCCTGAGGTGAGGATTAGCCGGCTGACGGAGCCTCGTGTTGCGCTGCCCTCCCCAGCTCCAAGCTGTACATGGCCGACCTGGAGTCTGCGCTGCACTACTCGCTGCGGGTGGAGGCTGCCCGTGCCTCCTCGCTGTCGGGAGCACAGCTGGCTGCCTTCAAGTGCTACGTGGCCACGCTGGTGAAGGTGAGGAGCTCTGGGTGTCAGGAAAGGAACTGCCTGTGCCTCCAATTGTGTGTTTATGTAGCGCAAACAGTGCGGGCCACCGTGCCCCAGCACTCGGCTAGTGAAGCATGGCAGTCTATGTGGGCCCTGTGTCCTGGTGCTCAGTGTATCCCATGGCAGTCCCCGTCCTTGTGGATCTCCTAACTCAGCCCAGAGTCCCAGTGGGAGCTAAGAGGGGGTGCTGGAGTGTTTCAAATAAGATGTGTGTTGTGAGCTGTGGTGGGATCATCATTTGTAAGATGTGTCAAGGCAGGAGGTCTTTTCAGAAGAGAGGCTGTTACCTGCTGGGGTGTCAGAGATGGTCACAGGGGTTTGTCACTCTGATATGGATGCTCAGCTCAAGGAGCCAATCTCTGCAGGCTCCTTTGATAATAGTCCAGGAAAGGAACTCCCACTCTGAGTCAGGCTCCAGACAAGTGTAATTTAAGGTCTCCTTTTTACTTCTATGTTGGGCCTGGCACAGCTGAAGTGATGAGAGCTTTGAGCCAGTGCAAGCAGGGCAGTTTAATTTCCTGCTGTGATGGAGTCCTGCTGCATTTGGCTGGTTCCTCTACTGGGCCTGCAGGAGTCCTGTTTTCCTCCCAATCTCTGTCACAACCCAGGCTACTTGGCAGACTGGGGCTGTACCCTCCTCCTTTGCTCCCTCTTTTGTCACTGAGGGTCACACACTCAGTTTGGACTTTGCTTGGCCCTCACTGATGTGCAAGACACCCCCTGCTCCCACCCCCATCTGCTCTCCCCCAGGAAAGAGCTCCAGACATGTGCCTGAAGTCCTCAGACCTTAATGTGTCTCCTCTGCCTGCCTCTGCTTGTCCTCACTCTTTCTGTCTTTAATGTGAACTACAGAGATGGGAAAATAAATCCCTGTGGCACCAGCTCCCTGCCCATGGGTGTAAGTGTGCTGGGGGGGGTGGGGAGCATCAATGGTTTTATTTGATCCATTTTTATTCTTCCTGCAAACCTTCCCCTCGATGAGCTGTGGCAGTGGATGGTGGGTGCTGGTGCTTCCCCGGGACACTGAGCCAGCACTGCCATTGCCCTGCTCATCCACAGGACGGAGCAGCATCCCCAGGATTGCCAGCCCAGGGCTCAGCCTGGGAGAGCTCAGCCAGCAGGTCCCAGCCTTAACTCTTGCATTCCCAAGAGGTATTAAAGGAAAGGAAAGGGGGAAAAGTCCTAACGGGGGAAAACGTGGTTTCTGGAGGCAGGAACCTTCTCTCCAAGGAGCTGGGAGGACACTGTGTTTGCAGCACAACTGTCAGGTCACTGATAATTCCCCTGCAAATTTGTGTCTTCGTGTGATTCCCCATGGGCCTGGGAGGAAGAACAGCTCAGACTCAGCAAATTCCTCTTCCTTTTTGCTTCTCCATCACTTCTCCTATGTGCTGGTGTCCCCTCCTCCCCACAGATGAGGCCCTCTGTCTGTCTGTCGGTGGCACGGGCTGCCAGGCTGCTTCTCTCCCAGGAGTGGTTTTAAAGTGCAGCTGCTAATCGGCTTTGCCAGACATACAGACAGAGTGGCTTTTTGCCTCCCTCAGATGGGGCTGGGGTTTGGAGCATGCACACAGGGGATTTGTCACCCGGTGTGGGGGGATAAGCTGCAGCTCCCAGCCCCTCAGAGATAGGCACCAAAATTTTGCCAGGACCACGCTGCTCTCCGGCAGAGAGGATGCAGGTGCTGCCCTGTGCCTGTGCTGGTGAGCCAGGGGTGCCTGTGGGCTGCCCTGTTGCTCCCAGGATGAAATCTGTGTTTTCTCACCCCTCTCCCCGCTCTGCAGTACTTCCCAGGGCGCCCCTGCGTGCAGACCTACCTGCAAACCCTGGATGTCTGGCTGAGGAACTGGACAGAGCCCGAGCTGCCCCGCACAGTTTTGAAGGAGGCCATGAAGAATAACAGAGATGTAAGATGCCCATGGGGACCCCCAGCCCCTGCTCTCCGTACCCCTGCCCCTTGCCCCCCAGCTGGCACTGCCTGCCAACCCCGTCACACCATGTCCATCTGTCCACCAGGCCTCCCACCCCTCGGTGCTCCCCACCAACGTGACCTGGGTGGGCTGCCAGGGCAGTGAACGCCACTTCCGTGGCTACCCCTGTGGGCTCTGGACCATCTTCCACCTGCTGACTGTGCAGGCTGCCCAGAACGGCCCTGACAAAGGTACTGGTGTCCCTGGGGGCATCAGGGGCTCAGGGAGGGAATGTCCATCTCAGCTCTGGCATGGGTAGGGATGCTGCACGTGGACAAAGACTTGTTTTCCCTCCTCCTTCATCTCATCCAGGGGCAGTTTCCAGGGGAACAGGAGACAGAGTTGGGGTGTGGGGTTGCTACCTCAGCCGTGGGACTGTGGTGGTGGCACGGGGGGGTCCAGACTCACCTCTGTGCTCTGCCTCCCCCAGAGTTACCCCTGGAGGTGCTGAGCACCATGCGCTGCTACGTCCGGCACTTCTTTGGCTGCCAGGAGTGCGCCGAGCACTTCGAGGCCATGGCGGCCCAGTCCATGGACAGGGTGGCCAGCAGGGAGGAGGCCGTCCTCTGGCTCTGGTCCCACCACAACGAGGTCAACGCTCGCCTGGCGGGTAAGGGGGGCTGTCACCAGGGGAAGTAAGGTAGAAGAACATCCCTCCTCCTGGATGGGTCTGGCAAATGGCTGCAGGGTGTAGCAGTGGGGACATCTCATTGTTATTGTCCCCTGTCCCAGGGGACAGCAGCTGGTCACACAGCATCAGACTGCCCCGGAGATACAGTTGGATCTTACATGCTCCTTCCAGGGAGCTTCCCAAAGCTGCTGTTTGCTCTCCTCCTGAGGAGGCTCCTCCAAATGTCCTCATCTCCAGCTGCTGGACTCTCCGTGCTGTTGATACATGGAGAGGGTGCATCACATGTCTCCTCTAACCCCCTCGCTGGCTCCGGTCCCTGCAGGAGGTGACACGGAGGACCCCAAGTTTCCCAAGCTGCAGTGGCCTCCGCCGGACTTGTGTCCCCAGTGCCACAAGGAAGAGCGGGGGGTCCATGCCTGGGAGGAGCCGGCAGTGATCACGTTCCTCAAGGCACACTTCTCCCCGGCCAACATCTACATGGACTATGCCGAGCCCGACCCCGTCCCCGTGGCCAGGGAAGGGACCGGCGCCAGGCTGGACACGGAGGGCCCGCGAGAGGAGAGGGGGAGAGGAGAAGCGGAGGAAAAGGAGACGGAGGGAGAGGCGAGAGTCGCGGGGCACCCAGGCTCCGCCGAGCCGCGGCGCCCCAGCATCGTGCGGCTGAACCCCAAGCTGCGGGAGTGGGGCGAGGACATCGTGGACCTGGATTCCTTCAGCGAGCAGCACTTCAAGAGCCAGGCGCTGCGGGCGGCCGCGGGCCGGCGCCGCCGCATCAGCAAGCGGGACACCATCGCCCTGCCCCGCGGTGCTGCGGCGGGCAGGGAGCGCCGGCGCGCCCCCGGCGTCCTGCTCCGGGACCAGGAGGAGGCCGGGGAGGGCCTGCGGAGGAGCCCCTGGCTGCGGGTGCTCGGACTGGGCTTCTCCCGCCTGGACATCAGCCTCTGCGTGGCCCTCTACTTCCTCTCCTCCATGTGCCTCCTGGGCATGTACACCTTCTTCCGCCTCCGCACCCGCGCCCGGAAAGGCCGCCCTGGCTTCCCCATGGCCTGAGAGGGGTTGAGGGGCCTGGAGGTCTTCCTAGGGTGGGTGAGCTGCTGAGGCAGGACACCCCTGGGACAGCGTTTTGTCCCACAGCAGGCAGGGGTCTGGCACGTCCTCCTCAGGAGCTGCCCTGCTCCAGGCAGTTGCCTCACCTGGGGTAGGGGGTGGAAGGGAGGTGTCAGAGCATCCCCCTTTCAATTCATAGTGCCATGTTTTTGGGCGTGTGGGAGCTGGGACACAAACAGTGGTTTGTGTTTTGGTGCCCAGCTGCGCTCAGAAGCTCCCTGGCACTGGGCTGGTTTCAAACTGGGAAGCCCAGTGCTGTGCTGGAGAGCAGCCCATTGGGGTCCAACCACTAGTGGGGCCAGGAAGGGTGCAGGTTTAGCCCCCCAAAAAGGGGACGCTGCTGGGTGGGGGCAGCAGTCATGGGCTCAGATGCATTTTGTGTCCCCCTTCTTTGAGATGTGGCCCAGGGCCTCCCCATCTTTCCCTGCCCTCTCCCCACGCTGTTGTTCGTTCTCTGCTTGTCTTAGTGGAATAAATTATTTTTGCCGATGCCTGCTCTGCTGTGTCGGCTGGTCCCTGCCATGTGGGCATGCTGGACTACCACACCCAATTCCTGATGTCCCTGCTCCTGCCTCCACCCCACCCCAGGAAGAGCACTTGGTTTAAAAACCCTTCCAATATTTTTAAATATTATTGTATGTTTTCTCCTGCCTTTTGCTTGGGGATGATGCACCTCTGGGCAGCTGCCCCCTGTACAGCGGGTACATCCCCAGGGCTGGGATGGCTCCTGGTTTCTCCTCAAGCACGGGGAGGCAGAGAAAGTATGTGGGGGCCACGAAGCTGCTGGAAAAAAAGTTGGTATGAGCTGTGGAGCTGCAGTTCAGTACTGCCCATGCCCCTGGTTCAGAGCAGGGAAACACACGGTAGCATCCCTGGGGACCAGGACTTCCTTGGGTGTGGGCCCACTGCGCCTGTCCCCGATTCTCTCTGCCCTTTTATCCTTGTTAGGAATCATTAAGGAAAATGGTTGTTTTCCAGAGCCAGGGCTGGGGCCATCTGCTCTCCCAGCACTGTCTAAATCCCCCTGTAACAAATTCATTGGGATTACACTGCCCTCCCCTAATCCTGGCCCATCCCCCCGCGTGGGGGATTTAAAAGGATTAGAGCCCGGCCGATAATAAACTTTATTAAGGGGGAGGGGGGGTGTCAATCCGATTTGGAGCCTTTTTCTTGATATCTTCACTTTGCCCAGGTGGGAGGTGAGGGCTGGCGGGCTGGGGACGAGGGCACTCAGTTCCGCCCTGCCCTGGCTCCCAGAGCTCTGGCTCTCCCAGCTCTTCCTCCCTCACCTGCCCGTGAAATAAATTGTCTCCCTCTACCTTTCCTTTAATGTTTGTGCCTGGTCACGCCTCCAGGCTGGCACCCCTGTGCTGCCACCTCTGCCCCACTCCCTGGAGCGGGTGCTCAGGGCCTCGTCCCAGCACGGAGCAGGGCTGGCTCCCCCGAGCCGGTGCCGGCCCTGCCCACCGCCGGGTGATGGATGGGGAAGGTCTCATCGCTGCTGCCCGGCTGCCTCCTTCTCCTTGATTTCCCTGAGGGGTTCACCCCCAGCATCAATAACCCGCCCCCCCTCGCCAGCTGCTTCCCTGTGTGGGACAGAGGGATTGCGGTGTGGGGCTGCCCGTGGTCACCTCAGCCCCAAAATATGCCGGTGGGGTGGGCAGGGGGTGCAGCAGGTGGAGGAAGAGGGGATTAGGGCTGGGGAGGTGGGCGCTGCCGGAAGGGGGTTAGCGGGATGCCCAGATTAGCATCTCCGCCGGGCCGGCAGCCTAAAGCTGCTGTGCACGCAGGAAAAAGAGAGTCTAGTAAATAGACTTTCCGTAATCCTGTTTGGTGGAGTCCCAATCCTCCCGGCCCCGGCTCTCCCGACCTGTGGCACCGGGGTGTCCCCCTCCAACACCTGGGGAGCCCCAGTGCAGGGCACAGAGGGGCTGCTGCAGGGCTCAGAGCGTCCCCCACACTCTGTCCCCCTCGGGATGATTTGGGGACAGGTCCCCCCTCAGCCCTGCAGAGCGGGAGCAGCAGACTGCTGTGGCCACGCTCGCAGGTGGCACAGGCTGTCCTGGGGACCCAGCCCAAGCCCCCGAGATGCCCTCCCTGATGGGGTCACCCCTTCCCGGCACTGCCTGGGGGTCCCTGGGGCCAATTACCCAAATGGCCGCAGGCTGCCGCGAGGCGGCCGCTATTCCCTAATACAATTTACCCTCAAGTGCAATTTAATTTTCCACCAGGCCGGTGGCCAGCCCCCCGCACACCCAGCCACCTTCCCACCCCTTCAGTGCTCGCTCCTTCCAGCCCTGCCCGACTTCCCTTTCCCTGCTCGGCACAGGGAAGAGCCTTTCTCCACCGGCATCCCGTCTCCACACGCGCTGCAGCCATAAAATCACCGGGGGTTCGCTGAGCGCCGATTAATTTTCAATTACAATTAGCAACGCCCCTGCCTGCGAGGGGAGAGGCTTTCCCTGGCTGCTGGTGAGTACCCGGCTCTCGATGTCTTGTCCTCGCTCCAGGCCGGTCCTGCAGTAGGGATGAAATGGGAGGGGGTAATTATTGGGATAATTCAGATAGAATTATTTATCTGGGGGGGCTCGGGGTAATACGGCCGATGCTGCCCAGAGGGGAGGTGGCTTCATGCCAAAAGGTGGCTGTGGCAGCTTTGGACTTGCAAGGATGTCCCCACTTTGGTCTGGAGGAGCTGGTTCTGTCACATGAGGGGACTCGGAGCTGGGCTGACACCGGGCAAACTCGCTGCATGAGTGGCACAAAGCCTCAGCTCCCTGGCACCTCCAAATCTGTTTGGGATTTGATGACTGTGACAAAATTGTAGTCGCAGCCCCCAGGCATGAGTCAGGACCTTATAGTTTCCAGTTTTCCTTACATTTCCTTATATTCCTTTACATTTCCCCCAGTTCTGCCTAGAAACCCCCTTGTTGCACCAGGGGACAATGCACTGATGTCCCCCTCAGTGCCACAGTGTCCAAGCCAACTTTAATTCCAATGTGCCCAGGGCTAGGGCAGACAAGGGGAGGCTGGCTCGGTGTTTTGTCACAGGCTCTGGGATTTACCTGCATTTTATTAATGATGAATCCTAGCAGGGAAGGTGTGGGAACAGCATCCCTGCTCGTCTGTGGGTTTTGCATCATCTCCTCATGCTGCTCGTGTCTTCCTCTGGCTGCAGGGCCAGAGGGCTCCAGGCAATGCCAAGGAAGGAGAAGGGCATCTGTGCAGGGCCAGAGCCCCCCAGAAGTGCCCCAGAAATGATGAAAATCGGCATTCACCCTTCTGCAGGATGGTCACCATAAGCCTTTAGCTCTGATTTAGCTCTGGGAGGAGGAGAAAGCCTGGAGGGGGAACACTTCACACGCACCACATATAATCCCCCCTCTCTGGACACCACCAGGACCCAGCAGCGTTTTGAGTGGCACAGAGAGGATTTACTGGGCAAGAACCTCATGCCCATCTCAACCACCCTCTCCTTCCTGTAAGATGGGAAAAACAAACTCAAAAGAGACCAGAAAGCCCAAAGTGATCTAAAAAATCCCTAAAGAGACCAAAAGATCTCCACTAACATAAGGAACAGATGGACAGCAGGAAGGATGGAGGGGAACAAAGCCGTGCTACCAGGAGAGGAAGGGGCGAAGGCGCTGCTGGGAAGATGTGTGAGCAAGCACAGGAAGATGCTGGTGGGGTGCTTTTTTTGGTTGTGGCAGGCAGCCCCCGACTCCCTCCCTCTCCCCCGGCTTCCCCAAGGTGAAGGCTCGGTGCTGTGTGGCTCATTTTGCCCGCTCACCACTTCCGTGAGTGATCCAGAGCAGGGCAGAGGGGGCTGGATCAATCTGGCAAAGCAGAAAAATGAATGAAAATTGAATTCCCCGAGGAGAAGGGGGTGGAGGGAGCTGTTATCCCGGCTGAGAGATAAATCAGAGCGTGCCAGAGAGCTGGGAGACCGCGGTGACTCCCAGCAGCGGTGGAATAATTAGGGAAATAGGTTGGAAATGCAAAGCAGCAGAACAGGGCAGCGATGGGGCAGTGTCCGTCTGTCCTTCTGTCCGCTCGTCCGGCTAAACTTCTCCCGTAAATCTGCCTTAGGGACCTGCCTTTTTGCGCGTTGGGAGCCACGCTCTGGCTGGCTGGCGACTGGGGGGGGGCACGGTGGCCCCTGCCCCAAGGGGCTGCGGAGCGCAGGTGGCCGGGGGCGACGGGGCTCTGGCGGTGTTTAATGCACTTAAGAGCTGCAGCGTGATTTAGGGGATGGGACGGGACGGGATGGGAGGGGTTGGGATTCACCTCCCTGCGATGGGAAGCAGATTTTGGTGTTCGGTGAACTGCAGGGTTGAGCTCACTCCTGTATGAGTGCACAGTGGTCTCTGCACAGAGCTGCCATATGAAGAGGACGGGGGTTTGCCGGTAAAAATGGAGCTTTGAGGGGGTCAAACCCCAGCATCTCATAGAAAAACTTCAATATTTTCCTAAGGAACCATCAGTCTTAATACATTTTTTAGGTTTTATTACTTTTATTTTTAAACATTTTTTTCCAGTTGCTGGCTTGTCCCATCTGCACATTTCCTGACAGAGCAGGGTTTCAGGTTTTTTCAGGTGGGAAAATCCTCTTCCTAACAGTGTAGAAACGAAGGCTTGGCATGGGAACACCTTGAGCTGAGGGTGGCCATGCTCTTGGCTGGGTGAGCATCCTCCCTCACCTGCCAGAAGCTGCCGTGTGCCACCTCGGGAGCCTCTCCCTGCTCTCTAAGCAGAGCGGGATGGCCCAGCACGTCGGGGCTGTTTGGTTCCACTGTCCCCGAGCTGGTGACACGGTGACCATCGGGAAGGGTGATGCTGGGGGCACCCACCCTAACTTCAGCTCCATTTCGGTGAGTTTCCTTGCTCGGCCCTTGGCTGCCAGGTACAGCCACATCAGTGGCGGGGGCTGCTTTGTCTCAGGGTTTTCCCCCAGCAGAGCTCCACGAGGATCCTCATGGCAGCCGTAGCCGCCCTTTGCCCTGTGACTTCAGCATTGCCACCTTGTGCCACCACGGCCAGCGGGCTGTCAGGCTGGGCCCGCTGCAGCACTGCCGACTCGGGCTGGCTCTGTCCATGCCCAGGTGTGTCGCCGGGGAGGCACCATTGGGATGGGCCCAGGGATGTGTTACAGCGCCCTGAGGAAGCAGAGCGTGCCACGGCTGGGTGACAGCACCTGGGCAATAGCTCGTGTTGGTGCGGGATGTGCCGCTGTCCTCCGGAGCCGGGGAAGCGGCCCTTGGCTAAGGCTCCATTCCCAGCGGCAGGAGGGACAGGGCTGGGGCTGTGCCCGAGGCCAACGCCTTCCATGGAGCGGGAGAAGGCCCCTGAGCCCCGAGAGCGGAGCGGCCTTGGGCCCGTCCCTCTCGGTCCCCAGCGCCACCGCCGGCCCGGCCCCGCCCCTTCCCCGCAGGCCCCGCCCCCGCCTCGCAAGCCCCTCCCCCCGCCACAGGCCCCGCCCCCGGCGGCGCGGAGCGGGCGCTGATTGGCTGCGGGGGGCCCGTCCCGCCCCCGCCCCCCTGCGGGCGGTGACGTCAGGCGCGCTCCCCGCAGGGGAATGAATGGGAGGCGGGCGGCACCGGCGGGCACCGGCACCGGGACACGGCACCGGGACACGGCACCGGGACACGGCACCTCCCGCCGCCGGCCTCCGCCGGCCCGGCCCGCGGCTCTCCCACCCCTCTTCTCTCCCCTCCGCCGCCCCCCGGGCCAATAAAATGATGCAAAGCTCTGCGCTCGCTGCCGAAGGGGCTGTCAAGGGGCTTCCCGAGATCCTCGGTGTGCCGGTGCAACGTAAGGACGCTTTTCTCTTCTCCCTCCTTCGCTCCCTGCCGCAAAGGCGGCCCCGGGCCGGCGGGGCAGCGCCCTGCGGGTGGGCAGGTGCCTCCGCTCCCGTTTGCTCCCGGTTCTGCACTTTGCGTTTATTTTCCCCAGCCTGTAGCGCCGGTCACGGACGCGAAAATGCGGAGGGTGCGGAAGGGAGAGCGGTGCCCCGGGGCGGGCGGGCAGCGGAGCGATGCGGGCCCGGCCCCGACGGGGAGGACGGCGCGGCTCCGGCTGTGCGTGTGTGAGCGTGAACTCGAGTGTGAGAGTGTGTGAATGAGTGTGTGCGTGTGTGATTTGTGTGTGTGTGTACAGCCCCGGCCCCCGCCCGCCCCCGCGCATCGCCGACCCGCAGCGCACGACACCGCGCTTATATCGTTTATCGCGACAGGCGGCGAGCGGCGGTAGGAAGGGGCCCAGGGCCGTGCGTGCGCGGTACCGGGATGGCGAACCCGGCCGGGCGCTGCGCGGCCCCCGGAGCGATGCCGCCGCACCCGCGTCTGTCCAAAAATCACGTGCGTGTCTGTGTGGGTGTCTGTAGCCCTGCAGCCACAGGTAGCGTGTCCGTGGGGGTGCGTGGATGGAGCCCGCGGGGGATGGTGCACCCCGAGGGGGGATGCTGGCCCCGAGCTGTGGGTGAGCCACAGGCGCTGTCAGCCCCTTACAGGGCCGAGCCCCGCGCGGGGGCATCCCGTGGGCACTACGGATGTGCCCTTTGGGTGGTGGGGCACGGCCGTGCCCCGGTGCGCCCTGCGGCGGGGCTCTGCGGGCGGCCACCTGCGCGGGTGTTGCTGCTGTTGTTATTCTCGTTGTTATTTTTATTATTATTATCATTTCTTCCCGTTTGCAAACCGTTCCCGAGACCGGGGCGTCGCCGCGCTCCTGGAATGGGGGGGGGGACCCCACCGGGGAGAAGAGGGCGATGCTCGGTCCCCCCAACAGCGGCGACGAGAAAGTTGAGGGGAGGGACCTCGGGCGGAGGTGGAGGAGGGGCGAGACGGGCCCGAGGTGCGGGACAGCCCGGCCGGGGTCCGGCTGCACGTCGGGGGACACGGGGGGGCACGGGGGTGTCCGCTCCGGGACAGGTTTCCCCCACCTCCGGCCGCTGCTCCGCGGAGCCCCCGCGCCGCTCCGCGCCCCGCACGGGGCCCCGGCTCCCCGGGCGGCTGGAATTCGTTTTCCCTGGGATTTTCGGTGGTGCCTCTTCCCGCGGCTCTTCGGGGGACCTGTCGCCGTTATCCCCCGGTTCGGTCCCTTTGTCGAGCTGCGGGAGGGTTCGTTTAAGCAATTTCACCGCAGCAGAGGGGAAATAAAATCGCGGTCAGGGGCACAGAGCCAGTGCAGGGACAGGGACCGGGACACGCAGGGTCTGTCCCAGCACCGTATCCAGAGTCACACCGCCGGTTCCGGGTCGCTGGGTCACTCCTATGGCCTCGGAATTCCCTGATTTAGGAAAAAAAAAATGAGTGCCCAAACCACCGTGGAGCAGCACTGCCCCAGAATCTGGCCCTCCTCGGGGCCACCAAACTACCTTGCCCATGACGTTGTCACATTGTCATTCCTGTACTGACTGATGGATATAAAGAATTAGCAGGAAAGAATCAACGAGATATTATTATTATTATTA
>QUSF01000010.1:26183179-26290833 GCA_003676055.1 Chloebia gouldiae
AAAATAGATGAGGCTGGGCTGCTGGAAATCATCCTTCTGTGGTTTCCCCGCTGCCCTAGCCTGAGCCCTGCGGCCGCTGCCAGCTCCCAGCCACCTGCTTTCATGTCGTGATAGATCTGGGGCCTGATCCTGCCTCAGTGACACAAAACTCAACCTCCTTCGAGCCAAAGGAAATTGTCCCTGGGCAGGAGAAGGAGCAGGGTCTCCCCCCAGCCCCCAGCAGCACCTCGATATTTCATCGTGTGTGAGAGGAAAATCCGTGCAATTTTAATTTTTAATCACTATTAAATCACAGTTTTTCCTCTCCCTTTAGCCACCAGCCTCGTTATTTTAGCAGCGGCTGTGTCCTACAGCATCTTTTTCTGCAGGATTCTGGGGAGCCGAGCAGTGTCTCCCCCCACCACTCCCCACCCCCCCGCCCCGACAGGCCTTGCTTAGCCTTGCAGATGGGATTGTTAAAAATAAAATTCCGAATATTATTTATGAATATTGTTTTGCAAATCTCACCGGAGTCAAAACTTGTGCCAAAGCCTGCGGGAACAGTGCCCGGCTGCCGGCAGGCTCTGGCCAAGGGGCTGGAGCGGGGGGAGTGATTAATCGCCGCCGAGAAAGTCGTTTGCCCGCAGCAGAGAAATGAATTGGAAGGTTTTTGCATGCGAAGGAATGAGGTTTCCCCCCCGCAGCAAGACTTTGGAAGGAATCCCCGGACCGGTGCTTTGCTCGGGCTCGGTGCAGGCTCCGGTCTCCGGTGCCGGCGGCCCGGGCCGCCTTGGCGCTCCGCTTTCCCCCGGCCCTGCCGGACACCCCTTCCGCAGCACCCGCGGGCTCCATCCCTTCCCGAGCAGCAGCCCCAAGGCCGGGGCTGTTCGTGCCCCGCGGGGCCCGGCGGGGAGCGCATCCCCCCGGCGCGGCCCCCGCATCTCCCCCCGCTCCTTTCAGAGGGGCTTTTGCGGTCTGAGCGATTACTGAGGCCACCGGCCGGTTTGTTTCGTTTCAATCGATATTTCTTTAATTTTTCCCGTCGGGGAGAGAGGCGGGGAGGGGGGAATGGGAAGATGGACCCGCCGTTAATAAATCACGGTAGCGGCGGGGGCCAGGCCGTGGCTCGGGTCCCCGTGCGTGGGAGGGTCCGCGGGGAGGGGGGGATTGCGGATCTGCCCACGGCCTTTCATGGGACACGGCCAAATCCCGCCCGGGGTGCCCGTGTGCCATCCCCTCCCGGGCACATCATCCCGGAGCAGGGGAGACCCCCAAATTCCCCCCTCCCCCGCAGAGAGGCTGGCACCGAGGCTGCACGGCCGGGGCGGTCCCCGGGAGGAGAGGGGTGACCCCGCGGCTGTGTCCCCCCCGAGGACCAGCCAAACCACCCTGTGCGCACAAACAGGGAATGCTGGTGGGCACACACAGCCTGGGAGCGCCTCGGTCCTGACGTACCAATTGGACCCATTAACTTTATTCCTGTTCTATAAAATAATTCAGGTAAAACGAGCGCAATAAATGCGAGGCAGGGAGGCAGCTGCCTCTGTGGCAAAGCACAAAGCAGGGTGCAGGGCTTGAAATTGAGATATTTTCTCTCTGCAAATCAGAGGGACATCTTCTGGTTCACCTGGCAGTTCCCCCTTTTGTTATTGTTGATATTATTATTTTTATTTTTATTATTATCATCCCCGTGTGTGCACACAGGCATCGTTGCACACACAGACACCTGTGTGTGCGGTTGCTGCCTTGAATCTACAGCGAAATCGGAAGGAAAATCGGTCTCCTCTTAAAAAAAAAAATTAGTTTACTTTGGAAATTTGAAGGGAGATATCACATTCTCGGCTGCGCTTGTTTTCTTGTTGAAATGGAGCTGCGTCGCTGCTTTTAGGAAGGGGAAAGCTCTTTGTTGGCTTGTGAGAGTGCATGTAAATACCCAGGTGTTTACATAAATAATCATTTAGACACCAAACGTGTTTCCTGAAGATGCACACGCGTTTATGAAGCGGCCGGGAAGGATTTCCCAGGGCCGGTGCTGCCCTGTGCCAGCGGCGTTCGCGCCGCTCTCGAACGCGTTGAACAAACCCAGCGTGGAAAACGCGGCCGGTGCCGCGGGGCTGGAGGGAGGCGAGCGAAGCGTCCAGGTGTTCCCAGAACAAGAAGGGCTGGAGGGACCTCTAGAAGCCGTAGAACTATTAGTTTTTAATTTATTGTGCGGTAAATGCGACAGAGGCTTGAATGGCAGCCGCGGAGCGAGGGGCGCTGGGAGTGTAACTGTGCGCCCTGGGCAGGGCTGGAATCAGCTGCCTTCACCTGAGGTACGTGGCAGGACCCCAGAGTATCTTGAATTAACGTTGTGTGAGACTGTAGCAATAGGAGATTTTCCTCTGCTCTTTTCCTCCTTCCCCCTCCTCTTTCTTTCCTCCTTTACCCGTTCGTTCCTCTTCCCCCCCCCCCCCCCTCTTTTCTCTTCCCCCTCTTTTTCTTCATTTATTTCCTCTTTTTTTTCCCATTTCTCTCCTCTTTTACTTTTTTTCTCCTTTCTCTTCCTGTACCCCCTTTTCATTTTTTTTCCTTTTCCTCCCTGGTACCATTTCTTTTCTCTCTTCTCTCACGTTTTTTTTGTTTCTCCTCCTTTTGCTTTTCTTTTTGTTTCTGCTTTATTTTCTAATTTTTCCTGTTTTGTTTTCAGATATTTCCTTCCTTTTCCTTTTAAAAAAAATTTTTTTCCTTCTTGTGAATTTTTTCCTTCTTAAATATTTTTCCCTTTAAAAAATATTTTCCATTTTCTATCTTCCTCACTTTTTATCTATTTTTTTCTCTTTTTTTCATTTTTAAAAATATTTTTCACTTACACCTTTTTCCTTTTTTTAAAAAAATGTTTTTCCTTTTTCATAATTTTCCTTTTTCTTAATATTTTTCCTTTTTTTTGTATTTTAAATATATTTTTTCCTTTTAAAAATTTTTTCTTCCTTTTTAAAATTTTCCTTTTTTTCCCCCTTGATGTTTTGTTTGTTTGTTTGTTTTAATAGTTTTTCTTTTAAAACCTTTTTCCTTTTTATTTTTTTCCCCCCAAATCCATCTACTTCCATATATGTGTGGGTCAGTGGGGGTCAACAAGCGGTGTCCCTGCTTGGTGGTTGTGCCATTCCAGAGGGAAGGAGAGGCAGGCAGGGAAAACGCGTGGCAGAGGGGAAAACACGGCCTGAAAAACGGGGTGCGGGAAGGGAAAGCACCGAGCGTGTTTGTCCCAGAGCAGCCGCGCCTTGGCCGTCCCGACGGCTTTTGGCCGAGGTTTGCAGAGGGAGAAGTGCCGGGAATTGAGGGGTGGCATCTCCAAAAACCGCAGCGCGTGGCCGGGCAGGGTTTTGGGAGCCACGAGGGGGTTGCGGTGCTGACTCTGCTCTTCTCTCCATCCTTTCCCCCCGGGCAGAGATCCCCCAGTGCGCCGGCTGCAACCAGCACATCCTGGACAAGTTCATCCTCAAGGTCCTGGACCGGCACTGGCACAGCTCCTGCCTCAAGTGCGCCGACTGCCAGATGCAGCTGGCCGAGCGCTGCTTCTCCCGGGCCGGCAGCGTCTACTGCAAGGAGGATTTCTTCAAGTGAGTATCCCCCAAAAGCAGCGCCTCCCTGACCGCGGAGCAAGCGCACAGCCGAATTCTAAGCATCATTTCTCCAGAATCTTCCTACGGCTTGTTGTTGTGGGAATAAAGGGGATGTCGGTGCTCTGTGGATGCTGCTTGTTGGGATTTAACCATGGGAAAGCCCCAGATCTCCCCGGTGCTGCTGTCCCTCCCGTGTGCTGGTTCAGGTCCGCGGGGTGACATCCTGCGGCGGTTCCGCTGGCCCCGGCTCCGCTCGGAGCTAGAGGGCAGGAGAAACCCGCGCAAGGCACCGGCAGCGCTGCCTCTTCCTCCCGAGTGCCTCCCTCACCTCCTCGGGATTTGCTGATGCTGTTTCCCTCCCTTTACCTTTTACCTCTTTCTTTCTTTTTATTTTTTAATCCTTTTTTTTTTTTTTTTTTTGCTCCCATTAGTGTGAAAACCTCATTTGATTGCCTTGGCAGCTGCCTCTGAGCTGTGCGATGCCCCAACCTTGGCATTTCCCTGCTCCCACGAGACAGGACAACCCGTTCCCCATTAAAAATGGACTTTGCCTTTAGGATGCTGTGGTCCCTGGCTGCCGGCGAAATCTGGGAGTTTTCCCAAGGGATAGAGAAGGTTTTTTGCTGGGACAGAATCGCCATGAAGCAGAGGGGGTGGATCCTGGCCGAGGGATGCCTTTCATTGCTGGGATGCAGCAGCTGCAGCCCCTCGGGGACTAAAGCCACCTCCTCGTGCCATCATCTCCCACTCCGGATCAGCCACACGGGCTGTCCCCACCACCACTCACCACAATCCTAAAGCCACTACCATTAGTCCCTAGACAGGACTTCCCTGCCTTCCCATCCCCAGGCTCTCCTAGATCCTCATCAGGCATCAGGACCAAAGATGCAGCTCGGATTTCTCCTTCCCGGAGACGGTCAAAGCGGCCACTCCTGCCTGGGTAATAACACTTCACTTCTGATATTTTCCAGCCTATTAATCTCCGAGTCATTTAAATAGTCGCCCAAAAGGTGCGGGCAATCAATGTTAATTGGAGTTGAAAGATCAGCGACTTTCTCAGATGAGGTCCTGCCTGGATTATTTGGTGCCAATCAATAGCAGCTCGGCGCTCGCACCTCACCTTTCCTTAACCGCTCATTGATCTCGGGGTAGGGAACCTGCAGGGGACGTGAGGATTTCAGCCCAACTTCAGAGGCACTTGGCAATGCAGGAGCTGCTTTGGAAAGAATCAGATCGATTTTTGATTTTTTTTTGTCTTTTTTTTTTTTTTCCTTCCCCCGAATTGCAGCTCTTGGTCCTAGGCTCTGTCCTGGGTCCTGTGTCCCCAGATGATGTGGAAGCACCCCGGGGTGTCGGGACAGTTGTTAAAATGGCTTTTACAGAGATCTGTGAGAGGGGGTGAGTGGGCAGTGGATGGGAGCTGCAGAGTGGGCACCAGCTCAGCCTTGAGAGCAGAAAAGCATCCTCTGTTTATCTTATCCCTCTCTCCTGTCTACCTTCCTCCTCCCCTCCATTCCCACACTCCCTGCATCCCTCCTTTTATCCTCCATTCTATCATTCCTTCATCCCTCCCTCTCTCTCTCTTGTCCATCTCCTCTTCACCCCTCTCCCACTTTCTCCCTTCCTCTCCCACCTTCCCTCCCATCTGACTCCAGGAAAGCTGAGGTCTCCCCAGCAGATGTCCAGGGACTCTCCCTGTAGGATACAAGTCCAGAAAATGAGACAAACCAGGTTTTTACTTCTCACCTTCTGTTTCCAACACCCCAAAATCGTGCTGGCACCACTCATGCCCAGTAGCTGCCGCCATCCCTGGGTGACAGCTGCGTGGCTCAGGGACAGCCTCAGAGACCCAGCTTTGGTGGCTGTGCCCTGGATTTCCGGAGGGGATGAGCAGCCATGGGGCTTGAGGGTGACTTTGCACGACTGGAGGATGTTCAGGCCTCAGGGGACAGCCAGAGGCGCCTGGAGTGGCTGCACACCCTGGGCACTCAAATGTCACTGCCTGTCCCCGCAGCCTCGGGGCTGGGGCCAAAGGGATTGGGTGTTCCTGTGCTGCCTCCTTCGAAGCAGACAGGGGCAGATTGACTCTGACAGCTTTGTCACCTGGCCTGCGGCACCAGGGTGGCTCTGGGGTGCTCTGGGGTGTTTAGGGCTGCTCTGGGGAGTGGGGGAGACCTCGCAGAACCTTGTGGTGCCAGTGGGAGATGGGGATCTGCCCCAGCTCAGTCGCATAACATCTCTTGCCAAAACCACTGGTGGAACATCCCCTTACTTTTGGCTTCCTCCTCATAGCACCTGTCACCCTTAATTCAGTGAACTCCTCTTGCACACTTTTTGCACCATTCTTGCATACTCCTTTTGCATTTACTGCGTGAATCTTCCACTCTCCTGCAGCGTTCTTGTACCATCCTTGCACATTTCTTTCACGCTGCTCCCACACTCCTTGCACCATGCTCCTTCCAAACTTCCTTTCCCATTTTCAACCCCACCTTGCATGCTGCCGCCACACTTCTCCCTCGTCCCTTGCACACTCCCAGCAGCCGTGCTGGCAGCTTTGCTCGTGCCCCACACCAGCCCACCCCACGCCCCTGTCAGGCCATCGTTATGGTGTAAGAGCCCCATCATTCTGCATTAATCTGGGATTCATCATGCCAGCGGGGCGGCGTAATTAATTTATTTGGTGTTAATGTGGATGAAATATGTACTGTCCTTGCAGGGGAAAAAATCAAGCAGCCTATAAGCATTAGTTAAAAGAATCATTAAAATCAAACCTTCCTCGGCTCCATTAGGCCGGTCTCTCACTCTGAGGAAGATAAACCCCCGCCGTGTGAAGTGTCATGCATAATAAGGTTGATTGCTGGTTTAAACTCTGCCCTGTCTCCTGCCCCCCATCCCGGCAAAGCCCACGTCGCCGTGGGGCTCAGGGTCGCCCGCTTCTCCTCGCAGGCGTTTCGGGACCAAATGCACGGCGTGCCAGCAGGGCATCCCCCCAACCCAGGTGGTCCGCAAAGCCCAGGACTTCGTGTACCACCTGCACTGCTTCGCCTGCATCATCTGCAGCCGGCAGCTGGCCACGGGCGACGAGTTCTACCTGATGGAGGACGGGAGGCTGGTCTGCAAGGAGGACTACGAGACTGCCAAGCAGAACGGTAGGCACCCCGAAAAGGCTGCGAGGGGCACGGCAGGCACGGGGGCGGCCGTGGCTCTGTGCCCGCCGGGCTGCCTGCGGGAAGGTGCCGCCGCACCTTTTGGGGAGATGTTCCCCAGGGGCGTGTGCTGCTGCTCGGGGCTGGTACCGGCTCCTTCGCTTGCAGATGACTCCGAGGCGGGCGCGAAGCGGCCCCGGACCACGATCACGGCCAAGCAGCTGGAAACGCTGAAGAACGCCTACAAAAACTCCCCCAAGCCCGCCCGCCACGTGCGGGAGCAGCTCTCCTCCGAGACGGGGCTTGACATGAGGGTCGTGCAGGTGAGACTGTGGGTGCCCCTCTCCACCCTGCCCCAAGAGAAGGGAGACCCTCTGGGAGGCTGGGTTTTAGGGGATGCGGAGGTCACAGGGGTATTGGGGTGATGGGAGCGCCTGGAAGCTGGGCTGCAGGGCTGCGGGATTGCATGGGGGTGCGGGAGCTGGGGGTAGGAGTGTTGGCATGCAGGTTTGCAGGGTTTAGGGATGCTGGGTTGCATGTGGGTGAAGATGCTGGCATACCAGGGTGTTGGTGCGCCAGGGTGCTGGCGTGCTGGGATGTAAGGGGTGCTGGGATGTAAGGGGTGCCAGGATGCCGGAGCACTGGGTTTCACGGGCGCTGGGTTGCAGAGGCGCTGGATTACAGGGGTGCTGCCATGCAGCACTGTCAGGGTGGCGAGGGTGCCCCGGTGCCACCGATGTCCCCATTGCCCCGCTCCAGGTGTGGTTCCAGAACCGGCGGGCCAAGGAGAAGCGGCTGAAGAAGGACGCGGGGCGGCATCGCTGGGGGCAGTTCTACAAGAGCGTGAAGCGGAGCCGCGGGGGAGGGAAGCTGGAGAAGGAGAGCTCGGCCGAGGACTGCGGCGTCAGCGACAGCGAGCTCAGCTTCCGCGGTGAGCGCGGCGCCCGAGCGGGGCCGGGGGGCCGCGGGGCTGCCCCCGGCGCTGACCCCCCGCCCCCTCTCTCCCTCCTGTCCCCGGCAGAAGACCAGATCCTCTCCGAGCTCGGCCACAACAACAGGGTTTACGGCTCCGTGGGGGACGTGGCGGGCGGACAGTTGCTGAACGGCGGCTTCTCCGTGGAGGGCACGGGGCAGACGTACCAGGACTTGCGGGACGGCAGCCCCTACGGCCTCCCGCAGTCGCCGTCCTCCATCTCGTCCCTGCCGGCCCACCCGCCCTTGCTCAACGGGCTGGACTACGCCATGGACGGCAGCCTGGGGCTGGTGGCCCACGGGGCGCAGGGGGTGAGTCAGACGCTGCGGGCCATGGCCGGGGGGGGCCCCACCTCCGACATCTCCACGGGGAGCAGCGTCGGGTACCCAGACTTTCCCACCAGCCCGGCCTCCTGGCTGGACGACATGGATCACCCCCCTTTCTAAGCGCTGCTCGCCCCCCACCCCGGCCCCCCGCGCTCCCCCCGGCCCGCAAGCGCAGCACTGAGGGCACCCGCCGGCGGCTGACCCTTCCAGGAGATCCCACGGGAATTTGCCCTGCAGGGCTGGAGGGAGGGGGGACAGCACTGGCGATGGCCGGGGTGGCCGTGCTCGGGCGGGGGGCACGGATGCCTTTGGGTGTAAGCACAAGAGCGGTGGCGCACGGCGAGGACCCCGGCGCTGCGCTGGGGACTGCGGGGACCCGGCCGTGGCGGGGCCGGCGGGAGGGAAAGAAGAACAATCAGGGGTGGCAGAGTCCATCCCGGCACCCGCGCCAGCCCCGCACCCCTGCCGAGCACCGCTGCTACTCTCAAGAGTTATTTTTCGATATGGTGTTGAAACGCAGCTGGGCGCTGCCCGGAGCCTCCGCAGAAAGAGAAGTCTATATTGTAGAAGGGTTTATTTTGCCGGGGACACGTCCGGGCAGGGCCATTGCCCCGCTGCCCAGGGGCGATCCTGCCTGCTCGTGGCCTAGCGGCCGTGATTTATCCCTGGGCACGCAGGAGCGTCGCTGCTTTGTACCATGGTCACGCGAGGGGAAGGAATTTTAAAAAAAATTGCCTCCGGCCCGGGATGCCCACTGGCCAAGCTGTGCCATGGCAGGGCCAGCCGGGGTGCCTGGGGCTGGCGCCTGCAGAGCAGCCGCTGGAGGGGTGGGTGAGAGAGGTGGGCAATGTTTGCCCTGAGGGCATTGCAAAATAATTCCTCCCAAACAGGGGAACAGGAATTTCATCAGCTGCAGAAGCACCTGTGTGGTGGGGAGGCGATTGGGGTGTAAGATGCTCCTGGTATGGGTCACCCTCCCTCCAGCCGTGGGTCTGATGGTACCAAAGTGCGAGTGCGGGCAGCCAGGAAGGATCCCGGCGGCTTTGGCACACAAGCCCCATGGGGTCTGCTCCTGGCCAGGCTCATTTAGCACTAGCCCTTGCTCTAAACCCACATGCCCATCTCCTCCAGCACAGCCACACCCCCTACCCTCAGACCTTCAGCCCCATGGATAAGATCCAGCTCCACACTCTCTGCCCAGGGTGCCCAGCTCTGCCCCAGCCCCACAGGGATGCCCTGGCCATGGGGTCCCTGCCATCCTCTCTGTCTCTGGGGTGATGCTGATGCTCCCAGGCTGCCCTTCAAGGGAGGGCTGGGGGTGGATCCAGTTAGTCAGCTCCTTCCGGAGGTGTGAAGGCTCCAGAAGCAGAGGGAAAAAAAAGAATTAAAAAAAAAAAAAAAAGCCACATGAGAAAGCACATCACTGGTCTGTCCTTGTCCTTCCTTGCCCCCCCAGCTGGGTGCCTTGGTGCTGCAGGAGCTGCCCCAGCTGCATCCACGTGCCTCCCCCTCCCCAGCCTTGGGTGCTGCTTGGTGCCAAGCTCCCGGCCTTGCTGGCCCTGGTGGAGGGGGGGACGGGGCAGAGCTGTGCCTGCTGCTCCCCATCCCCCTTCGACAAGGCCAAATGCCTCCTCCCCTCGCTGTGTAAATTTTGTACAGTTCCAGAAAGTAAGAGTCTTGTTTCCTGGGGGAATAAAAAGAAAAAAAAAAAAGAAGAAAAAGAAGAATAATAAAAAATTTTAAAGAATAAAACCTTATTTATTGCCATGTTTTGGGGAGAAATGACCTCTCCAAATTGCCCCCGGATTCGAACCCAGGGCATTGCTTTTGTACCCTGCCTCTAGTGTGTTGGCATGAGATGTGTACAGTCACCCCCTCGCCGTGAGGGAAAGCGATGGCAAATAAACTCGGGATGCTTTTTAGCAGCTGCTGTCTTTGGGATTTTCTTCCTTTGGGAGGGCAGTGCTCACCACTGGCATTGCCTGCTCTGGCACCGTTGGCTCTTTGGGGTCAGGGTTGCCAGGGTCGTGTCTGGATGGTGGCACTGACATCCCTGGGTGATGGAACAAGTGGCACTGGTCATCGTGCCCTGGCTTTTTGCTGGCACAGAGAGGTTTGGGATGGGAATCTCCATGGCTGCCCAAGGTGGCACAGCTTTCCTGCCACCACACAGCAGTGACAGTGGGTGCCTGGCTGTGCCACCACAGTGCTTGGTGGGCACAGGTGAGATAGAAGGGCCATGCCAGGCAGGAGGGGCAGAGGGGTACAAGCCCCTCCGTGGGCACCAGTGTGTTGGCTTTCTATATTTTAATCATTTTAACATTTAATGCTTCTCAATTAAAGTGATTTCCTGGAGTAGATGCCAAGCTTAGGGTGAATGCACATTAACCACTTTCTGTATCGGTAGTTAAAGGCACCAAGGGATTTAACAGCAATCTGCAAGGCTGCTGGGGAAAGGTTTGGCTGAATAAAGCAGATTATAAACAATAATATATGTCTTTCTCTCCTCCCCCTCACCCCCACCCCCGCTTTCTTTTTTTTTGGAAAGGCTCCAACCTCACAAACAGACCTAAAGTGCTATAAACATCTCCAGGGCTGAGCGCTCGGGCCCCAAATGTGCTCTCTGAAAGCACCGGCACCGTGGCCGCTGCTTTTCATCCCGGCTTTAACAGAGATTTTTTATTACCCAGCGTGTCCATCAAGCCAGGGAGTGGCTGTGCACTACTGCCCTGCACAGGGGTGGCCTTGCTTGTCCCCAACCTTGGTGCCACCTCCCTCACAAAGTCATTGTGACCCCAGTATTGGGGCTGGTGTCTTTGCTCCATCTGCATCCGGGTGCAAAAGCGCCAGGCTGTGATGAGCCCAGCCACTGCCAGCCTGCAGCTGCCCTGGGCAGGGGCAAGGGGTGCAGAAGCCATGGGGGGATCTTGCTTAATATTAAGTTATTGGAAAATGACCTGCCCAGGCCGTTTTGTCCCCAGCATGGAGCCTGGCCTGTGCTGTATGTGGTGTGGTGATTTTGTCAGCGTCAGCAAACGCTGGCAGAGCCACAGACACCACGAGGGGCCAAAAGCCACGTGTGCCTGCTGCCCAGCCACTCCTTAGCCAAGGGAGTGTTCCCATTTATTTTCCTGAGGCAGGATGCACTGCAGAGCCTGATGGGGCAAGCAGCTCCCTGTCACAGCCATGGAGATTTCCTCTGCTCCCCCCAGGCTGCCAGTCTTGTCTGGGAAAAGCAAACTCATGGCAGTATCCCACAGGGAAGCCACGGGCTCCTCTTGCCACGCACCCACCCAGTGCAGTAGCCTCCTCCCAGCAGGGAGCTATCCCACAGCACAAACCCACCCCTGGCAGCTCTGTGGACCCACTTGGGATGCTAACAAGGATGCTAATGAGGCAGCATTAAACCCCATGATCATCCCACATCACTCCAGCACTCAGGTATGGCCACGAGGCAGTTTTTCCCCTTGTCTGGGTACTTGGCCAGCTGAAAAGATGATGAAGTGTCTGAGACAGACCCAGAAGGGTGACAGGGTGGGTACAGGTTTATCTGTGCTCAGCTCTTACCAGACCTCAGCCCTGGAGGAGTTATTCCAGGGATGGACACACAGCAGGAGGCCCTGGAGCCACTGGCTGAGGTGGTGTTTAGAGCCATCCAATTCAGCAAAGTGGTAAAAGTCCTGTCAGCTTGGAGAGGCTGATTAGCAACACGTGTTGTGTGAGAACCAGAGGGACAGACAGACACCTGTATGACCCTGCTGTCTTTGCAGCTCTCCCTCCCCAGAACAAGAGCTCCAGCAGAACTTCCCAAGGGTTATGACTGCACTGAGCTGCCTCCCATTCTCACGGCTTCCAAGTCACCCTCTGCAAAAAACCCCCAAAACTAAACACACCGAGGCTTGATCCCAACACTGTGCTTTTATTTATATTATTTGTTTGGACCCAGGGAAAAAAAAAAACCAACCAAACCAAAATTCAGCCTGAATGGGAGAGATGAGCATCTCACCTGGCCCTGCATCCCCACGGAGGAGCCGACAGGTCAGCCCACGCTGCTCTGGTGAGACAGCCCATACAGTACTCATGTTTGATACATTAAAATAATACTTGAGGCCTCCTCCAGGCCCTCTCCCTCCCCCCTCTAACACTGATGAACGCCAGAGCATGCCGAGCTCTGAGGCCGTCCTGCCAGGGCATGCGCTTGGCCCTCGTGCTGGAGAGCCCAGCCAGACCCTGCGCTTTAAAAGGTCCCCTCGAAGCCCCGAGGTGTCTGGGGAGGGCAGTGGGGAGGGGGAAGGGGTGTTATTGCAGAGCATCTCCGTGCCCCCGGGGGTCAGGGCTCGGCGGGGCCGTGCTGCTGCAGAGCCGAAGTGATGGCTTTGGAGTCCGTCACCTCCTCGGGCAGGCAGCCCTCCTGGTCCCGCAGCCCGGGGTCGGCTCCCGACTGCAGCAGCAGCTCCACGATGTCCAAGAACTCGCAGGTGGCAGCTGGGGGCAGAAAGGGAAGGGTTAGTGTGGGGATGCTGGCCCGAGGCGGCGGTGACGGGCGTTTCTGCAGCCGTGGCTGTGCCTGGCGATTCCCCTCCGTGCGCCGGAGGCAGAAACGCCGGCTCAGCGCCGGGCCGGCACAGCCGAGCGGGGCTGGGGCAGCGCTCAGGACACGCTGTATCGCTGTGGATCTGACAGTGCCAAGGAAGGAGAAGGACAGAGTGACAGCAATGCAGAGCCAGAAGTCCTGAGGGGGTGCCACTGCTGCAACAGCACCCAGAGCCTGCGGTCCAGTCAGAGGTGCTGGGAGCTGAGGGATCTGCAGGGACACAGAGGGAGCCTGGGAAGGGCCCCAGAGTGCTACTGCAGCACTGCAGGGACCCCCAAAGTGCCACCTGGGAAAGCATTCCCTGCCTGCTTTTGTACCCAGAATTTATAATGCATTCACCATCTGTAATGGATCTGTAAGCCCTTGCCCCTCACCTGCCTCCTGAATCTCCCAGGGAGCAGGCAGCACATCCCAGACACATCTTCAGTACTGCTTCGCTCCTGGCTTTTGTCCATCCCTTCTCTTTGCACAAAATTCAGATGGGTTATAGCTGCTGGCCACCACTTCCTGGAGCACCAGCTCCAGGCGACTGTGCCCATGGCTGGGACAGCTTTTAATGGCACACATTTTATTCCTCACACCTCTACTAGCAACTGTTTTTTCATCCCTCATTTTCTCTGCCAATACAGAGCCAAGTTTGACCTGAGCTCTTCTCTGTCCTAGGATGTCTTACCTAAGGATGCTAAAAGAAAAGAACCAGGAAAATCAGGAAAAATCTTAACATTGAACAGCTGGACTTGGCTGATATCGGCACAAGTCCCAGACTCTGGATTTTCTCTTCAGCCTGTGCAACTCAGACCCTAGTGAAGCCAAAACCTGCCTTACAAGGCCATAAAGCTGGCAGCTTCCTCTTGCATTGGTAGCAATTGGTTTTAATCATATTTTGGGTGTTTTTATAAAGCAACTGACTGACTCCTTTAGTAATTAGAGTCGCTTTTGCATTACTCTGCAGTCTTCCACTGCAAAAGGATAAGCAGTAATGTCTCATTAAAATAAATTCAATGTGTGATTGGAGTTTATATTGAAAGGATAAAAAAGGGGTCAAATAGGGGAAACAGGTTAGTGGAGGTGTGAGTGAGGCTGAGCTGAAGGAGGCACATCCCGCTGCTGAAAATAGACCTCCAGAGATGCCAAGGAAGGTAAGGTGGCAGCTTGTGCGGATGGGGAGCTGGTCCCCACAGGAAAAGGTGGCTTTCCTCTCTGGTGCCATGTCCTTGAGCAGGCTGAGGGACATCCCTGGGGATGAGCACAGCTGCTGGATTTATCACACCCTGGGACCCTCGATTTGTCAAGGGCCAGAGCGGCAGCCCTGACACTGGCACGGGCGAAGATGAATTTCCATTCAGCGCAGTTCGCCTCCCGACTCCATTAATCCTCAGGGTTCAGATGATGAATTTTTTTTTATTATTTATTTTCCCTCCAGCGTCCCCTCCCACTGCCCTGCCACGGCGCAGACAGAGGCGAACAGATGGTGCTTTGCAGGGAAGCCGGAGTGCCCAGGAGGATACGGAGGCTGCCCACTCCGCGGCCACGTGGGCAGCAGCGCTCGGAGAAGCCTTGATTTCCTCGGGGAGAGGCAGCAGCAGTGATTGCAGTATTCCCGCTGAGCGCGGGCATGGCTGCATGGACGGAGAGCAGCCGAGGAGAAGGGGATGCTCAGCAGGGGATGCACACAGCCGTGGGCTCTGCTCCCGAGCAGGGCTCCAGCCGCGGGTCCCCCGGGGCCGCCGGCCTCCGCTTAAGCCCCGATTAAAGGCGGGGTCAGCGGCGATCGGAAGGAGGCAGGATTTATAACCCCCAGCAGGATGCGGTTTGACACCGGCTGTAATCAGGAGAGCTGTCACCGCAAGGACAGCTGTCAGGCCACGCCGGCTCATAAAAAGGGATGCAGACACCCTAAAAGCAGGGGCTGCCTTGCTGATGGGATTTAACCCTTCCCTGAACTACATGAACAGCCTCCAGCAAAAGGGAGTGCCTTGTGAAGGCACTGCTCTGCTCAGAGGTGGTATCCAAAGGAGCTCTCCTGCCTCCCCATTGCAATTAATGACTCGGTTCTGAAGTGCTGGCTGAAATGGGACTGGGAGGTGACAGGGAGTTCCAGTTTCAGGCTCAGTCACCCATTTAAGATTTCCAAGCTTGGGGTGATTTATGGTCAGATCAGGAAGAAAGGGAATGAGGATGTCCTGGGGGCAGTGATGGGCACAGGAACAGCTGGGCACCCATGGGAACACCAGGCCTGTGTGCCAGTGACCCAGAGAGGCTTCCCAAAGATGATATAAAGGGAGGAGAGAGGGGATAATACTCAAGAGGAACAAAAAATTTCAACACTTCACAAACATTTGGGAAGAAAATCCTGGGAAACTGTAGTTATTAAACACCTGAGCTAGAAGGGTAGATCAGAGAAACCATTTCTGAAATAATGATCATTATAGCAGTTATGTTTGCTTGTGTTGAACAACCTGTCTCAGTCCCAGCCAGAGGGATCCATCTGCACGGAATTTAAACTCGGGTGATACATCCACCTTTTCCTTTCACAAACTGAACTTGC
Organism: Chloebia gouldiae; assembly: GCA_003676055.1. Classification (NCBI taxonomy): domain Eukaryota; kingdom Metazoa; phylum Chordata; class Aves; order Passeriformes; family Passeridae; genus Chloebia; species Chloebia gouldiae. The sequence goes on from QUSF01000010.1 coordinate 26,198,351, forward strand.
CTGAAGCGAGTGCTCTTAGAAAACTTAACATATGTGCTATGCTTTTGGACAACCTAATATAATCTACTGTGAACCCCTCAGGAGTTGGAAAAGCATCTTCCCAGAAGAGAGAATGCCCAAACTGTGGAATGGCTTAGGAAGAGAAAGAGGCAATGTGGCATTTTAAGTGCTGTCCATCTGCAGACAACGCTGCGCTCAGCAACAGATTCACCATTCCAGTGACAGTGACAGGACTTTGAAAAATTGAGTGTCCTCCAGGAAAGATCCCACAGGGAGAAATCACATATTATTGTAACTATAGTCTCAGTTCAGGGGCCCTGGAATCTGGGAGTTTAGCTCCAGATCCAAATTCTGTGCCTTGGACTGATGTCTGCAAAGCAATTTTGCTATTCTGCTAATGTCCTTGTGGAGAGATCAAGAAGAGAGAGAAAGACACAAACACTTCAGAATGACAAGTATGCTCTTAATTACAGTGACAGGCATCAAGAGAGAGTACAATATAATAACTGGCTATGTCTTAATTTTGGGAAAAAGATTATGATCCAGATTAAATTGATACTTTTTTCCTATTCCCTGCACATCAGCACCGCACACATCACTTCAGTCTCTGCTTTTCTCATTTGGAGATAGAACAATCTTTCAATTAAATCACGTATCTAATTAGCTTGTAAGTGTACGAGGGACATCAACTGTGACTTGCTTCTGCTACTTTTGGTAGTAGAGAAGCTGCTGCTCTCTCAGCTGTGATCAAACAGGTTTCTCACCAGGACACATGAAGGAGGAGGCCACCTTGTCTGTCCCCTTCCCTTGATCTGTGAAACCTGCTAAAACTGGCACAGATCCTCACTGAAGACCAAGAGATTTGGCATCCCCTAACCAGAGCCACTCCTGGGTCTGCAGGTGGCACACCAACATCCTGGAGACACAGAGGTGTACAGGGAAAATCTGCATCGTTAATTGAGGGAAAGGGAATGCTTTAAGGTGACACTTGCAGAGGAGAATGAAGGGAGGGCAGCAATCTTCTCCCAAGGCTCCCAACCCTACCATGCTGGGATTTGCTAATGGAGGTGGCCACTGGTTAATCAAAACCAGCTTCCTTGCTAATTTTTCTCCTGGAATTTGTTTTCTGTGTATAGAGCATTTACTCCAGCTACAAATCCACACTGCTAAGAAGGAACAGCCAAGCTCAGAGGCAGCTTACCATAATGGAGTGCAGTCTGGCCTTCCCCATCCTGAAAAAGAGAAAGAGACTTGATTTTAGAGGTGCAGGTAACATTGTGGTAATACAAATACATCCCAGCTTTAAATAAATAGGCAGAATTCCTGCCATGTTTTAATTGACCAGACAAACAGCCAGGACACCCAGCTACCTGACAGCTGGGATTTGAATCATCATCCCCCATCACTCCCTATTGATGGATAATCAATATCTATCCACCCGTAGGAGTGCGTGGATCACATCATGACGTGAGTATAATTCAGTTCATACTGTTATCACTTCCAGCCCATAAAAATGAAGGATTTCAGTCCTATGGCCTCATTCTGGGATTCTTACTACTCCTGATGCTTTAGTACAAGATGCTTCAGTGCAAATCCAGCTTTGGCCAACTACCTGAGAGAAGAGTAAAGCACTGGGATGCTCACACACTCTCAGTGAGCCCTTCAGCACATGGGAGCACACAGGGGAAAAAACCCAGCTCCTTCCATCTGAATAAATCTTAGTTCCCTGCCTTCAGAATTTAGGTCTACCCCAATACCCAGGTTAAGTTCTGCCAAGTCAGGAAAGGGCAGAGTGCTCAGGGATGAAAGCAAGTTGCCAAACTCATCCTTGTGAAACACCTGCAGTGCAAGGGCAAAGCAAAGTGTGTGATTTGTAGGTGTTGGCACACAGCTCCCTGTTCCAGCCAACACTTAAGCCACTGCATCAGCTGCAATGCTTTGGGAAGGGTGTCCCCCTCCCAGACTCCTGTGTCCCCCCCCCAGGCTTTGTCACAGCTGATGCTTCACATCCAGCATTGCAAACCCAGACACCTCACCCTCACACAGCCTCATCCCGCCACCAGAACAGGTGAAATAACAGAAGGAAAGAATTACTGGCCCCTTTGCTTTCACTACCCCAACCAGGATTAGCCCCTAATTCAGTTCTTTGCCTCCTTAATTTATTTGCATCTGTCTATGGAGCCTTAAGTTTTTAATTACCATCTTCTTTGGGATTAAGGTGCAAATTCTACAGTTTGCTGTAGATTCTGGAGTAGGTGAAAGAGAAAAGTACAGGACAACAGGTAGAAATTCCACTCATAGCTGGAAGTCTTCTGGTTTCCCAGTGTGTTATTCTGTTTGATATTAAGCCTGTTGAGCTGAGGAATTAGGAATTACCTGTGTTTTGGGATGGGAGGTGCCATGCTTTGCTCTGGGACACTGCACCAGCATGACAACCATGGCAGCAACAGGGATAAAAAGCCAGATGTAACAGGCATTTGCTGCCTAAATACCTAATTCATGTCTTTTCCAAGCAAAGGGGTGAGGATCAGATTTTTCCTTCCATGTGCCACTACGTCCCCTTCATGTTACTCAGAGCAGTGTCTGAAGATGCCTCATTTCAGGAGCCTATTTCTGCCCAGACTCTGGGAAGCATAATGCAAATGGGTGTCATTAGATGGTACTACAAACCAAAGAACTGAGGGAATCACAGCCAGCATCCATTGATTATTCCACACTAGGGTAACCAGTGTGAGCCAGTGCCCCTGAGCTCCCCTTAAGCACATGGCTGCTCAGAGGAGTGATAAGGCCAGCACTGACTTCAGCAAAATATGGAGCAGGGCTGGGGAAGGAGAGGCGGGAACACTCGAATGAGTTATTGGAAAGGCAGGATGTCAAATGTGTGGGCTGGGGGATGGGAATCCAGCTCCCCTCTGCATCACCACCTCCAAGACTACAGCCAACAAAACCCACAGGTGAATGGGACTGGAGCCATGCAGCAGAAACCCCTTCCCACAGGAGCTCTTTGCTGCAGAACTCCCTATTAAAACAGATAGGACTGCTCCAGGAATCCTACTGACATTTGTTCCTTTTCCAAAGGCCTGCAGAAAGCACTGCTGTTTCAGCAGCTGGCTGGGAATAACAAGGTTTTTTATTTCTCTTAGATGTACTTCCTGGCATCTGCTGGGCTAAGGAGGGAGTGCAGGTCTCAGCATAGGAAATGCATCCCTTTAATCCCAGTGTGGTTTTTAAAAAGAACTATTAATCCAATGTTATGCAAACATGGTTTGCACTTTATTTACGCTGCGGATTTTCCCCCTGCTTTGAGCCTGCCCAATGGCCAAATGCTATTTGTAACACTTCTCAGATGCCGTGCTGTTTGCTTCTATTTCCTCTGTGACAAATTTTAATCCAGGTAAATGGAAAAGGCTCTAGTGTGGTCACTCACTAAAGGCCTTGAAAGCCCTCGGGAAGCTGCTGATCTCAATCCCTCTTTGATTTGGCTTTTTGGAGCACCGTGGCTAATTGTAGCCTGATGTACCCAGCTGCTCCAGGTACGGCAGCACTGAGCCTTCAGAGCAAAATGGTCACACCTGGAGACTAATCGAAGATGGGCTGTGAAAGTCAGGATTACAGCTCCCTTTGTGGGAATTATGTGAAACAAATGTTGCCTGCCAGGCACTGAAGTGTCTGTTTTGCAATCAAACACCATGTGCAGAAGATGAGTGAAGATGAATCGTAGCTGGCCTCGATTCAAGGGGTATTTCCTGATGTGCAATAGAAAGCAGCAGTCTCGTGAGCATCTTCATGCCCTCTCCTGAGATGTGCCTGTGTTAGGATGGATGATCCCAAACAAGGAATGGGCAGGTGCAAGCCTCTGTCCTCACCCCATTGGCATCAGCCAGGAACAGGGCATCTGGAGCACATCCTCTGCAGCCGGGAGATGCCAGCAGTGATCAGATGGATCCTCTCAGCAGATGGACCAAAGAGAAGGTGCTGAGAAGGAAGCTGATGTTGAGTGGGGAAGAGGAGATAGGCAGCTCTAGGCCAACCCTGAGCCAGGATGCCTCTGAGAAGTGCCCCTTCATGCCTCTGGATCGGCTGGGAAAACGTCACTGTCACAGGTTAAAAAGGAGGAAACCTGCTCTGATTCGGTGAACTTCAACACAAAAGAGGGAAAAAGCCAGGCTCAAAGCAGCAATACACCTTCTGTAAAGGCTTGCAAGGCACTGGTAAGCCCTTGTCCCAGAGCCCTTTTTAGCAATTCTCCATCTGTAAAAAGGAGGCGCTTGTGGAAATGGCAGAGCTCACACCGGCAGACAGAAAGTGACCAGGATGGAAAGACCATGACACACCCAAATGTAGGAGCGTTCTGTCCCAGACAACAGATCTGATTCCAAGATTTCCTCTGGCCTCCTACTGCCATGTGCCATTCCTGGTGGCTTCTACAGCTTCCTGGCACATCTGGCCACATCAGGGTGACAGCTGAGCTGCATGGCCTTTCTGGGAGACGAAAACCCAAATGTCTACCAAACCCGTCAAAACAAAGATAATACAAACCCACTGGTACTTCCTATGTGCATGGTCTGTGACAGATGTTACTCAATGAAAATCCAACTACCAGTGGATAACTTATTGGATAACAGGATTTTGTTCTGCTCCTGAGAAATTTAAACAAGAGAAATGGGAGAAGACGGACCGAGCGCAGATGGACCAACTGTCTTATCTGCTAAGTGGTGCTGTTGCTGCTGCACATGAATTCTGTCTCATAAGTGATAGGATTATATTGGTGTTGCCATCCCGTGTTCATTCCTTGGAAATTTCTGTTCCCTGCTTAACCTAACACAAGTTGTGGACTGAAGGGCAGACAAGGAAATGACTTGGCTAAACCTGCTGACATGCTGTGCACTCTGTAAGACACAATTTGCCATTTCAAATACTCTTTGGCCAGCATCTGACTGATTTCACAGGACAGTTTTAAAACCAGTGCTGTATAAACACTGATAGCTCAGAGTTGCTTCATTCACCCTCCAGGCTGTGTGCAGTGGCAGGGTTGGAGTGAGACACCACCTCTTCCACCATCTCATCTGTTTTGTTCAGCACCAGTGGAGAAAGAGGAAAAACAAACCCATGCTGGTTTCCTGGGTAAGTTTTGCTCCAGCCTGACTCCATATTGGGGATGAAGCTGGGGCTGGACTCCCCACACCAGCACAAGGGTCTGTAGGGGACCCCACACCTCCTTGAGTGCTGCTCCACATCGAGACCTCACCTCAACACCTTCAGTCACCTCCCCAAGCACAGACACCAGGAGTGTGAAAAGCACAGCAGGAAACCTCTACACTAATCCCGCCCTTTGGAGGGGTAGCACATGTGCTCTTTATTTTAGAGGTATTTTTTCCTCATCTTCAGTTTTCCCTTTCTGCTCATTTGTGGCACCTTTGAAGGTGCACTGCTCGTTGACAGACTCGGAATGCTGGCAGGGATCGCAGGAGATAAGAACGATGAGGTGATAAGAGTGTTTAACAGCACTGGGTCCTGGGCAGCACGATGGGCCGGAGGGAAGATAAATATTTACACTACATCTTTAGAAGGTGAGTGAATAAAAAGGGCCAGAATAATACAGACTCTGAACAAGCACCGATGCTTAGGAGCTGTAATATAAATCTCTGCAGCCTCACGACACACACTCACTCAAGCCAGGGAGATGAAAAATAGCAAGAAAATACTTCCCTCCACTTTTAAAAAGGGTTTTATTTCTCATTTGTTTCTACTTTAGACTTCAACTTCCCAACAATTTACTTTAACCTCATCATCATTCTCTGTAATTTTCTCTCCAAGAAGACAGAGGGTAAGGCTACAAGTCAACACACCATTATATTTACATGCTAATACCCACCAATACTAAATCCAGGCAATGGGGGAAAATAAAACCAGTCTGAACTCCACCAGATGATTCAACAGGAGACGTCCCCATGTGCATCCTTGGTCCCAACTCCAAGGCAGCTCAGGCACTCCCCAAGGACCAACACCATGGGACAAAGGATACAGAGTAACCTCAACTAGAAGCAAAACCAAAAAGCATGCACTGGTCATGAACAGCTGTTTTTTAGGGACTGCAAATAACCCAGGCTGACAAGTGCAGGGCATCCTCTTAAGTTTGGTTCCTCAATGAACTCTCTCACCTCCCCTGTGTGTGTGCAGGTTTGGCAGGGATCCTTTTCTCTCTGAGCTGTGCCTCTCCAAGAGGTCTCAGCTCTCTCCTCTGCTCATTCCTCCCATTCTGACCATTTTCTGCACTGTGCCAGGAAGATATCCCCCAGGATGGAAGGTGCTAGACTGGTTTTTATCATCACCTCTTGGGCCCTTCTCCAGAGCCTACTGCCAGGCTATCATTTGGCCTATCTTCTAAGTGCCTCACAGATAAATTAGATCTGCATAGAGAAGCAATTATTACATTTCTAATGGCATGAACCCTTACAGCACAATCTGCTACTGAAAGGCAAAGAAAATTGCATTAGCTTTTGTTTGATTCAAAATTATGATCAAGGGAAGAGGGATGTTGAAGCCCTTTAAAGCCAAGCCTCTGAGCTGGGGATTTTTCTGTCTGGGGACCTCCCTGCTCGTATTCACTGCTGGAGCTCATACTCGTGGTTCATTTAGGAGGACTAATTTGGAGAAGCCTCTGCTTACAAAGCTGCAGTTAAAAGCAGATCTAAGAAAGCTCAGAGAGAAGAGGATGCCCAGGAACCACCACTGGCTCCTTCCTGAAGCCTGCATCTGCTAATGCTCCCAAACACCCCCAGCCTGAGGAGTTCAGTGTGCCAGGGTTATGCTAATCCCTCATCGTCCTAGTTTCTAACTGGTGCTGTACCTAAATTTCCAAGTGCAATTTCAGTGGGATTTATCACATCTACTATGATCAGCATGTAGTGCTGCTGGCACAGATACAGGCTCTCAATATCCCACTGCAGACATGGCTGTCATTAATTGCAGAACAAACTGATTTCTGAACCTATGCAGCAGCTCATGCAGCAACACTGAAACTCTCAGGGATGTTTTGCTGTTGAGCATTTTCAACCCATTTTGCAGCCAGCACTCTGTGCCCAGCTGTGTATTTGGACATATTTATAGGTTATCCAAATAATATTTGCTACTGCTTGTTACTTTCAGCACCAGGAATCTTGGTGCTCATCAAACATGTGTGTTGGTGCAATAGAAAAAAATGCCAGGAAGCTCAAAAATGCGCTTGGAGAAGTCAATGCCTAAAGCTGTAACAAGTGTCATGGCAAACCATGATGGCAAATGCCATCCCAAGCTATGGACAGGATGATATTCCAAACGGCAGGACGCTAAAATCCTCTTCTCAGGGTGCTTCCCTGCCCCCTCCCAGCATAAAAGTTAGTGCTCCTATACTGCTTTATCACTTTAGCATGGCTGAGGCAGATACCTGCTTATTTAAGGGGCAGGATAAATGGGCTGAGACAGCTTTCCCATCCCCAATTCACTAGGGAACGCTTGGAAATTCCACCTGACACGGGACCGCTCTGTGCTCTTAAACAATCTCCCGTCTGATCCGATTGTTCCCCAGTGGGGAGGCAGGCTGCAGCTAGCTCAAGAGTCATTGATTGGATTAACAGCCTAATTCCCAACAGATGAATAGAATACTGATGTCTTGTCAGCCCACATCATAGAAGGAAAACACAATCTGCTTCTACAGCCCCGAAATTTAACCCTTTGTTTCCCTGCTCCCCCCTCCCCCGGGTTGGATGCAGGGTCCAGCACTTTCAGCTGGAGATCCTACCTATTTAAATGAGAAAAGATTTATTAACCTTTGGGACACTTTGCCTAATCATTGACATGCCATGGGATCACATGGTATTTTCTGTAAGAAACCATCTTTTTCACCCTTTCCACACAGAAGAGATTCATACCATGGACCTTTATTATTTTTTCTCCTCTCTTTTCCACCTGCCAATACAGGGAATGCTGTATGCTTCACAGTAAGCTGCTGAAAATTCATCAGCTCAGTGCTACTTATCCTGAAACATACAGATATTGAACGTTTTCTGAGTCTATCACTTGATCAGCAGGATGGATCTGCCTGGAAAGGAACACCCAGCTGCAGGAGAGGCATCCCTGCAATGCCCTCTCCCTCCAACAGCTCTTGGCAAGCCGTGGGGCAGGGGAATGAAGCTGGGCACGTCATTTGTTCTTAGAGAGCTCCTGTTCTCCACCTCCTAATGGAGACACTAATGTTTTTTTACCTCATAGAAAGACTGTGATAAGAAATTAATTGCTACTGGTCAAATGTTCACTACCACAGAAGCAGGACTGTGTGCATATTAAAGAGATTCTCCAAGAAAAAAAATTTATTTATGGAGTCCTTGGTGCTGTCTGCATTTATTTCCTTTTTCAGGAGACAAGAATAAATAAAAATAATCTGATTTTAAGGAATTAATTCAAAATAACCCTATTTTCTCAGATCACTGGGGTCCATAATGCTGTAGTTTTTGGGGTTTTTTTTCTGCTTCCAACACTCAGCTTTTATGCTTGCATTTATAAAACAGGCAGGTATGTGAGGGTGGGGAGGCCCTGGCACAGCTTTCCCAGAAAAGCTGTGGCTGCCCCATCCCTGGAAGTGCTCAAGGCTGGGCTGGATGGGGCTCTGAGCAACCTGGTCTAGTGGGAAATGTCCTTGCCCATAGCTGGGGGTTGGATCTGTATGGTCTTTAAGGTCCCTTCCAACCCAAACCACTCTAAGGTTCTATATATTTTTGAAGATTGCAAGGTGTGCATCACCCAGGGTGATAAGCCAGGTTGTGCTTCTGAAGCAGAAATAAGGTATTTCCAATTTTATTTGGGTTTTACAGCTCACGTGCAGAGTGGAAACACTCCCTCCATCACTCCTTAACTCTAACAAACTAATTAGCCCAGCACTAACATGACCAATAGGAGAGAAAGCATGAAAGGATGGAAGTGTATACCCTTTTTCCCCCCTTCTATAACCATAGCTGCTAGTCATGACAATTTTCTAGACTACAGGGTCTCATAACATTATTATGCATATAATAAACTTGCTAGGAGACTGAAGGAAATAAACAGTCCTTCCCTCTCCTGGCTTCCAGTACATCAGCCTTACAGACAGCCCTCTCTTCAGAGACAGTTGTCACAGTGTGCTCACAACATGGGCAGTGGGGAGGCATTAATGACAGAGCTGCCCCAACAAAAATAATTAGCCAGAGATGCTTCATCAACTCAAACAATTCAATTAATGCCCAATTATTAGTATTTTAAAGTGGTTTAAATTATTAGCTCTTTTTTAGGATTTGACACCATAATGTTTAATTTTCATCCTAGATGTGAATTGTTCCAGAACGGCAATAAATCAATCAATCAATCAATCCAATGAGCTCTGTCCAGCCCAGCCCCTGTCCTGCAATATGGGTGCATTGGATTCATGAATCCAGGTTAAGGATGGGGACTGGGGCAGTTGTGCCCTGGAACTAGCAGACTGCAGGTTTTATAAATACATACAGAAATAATTAAAATCTAAGGGGTTTAGAAGGGTTAATCTCCTTTAAATAATCTCTGCCACAAAGCCTGTAAAGTCACTGCTGGCACGATGCCCGCATGGGACCGGCTGTCGGCTATCAGGACAGCACGTGTGGATGGGAGCAGGGAGATTAGGAGGCAGAGGTGGCCCATCAGTGCTGCTGCCCCACAGATGGCTGCCCCAGGCACTGCAAACCTGCAGGAGCAGGGCTGGATCCAGCACCAACCAGCAAGTCAACGTGCCACTTGCTCCACCTGATTAAAGAGAGAGAAGGATGCTTGATTAGGGACAGCGTTGCTGCCACTGCTTGGTTCGCCTCAGCCCATGCTGACTGCAAGGTAAATGCTGGCTGATATTTATTTAAAGGGATTCAGGGCTTTGGAAGTAACTCCTTTTCCTCTGCAGGCTTAAACCTAAAGCCCTGCATGATGGAAGAGATGTTGCACTTTTAATTGTCAACTATAATGGCTCAGAGCTGCCCCTCTACCTTTCTACACATCCTCTTTGTAAAAACTGTCATTTAAAGCCAACAACTGAGTGATCACAAGAGAGAAGAAAATCCAGAAGAAAGCAAAGAAACCACCCCTGATTTGGGCAAAGGCAGGCTCAGCTGAAATGCCCAGGAATGCCATGGCAAAGCTGGAGCACCGTCAGAGAGGTTGTGTTGTGAGGACAGGCACAGTTACAATAAAAGCCAAGTCACAACATGCTGTGTAGGAGGAGCAGAGGTGTTGCTAACAGCCCAGAGAGCTTTTTCTCCTTCAAGTCAGTGAGGATAAAGACTTTGGAGACTCTTTTGGTGCCATAAACCTTCCTTGGCTTGGTGTGCAAAATCAGCACTTTCCATGTTGAGACATTCCGAAGCATCCTCTGAACTCATTAGATGAGATCTGGATTTTATTAAGCCTGGGCTAGCAGGGAAGCTGAGTTCCAGTGGCACACAGCCCTCACCATGAAAAGCACATTTTTATCTCTTCTCCTTTAGTGCCAGGAACCTTGCTCAGACATCTCAAAGCACCTGAGGATAGTGCTGTGCCCTGCAGCCTCCAGACAGCCTTTCCTTTCCAAGCACGCCTGCTCCTTAAGGATGATGACTCCTCTTTGTGGCTAATCTGGAATTAGAGAGGACGTTTGCACACTCACAGCCGTCTGCCAGAGGGGGAAGGCATCAGAGCCTGGATCCTGCCTCGCAGTGGACCACTGCCAGGGAGAAGCCAACTGCATGTGTTGACTTAAGAAGCTCCCATCTCATCACCTCAAAGGGTTGCTGTTTTTGTGACCTCCAGCAGCCTTTTAGCAGCCTCTGTGAATTGTATTAGTAGCTGATTTACCATTTGTTATTTTATAAGGCATGAAGCTGCTCTTTCATTTGCTCATGCACCATCAAGTACAACTACACGTCAGACTGAAAACTCAGTCTGTGATCACTGGGGCTGTTTCCTGATGGAGGAAGGGAGGAATAAATAGTGAGGGAAAAGGTTTATTGGTACTGCTTATTCACAGACAGTCAGGTTTCCAAACAGCTATTAATGAAGTGCTACTACTAAAGAAAGAAAAAGAAAAAAATGTCTGGAGAAAACTGCCTCAGGACATCAAACTCTATCAGTAACTGGGATTTCTTGATGCAGCCACAGTGCCATTAAAATACAGCTGAACTAAGTACTTGCAGTTTGGTCTGTCATTAGGTATTTAGTGAGATGCAAAATTGATCTTCACTTTAAAGGGCTCTTTCAAAGTCTAGAGGCAACACTTGCTCTCTTTCTGTGCTGTATAATAGAGGAGTTCCTAATGAAATTCAGCAGGAACTGGAGCAACCAGGGAAAACCACAGCCAACTTTATAACAGACAGATTTATGTTCAGGGGTGTCCTGCTCTTCAAATGAGTTATTCTGCACAGGGCAGGGATAACAGGTTCTCCATTCATGGCTTGTACAAGCGTGGCAGAAGGTCAAGTTCCCTGGTGGTGCAGGGTCTGTGCTGAGGGCTGGGGCTGATGTCACATCTGGGGCTGGGCTGAGCAGCTCCATCCCATTTCCCACTAAAGCAGCCCAGGGAGCCCACTGGGACCAGCTGGGCCTAGAACTGGGCCCAGCCCATTGGAGCAGATGGCAGGTGCTGGTGGTGGCAGCCCAAGTGGGGCAGTGCTGAACCAGTGACCTAGAGGTGAAAGGCTCCATATCTCCCATTATCAATCCCCAGAGCCCCCTCCAGAGTAAGTGTTGATACATTAATCTTTCTGACTGATGGAAGCAAACATTCCACAGGGGAATCTTTATTTATATTGAGCCCAAATCATGCTTAAAAACATAAAGTTAAGGGCAGGCTTAGGTTTCAGCCTTCCATCAGAAACGTTCTTAGTTAATGCCACCCTTTTTCCCTTCCACGTACCAAATTTAAAGAGCACATCATCATGCATTAGTCTGAGCACAGCCCCAGTGTGGATGGCTGCAGTAAATAATAAACTGGTGTTTGTGTTTCCTGCTGTGCATGCTGTCCTTCTAAATAGTTTAATAAAGCAGGAGTGTATTTCCAAGCACTGCTGGAGTGCCTCGATGAAGCATGTGGTGTAGGATAAATACCTCCACATCAGGACACTTTTCAAAGCCATCAGGCAGAGGGGTCAGTCTGCTGTGGGTTTTTTTAAAACTGCACAAGCTAATGCTTTAAGAGTGTCTTGATGGAATCAGGGAAATTGGATTGTCCCCCCATTTGCTGGCCTAAAACAAGCCTTTTTTTATTTATCCCATTAGAGGAACACAAGAGAAACCTTTTAAATGTCACTAAAATTTTCCCTGCATTGCAAAACCCAGTCAAAAGGGTTTTAATTTTCCCTGAGACCTCTTAAGTAATGCAGTATGTCAAGATTTAATACCTTGTGTGCAGGGGATTGTCTGTATTCTGTGCTGTTTCACCAGGGTGACTCCATAGGGTCGGTCCTGGTCACTGGATTTGGTCCCTGTCAGCACTGAGCTGCTCCAACAGCCCACACCACTTCAGATCAGGTCTGCTGAACAAAAAGGCAAGTGAAAACAAGATGAAATGAAGCTTTCCCTGGACCAGACCGAGACTACCAAAAATTCAGCAGCGCTGCTCACTCTCCAGTGATTTTGTTCTGTGAGTTGGGACTCTCAGGTTTTGGAAAAGCCTGTCATTTTTAGGTTTTATTCACTTCTTTATAGGAGAGCCAGGGAGAATTGTCAAGAGGCGCTTTTGTACATAAGGCTCCACATTCCCCTGGGATATTTAAGAGGACAAACAGGGCAATATCACAAGCAGAGCCCAGGATTGTGAACTGCTAGTGCACAATACACTAATGTACATTGGTTAAAGATTGCAACAGGACCACAACACTTTTGAAGGCTGGGCTGGTGCCTGCTCCAACCTTGCTGTCCCAAGGGCTGAGGGCATTAATGCCAAAACAGCTTCTCAGAGCCCCTTGGTGCTCATCCCACTGTCAGCCAGCCTGGGAGCTAAGGGTGATCTGACCTCCCAAAGTAATCCCAACTAGTAACATCTGCTACTAAAACACACCATTATTTTGTTCCTGTGGGATATGGGAGTTCTCTATCCACCCTTCTCTTTGTGGACAGAGAACACATCACACCACAGTGAAAGAGGACCTGGGATGCCAAATCATTTTGAGCTGAGTGTGTAATTCTCCCCAAGCCTGGTTTTGCAGAGAAAAGAGGAATTGGAGGACAATGAGCATCCAAGCTGGGGTATGTGAGCCTCCAGCCTCTTGTTCCAGAATTCACACAGGTGCACTGAGAGCTGAGAAAGGTGAAGAGCCCAGGAGATCGAGCAAGAGGAGGCACATCCCAGCCTCTCAGTCCCAATAAAACCCAGCCCTGAGACCAAGACACTGCCTACTGATCTTCCCTGTAGGGCTTCATAATCTATTTTACAAAATGTCAAAATCCAGCATGAAAATAGAAAAAAAAAAAGGGGGTAGGGAGAAAAAGAAAAAAAAAAAAAAGCCAGACTGGCTGGTTATTGGAGCAAGGGCTGTGTTAAAAGGATCAGGAGGTGGTGGGCCAAGCAGTTGGGGGAGGGAATGGGATAAAGTAGTGGGTCTAATCGAATCAGCTGAAAAAGCTGCAGCCTCGCGGAGTTAACCTCGCCAAGGAGGGAGCGGGCGGGCGCATGTCTGCGCACATTAAAGCGGGAGCGCGTCCTTGAACCCGCCGCTCTCCGTCCTCCCCGCACCCACGCACCACACCCTGGGCGGGCAGCGGCAGAAAAGCCCAGGATTAGCATCCCTCCTCAGCCTCGCTCAAGTGGAAATCAGCACTGCAAAGGCAGCTCGGATGCTGCCCTGGGATTAGAGGTGAGCCCACGGGATTAAGCCGGCAAGAGTTGGAGAAATGTTAAAAAACAAACAAACCAAAAAGCAGGGAACAAAAGGAGAAGCTCTCCTATTGACAAATGCTGTTGCATTGAGCCTGGCAGCTGTGAGAGGCATTACTAACCTTTGCTAATGACTAAGGGCACTGAAGTCACTTTAAAATAAATATTCACTAGGAATTACATGGGTAATCTAAAGGGATTATCCTGCTGCCTTAACAGATCCATAACCTAAACATTAAACGGTCTACACAAGTGTTTGCATCAATTTTGACCCAAATCAACCCTTCTGCTAAAGGCTTTGGAAATCCAGATTAAATTTTGGAAACCATGGGTCTGCTCTGAGTTAGCTTTCTTATAAATTCCTCCAGATCCTCTATTTTCTGAAGGAAAAATAGGGCTGAGCTCGTGGAAGCCAGGAGCCAGGGAAAGGTTTTAGCAGAAACATGCACTCAGAACATGAAGCAGCAAGCACAAATCCAGTCCCTGTGGTAAAAGTCTCTGTGTTCAGAGTCTTGGCTCCAGCCTGTATTCCCTGGGGAGACAGGGAATGCCCAGCATGGAGAGAAGGAGCTCTGCTGTAAAGAATGGGACAAACTGTGCCTCAGTTTCCCCACCTGTGAAATGTCACCTGCCTTCCACCTGGGGCACTTGTCCCTGTGCCTCAAACTCCTGGAGGGCAATTTCTGCTGGATCAGGGCTGTGTGAGTGAGCAGCTTATTGTCAGGGAGGTCAGGACAGCAGGAGATGAGGCCAGAGGGACTGAATGATGAGCTGAGAACAGCCCCTGTACACCAGATAAAGCTCCTGAGAATAACTTCATTGTCTGTGCCTGAAAAAGTACAGTCTAAAAACACACAGATGCCTTAAAACCACCATTCACAATATCTAAATTGTATCTGAATCCAAATGGCCTATGAGACAGAAAGAAGGAATAAATAAAAATACATCAATGCTTCCTTCCAGCAGGCACTTCAGATCCAGAGCTGGATAAAGGACTCAAGGTCTTCCTCATTTCCCAGTCTTGTAGAAAATTAGGAAAGTGAGAGACATGATCAGGATGTTTGAAGCACAAAAATACGCAACACCAATGGATCTGAAGTGCTTGGGGTCCTTCTGGGTCCTCTGTACAGCACAGTGTAAAGAAGAATCCAACACAATGGGAAGGTGGCAGGGAAAGAAGTCCAGAAAAAGCTCACTATTACTGATGAAGGGAAGAAAAACATATGAAACTTTAATATTTTCTAAAGACTTTTTTCAGAAGTTCCTACCTGTTTTTTTTTTTAGGTTAGAAAAAGCCACAAAACCATGAAAATCTAACCTGGTAAAACCTAATTTCACAGGAAATCTTTGAAAGCCATGGCAATACAAGTGGAGGTGATGTCTGAAGGTATTATGGAAGAGTCCTCTAACAGCAGCATTTTAAACTCAAATGCCAGGCAAACAGTAAGACCAGGTGAAGCCACTTTTACATACCCTCAAATAAAAAATTACCCACTAAATGAGATTTCTTCCCTCTGAAATACCTATTTTTATGAACTCCTGAAGATATGCTAGAAAAAAATTAACAGATAAAAACAACTTCAGTCTTTAAAGAAGATGAATTCTCCTCCTTATCTTTTAATTAAACAAATAGCCTCAAAGTTTTCTTTATGTGCCAGGAACAAAGGATAAACATCCTCCTCACTGAGGAGACCTGAAGCCTTTAACAGGGATCCAGAGGACCTGCAGAGAGCATTGCAGGCTTAAAATTGGCAGGAATCACATTCAGGTGTCTGTGAGCAGGGAACACCTGTGGGACTGACAAATATTTACTGGTTTGTGCTGCAGCCAACAAAGGTGTGAGTGGAAGGGGAGAGATTTTAGCAGTCACTTCTGCTGCAGCTTTCCTCAAATCAACAAGAAGGCTCCCAGCCATGTTAAATATGGATATTCAACTATCAGCTGATTCTAGAAAAGCTCCATCAGAAAGCCATCAATAAATCCAGGAAAATTCACCCTGGTCACACCACAAAGCCTGCCAGCACCCAAAGCTGACTGGAAATGATGGCTAAAGAGCTTCAGTTTGTACTGAATGCAGCAGCCCTGGACACCTAATTCCATCTACCAAGAGTTTATGCAAGTAAAGCCCTTCTGGCTTTACTGGGCTGAATCAATGTCTGATGCTTATTGAATACTAAACTAGGATCTACAAATGCCCTGGTCACTCTATTTCTCTAGGTTGATACAGGCAGCAAGGTTGGGAAAAGCTGGGCAATATCTGGAAACAGAGTTTTGTTTCATTTTCTTTCCAGGACACCCAAGATTTCCTAAGGAAAATGGGTGATTATTGACTTTGACTACCCTCCCTCATAAACATTTTCTACAGAACTTCAAGTGTTGCAACCAGGACTTGTAGTTCCCACACTGCTTTTGCTATTCTATTAATTGTTCTGCAAAACTTCCCCCATATCTTGTGACCCTGTGAAGGGAGAAGTCCCCAAGTCCCTGTGATTTTTATGCACTTGTAGCTCTCATCAGAGCAACTGTGCAACAGCATAAAATTCAAAGATAGACAGCTTCCCTGGGTGGCTTTTCACACCTTGAGTGCTCAGGAGACAATACCCTTCTCTGAGAGGAGGCACAGTACTGGGGAGAGATGGTACATATTAATTTCTAAAAGAGGATTTTAATCATGCAACGTCCTCTGCAGTCGCACAGAATTTAATCTCATTGCTGACAGTGGGTGATGGGGGAGCATGTTAAGTGGAAAAGTTGTATTCAAGACCTTCTTGCAGATATGTGCTACAGGCAGTCCCTTGGGAGGAAGAAAATGACCCAAACCTGTCTCTGTGGCTGCTGACCACCCTGGCCTCGGCTCCATCCACTCACAGAGCAGAAATTCAGGCACACTCCCAAACTTCTGCACAAGGTTCAAGTACACGTGGTAATACAGTTAGCATTTATCAAGCCTTACTTTACAAATATTGATTTATTAATCTAGGCAAGACCCAGTCATATACACACATAGTATTCCCCTGTTGGTTACAGAGACTGAGACACACAAAAAAACCCCACTGTCTGACTTGCTCAAGGTTAAACGAGGAAAAGCACCCACAGCCAGGATTAGTTTTGGGATGCTGAGCTCCCAGTGCTGTGCTGTGACTGTCAGGACACACTGTCCTTTTACACACAAAGTCTTCCCTCTTCTCAGATCTGGCTTCACCTAAGTCTGCATTGAAGGACACTCTCACTTTGGGAAGGAAACATTGAAGTTGAAAAGCAAAAGCTGAGAACTCAGACTCCCAGCTGCTATGGAGAGCCACCATGGCTGGGCTGGCACCTGCTTTTGCACAGCTGTCTTCAGTCTTCTTCCTCCTCTGCTTGCAGGCAGCTTAACCACCCTTGGTCAATGAAACAATTACGTGTTCAAGATAGAAATCCCAAAAGAATTAATATAATTTGTTTCACCAGTTTTTAATGGTGTTTGTACTTGGAATCTGTACAAACTTCAAGTTTGTACGTGGAATCATGAAACAATTCTTTTTTAGAGTCTTCCATGAGAATAAAGAATGTTGGTGGCAATCAGTGCCTAGGATGGGTGTAATCCAATGCTTTTTTGCCTCTCTAGAATAAAAAATACTTCCCTAATAGATTCAAAGTTAGGGCACCCCAAATGGTGATCCAACAGAATACAATTCCATAAAATCCATACATTCAGTGGAAAAGGATGTGTGCTTTCAAGCAGCACATATTTGACAGCTACTTTCTAAAGCAAGTCAAACTACTGACCAGGTAGGTCACCCTAAGCATTCTTTTGAGGTATTAGACTAGCTTTGGACTCCTAATGGATAAAAATTAAGTATGAGACAACAACAGATCCATTTGCTTTAAAATGCTGAGGAATTGGAAAGAATGACTAGATGTTTTTGTATACAAGAGCCTTTCCTGTAGTACGGGAGAACTGTAAAAAGTTAAAGCATCTGAGTGATAAATACAGACTAAATCTGAAGGAATGGCTTTTAGAAGACAAGGAATTAGGAGAATCCTGCAGAACCCTGCAGGAAAGTCATGGTAAGGCTCTAGGCACAATTCTCTGTGATTTATGCTGCTGAAGGCACGGGATGTTCTGTCCACTCTCAGCTGGCCTGGAATATGGGAAGTGTTGCTGCTCAGCCAGCCGAAGTCCAGCCCAAAGTCTCAGGGTAGACAACAGACAGCATGAAAAAAGAGGATACAACTTGATCCAACAATGAATGCTTAATGATAGAATCAAGGCCTTTCTCCAGTTGCTTTTTGCTTTTCCTCCTGAAATTCTTGATTTTTGTTAACAAAACCTGAGTAAAGTTGACTACCTGAATGTGCCACACATAGTCTCCTTTAAGAAGTATGTAATTAATAAATACAAAGAAAATTCTATTTAGTTTTTCCTTTCAAAACCAAACACACCATACTTATTACATGATTTTAATTTATTTTTAAGAAACATTTTAAAATTTCCTTGTAAAGGTTTTTTTAAAATTAAATTTTAATTCTATTCAGATGTACTTGGGCACAAGACAAAAAAAAAACCTAATAGTCTAACAGAGAAGAAATGTCTTATTTGCTGTTTTCTATCCTGATTAAAATATAAAAATTAAGAATGTTAGTAGACTAGGTTAAACTACATAATTAAGCAAACACGGGCAGACATTGTGTACCTGATTAGCAAATTAAGAATTACATTTACTATAAAGGTTATGTTTAGCTGCAAATGAACACATTTTAATGACTACTAACCAATGAAAATCAACCTTTCCTTAGAAAAATAAGCAAGAACTAGATATAAATTGATTATTAAATCAATTAAGTCAATTTTAACCTGTCAGAATCTCCCTCATTAGAGTCACTGTTGGATGTAGAGCTGCTGTTCTATGGTATGCCACCCAGGCAAACATAAAATGATGCAGTGCCAAAGGTACAATCATATACAGCACCTTCCCAGCACATTCACCCCAAATGACACCTCAGGCTCCCAAACTAAGCATATCCACTAATGCATGGAGCCCATTAATTTGTCCTATTTTCCTCTGTTAAAGGAAGAGAAAAAAATAAAGTGGGTCCGTGTAAGAGTCTGAACCATTCTGAGAATCTGATGAAGCCCAATTGACTTTTTATTTCTTAGGGGAAAAAAAATGGTGTTTAAATGTAAAGCAACTGGTTGCAGCATTGTGGGATTAGTTGGATGAGTCCTTCTGTGGATATAATCAGCTTAATGGCAACAAAGATCACAGTGCAGTTAGTGCAGCTGTGACACAGAGCATTTCACCAAAGGGGAAGCTTTGCACCAAGCTGGAACAGTCCCTTTTTATTTCCAGTCTCTTTCATTTCCAGCCTCTTTCCCTCTCTCTCTCTCTCTGCAGTCAACATCCCATCAGCTCCATTAGCATGAGAGAATTAAGGAGGGAAATGGGTAGGGTGGAGCAATTTACATCTGTGGGTCAGCATACTTACACAGCGTCATATAATTCAATTAAATGGACAAATAAAGTGGTGCTAGTTGTTTTCCAAACTCAGGTTAATTTTAACTTAATTCCCACACTGCTGTGGGCCAAAGGGCTGTCTGAGGCTGCCTTACACATGGCTAAATGGACAGCTGGCTGTTATGGAACAGACATGCTCTTAAGAGCATCCTTACTCTCAGGATATTCTTGGTATCCTCATCTTCCCACAAAAAATCTGAACTTCAGACTGAAACTGAAGACTTGATTCCCCTAATTACAGCTCTATTTGCACTAGCAAATTAATTGCTTTATATTATACCTTGTCTCACTGTTATATTGAAAAACACCCCAAACAGCAGAACATAATAGATGTGAGATTTTAGCTTGTCCTACAAGAAATTAAGAAATTAAAAAAAAAAAAGAAATTTTCTACACTTCCTAAATTAAGACTTCCATCATTTAATCTGCTGATCCACCTAGCACAGATAGTATTAACACTTACAAAAAAGAAACAACTAAATCCTAATTTATTGATCACTAAATATTGTCTTTATGGGTTTTGCTTCCTCCAGGAAAAGTCCCCCGAGATGCCGGTGAATGCACTAATGACTGAAAACCACTGAGGATAAATACAGAAGACCCACAAATCTATTCTATGGAGGAAAGTGATGGAAATGTTGCTAACCAGGAGCACCTTAAGAACAAGCTGTAGAGCTTGCTAAGGTTCTTCCCTTTCAGTTGGTACCATTCAGGCCCATGCAGCTGCACTGTGGAACCAGACCTGGGAAGGAGAACTAATTTCCATTTGCAGAATAAAGATCTTTTTGAGTACCACAATGTTTTGAAACCCTTAAAATAAATCAGTGCTTGAAGATCCACTGCACTTTCCATAAATAATGCAAGCGTTCCTCCTCTGCCTCGGCCAAAATTTCCTGTCTCCAAAATGTCAGTGCAACACCCTGCTGTCAACCTCCCCACCAGGAATACTTGCACTTCAGCACTTCTGCATGGATATAATTTGTAAAGTGCTAGGCAAATAAGCACACTCTGAATTGGGAAATGTTCTTGACAGACTACCTGGCACGAAGCTTTCAAGCCCACCAGGAATGTCGGGAGGCCAGAGCTGCACGTGTCAAGTCCATCACCTTAGGAGGCTTTCAAAGTTTTGCTTTTTGTGATGCTACAAAATGCATCTCCAGAGCCATTATATGAATTAGTTGGAAAGGGGTAGAGGGGGAAGGAGGAGTAGCTAAGAACAGCAATCCACCCTGTGAGGACATTTAGAAGCATCTGGCTCAGAGATATTAAGAAAGGAAGGAAAAATTAATCATGCCGGCTGGGAAAAAAAGCCTGGCATCAGCACAGCCACCTTGTCATAAGACAGATATTAATAATGTGAACCCCCAGGGAACACTCAGACATCTGAAAGATCCACTTGTTGGCTCTCACTGAGCAGGCAGGTTTAACTGATGTCTCTTTGAAACCTTCTGAATCTTATGCTAAAACACTTATTAGGATTTTTCTTTTATTTTTTTTTAAGCAGAAAAGAACTCTCAGTGCTAAAGATCAGATATTTCCTGCATTCCTCTCTTTTTCCTAAATGGTATTGAAGAGACAACACCTAACATTTTCTAGACCTATAGCTATTACAAATATGAGAGAGAAATTGAGGTGAAAACTGGTTGAGTGTTTTGAAAAGAGAAGAAGCAAAATGGCTCTTGCTGGAACAAGAAAAACCACACCTGGCCAGGACACCACAATTTAGATAGTGGATTACATTAGAGTAGAATATAAATTAGTGGCAGTAAAAATAACTAGAATTCACATTTTGAAGAGAATTTCTTAAGCCAACAAAACAGGGTGAAATCCTTCTTTTTTTGTGCCTTGTTACTTCTCCACAGCAGCATTTTCTGAAAGCCAACATGATGAAAGAACTCCTGATCTGCCCAGATTTTTGCTAAAAGCACACCAGGCATCCCCAAAATTGTATTTCTGATTTTTTTGGATCACCTGTGATTTGCTACAACTCCAGATTCCTCGGACACACACCTGAGCCTCTGGGGTGTAGCACCAGCTACAAACTAAGTGTCTCAAAGACCAAATAATGATAAAAAAGTTGTTTCTATGCTATCTGATGATGCAGGAGATACTACCAGTGAAGCTATCAAGCAGCCACGTCAAACAAGATGGGTTGTGGTTGGCAAATCTAGATGGAGAATTCCCCCAGTTTGGGAATAGTGCTCAGAAAGTCTTTGTTTAGAAACAGCCAAACTCCTGTGTTTAACTGGAAGATGATGTCCTGGAGACCAGAACTCTACCAGATGTTTTCAGTAGCTGGGCACAAGATTGAAAGCATCATCCATCCAGAAATGAGTGCCATTGTCTGCTTGAGCCAGAACCAATTTTGCAGCTGGGTGACTGTGTTTTTAAACCACCCTATCCCAGAAGGAAATATTTTCAGCATGGGGTACAGCTGTGATACATTCCTATGCAAATGAAGCAATTTTCTCTTATTCTCTATGAAAAGTCTCCCATTTCTTCTCCATCACTGGTTCTTCCTCCCAATGGACTTGGTAAAATGCAGCACTTGCAGGTTTTTTTTTAACTGATCCTAGCAAGAGACACACTCAGCCCTAGGACACATGCCAGTAAAAGTCCCATTGATTTAAGGGAAGAATTCATGTGTTTATCCTTTGCCAGAAGTCCTCAGTAATGACACCTTCCCATCCTTTAAATCCTCAGTAAGACTCCTTCTGCCACGACCCTCCGTGTCACCACTGTCTGGCATTGCTTGGGGAAGCCATGAGCCAAGAATATCATTTTTCTGCTGATCTATGTTTTGTTCTCTTCCTTCCATTCACTCAGCCTTTCCATTTGCACTACCTGTGGCACTGTATCTGATGCCAAGATCATCTCTTTGGGATAGGGATGGTCTTTGCTCTTGCTTAATGCCTTGACTTAAAATTTAAATGGGAACAAGAGGAACACTTGAACTGACAGGCAAAAAAAGGATAATTTAAAATCCATGTCTAAATGAGTAGATTATATAATCTTCCTTTTTTGTCTCAATACACATTTATAACCTTTACATTCTGGTTTATCCCAGCTGACTGGGCTTAGCAAGTTGTTTCTTTCCAGCTGATGAGAGCAAACTGACCACATCCACACTTAACTTTTCCCTCTGAGAGGGAAAATGAATGATTTAAAGTCACCACAGATCTAAGTTTTCCTGCTGCTGTGAAAGATCCAGATCAAAACTTCCTCCAAGGTTTAAATTAACATCTTTTACTCTGCAATTAGTGCTGGAGGTAAGGGTGTATGTGATCACTTCCCATCACTCCAAAAACAAGTCCTTGGTCATTAAACTGTGAAAAATTGATCATTTGCAATTGCTGAGCCATAACTTTACAAATCTCTTCCGAGTCTGACCACTGGAATTCAAAGTGTAATGCCCAATTTCATACCATCAGAAGCCAAATTACCATGTAATCTGTGAGCACTGCTTCAAAATATCCCTACAATAGCAGCAGGAATAGGACATCACAGAGAAGGGAACCAGGCAGCTTTGACAGAACTGGCTTCTGATTCAGATTTCACCTGCACAGTCCAAATGTGATTAAAATTTGAGTTAAACAAAACAAAACAAAGCAAAACAACCAAGCTAAAAGAAAATAAGAGTAAATTGAGCTTTCCTGAAAACAGTAACCTGGCCTCTGGCTGAGTCCCAGCACATGTCAAAGTTTCTTTGGAGCACGTTCCAGCCTATTCCTTTCTGAAGTACTTTGCCTGTCTTCCTTGTGTGTTAGAGAAAGTCAACCAGCCCAAACTCCTTCCTTCCTGTTTTGCTCATTAATCCCTACCTGGATTTGAGAGCTGTGCTGAAAGAGAGACTTTTTCATCCAGTCACCAAGCCAAGGAAGGAAAATGCCCACAGACTGAGCTGGGGCTTTCCTCCTCTTCCAGCACCTCACACCCACACAAAGCTCATCAGCAACCGTGCTCAGCCTTGCTGCCAGCACCAGGGACATGTGGGGTTTGCTCCACCAGACCTCCAACCCAATCCTGGACAAGAAAAACCTTCAACTTTATTCCCATTCTTTTCCCCTACCTCACAAAAATACTGCTGGATATACAGTAAAGGCAGGAAATATAACACGGAGGGGAAAAAAAGCAATTAAAATAAATTTGCAAACCATTGTGTTAGAGAATCTCGTTTAAAGCAGCCACTTTTTATCTGCAGGGCAAGTTAATTGCAGTACTATCATGGCAGTAACATTGTGCATCACAGAAAGTGACAAAAATTTTAAGGGTATTTATTGTGAGGATACTAAATTCAGGACTGTACCCCACAAATTAATTTACAAGGGTGGCAGAAGTCAGCTGGCTAGAGCTGCTATTGCTAATAGCTAGAAAAGACCCACTTAATCACTTTGCATTTTTATTTGCAGAAGATAAAGAAACATTTCTTTCACTAATAGTTTCATGCTTGTTTCATCTCATTTTATCTGGACTGCAGGATCTGTTTAATTTCATTTCATCAGTTTTCTAAGGTTCTTAAAAGTACCATATTTTTATAATCTTGTTATATCCATGAGATAAAAAACGATTATTTGCCCCACCATTTCCCAAATGGGAAACCATGGCAGAAAGAAATCAAGTGACTTGTTCAAGGTCACGCTGGGATTCTGTAGCAAAACTGGAGAATTAGAAACCTAAACTTGACTCTGAAATGAGACATAAACAGAATTTCTTCACTGAATCCACAGATATTCTACAGATCTGGACATCTACTGCTATGTTTTTTAGTAACATAAAAAAGCTGTGGAAATCCAGCTCTGAATGGACAGATCTAGTAATTTCTCTCAAATGAAAAAAAAAAAAAACAAAGTAAATTCTCTCACCTGCATTACATGTGTGGTTCTATAAAGAGAAAAATGGTATTGTTCATATTCTAAATTATTTTCCTCCTAAACCTTAGCTGAGCCATGACTCAAACTAAAGTGCAATTTCAAAGTTCTGTATATTCCAGATGCATTGCTCATGAGATCTTGCTGTTAAATCATGAATTGTTCAGTACTTGGATTTTTCTGTTAGTTTTTCTATACAGCCAAATAAATCACTTAACCCCTTCTCCCCTTGATGACAGTTGCCAGCACAGTTTTGCCTGCAGTGTTTAACAGCCTCAGGAACTTTTTGCTCTTGTACAGGCTGGGCAGGAATGAAGTAGGAGCACACAAACAATCCAAGAATCTGGAGAGTCAAACCACCAGCTTGGAAGGAGGAGGTTGTGCCATGGATGGGACATGAATGAGGTAAGTAGTATATAGCAGAATAGCACGTAGTAGATAATAACAGTAGTATATAGTAAAAGCAAGTGTATATGTGTGTGTATATACATATATATAGTATATAAATATATATATATTAAAAAAATATATATAACAGCTGCCTTGTTCACTGCATTCTGTCCACACAAAGCAAACGTCCTGCAGTGGAACACAAGGGGTGTTTCCCAGAGACAGTTTCAAAAGGGTGTGAGGGTACAGAAGTACCATTTATACACACAGAAAATCCAACAGTTGCCCATCACACTAAAACCTGACACCTCACCAGCCAAGGCTTTTGCCCTACACCTTGAAACTTGACCTGTGGAGACAAAGAGATCTTCTGAACATTTCTGGCAAGCTGGACAAGAAGAGAGGCTTTAGCCTTATGTAGTGTTAATGGGAGGAGCAGGTGTGTCAAACCAAGTCCCTGGCTGGGTCCAAGCTGCGGTTTCCATCTCTTTTCCAAGCTGTGTTGAAGTGCATTGGCAGAACAACATCCATCTGGGATGTATCGAGTGCTGACCACAGCAGGATTTGTCCTCTGCAAAGAGGATACCAGCAGAACACTCTGATCTGCATAAACGTCGCATTAATAATGCCTAGGTGAAGATTGCATTTTAATTCTGAACTCCAGCCGAAGGACCTGCTTGATTCAAAGTTCAGAGAAGCTTCTTCAGCTGCTGGTATTGATGAGTATTTCAGTGCCCACTCCTAGGGAAAGGTGTGTGCCCAGTGCAAGGCCACAGGTCTTAGGCAGGACCTCAGTCTTCCTCTCTGGTTTAGGAGTTCAGCTAACACCCAAATTCATGCTTGGGCAAGGGCTTGGGAAACCAGACATCCTCAGCACATGCAAACCCTTGGAACAGAACATTTTGGAGGTCACAGCAGACACTGGATGCTCTTCTGAAGAACAGGCAACACCACATCTGCCTCTGCTGTTTTCTCTCACACTACAAACCCAACTTAATGATTATTTACACTTCCCTCTTCCAACCTTCCTCTGTCCTCCTATGTAAATGCGCTATAAATACAGACTTGGCATAAAGCCCATCCATCCCTGGTTCAGCTTCCCCTGATCCTAAAGGTCTTTTTCTGAACAAGATGTGGTTTACCTCCAAGTTCCTGTAAGCCTGAGCAACTTCTTCCAGCCTCCATCAGCACTAATGTGACACTTGCCCTTGTGCTACTGATGAGACACCTGTACCTTGAGAAATCAAATTTCAGCATGATTCACATGGACTTCTGCATGGACATCCTTCTCCTGAGGGTCCCATGAGTCCTTCAAGAGTTGTTTGGGGTTTTGGAGGGAACACTGGCAAAAGTCACCCTCCACTGTACATGCCATAGGACTTTGCCCTGAACAAGACCAAGACCTCTGGCCAGTGTCAGATAATCCGTCACTATAAGCTACTTGCATCCAAGCCAGATATTTATTGCTATTGATCTGCCTGGTCCCAGAGAAAGACTTTTGTTCTCCCAACCCAGGACTTTGACCTCAATTAAGTTATGAATTTCAATCCGATAGACTGTTCCACTTACCCTGCTGCTCTCCCTGACTGGATTAATTAGAATTAGCTAGGCTGGGAGTCACCCCGAGCTCCTCATGGATCATGTTATTTTAATAATAAATAAAGAGACAGCAGTGGCATACAAGGAAGGATTTTGAAAAATTGTTCATCCAAGAGCATCATTCAAGACCTGCCAATACTAATTTCTCTGAGTTTGATTACCTCATTTACTTATTTTTATTTCTATTCATTAATTGAGTTTTATCCCCCATTACTTCAGCTCCCCAAATGTGCCCTTCCTATAAAGGAACCAGATACACGCTTCACTGTTACAAAGTTTTATTACTGCAGCTCATCAAAAGTATAGTTAGCAGGAACAGAATAGTCATTAAACATTTAATAATCTAATAGTGCTCAAAAAAAAATATAACTGGGGAGGGGGAAGCGAGGGAGAGGGACAAAACAGGCCTGTCTGTTGCCATAAAGTGTGCACTGAGGGCTGGCTGGTGGACAAACCCAAGAAAGTAACATCCAGCACTGGAGAGAATGTATATATCCATCAGGATATTTTCTGACAGCACAATAATGCCTTTGGAACAAGCCTACAACTGGTTGAATACCAAAGGAATTTGATTGGCAAGGCAAACTTTCTGAACTAGTGAGTCGGGGCCTGATAGCTGCATTATCCTTATTACTTCCCTTTCCCTATAAAAGCAATTACACACCCAAGGATGTCAGGCTGCCCAGGCCTGCCCTGAAGTGGATTGTCTCGGGCAGCCATGTCACAGCCACACTCCAGAGTCACTGACCCATAAACAAACACTTATTTGTCACGCTCATTTTAATGTTTAATTGGCTGGAACAGCAGAAACGGATTTAGATGATGGAAGTTCAACAGTTCTTCCAATGCTGGTACCCAGCCTGCACACAGGCACCTCCTAGGCTGAGAATGAACACCACACACAGCCTCAACACACCTTCGTGGAAGTTCAGGCCTTTGCTTTGTAACAAACTTCTATTCCAGCCAAGCTGAGCATTGTTAAAAGAGGAGGGAAGACTCATTGCAGCATGGAATGTCTGGTGGGACAGTCCATTGGTGTGTTAGATAAACTAGAAGATTATTCCAAGGTAAAATGTGCTTGTTTTGTTACAAAAGGGAGCAACTGAGTAGATTTTCTGTGACAGGTTGAGAGAGGATGGCACCAGCCCTTGCTATTCACCAAGACTTCTGCCGTCTCACACGAGTGAGGATGCCTGTTCACATGGATTTCCAAAAGCCTCTGGACACATCCTCTCACCAAAGACTATTAAATGATGCTATCATAGAACAAGAGGGAAGTTCTTTGCTTGAGAAGTGATTACAAAACTAGAGATTGAATAGGAGTAAACAACCAGCTTGTTGGTAAGAGCTGGAGCCTCTGAGGGATCTGGGCAAGACCTGGGTTGTTCAGCCCACAGAAGGGAACAGTGAAAGCAGGCTGGGAGTTGAATTATCCAAGTCCTTTAAACCAAAAGCTGTCAGTAAAATGCTACAAAAGGATCTAAAGGTGACAGAGTAAAAAGCCTGCAGATGAAACTCAACTCTAAAAAATCACCAAGTAATGCACATGTGGAAAAAACCATCTTCAGTCTAAATCCAGAGCAATGGGCTCTAAACTAGCTATTACTACCAGTGTGGAGACAGCCAGCTCAGTATTCAACAGTAGTTAATAAAAAACAAACAACAAGGAGGCATTGGAAAGAAAAAAAAGGAAATAAGAAAACATCACTATATTGCTTCATTACATTTCATATTGCACTTACAGCTTGGGCACTGGGAGAAATGCTGCTCCCTTCATCTGAAAGCAGTAAGGAAGAACTAGAAATGACCCAAAGAATGACAAGTGGCAAAGTTACTGAGCAGCTTCCAAATGAGGTAGGATTAAACAGATAAAACTCCTCAGTCTGAAAAAGAAGTGATCAAGGGGAATCAAGGAGACCAATAAGTCAAAAGCAGGACAGAGAAGGTAACTGGGGGAACAATTACTCTTTCTCATTACACAAGAGAAATAGGCTCTCGTATGAAATGATCATGGCAAGAGTAAAGCAAATGCACAGTTAAACTACAGGACTCCCACTAGCATAAAATTTGGGAATTCAAAGAGGGATGAAAGAAATTTATCAAAGAAAAACCAGAAGTGCAAAAATAGTAACAGTGGTTCAGGAAGCCTCCAAGCCCTGGATTCTGAAAAAATATATGAAATGACCACTGTTTGCTTACCCTACTCTGTCTCCTAAGCTTTCACTCTTCCCTGCCACCAGAGATGTGACTCTGAGCTAGAAAAGTCTCCTGCACTGACACCAGATGCAAACACTGACATGGATACAAAAGTATCATGTAAAAGTTGAGAAACAGGAACCTACTAAATTAGCTTTCCCATTTTCAGTGCTGCTCTGCCACTTAGAAACCGTGGAGCTATAATAATGAAAAATCTTACTTAAAATCTAGCCAAAATAAGGTTCAAGAGTTACTGACCCAATATCTAAAGCATTAGAACAATCTTATTTAGCAAAAGTTAGAAGTACTTTGTGCTGAAGATTGCAAATTTGAGATGCCCCAATGATTTACTTAGAATTGGGGTTTTTTTGTTGTTGTTTTTTTGTTCTGTGTGCATTTGTTGGTTTTGATTTTTAGAGCAAAACAGAAGAAACAACTGCCGACAACAGATGAATACAAAATTCCATTTGAAAGTAAAGCCCTGAGGCTTTTTTCAAATTGAGATGTCCTCAGGGAGAAGGTGAGTGGCAGAACTTCTTCAAAACAGGGAAAGCTTTTCCAAGAGGCTGATGGTAAAAGAAGATGTTCTAGGAACCACCTCTCCTGAGCAAAGGGTAGCTTATGGCCTGGTGGTTCCTCTGGCAGGGAGGAGTGGCACCAAAGCCATAGGAAATGAAGCAAGGTTGGAGACCATTCCTGAGGTGATTAGAGACCATTCCTGGGGTGATTAGAGACCATTCCTGGGGTGATTCGTTCACCTGAAGAACCAGCTTGGCTGCCAGTGGCATCCTGTTTGTGCTGTTAACCAAACACCTTAATGAGGGGCTAAAGCATTTCCAACAATGAGCCCAGGAATTACAGGTGTTTTAACACATGCTGATTTCAGAGATGACCCTGGGACCAAGGGCCATGGGGCCATCCCATGTCCTGGAAGGGAGGCATTCAAGGGAAGGCTCTTTCCTGCCTCTGCAGGGACACATGAACACAGTGGGGAGTAAGATGCCTCTTTCTCCTCCACGGTACAAACTGCATTGACCTCAAAGCTCACTGCTGCTGCTGGCTTCTGTCTACTGTGAGCATGACAGGGAGTGTTCCACAACAGAGCTCTGGTGGCAGGCATGGAATCAAGCACAAGGCTCCCTGAGCTAAAACTGTGTGCCTTCTGCCAGACTGCATTCCTGGCCCAGCACTGGCCATGGAAATGCCTCCCTCTGCACAGCACAGCCCTCAGTACAAGGCCCACAAGCCACTAAAATGTGCCATTGTCCTCGGTCCTGGCTTTTGAAACCCTGCCTTTTGATTACCCCAAAAGCAGGCAAAGGGCAAAGCAGCAGAGACCACTGTGAGTTTTTTCAGGGCCAGCTCCTGGATTTCACTTTTCAAACACTGGTTTTGCAGGACACAGGAGCTTGCAGCAGTTCCTGGCTGGTGAGCTGCTTTGCAGGCAGTGCTGCACATGGGCTGCCAGTGCAAGGGTGCCAACTGCTTTGCTGCACCAGCCATGAAATAATGATTCATCTGTCTACAGGGAGCAGAAGATACAAAGACTGGACGTGTCAAGCTGGAAGATAGGAAGAAACAATGCTAAAAAGCCCAGCGTGGACTAGCAGAAGGAAACATCTCATCAGCTGTACAACTGATGGTTAGTGTTGATGAGGCCTGAGGTGGGTCCAGAAGCTAAGGAGCAAACCAGGGATAAATCTCTGCCTTTCCCAGCATGTATTTAGAGTGCAAATATTTTGCAAATGTTTCTGCTGAAAGGGACTTTTCTCCCAGTAGGTAAAAACAGCATCTGCTGAGTGGTGACCATTTAACATTCAACCTGCTGCCAATCTACATTCCACAGAGAGACTCGCAGGAGAGACATGGAGCTGTGCCACCTGTAATAACTGTGTGACTGGCACCATGTCAATGCTTTAATGTAGAAAGCTACCCTCTGTCACTAAGCAGATCTCTCCTTTCTTTTGCCTAATGGCTTTCACACCCACTGGCAGCAGTGTCAAAACTGAAGGGGTACGTGGCTGCAGAGTCTTCAGAGATCTGCTTAACAAACCTGACCATGGAAATACTGAGACAGGGATGGGGGGTGGTTAAGGTAAGAAGGACACTACTGTGTTTAACAAATCTGCTCTCATTGGTTTGCTTTTCATCTCTGTTTAGTGTCCCCATGCATTTGCCACTGTAGCTCCCTCCCACAGCAGTACCTGTGACATCCTTTGCTTGCTGTGAGCATATCTGTGCCGAAGCCTCTGCTGCAGTATCAGGTCCAGGACAGCACCTCTCCTGCCTTTATGAGCCAGGCTTTTAGTATATTTAGGGAGAAATTGATCCTAGGGACATTAATTGCAAGAGCATGAGGCTGTTGTGTTCCTATTTAATCTCAGCCAGGTTTAGAGAATGGTCATAACAGCAGAGGACTTTGGCAGCTGGCACCCTACCCACCAGTGTGTTTGCATCCCCCATCTCACTGGGGAGGGGAAAGAGGTGTAGATGGAGCCTGGTCCTTGGTCACAACAGTCAAAAACATCCACATCAACTTCTCCATCTCCCTACAGGCACAGGATCATGAGGGCATGACTAATGTTTGGTGCAGGAAGCAGGGAAGGGATGCATATTGGCTGAAAACAGCTTAATTTTTAAATATCTTCATGCCTCCAACACAAGACCCTTGCTGTGAAATCCAAACGAAGAAGGATGAAAAGAAAAAAAAGCAGGCATGCAAGCAGGCCTGACTATTCCTTGCTTCTTTTTACCCTATACAGACACAAGCCTTTTAAGAATCAGGCAGGAAAACAGAAAACTCACACAAACACACAAAACCAGCAGACCACCAATCTTAGCAATCTTCGACATATCCATAATTTTTACTTAATTTTTAGCTAATGGTAGAAATTAGTCTTTGGATAGTTGATAAAAATCAACCTGTCTCTGCTGGGTTAGTACTGTGATCTGTGGCCCAGCAACTACTTCTAGTACAATTGATTTTCCTTTTTGGCAACCAATAGGTCAGTCAATAATAATGTTGTTTGAAAAGGATTGAGTCATGAGGGAGATGAACCCTCCCTGCCATTTATTATGTTTGTATTGTCTTCATTTGAAAAGGTTTTTTCTTTTTTTTTTTTTTATCCCCAGCTAGTGAAGGTATTACAAGGGGATGGCTGCTCCATGTTCCATGTCTCCAGGAACACTCTGATCACCAGTGTTAGGATGCAAACAAGAGGAGGGAAGTTGGGAACTGGGAGAAAGACAGACTGGGGAGGCAACCTTGTTACTCTAAGTCCCTTAAAAAAAAAAAAAAAAAGGAAAAAAAAACCAATCTAACTCAAAATATGCTGACAAGCACCACCTCAGCGCATGAGTATGGCTGAGCAGCCTTACATGAATTGGTACAAGATACAAATCCAACATTGGTACCAAAAATCAACCAATGCTCTCTGCAGACAGCACAGACACCAGATGCTTTTCACTGAAATTACTACTATATAGAAATGAATAAAATGAACCCCACATATACTAGCAACAGATTTCTTAAACTGATGATTTTCAGCTTTGGTCTCAAGTTTTCTCCTCAAACACCCGAAGGGTCCACGAGTCACTAATGAGAGCTTGCTGACCAGTGGTTTAAAGTCTCAGTGCACTGATCTGCACTTTACCAGGGAAGTAAAAAGTCAGGAAATAAAAACTAAAGATCAGTTACAGCTTTTTTCATCCTTTTAGTCAGAATTACAGAAAAATTTCAGCACAGAACATAACCACCATAACATTGATAATTGCACAATAATGCAGTTTAAAAATCATAAAATATTTAAATATGGTTTAAACTCAGCTACTCTAACTCATAGATATGTACACAGACCTTAATTATCCTGTGTGTCAAATGATACAGTTCCCCTTACAACTCACAATATATTTATGTTAAGACTTCCTCACCTGGCCAGATAGGCTTGAAAAGTTTACCAGAGTAAGCTGAGCTGCTGAACACCACTCCCAGATAGTTCCCCATATACTCCCAAGGTGATGCCATGAACACATGGATTATTATTTTGGAGTACGGAGTACCCACAAATGAAAGAAAATGCAGCCACAGGAAGTCCAGGAGGAAAGTCTATGGTTTATGTCCCCTAAATACACTAAAGGAGCTCCTGAGAAAGCAGCACCTCACGTCCAGAAGGTGCTCTCCCCATAGAAGAAAGGGGTTTTCTTTTGCTGCTCATCATCTGCAAGGAAAATGTCTGTCTTCTTATGTTTTAAAGTTAGAAATGGATATTATAATTGTGTTGCTGAGCCCCTTCATAACTCTTACGTTACCACTGTGTTATGCTTAGAATCTTTTACCTTGACATGATGTTACCAACTGGTATGTTGCTGGTTTAGGCAAACAGCTCCAGTGAAGGAGGCTGTTCTCAGACTGAGCCCCAAGCTCTGGGTATTTCCAGCAGAGCTCCAAAACACCATCCCACCACCCACTTTGACATGGCCCCTGGCACTGGAGATTTAGGTAATTCAATTACACAAATGCCCCTTCTCAACAAAGCAGAGCAGCCTGTTGCCTTTCTGTATCCCCTTGCCCATGGCAATTGCTTTAGCACCTCTTTTCAAATGTGCTATTAGAGCTAATTATGAACAAGCAGAGCGGCTGCAGCTTTTCAGCGACCACCCTTTGGAAGGAAACTGCAGCACCACTGCTGAAATAAAAAAGCACCGGCACTGGATCACTGCAGTCCAGGGGCATGGGGTTATTTCCAGAATTAAAGTGGGTTTGAGCATGCTACAAGAATGAGCACAGCCAGGAGAACACTTTTCCTGCTCCCAAAGCTGTTTATCAGCAAAGAGCAATAGGTTTACTCTTGCAGACCCTTGTGATCCAGACATAAGAGTACTTTGACAACAGACAGTATAAAGGTAACTAAAATAAGGCAGCAAAAATGTATTAAGGCACATTTGCAGGCACAGTGAACAATAAGAATTGCTCCAGGTCACTCAGCAGAGCACCACTGTCACTGCCTGCTTAGAGCAGCTAAATCCTTTAGCACACTGCAAAATGGAAGAACATTTATTAAAAAGGTAATGGAAGAGAGCATAAATCTGTCATGCTGTTTGACTAACTTTTTAGAAGCATACTAAAACACAGGCAATTAAAAAAAAATTGGTCTGCAGCATTCCTCTCCCTCACTACCTGCCCATAACCCACATAATCCCTAATTCATTCTTTCTCTCTCCTGCTGTCTGAATGACAGTGCTGCTGCAAAACTGAACTAGACAGAAGAATTCCTGAAGACCTGGAGAGGCAGGTGGGATTATGGAGGCTGCTTGGACAGAGGTGTGAAGGAAACCTCTGCTGGGAGCACATCACTCTGGAAAAACAGCATCACCCATTCACCAGATATCCCCTCAGACTGAACCCACTGTTCTTTACAGCCTACACATTAACTGATAGTGCCTTTGGTAATGTGTTATAGCAGGTACTGGTGTTTATGGCCTGTTAGGAAGCCAGAGTTTCTCCCTCTCCCTTTTTCTTCTGGTTGTTTTAAAAATTTCTCCTGCTTTTGCTTTGCATGTGAATTCTTCCAGGGTAAAGGTCAAAAATGAAAAAAAAAGAAAAAAAGAAAAAAAAGGAGAGAAATAAACATTAGGTCACAAAGTCTTGAAATGTTATTGCAATTTATATATGGCTGAGAATAAAAATATGTCTGCTTTCTCTGGGAACACACCTACGTGCAAGTAGAGACCTTTATAAAAAATTCTCCTTTATTACCTTGGGGGGAAAACATATCAAAGATTGATTTTTCTTTTTATGACTATTATTAACCTTTTGTTACTGGCCAAAAATAATCTGGTTAGAAAATGTGCAATGCATCAAAAAGAAAAGAGAAGAATTTAACAGAAAATTAATACTCAGGGGAAAAAAAATGTGATGATTCTCTCTTTTGCTTTTTCTTCTAAGAGTCAGACTTCACCTCCAATGGAATGAGACAAGTGTCAAAGAGAAGAGATGATTCAGAGAGAACCCAGAACCATCTCCCAGGCAGTCAGGGTGAAGGGAATGGGCAGGAGCCTCATTCCACTCCTTCCCAATTTCAATGAAAAGCTGTTCCTGTCTGTATCCAGCACAGCAATCACTAGCTCTGACTGAAAGGAGATAAGACAGGATATGCATTTTTATGCCCATTTGCACTGGCTTCACTCTACCCTTCTTCTGTGTAAGGAAAAACTCCTCTTAAATCCATTACAACTGAAACCCTGGAGACTTAAGCACAAACATACACCAGGCATTGCAGAGTTGTGCTTCCTCATACCCATTCCACCAGAAATTCTGCCCAGGAAAGAGGAAGACAGACTTTTTTACCACAATTGTGTGTAAATACCAACACAGCTATCTGTAGCCTGTGAACACTACAGCTCTGCCCACAAGCCTTCAGACTGCAGCTCTGCTTCACATCCACCTCTTACAAATTACCCAGGAACTTACTGGAGGCTGCTCAGATCTCACCAAGATCTGAGCTCAAAGATTCATCAGCAAAGGTGTATCAATGTCCAAACTGGGATGGAGAGAGGAGCCAAAAAGTACCATGATAGTCAATCATAATCTGACAGAAATATTTTGGACAATTATATCTGAATACAATCACACTTACACAGGCCAGCCCTTAATTACAACAAGCTGGCAGAACTGGGAGTGTTGACTCAGGAGCACAGGCAGACTGGTTGGCTGGAAGAAACTATTAGCAAAGTGGTTGCTGAACCAGTTTAGGTCAAAACCTGGTCCATTCAGATAGCCTAAAACTGATGCTAGCGAAGCTCAGGCATGTGGGCTGCAAGCCTCAGCAGCTCAAAATCCTGTCATTTTTCTCAGGTTACCTTTTCTGGATGTTCTTATAAGAGAATCCCAGAATGGTCTGGGTTGAAAAGGACATTAGAGAGCTAGTTCCAAACCCCTGCTATGGGCAGCAACACCTTCCACTAGATCAGGCTCCTCCAAGCTCCGTCCAAACTGGCCTTGAACACTTCCAGGGATGGGGAAGCCACAGCTTCTCTGGGAAACCTGTGCCAGGGCCTCCCCACCCTCACAGGGAAGAATTTTTTTTTCCTAATATCTGATCTAAACCTAATCTCTTTCAGTTTAAGTCGTTTCCCCTTGTCCTGTCACTCCATGGTCTTGTAAACAGTCTCTCTCTGTCTTTCTTGTAGATACTGGAAGGCTGCAATTAGATCACCCTGAAGCCTTCCCTTTTCCAAGCTGAACAATCCCAATTCTCTCAGCCTCATAGGAGAGGTGCTTCATCCCTCTAATCAACTTTGTGGCCTCCTCTGGACTTGCTCCAACAGGTCCATGTCCTTCCTGTGCTGGGGCCCCAGAGATGGGCACAGCACTCCAGGTGGGCTCTCACCAGAATGGAGCAGCTTTTCTGTGATAAATACCCTGAGAGAACTTGCTGTGGAGTTTGGGAAGAATTCAGTTTCATGGAAACATTTGGTCAGGAGGCTGTGTAACACATCAATCCAATTTACCTCTGTGCTCCCTCTTACCTGGATGTTCACGTCAGCAGCGTTCTGTAACAGAACTGAAACCAGCTCCTTGTGTCCTCTGTCACACGCCCAGTGGAGCAGAGCCCGGCCCTGAAACAGCCAAGAGAAAATTAACAAAGCCAAGCAAAAAAAAAAAAAAATCCCATGGGAAATCAGTCTTGCCATTAAGTAATAAGCACCAATACCAAAATTAACACAGACTTAAAAAAATTACAAAATAATACTAATATGTCACTATTACTGGTGATTTGGACTTCCACAATAATGCTGGAAATGTCAAAAGTGACACGTTGTTTAATTTTTTCATTAATTTAGCACCACACCCACAAGCCAGCTAAAAATTTAGAGGTGAAAAGCAGCGAAGCATGAAACACAGGAGCCAGCACAGTATTTGTTTTCCTGTATAGATTTAGGAGTTTGGCACCTCTGGCTTTTCTGGGAGCAATGACTTACACAGCAAGGGTAGGATATTCAGTGCTGCCTAAGTCACCTGGATGCCAAGTGCCCAAAAACTCATTCCTCTGGCAGGTCTGAAGCACTCGAGCCATGGGTCCTGCCTCTGCTGGAAGAGAAGATTAAAACTGGATGTCTGGGCAGGCACCCCTGACTGTACTGTTTTGGGCAGGCTGCTGAATCCATACCTCCATCACCTCCCAAACCTTCAGAGTTTGCTTCCCATCCCCTTTCTACAGTGTCTGCCACCATGGGATAGATGTAATGGAAGTTCAGATCTTCCTGCATGCCCAATGGCATGGGAGGTAGCTTAGGATCCCTGAGAAAGGTAACTCAAAGTAGTTTGAGATGGCAAACAAAGAAGAAAACCTTCTATGTACACTTTGCAAATTAGCCTTAATGTTCTACCAGTTTCTCCTGATTTAGGACAGCACACTTGTAAGGGATTTCTTGGAAATCACCCTGCAGATGAGCAGGAATCACCTTCCTCAAGCTGTGACACCATCAGACTGACCTGTGTTTTTCAATATGGCAAGGAAAACAGTCACAGACGCTCACAAAAGAAATAATTTAAATTAGCCCGTGCCTGGCTATAAATCTCTTGACAAAGCAGTGGGAAACAAGGTGAGCAACTCATTTATCTGCTAATGGGAACTGTGAGCCAAATTTCCTGGCCATGGTGCCAGAAAGCAGGAGGGGCAGAAGACACCTGTGACCAAAGCTCACACTGCTTCTGCTGGATATTCCTGGGCAGGCCAGCAGAGGTAGAGCACAATTTTAAATCAGGAAATTCACACTTTTGACCCAGTGACTAATTAATTTGTAACATGTAATTTTAATGTTACGCTGATTAACCTTGCATTAGAATTAATTTTCTGACAGTGACTTTCTATGGAAGCACTGATGACATCCACAGGCCATTTAATGATTCATATTCTTGCACTCAACACCCCTATCAAAGTCTACAAGGGGGAAAAAGTACAACTTAAAACAACTGGTAAATATGGAGAGATCTTTAATTCACCTTTAGCATCCTTAACTCATCTCTGGACTGGTAATTAATTAAGACTTAGGATTTCAGTTGGACAAATACCAACTTTTTTTCAAGCCATAGATGTTTATCTCAAAATGAAGAGGCACATCTGAAATATGCACAACAGCATATATATATATGCTTCATATATACTTCAATATATATAAATAATATACTTCAGTATATATAATATACTTCAACAGACTATTTCAGTGTCTTGATATATGTGTAGAGGAATAATATCACAATTAATCAAATGTATTTATTGTACAATTTCATGATAAAATAAAGGCATTTTATCCTTTATATCAAAATTCATGCTACAGATTAGGGGCTTGCATTGGTCTTTGGACAAGGAGCATATGATTTTATTGGTGCTGCACTTGTCTCAGACCAATAAAGGAAAACCAACAGTTAGTTGTGACAGCTCAGGGGTATGAGAGCACTGTGCAACTGGTCCTGCCCATGACACTGGCAGGCTGGTTCTGCTACACATGGTGCCTACTGAACAAGACAAAACCCTGAGCCTGATCATCCACAGCCATTAAAGATCTCCTTGTGCTATTTGCAGGAGTATGGATTTCAAGTCTTGGGCCAATTCCACTTTGGGTAATTACACTCTGCTTACCTATATATTTTCTCCACAACTCTAAATGGATACAATATTTTCTAATTAGTGCCTTAAATGGCTCTGCATTGTAATTGTGCACAATTAAACAGCTGACACGTTCCACCCAAGAAATGTCTGCCGCATGCTACGCCCTCGACAAGGGGTGCAAGGGGCTTTGGAGACCACCTGTGCAAGAGCACAACAGGAGATGTGGAAGGAGAAACACCTCCAGAAGAATCTCAACCCACTTATTGCATAACAAAAAAGCATTACTACAAATTTGGTATTTAAAATGGTTGGACTTGATGATCTCAGAGGTCTTTTTCAACCTTAACGGCTCTATGGAAACTAGATAATATTCACAAATATTTGTAGAACATCAGAATAACAGTCAACAGCTCTAGCTAACATACTTAGGCAGCTATACAGCTACAAAATCCACTTGTTTCCCATGTTTTTCTTAAAATAAACTTTAGTGATAAGTCAAGCTTAAATTGAACATACAGTCCCAGTCTTTGTTTAGCAGGGATATCACCTCTGCACACTGAAAAACTCTTCAGTCTGCCCAGCTGTTGCTTTATATCAGCATACAGCATGTGTTTGTGTGTTTAAATAATGTGGCAGAAATCTTAAAGGGCCACAGATTGAGCTTTCCCAAAACAATTCCCACATGACTATTTCATTTAGCAGTGAGAGACTCAAAGCAACATGAATAATTTCATGTAGGAAAGTGCTGCAGCAGTGAGGTCTTGGCTAGATGCAGTCAAACATCAAGGTACTCCCTCCCTGCAATTCAAACACAACAGTTGTTGCAGAGCTCACTTGAGAGGATGCATTCCCCCCACCTCCCGCCTTTGAAGTATTAAAAAAAAAAAAAAGCATAAAAATAGCCCCAGTGCACTAACCCTGCCTCTTAAATCTTCTGTGCTGTGCTTGGCTAACTGCTGCCAGCTTGGCCAGCTCCTGCAGCAGTTTCTCAAGCCAACAGCACATCAATTCTGCTCAGCTCCAAGTCACAGGGTGTTCACAAACAAAGCACAGGACAGGGATTTGTCTCCCATACACTGAGTCGGCAGACAAATGGATGGGAATGATTTTCACATCAATTAGCCTGAGCAGAGAAAGGGGAGAACAAAGCCAAACCGAATGGATGTGCTACAGTATAAAACTACACTTCCAGGCACGATGTTTGCAGCTATAATGGCTGGGTAGCAATGAGCCACTCTACCTTGTGGCAAGTGCTCTATGAGCAGTAATTAAGAAAAGACAGATATCTACAGAATGGCTGCATCCCCCTGTGACAGCAGAAACAGTGAATGGAAGGGTTGTTGTTACAATTACACAGGTAAACTTGACTTGGAAGTCAATCACTTTCAGAGCTCTGAAATGTTCAGTGAAGCTTTTTTAATGGGAGAAAGCCTATAAATCCAGAAGTATGTGACCCTTCAAATATATTTTCCCCCTGTCCTTTCCTTGGCAAGCTGGCACCAGTTTGGCACTTGCTGTCTCAAAAGCACAAGGATCAGGGACTAAGTGAGCATCCTGTCAGATGCCTTTCATTAAAGTTTTGGCAAGGGCTTAAACATTGCACACAGGTAACATGTTTGTTTACTGTGATTTATCCAACAATTAAAAAAAAATCTAGGTACAACCTCCACAGACCTCGGCAAAAATTACAAAAGCAACTCATCTCTGCCTTTGAGCAGCTTGTGGTTTGTTAGAAGGTGAAGAAATACTATTTTCAAAAAGGCAGCAAGTGAGCCACACTCCCAGGATGTGCCTGGGGTGACGTTACAGCCACAGTCCATTTCTTATTCCATTAGTCCTGCTGACATACACAAGGAAAACAGGTTGCTTTAGTCTGTGCTACTTCTTATAAGTGAGTGCAAGTGATTCTGTTCAACTCTGTTGAACCCTAGATAGAGTAAATAGAGGCTTGTACATGATTACTGTCATTAGGTTCTTTGTTTAATTCTAATTTGAAGTTTATCATATCCAAACTGTTAGCAGTATGCTGGCTTGAATGCTGCACATTAAGAGCTTTACTTCTTCTGGGGAGAAGAAAGCTTTGGAAGTTTCCCAGTGCATCTATCTAAACCCCAGGATCTTCTCCTGCCCTTTCTGAAATCCTTTTGCTTTGACTAAGTTGGCTTATCCACACTTTACATTTTTATTCTTGATATCCTTTCTCCTTTCACTGACTTCCAGGTTTGCACAAAATGGGGGATACAATTAGCTGGAGTACTACATATCACAGAAAAATAAAATCTAAACACCCTACAACCCCAGCCAAGTCTTTTTTGCTTAAGAAAAGGCTGAGCTGAGTGTCTTTGCAGCTTAACACGAGCCAATTTGGTGCTTCAGTAGATTTTGTTTCATAAGAAATTAACTCTTTCTATGTACCCTGCTGGCATTTTCCATTTATAGATATCTAAATCAAAGGATTGATAGTGTGAGTTATGTCCAGAAGCCAGGTGAGACAGCTTTTGGATTTGGCAGGATGTATTTACACTTAAGTAACACTTAAATAGTTAATAAAAATTACAAGATTGTGCTTGTGTACACTTCACAAAAGGCTCAGTCTGGGTCACCTTGAGTCTAAAATGGGTTTTAAAACTTCAATCAACCTGCATGACATTGGAAAAGAAGTTACTTCCCAGACTGGGAAGAACATGTTTGGATACCAAACAAGACTGGCAATGTTTTCAGTTCCATAACGTATAATGAAACAACTATTTCTTTCAGATTCTCCTTTTTGGTAAGCTTTTTGGGTTGCTGAGCATTTGTTTGGGTAAACCAAAATTCTTGAAGCTGTGAGAATTTAATCTATGGGAGAATTTTGTCCCAGTGGGAATCCTCTCACAAGTCCTTCACAGGTAGGCAGATTCTTTGGCTCCTGCCTGTGCTGAATCAATCCCATACTGTGCAACAGCAATCTCCTAATATCCATAAGTTAGAAACAGGACTTTTTTAACATCAGGGACTCATGGATCACTCCCAAAGAGGATGTAACCTGGTAGTTTTTTACATAGTTTAGATACTTCAGCTTCCACAAAATATTTAGATTTTTTAACAGTATTTCTTTAGCTGAAAACAAGCATATTTGAACAGAACACATTACTTGAACAGAAAGGAAAATACAAGCTTCTAAATGCTGCTAATTACAAAAGAGTATCTTGCCAATGGAAACAAAGCAATGCTAACATGCACTTATTGCAAGCATGTGATCCTAAAAATGAGGTTTTATTAATTAACAGACTCCAGCTGCATTTTCTGTGGGACTGCCCTGGACATCTCCTCCTGTAACCTGTGATCAGCAGGAGGAGGATGGAGCTCAGGAACAGTGCTGTTGCAGTGACTGTATGGCACATGACAGTTTCAGTTCATTGAATTTATGATGTGAAATTCCAATCCTGATTGTGAACATCCTCCCTCCTCTCCTCTGAAAATTAATTCACATGAACTCCTGATTAATAATAAAAGGCCCTGCCATCAGCATTCAGAGCCCCAGCCGGGGCTGTCATGGCTCAGAGGGCAGAAATCTGCTTAGAGCTACAGGAGAACCCAACTGAATTTGTGGCGTCTCAGTCTATGAATGTCTAAGCACTTCATCTGTTCACCAAAACACAACGTGCTGGAAGGAGCTGTGCTCAGGCTGGACCAGGGACAGGGCTAGGTGGCAGTGTGCAAGCAGGGAAACCAAGGTGACAAACCTGGTAGAGCCACAACTCCTGAAGGTTCAACAGCAAACTGCCCCCACCAGGTGTTTACTCTTGACAAAAAAAGGATGAAGCCAATTCACAGTTTTAGATTGTTTTTTCTTGGGGTTTCTGGCAATGCCTGTATTACCTCCCTGTGGTGGATTGGTGTTTCGAGTTTGATAAGTAGAGAAAGACTGGACAATGTCACTGTTTTTGGGAAGCTGGAAAGGCAGTGTCACTCATTTCCCCTCTGTCTGAGAATGATGAAAACCTGTGGTATGTGAGAAATTTTCCTTCATCCTGAAGGTTCATAGGACAAAAAGCTGTTTCATTCGCTTCCTACTTCTGTTGGACCACACTTAAGAGTATAAAGTGGGGAAAGGGAGGTATTCAGAAAATCTTACTCTTAAGATTAGGTATTCAGATGATCTTACTCTTACACTCAATACCAGTGGCTGATGGTATTGCTGAAAATAACGTGGAAACTAAGTTTGTGATCTGACATGCTACAGCCCCACAGTTAGACATCCAT
Organism: Chloebia gouldiae; assembly: GCA_003676055.1. NCBI lineage: Eukaryota > Metazoa > Chordata > Aves > Passeriformes > Passeridae > Chloebia > Chloebia gouldiae. Next base: position 26,240,637 of record QUSF01000010.1, read on the forward strand.
ACTATCAGAAATCCAGTGGAAAGTTGTTTCCATACAGATTACCCTGTCTCAATGACCAAGTATTTGTCCAACTGTTGCAGTACCTTGTTACAACAATTCCATCCATGGAATTTTAAAAAGGAGTAGCAGTGAATTAATACACAAAACAGATAAAAGATTAATGGTCCTTATCTTTTCTCCATACCTCCTCATCTGTGACATTCACATCCACTTTTTTTGATTGAATGGCTTTGGTTACATAGTCAATGTTGTTTTCTCTGCAGTAATCAAAAATGTTCTTGTCCTCTTCCCTATTCAGGAAACAAAAGCAAAAGAAGCACCATGTTACTGCACAACACAAAGGCCACATGCACATTATATGCTCTAACCTTGTTACAGACATTTCAGTGCTGTCATTGGATCAAAACAGGCATCTAGTATTGCACGTGCAGAATAATGTGCTTTTTCCCACCTCTCCCAAGTTAAGAAACAGAAGATCCTGCTTCCTAGAAAAACAAAGGTTGTTTTTAACAGTATTATGTCCAGACAAGTGTCAGTTTATTCCAGTGAGAAGGCACAAGAAATGTATTAAGTTAGCCAGAAAAATCCATGTTGAAGTTCTGGTATAAATGACTGCAATCCCACAGAAGATAAAAGGCTGAAGCTGCTGTTCTTGTAAGAGCCACTCTAGGTCACAACAAAGTCCCATCCAATGCCATCCACCCTGTTAGTGGACAGAGGCCATTAACATGGCTTGGAGAAAACAAGAGGACAAACAGGAGACCTTCTAAACAATTTGTCCCTAAACACATGTTGGATCCTGGATACAACATCAGTAAGGGCTCACTTAGAACTGCTTGCAGGCAGAAAGATCAAATGATGGTGTCACAGGTGCTTGAGTCACACCTACAGCTTCTCTTACAGCTGTACTCTGGCTTCAGACACAGTAGAACTTCCATCCTTACCCGCCAAACAAACAGATCTCTAATGAAGTTAAGACCCTTCACAGATTTTTACAAGAATAATACCTTTAGGCATAACTACAGTGATACCACTGTGCTTCTAGCAGGGAATAAAGAAAAAAGGCCATTGGTTTTCCAGAAGTAAGCCAAAAAGCCCACATGATCCTCTTTCTAGTTTCTAGATGAAAACCATGGTTCAAATTAGCCCATCAGCATTGCTATGGGACTTGGCAGCTTCACAAGAGTTAAGCACAGAGCTGTTGCCTCACATGACATCCCCAGTTTTCAATCACCTTAACTAAAGAGCTTATGGATGCTCAGCAGAACTCAGACTGACAGCCTCAGTTACTCAGAAAAAAGGAAGCTTGCTGGACCTGGTCAGACCCAGTAAGGAGGTCAGTCTGCTGTGGGCAGGAGAAATTCAACAGGGAAATTTGAGGACTGATCCCCTGCTGCTAAAAAGCAACAGCATTTCTGTTCATCTGCATTGCTCTTTAACTTGCAGGCTGAAGAACGCCAGGAAGGAAAAGTAAAATCTAGGTAACATTTGCATTTCTGAGCAATGGGTTTCAAACAAAAAGTGACAGTCTTCAACCTGCAGTCCCCCAAAAATGAAATGCCAGCAAGGCCATGTCCTCTGCAGAGCGCCATGACCCAGCTTTGACTTTGTTTTTTATTGTTATGCATCTGGCTTGCTGAGTTACAGCCTGATTCTTCAGACCTCAAGCATCTGTGTCCTGCCATGGTGCCAGAAAAAGGTGGGAAAAAGCACTGATCCTTGCTCCAGTGGCAGATCACTGATTTCTCCAAAGAATTCACTTCCTCTGCTCTCCCTCTCGCCTCGCTCCCTCAGTAGCACTGTTCTCCAGCACATCACCACTACTCTTTGTACACAGGCAGTCCCTGCAGACACACCTGGGCTGCACCTTTCTAGTGAAGAGCTAGAAGCCACAGAGGATTCCACACTCTATGTTTAGGCCTAAGGACATTACAGGAGGCTCCCAGTTTCTTGACCAGTTTGTCATGAACTCATTTGCTGGAGGTCTTGCCCGCTCGTTCCACATAAGCTCCTGGGAGACAGATCACTGAATTCTTTAAATGCAATTACCTTGAATTCCAGGCAAAAAAAAAATCTCACAGCGGGATTAGAAAAGGCAAAAGCTTATACTGCTCAAGATGGAGCTTGACAGACTCATGATGGAGGTCACAAGACATGCCTGCCCCTGCTAACAAGGGCTGATGTGATATGCTGGGAAGTCCCTCAAGTCCTACCTTGTTAGTCCAACCTCTCCAGCACAGCCCTGGCTGCCAACAGCAGCCTTTTGGGAGAAGCTGCTTTTCAAGCAAGGCTGTACAGGAATTTGGTTCCCCACTGCACAGCCACACCTCCCTCATTTATTACAGATCACTCTTTCTTCCATAACACCACAGCAAACCCCAGTCCCTTCTCACTAGAGAGGCCCACAACCATCCCCAGTTACTCCTGGGTGATTTTCCATGACACAACCATGAGCTCGGGCTGTGCCCTTCCCTCCCTGGCAGTGATGCCACCTGGTATTCCACATGCTGCAGAGCCCTGGCAGAGCTCACAGGGCAGCACCAAAGGTACCAGCAGGGATGTGGCAGCCATAAAGCACCTGACTGTCCTCCACAGGGAGTATGTGTAGGGTCTGTGCCAGCAGAAAAGGAACAGCAACCCTGACCTACCTCAACCAGCCCATTTTCCCACCGCAGCCTCCAGACAGAACTTTTAAAGCCTTTTCCTAAGGATATTATTGTCTGTAAGGGGAAAATGACCTGACACAGCTATTTGGATATGATTTAGTTTTCTGGAATAACCAACTCTGCAAATGCTCTATATATCCCCATTCCAAAAAACCACTTTTCTTTCAGAAGTCTCCACAATGGAATTAATCCAGAATACCAATTTCCCCACCTGAAGATAAGGTTTCGGGAAATTTTGTTCTTCTACTCTGCATTTATTTCTCAATCTTTAAACTATTCCTTTGCTCCTGATGCCCTCCTGAAAAAAAAATTAAGCATATATTATATCCAATTTTTCTATAAATATTAATGAAGAGAAACAAGCCCTTTCCGGTCACAAGGAGAACATTTTACCTACAAATAAAGTAATCATATGAAGCTGCACTCCAGACATTTAAAACAATCTGATCCAGCTAAAACCAAGAAGGGAAACTGAGGAAAGAGCTTAGAGGAGTTAAACCCAGATTTTTCGAGGGACCAATACTAGGGAAGACATTCTTCTTGAATGGTGCGAATGGAATAACAATAAGTTACTGTTATGTGCTGACTTTGCATTGAAAACCACACAGTACAAATATGAAACAGAGCTTGAAAACTTGGCAACTTGTTTTTTCCCTTCCTTTATTTTACGTGTATGTGTATATAATAATACCTCCACTGCAGCAGGCACAGGAAAAGAAAAAGGATGTAATGATTTTATCAGACGTGTTCCTAGCAGGAATTTGTACTCTTCATAAAACTGGTAGGAGTCAGCAGCAAGGCCCAAAAAGTGGTAGAAACAGGCAAAAATCAAACAAACATGTGAGAAATACAGAAGTAACAGTGCAAAGACATGCTTAGATCATGTTATGGGGGAGAGAACCTATAGCATTTCCATCAGTGTTTTCAGAAAAATCTCAATTTACATTAAAAATACAGTATTCAGGACTTCTTCAGATGAGAAACACCATGAAACTCAACCTAATGGAGATATGCACAATGATGCAAAACCTGTAGCTAAAAGGAAGATTTGCATGCATTTTTTTTTCCATGCCAAATTGCTGAGATTAAAAGGAGTCTTCAAGTCAGCAAGCACCTGACTGTCAGTAAAGGCAGGTAGAGCTTTTATATCTGTTTCCTGAGTTTGGCCAGAGGGTTTCTCTTCTCCCTTGCTTATGGCCTCCAAAGCTATTTCCTTGTGCTCTCCCCCATCCCAGTAAGAGACAGTAATTCTGATTTAAAGATGAGTTGAAGCGTACCTGTTGCCTGCAAATAACACATGGGCAGCTTTTTCCATCCTTGAATAAAAGGATTTGAAAGAACTTAAACCAAGTTATCTCTCCCCAGGCTTAAAAGGCTTTGCAAGCTTTCTCCATAGGCTATCCAAAACACACGTGTTGAGCCAACAGGTTTGAAACAGCTCATGGAAAAGATCTGCTGCCAGTTGATCACTTCCTTCTTATCTGGAGTGCTGTAAAACTCCTTGCTTTCCAAACAGCACCAAGGCTGCCACTAAAAAGGGCACAGAAGAGATTTGAAATTCCCATTACTTTACCCTTGTGCAGAGAAACCCTCCAGGTTTGCCCTGTCCCCTTCCTCCCCCTCCGCAGGTTACCTCCAGCGCAAGGCTCAGGGCAGAGGACTGAGACCAGGTTCTACTCTGGGCATCCTCTCCTGTTTTCCTGGGGCTGGTCCAAGGCACATCCCCGTGGATTTGCTGTGGAGTGGCCCCGGGTGCCGCTAACAGGTGGCTTCACCCGTGTGCTTGGCACGGTGCTGCCGGAGGAGCGGCACGGCGGAGCGGAACGGGACGTGTGCGGGGAGCGAGAGGCACTCAACACTCGCTGTTTATGTCAAGGCCCTCGGCCCCCCAAGGGGCCCATTTTCACATAATCTATAATTATCTCTTCGCTTTAATCGCCTCGTCACTTCGAAGGCTCTCCTGGGCACAGGAAGAGGAAAAGCTCATTAACTGAACCTTTTCTCCTCTCTCCAGCCACCCATAGCTTTTAATTGCTTGGTGTTGTTATTATCTATCAGTGCAACTGGGATCATTTTCATAAGAAAGGGTGGTGGGAGGGAGGGAGGCAGGAGCAGGTCCCTGAGGTACGCTCCACAGACAAACCTTTGCTTTCTCAATTATTTATGCCAGCTGAGGTTTTACAAGTTGAATAAATCCATAACTCAAGTTTATTTTGAGCCGGCAGGCCGTCCCGAGGGAAGTGTTGCCCACTTGCTGGCACACTCGTGTGCCATCCCTCTGAGAGCCTCCGGGACATGGCGGGACATGTGTCATCCAATTCCCCACCCACCACACGGCACCGCAGAGGAGGCGGCCGGGAAAACGCCGAGTGGGAGCCACCACAGAAGGATGTGCTCTCCAAAGGGAAGGCAGGCTTGAGCCCTTTGCACAACAAAGCAAAGCCCCAAAGGTCATTGCTCCGGGGACAGTAAAAAGGGGGGAAGCAATAAACTTGGCAATCATCTTGAAGTCAAAAGATTGGTCCGCTGAACATCACCATGACAGCAGCCCTTTCTAAGCAGCACTGACCTGAAAAACCCCAAGTCCCATCTGCCAGAACCCACAGGTGTTTTCCTTGAGCACATCATGGGCTCCATAGAACCAGGAAAGCTCTTCCACAGGGATTGCACAGCTGTCAGTGACACATCTGAGGCACAGCCACCCACACACACACCACCAGCCCGTAACTCCCAACACGGATGCCACATGTCTCTGCAGCTTTACACTCATTTCCAGGGCTGGTGCTCCCAAAAGTAGGACTGGAGGGAGATAACAAAACCCCAACTGTGCATTGAAGCACTCGGCTCATCCCAAAAGCCATCGCTACTCTGAAGCAGAATCCTTGCAACGGATGCTGGAAGCAGCTCTTTAAAATTCAGCAGCCTTTGTGCCTGACCACATGCAGCGACCTCTGGTATTTTCTGCCAAAACAGTTCATTTGTCTCGCACAACAACTAATCAATTCCCAAGGCCATCCATCACGGGGGCTCGCACGAGCCGGCCCGGCAGCGGGACCAGATGGCGGCTGCGTTAGTGGGATTAATACAATTCTGATGGATTGCACGGCATCAGGCAGGTCCCACACACAGGGGTGCCCGCGCCACACCCACGTCCTAAATGTTTGCCCCACTCATGATTAGCATTGCTCCCAAATGTCTGGGGAAGGGTGGTAGTTTTGACCAGAAAAGGGCTTCTTCAGCATCCCTCTGGATGGAAGAAGTAAAACACAGCTCAGGGAGGCCTCTGTGCTGACTGGCAGATGTCGTTCCCATCCTGGCATGCCAAAGCCCTCAGGAAGCAGCTCGTGGCAGAGTGCAGGAGGGCTCCTCCAGTGGAAGTGGAAAGGGACACGGACCTTTGGCAACCTTATTCCTCATTCTCCACCTGCCAAATCAATGTATTTGTTTCCTGAAAACACTTACAAACTGTCTACTCCTTGCCCCAGCTAAAGAAAAGCCCTGAAAAATAAAGGTGGATTTCCAAGGCTGTGATATTTTTGACGTATCTCAGATTGTGTCTTGGATGAGATTTATACTGGTAACACATCAGTCAACCTCAGATCACTTGTCATTTCCCAGGTTTGTGAAACTCCAATTAGAGTGCTTTGATCATGAAGGAGCTCCACTGCTACTGCTTTGTTCTGGTAATAAGACCAGAAAAGGGACATAAAGCTTTACATAGCAGTAAAAAAACCCAAACCACCACTACACCCAACCTGAAATCACTGATAATTTCTAAATTTCTCCTTCCAAGGGAACCTCCAAGTCCCATCATCAGTCACCAGCATGCAGGAGTTTTATGCAATGCCTGAGGGGAGATAAGTGATTTGCAGAGAAACCCAGAGGCAGAGCACTATGCTAATACATCCTGCAACTGCTCCCCATTACTCACTGGGGGTACTTGAGCTCTTTATTGCCAGGGTTTATTAATGACTCCTAATTGATGACCAGTGCCCAGTACCCCAAAGTAAATAACTGCTAAGCCTCATTAGCTCAAGAGACCTTCTCCTGATTTGAGGGCTGATCTATGAACACACAAATTGCACTGATTTACCCGAATCTCTCTCTAAATTGATTCAATTAGATCGGTATAACCTGTTTCTGTGGATGGTCATGAATTTATTTGGAATCAGTGCAATGTACTGTGAGCCAGACTGACCATTTTTCTATCTTGTTCTCAATTAGAAACATTTGAGATAATTAGTGATAAGGAAAAAAAAGTGGCCCTGGCATCACTGGCGTTCGTCCTACTGCTGATCCACTTTAGGACAGGGTATGGTAAACTTCACTTTGTCCATCATTTAGATCTGCATCCTAAACCCCAAGCATTTCATTCCATAAAAGGAATGTGTTATTTAGGAATAATTTTAGACATTCAGTTTGAAATCAATGGCACTGCTGCTTTGTTGCTAATTACTGCTGATGGCAAACTAGGGGTTTATTCTATTTAAAATAATCTATTCTATTTAAAACATTCTATTCTATTTCTTTCCATTTCATATTACACAGCAACAGCTTGGAGGGCTTTAATTGTTTGATAAACTGTTCAAAAGGTTCCGGTAAAGAATAAAACAAGTGAACCTGCTTCTGTGACCCTTCAAAACTCTGCACCTGCATTCTTGTCTCTCTCCTGGTGCAAGCTGAGGTTGTGGCTCCAGATAAATCAGCAGCCTTTTCCTGCCTTTGGATCAGCAGAATCCTAAAGGGCACACGGTAGGCTGTGTTTGGCAGAGTAATACCTGCTGAGAAATTGCTTCTAGCAGTCTGTCAGGACTGAGGGCTGATGGGGAGTCGAGTTTTAGCTTTTAGTACACAAAATAAGGGGGTTTTCTTAGTTATTCTGGGCTCCTTTAGTGATCCTCTAACAAGAAAATACTTAATGCTATCAACAGCTCTGGGAAAAAAACTGAAGTGGTTTGATTTCTATTCAAATTTTTGCAAGCTTGTTGGATCCATCATGGACAAATGAGTCAATAAAAGAGTCTGCACCAAAGTTTCTTTTCTCAGATAGGAGGTTTTGAGGGAGCACACACATACCCATCGAACAGACAGCACTGGATTTACCCAGAACTATCAGTGTGTTAAAGTTTATCTTGGCTCAGGCTAATCAGCTCTCTTTCCCCTTAAAATGTTTCATCTTCTTCCTCTACAGAAAATGCCTTATTTTTTTAATGATAAAATTCTGTTTTATGAAGTATTACTAAATGCTAAGTTTATGTTTTTCTAGGTAACCACTCACAGCCTCACAAAAGTCACCCTCCTCAGGTACAGCTATGGAGCAATACCTGCTCTAGACAAACCTGGACACCAAACCTAATGTTTAGAGTCACTCCCTCTTTGGTTTATCTGCTTGCAGGTTTGGTACCAGAGCAATTTTGCTGTTTAAGGCTATGCTTTTGTGAGTGGAATTACCACACTAGAGATGTGCCTATACTTGCATGTTTATTCCCTGTTCCAGGAAGAGAATGAACAATAGACAAAAGAGCCAGGAAATGTGAAGCTGTCCAGCTATGTGGATGGATGATGGTGACACTTGCTCATTCCTATCTTGCAAGGAAGACACTGATGCCTGGCAGTCAAATTGAGCTGACAGACTACATGAGTTTCCACTCTGCCAGCACAGTCAGGACACTTCAACAAATTTCAGCAGAACCACCCTATTCCAGATGTGTGGGAGACTGCACCTGCCTAAAGCCTCATTTGTAAGGACAGCTGTGCTGTGTAAACAAACAGCACCTATGTTCCTCATGGTATGTTTGGAAAAATGTATTTGCAGCTGTACTCTTGGAAATAAAAGCAAACACATGAAAAGATTTAGGCTGTTTTTCTGTACATTATTCTGTATTTCAAATCCAAGAAAGAGCATAGGCAGCACTTGGGATAACCAAGACTCTTTCAGCACTGTAGGGATTTGCTCTACCCCTAAAAGGAGAGCTTGAACAGGATTTAAACCACAAACTGTGAGATCAAGGACATTGGCTGAGACCTGCAATGATGGAGCAGGGTGAAAAGAAGAGCTGGTGGCCAGCAGCAGTGCCATTCCTCAGTGTGTTAAACCAAGGTCACCCTGACCACCTCTGCTCCAGAGCCAGGGCAAGTCCAAGATGTGCTGGCTCTCCATGCAAGGGAAGGAAACTATTCCTGGCCAAATATTCCCCCCTACTCCACTCCACAGTGGACTGCAATCCCCAGGGAAATGCCTGCATTACTGCCAAGCACACAGCTGCCACCCTGCCTGCTCACAACAGCTGCCTCCATTCCTACCTGAGCCCTTTGCAAAGGGTTTGGAGCCACCTGATCAACATTTCTGTTGGTTGGTTTGTGACAAGTCAAAGAAATGCTGTGCTAGGGTTTTATCTCTTTAGGTAAGTTCTCAGCTGGAGACTGCATGTCGAGAAATCAGTGTTTACATTTCCTGGATGTAAAAAGATGCAAGACATTCATTAAAAAATGGGATCATACACACGTAAATGAGTGACTACATGGTGGGAAACACTGTCAAAAATTTAGTCTTCTCTGACTGTTTATTTTAACTAAAAATATGATATTAAAATTTCCTCCACAAAATCATTTAGATATTGGTAGATTATACCCATGATTAGTAGACTGGAACAGCAAAAAAATAAACCAAATGAAAATCATCCAGGTGTCCTTATTCAGTAGCTAATGTCACTTACTACTTGTACCTTGACACTTTTAAGTAGCAGCCACTCTAGTTCAGTAAATGCAGAGCTGGCTTTTCTAACTGCAGAGCCTAGAAAAAAATTAATTTGATATAAGGCACAAACTGTCCCTGAAGGCAAACATTGTCCAACACTAAAGCCTTCACTGAACAGTCCCTAATGAATGTATTGGTAAAGAAATAACTATTTGAAAAAGGTAGTGTCTGAATAGCTTTCTATTAAAAATAGCCAAAATTACTTTTTTTTTTAAGCCATATAACTGAAAAATGGGAAGCCTTACCCTTCCCCCACATCTTGTGCTAGGGAAAGGTTACTACCTGGCAATGATACAGGCAGATATTGATTTAAATGATTATGGACCTGAAAAGTTCTTTCCTGTCATTTATTATCCTGTTGTAGTTGCCCCCACACTTGTGCAATATTAAAAAAAAAAAACCTTAAAAAAATGACTTTAGAAAACCACAGTTTTTATCTGAATTCCAGCACAGATAATCACCTGATTATTTCTTCTTCTTGATATAATGAGCTGATGACTGGGCCTCCAAACACAGTTTTGCTTTCCTTTCCCCTCTTCTCTGGTGTCTGAAAGAAAAAGAAAGATTGGTCCAGCATCCTGGCTCCCACCATATTCCCAACTCTCATTCCCAGCCCTGGCCCCTCAGGACCCAAAAGCTGAGCCTCTGTGAGGCAGCATAATATTCTGTTACTAGATTGCAAAGCTTGCCTTTATAAATCTATTTAATATAGATTTAAAATTAAATTTTATAATGGGCAGCATTTCCAAATGATTTACTCCCAGGAACTCTAGGATTCTGAATGATTCCCACCATAATAGAAATGAACAATTAGAATAATGATTGATCGATATGGAGCCCCGGGCCTACCTTTTCAAAAAACCATCCTGCAGCCTGGCCTCTTCAATTGCCTGACTTTACATTGATGCCAGACTTTCAGCAGGGGTAAGTGCCTGCTGTCTGAAAGCCTGACCCAATTAGAGGGTGTAGAGAACCAGAAACCCCAACTCTTCCACAGCATTAAATATTTTGGTTTTCAGATAAGCAGCCAAAACTGGTTTGGAATTTGCAGCAGCAATTCCTTATAAAACCAGCCCATTCATTGCAACTTGCTGCTGCCAGTGGACAGGTCTGAGGCTTTCTGTGATGGCAGAGGGTCACACCTAGGGTGAAAAAGATCAGGAGCAAACTCCCAGCCTCTTGCAGCTTCTCTGTAGCTGCAATACTGAGAACCACAGAAACCTAGAATGATTTGGGTTAGAAGAGACCTTGAAAAATCATCTAGTTTCACTCTCCTGTCATGAGCAGAGACACCTTCTACTGGACCAGGTTGCTCCACGCAGCCTGGCCTGGAACACTCCCAGGGATCCAGGGGCAGCCACAGCTTCTCTGGGCAACCTGTCAGGCCCTCCCCACCCTCAGTAGGGAGAATTTTTTTATGCTATCTAATCTAAACCGACTCTCTTTCAATTTGAAGTAATTCCCCCTTGCCCTGTCACTCCAGCTATTGTAAATAGTCTTTCGGCATCTTTCTTGTAGGTTCCCTTCAGGTACTGGAAGGGCACAATTAGAACACCCCAAAGCCTTGTCTTGGCCACCGAACAATCCCAGTTCTCTCAGTCTTTCCTCATAGCAGAGGTGCTGCATCCCTCTCATCAGCTTCATTACCCAAAAGCATTGCTGTCCCATCAGAATTCTACCTAGAAAGAAGTTGTGGGTTTTTTTTGTTTGTTTGTTTTAATAAAACCTACTTACATTTGTCTTTCTTCCTGCTCCTCAGGTTGCTTTTGTTTCAAATCAATATATTAGCTCCCTACAATACATTCACTTTCACATTCTGCCCAGCCTGAGCCAACCAGTTCCACCTTTCAGTTCTCCTGTACCAGCCCGGAGCCGTAACATTAGGCTTGCAGGTATCACAGACAAATTTTATAAAAAAGGAAATTGGATTTGAAGACCATTCCATGGCAAGTAGGCTCTCTCTAATTTAGAGCAGAAAGTGACATGCAGTTCTCCTTCTTCAAAGGAAAGGGCTTCAGAGTCTTTACAGTGCAGTGCCCCTCTTAAAAAATTATTTAGCAGGGAACCTTATTGTCCATCCATTACTTAGATTCCATTAATAAAATAAAATTAATTTCAGATCACCTGAAAGTGCACAGAAGAGTTATTCCTATACAATGAAGCTATACTCACTACTAGTCTATCCTGTTTGACACAGAGGGATGATGGGCATTCAATCAGTGTCAGAAACTGCACAAAATTTTTAATCAATATTATTTTATCTCTGGCCACTCTAGTTCTTGGTTGTTGCTTTTTTTAAAAGTCAGAAAAAACATTTGAAAAAATACATTTAATCTTTCTAGAAGCAGAAATTCTTAAAAAAAAAAGATTTCTAGGATTAAGTTCACTTTCTTTGCACAATGAATGCATTTCTACCAAAGATTAATCACAGTGATTAAGTACACATAAGGTCATCGGGAAACTTAGTGATAAAGGCTTTCTTGGGAAAGAAACACCCAGGCAAAAACTTCTCTGGCTTTTAATCCATATACAAGTTACTTTGTCCAAGTACCTTTTATCTCATAGCTTTCACACAGAAATAGGTAATTCAATATTCAGTTTATGAATGTTGAAGCAAGCTTATTCTATCACAGTCCTTGATATGTAGAACAAGTTTACGAAGAAGGTCCAGGAAAATATTGTGTTTTCTCAGTATTTAGCCATGAAAAAAAAGACAAGGGTCCACCATTCATCCTCACTGGGCTTTCAAAGGGGAATGTGTCCAAGCTTCCCAAAAAAGTTAACTCTGCTGCAGAAACTGGTTTCTTTCGATGCAGACAAAACCTGGTTTCTTTCAAGGCAGACACAAACTGGTTTCTTCCAAGGCAGACACAAACTGGTTTCTTTCCAGCTGACTTTGACAACCTGCCTATCCATGAGCTCATTGCCCACTTCCAAAGTCCTTGCAGCCCAGCCTGCCAGAACTTCCATACAATATCTGAGCACGATGTTCCAAACTCGGTGACACAAAAAGTGGAGCAAGGAGCAGCAGTTCCCTCCAAACCACGTCACAGCTACTGGCAGCACTGACAACAACTGGTGTTTTTATTTCTTGCTCATCCTGAAGGGATCAATAGCACACAGATGCCCTTTTCCTTCTTAAATATTTTGAAATTTTTACAGCAAAAGAGAGATTTTAGGGCTACTTATATGCAGGTAATGACTCATGTGTTTAAAGTCACATTCTCCCACAAACCACAATGAAATTAAAAACTGACACTGCAAATTTCCTGTCTCCTTCGTTAAAAAGGCACTAATAATTAACTATGTGGCTCTCAATTAAGACAGCTCAATTTCTTTCACTGCTGGCAGCACTGTCCAGTAGCACTGCAGATGCACATGTAACTAATAATAGTTAAAGAATAGCAGGATGCAGGGCTTCCATAATCTGGAACCTGAACCCAAGGGAGATGACAGCAGTAGCATCCACAGGTGGACCACGCAGGAGAGGTGCTGTAGGAATGGCAAAATTGCTGTGGAATCCATGAGGACATTGCTCCATGCCAGTTAAAAACTGTGAGAATAACGAGGAATTTTTGACAGCATGTGAAGACACCTTGGAGGATTGCACTTGTGTGCCAAAGCTCAGGCAGTGGCATGAAAGAAACAAGGGAAAAGATGATAGAGAAGTGTAAGACATGCCTTAAACAGTGAAATTTCTCATGTTTTCCCCTTGCCCACTGATTCTTTGTGTCTGGTGTACAATTAAGGCTGATGGCAAACTCGCTGCTCCTGTGACAGTTAACTTTGGTGGGTGGGTCTGGCTGGACAAAACCAGCATAAATCACAGGCAAATCTGGGCTTCAGTATGCAGCAAATGTACTCCTGAAGAGACACCTTCAACCTCCCTGACTCCAGATGGGCTCAGGGACTGGCACAGGGAACTCCACTAAGCCCAGAACTATTCTTCTCAAATGTCACCAGGAATGCCAGGAGAAAAGCAGCACTCCTCCAGGAACAGACAGTGGAGCATCCCTGTCCCTGCCTCAGTGCACTGCCTTTGTCAGTAACAGCCCAGCTCCATCCAAGGGACAATGGCATCCCGGCTGGCTGTCACTGGCAATGCTGCTCCAGGCAGCCTCAAAGCCTGACAACCACTTTCAGAGCAAAATGGAAATACAGGGACTAATATTTGCTAACATCATTAATTCTTTTTTTCTTCTCCACTCCCCCTTCTTCCTTTATCCACCATGTCAAGATGTATACTTTTAAATTGTTGTCAGCCATAAAACAGACGTCGTGTCCCAGTTCAGAGGTTAACATATAATGACAGACACATTAAAAACCCTGTCCAATGCCTCACTGAAAATTTCAGCTCCATCTTCTCTTCAACAAGACAGTGGCTCAAACTCACTTATAAGCTTTAACAACATTAAAGCCTAATCATGATTGAAAAATAAAGGAGAAAGAGAAGACGGTTTTATCATACTAAGCATTATGGAAATGCAAAACAATTAGAGACAAACATTTTCTTTGCAAGGGTTGTGTCACAAAACTCTCCCATGATTGCAATAATGATCCATTTTTCCTTTGGCATTTTTGGGGAGTGGGAAGAAAATTATTATTTAGGAGGAGGAGCAGTAGTTTCCTGATGGGGGTTGGTTTGGTGGATCACTCTCTTGCCCTATCCCTGAAGACAGGACAGGGATGGATTGTTTTTCATTTCCACAACCAAGGTTTGTTTCAATCTACACAGAAAAGGCTACAAGAGATTTAACAAGATGGCAAATTCATGGGTCCTCCCAATGACCCACTTCAAGCTCAAGAGCCAGACGTAGCTATAGATATGCAAATTAACTCACTCTCAGTGATTAGTTGGGATGGAATGGGACACAGCTATTTACATGCAGGGCAAGGGACTCCTAATTCTGACAGAAGGTACAGAGAAGTCCTACAGAAATACTACAAATCAGCAAGAACAGCACAAGATTCAGTAAAGCCTAATGAAAGACCATAATTTTGAGTTAAGAGATGAGCTACATCCCAGGCATGGGTTAAATGCAGTGCATCCCAGTTTTATCTATCATCCCCCCAATCCCCACACATCTCGCTCTGGCTTTTCTCCACACCCAAAATCCTTAAATAACTTCTCATAAATACATATTTAAGAAGATGAGAAAGCCATCAGCAAAAAATGTTCATCTCTTCAAAATACTTATATGCAAAGTTACCCTGGCTAACACCTTAAAATGGTCAAGACTGAGGTTTTTCAGCACCATGCACCTTGGAAAAAAAGTGAGACAACTTAAATGAGAGTGATACATCAGGATTTCATACCTGAGCCACCACACCATATGAAAGAAGTCTGCACTACTTGTTGTATTATTTTCCTCTTCCTCCGAGCCTGATGCAGCTTGAGCCAGAGCAGCAGCTGTATCCAGCTTTGCGGGATGCAGACAAGGAATACTCCTAACAAAATTACTCCAGTCAAAGCTTCTCAAGCAGTTCTGCAGCAGCAAACGCGTAGTGCAGATTTCAATCTGCATTTGTGCTGCACAACTCACCTTTCTCCAGCTCACCTGTTCCTCCAGTGCAGGTGTCAGCCTGGCAAATTCCATGGCCTTTCTGCAAGGTCAGGCACAGAACCCAGCCCTGGGGACAGGGACACATCACCTTGCTGCAAGGTGCACACACAGCAGCACTCTCCTTGGCAGGAATGTGGCAGCCTTCAGAAGCACCAAAGAAGCCACCAAAATCTGTCATGGCCTTTCAAAGTGCTGCAGGGCTTAGAAGTGCAACCAAGGGTTCCTGAGCCACCAAGCCTGAAGGAGCTGCAATTGCTGGGTGTTCATAGAGGTCTGCTTGGCAGGGGTAGGAGAAACCCTGGCCCGTGTCCCAGCTCCCCAGACTACACCTGGGAGGTGTAGCAAATCCAGTCTGTTATGGCAGGACAGGTGATGTGCTGGAGCCCTGTCAGGCTCACAGGAAAGTACAAGTAAATCCCTGATATGTGCTGATATTGATTTGTAATTAAGCTGGTATAGTCTCCGGTGAGAAATTTTCCAGAAGACACTTCAGACCCAAGAGCAGACCTGCTCTGCTGTTCCTCTAATGCTCTGGATTAACATTTCTCTATTTGAAGAATGAAGATTATTGGGGAGACAACAAGAAGATGCAAACTCTCCTAAAGTTTCAGACACTCGCCCCCCTCCTCTCCCTGTGTGCCACGGCCTGGCCATCCCCCTGGGAAGGGAACTTGGGCAGAGACTAATTGTATTTGACAGCAGCAATTACACACAAGGCTGGAGATTAGAAGCTCGTTAATTGTGTGTGCCATAATTGCCGCCGTCTTTTCCTTTGCTAGTTAAGGCCAGTGCCAGGAGAGCCAAGGGGAGGAGGGTGCTCTCCTCCCCAAACGCAGGTGGTCCGAAGATGAGAGCCCTGGGATGGGGAGGAGATGTCCCTTGTCCCCGGAACAATGCGGGAGGCTCCTGACCCCGGAACAAAGCGGGAGGCTCCTCCTGCAGCGCGGCTAATGAGGCGTGAAATGAGGACAAACAATGTTCTCTTCCAAAGGTATTTTCCACCTGTATCCTTCTGACTTTACAGCTCGGCTGAACTTCACGCTACCTGCAGCGGGAGCGAAGGGAAATATTAACCCTTTGGAGGTGATGCTATCACAGGAAATATATCTTTAACCACTTATAAAATTGGGCGTTGTTTGACATGGTTTAAATTCATCAAATGCTTCCTTCCTGACTAAGACATGAGCTGAGCGTTTCTCACTCTCTTTACTGACCACTGTAAGGCAGTAACACCCAAATAAAATCCAAATCCCTCCTGGCTGAGCCTCTGCAAAGCCACCTTTCACAGGAGGCTGCCCTACCCTCCACACCAACCCTATTAATGACTGTCATAAACAGACTATTTTAATATTCCTCTTGGCTCCCAGCAGCAGCTCGGTCCCAGCGCGCACATGACTCAGCACCTGGAGCTTTTTCAAGAGCCCACTGAGGATGGGAACAATCTGAGCAATCTGCCCGTGAAAAATGCCAGCACTCTGCAGGATAACGTGGGGTCGAGGTGGGATTTTTTTTTTTTTGTTTTAAATACTGAAGTTAATATTGCAATAAATTAAATATTTCGTTAACCATTAGTTAATAATATTAAAATATTTAGTTAATATGCCCATAATGTCTATTTAAATTTTTCCAGTTCTTTTAAGTCTCATCACAGAATTTCCTTTTAAAAAACCCCACAATTTAAGACAGGGAAAATATTTTCCAGATTACAGTCAAAAAATAAAAACCTACATACTATAAGTAATGTCATAATTAAACAGTGCTGTGATCTAAAGCAAAGCTTTGCAGATTACTCATTTAACTATAACGACTTAATTAATAACTGCCCCATAATCACAGATGGAAATTAGTAGTAAAGACAGTCAGGGGAAGGGAAATAAATGTAAAATGTGTAACATAATTTTGAACAAGTCTTATGCTTACTAGGAGCTGTGATTTCATGACTCACTGTACACATTTTAGCGTATGCATGGAAGGAAATACAACGCTCAAAAAAACCCCTAAAGCAGTGGCTTCCCACAGTTTCTGGTTTGTGGAGCACTTTTTTAAAAAGGAAAAGCAGATACGGAGGTAGCAAGCACAAGACCACCAGCAGGCTCCTTTCTTCACATTCTTTTCATGGACTATGCCAAAATTTGCAAATTCCCAGTGCCTGCAGCCCAAAGGGTGAAGTGAGTGGTGTTGTTTGGACCCTGCCAGCATGAAGGAAACCAGGTCAGTCCTGGAGCAATCAATTCCTTCTGTCCCATTACCTGTATGAAAATCCATTAATGTCCAAGCAGAGGGGACCAAGCACAAACACAGCCTGTACTGCAATTGTTGGGGGGTTTTGTCAATCTACTACAAGATATTTATAGAGATTTACAGAAACATTTGTAGGAGCAAGAAATATATTCTGAGCCTAGCTGGAAATACTGAATAACTCCATGGCTTGGGATGAAACAGGTACTCTGAAGCCTGAAAACTGAAGGTAACCCTAACTTTTGGTAAATAAAGGACATCAGCAGCCATCCTCTGCTTTCTGGAGTGACACTGGACAAGACATCACTGCAGAGGCTAACATCCCCACTGCTCTGAGGCTGCTAGACCGGTGCCATGGACATTTGTTTCCCACAGCACATCTTGGTTGTGAAGGCAGAGGGTGGATTTATAAGGTCTGCAGGCACAGAAATGGCAGAATGAAGAGATCTTCACTGGTCCCAAGCAGGAACAAGATTTCCAAATGTACAGTGCAACCCTTGGCAGGCTCAGTCAGAGGGATGCAGGAGCTGGAAGCAGCTGCCTGTGGAGCAGCCCTTAATGCTGAGCACTGAGGCTGTGCCTGAGCCTTTCCCTGCCTTTGTGTTGGTTAGCTCAGCTCAAAGTACCTATAGGATGCTCCAGAGATGTTTAAGGAGTGCCACCTTTCCTTAAAATAGGACTAATTTGGTACAACAGTGACCAAGCATCAAAGTAGGAGACAATAGCTGCCCTTTTAAAGGAAAACTTTTTCCAATCTAAGAGACAAATAGCGTTTACACGATATTAACCAACCTGTTAGTTAACATCCAAACAAAATCTTAATCTCCAGTAATTACACTCAATACTTCCTTGATATTTCCTGTAAAGAGCAAGCTAAACATAGCCACTTAATCTTTTTCTAATTCAAAAAGCAGTAATTTTACATAAGAAAATACTTATGTATTTTCTTATGTGAAAATACTGCTTTAATAGAAACAGCTTACTTATGCTGTAGCTTATGTTGGACACAAAAAAATTACAGCTGGTTTCTTCTACCCAAACCATATGCTATTCTTAATTAACACACTCTTTCTTGTAAACTAGCCCTGCCACGTGAAGCAGCAGGGTACACAGACCTTTCATGTGTTTGAATACTTTCAAGTAAATGTCTACAGCTCCACACCTAAACATCAATATTACATATTCCACAGTAAGATAAACCTGCAATTTCTGCCCAAATTCCTGAATTTTTAAAAGCCTCTGATACAGCACACTGAGAGTCTTGCAACAGCTTCAATTATTTGGAAAAATCAAATTTTTTTTTTAATTAGAAGTTGAGTCCTTCCCAATTTAAAACAGTCAAGCTGCCTGCCCAGCCTGGTGGGTTGCTGGCCAGAATAGGAGCAGGAGTTCCAGAGCAGAGCAAGTCAAAGTCCCCCTCTGGAATGGCCACCAAGTGCCACAAGCAGAGGAGTCAGTCCCTGCTCCCCCCACCCTCACTCACCACCTCATTTGGCTGTCCAGGATTTTCCATGTTTCTGGGCACTCTGGGGAAACTTTGGGATCCATGGGTGTCAGGAAGGCTCGCTCCTGCTCAGGAAGGGGCCTGGGCAGCAGGAATCATAACAGAACCAGAGAATAGTTTGGGTAAGGAAAGCACCTTAAAGGTCACCTAGTTCCAACCCCAGCTAAAACTAGGCAGAGAAACCAGATCTTGCCCTCCTGGTCCCCCTCATCTCACTTTGCAATTTCCTATCTATTCTTCCTCCCCTTCCAAACCTCCTGTTCCACCAGAGGCTCTGCTCTCTGCCCAAGCTCCTGAACTGCCCATGGCAGCCTGCGCTTGGTTCAACACCTCTCCTCTGCCAGCCCATCCTGCAGCTTTCCCTGCCCCCAGTTTTGTCATGTCAGCACTACCAAAAGCATCATGCACGGATTTGTTTTAGCCAGAGGAGTTTTCAGTACAGAAATGAACCTCACAGGGAAGTTTTGATGGCTGGTGGAGTCACTTCTCATGTCGCAACACTCCTCTTTCCTGCTTCCAGCCTCATACAGCTGCTTCCAAAAAATCAAAATTTCAATGCTTTCGTCACTCACATTTTTGTGGTTGAGGAACAGCAGCATTGCTGCTAAAATCTGCAACAAATGAAAACTGCACTTGGCATTCACACACCTTCCTTGCCTTGCCAGAAACTGCCACCTCAAGGCAGAAATGACAGAGGGCACCTCTGGTTTCATCTCAGTCATTTCAGCTTCTAGTCTGAAATTTTAACTAATTCAACCTTGCCATCTCAGTTTAAGCCAAGATCCCTGGAAATATCAGTATTTAACCATTTTCTGTCAACTCAACCACAGAAGCAACAATCTTCAGCAGAGGATCTGCAGCAGAGGATCTGCAGCAACTGACACCTGATCTGGTGATCAGGTCCCCAACACTGAGATGCTTTCTCAGCTACGAGAGCAATTGCTCAAGTGAAGTTTTAAGATCCCAGAGCTCTGCTGCATCCCATGCTTCCAATCCCACAGCAATGGGATCACAGAAGAACCAGGTGCTGTGGGACTGCAGGCAGACAGCAGAACCTGTTACTTCTGGACAACAATTACAGGGATTACAAAAAAGCAACAAATCCCTTGCTGCACAGAAAGTTACACAGTAAAGTGTTTGTCTCACTCTGTTACATCTTGTCATCACTGTATGCCACTAGTTTGAGATTATATATATAAATTTACCTGTTTGGTTTTTTTTTTTTTTTTTTTTTTTTTCTATTGCCTCTGGTGTATTAAGCTAGCATGCAGTGCCTTTATCCACCTGCAAGCTAGGAATCATGATGCTGGGATGCCACATGCATCGCTTTGCTGCAGCAGCACACCCAGCAAGGCAGAGCTATGCCTCTAATTATTCCTTTTTTCTGAATACATCCCAAATAGTATATTCTGTAACATTTCTGTAATCAGTGTAAAGATGGTGAATAATTCTGTGATGTATTCAAAAGAAAAATATTTTAATATTTAACCAAAATAATAATGGTGACATCCCCCCCCCCCCAATTTTTTGGTTGGAATTCTCAAAACCCACTACTGTTAAATCCAAGTAGCTGCAAGAGAATATGTTATGCTACCACAGCCACTAACAACAGAGTGCATCAACACTGCTGGATCTGAGCTGGAAAAATGAGGACTAGCATCTCTGCAAGCCAAAGTTAGCCCTTGGAGGGCTGGTAAGATTGCATATTTAACATACAGTATATTTTCAGCAAGAACAGGCAGCTTAAAAGGAGGGAGAGAAGAGGCATATAATGATAATTCTTGTCATGATAATTCTCTCCTTTGAAGAAGCTTAGGGACATTGAAATGTGGGCAACCTCGGTTACGGGATTCCAGGGCAGCCTTCAATCCATGACTGCATTGCTGGTTTGCCTCCTCTCTGAAATACAGACTTGCAGCTTGGCACTGTTGTATTTCAATCAATTGCTTGGTCGAGGATCAGAATGTCATAAATAAAAGGAGCCGAGACCATAAATTTCTGCAGAGATGTAAAATCAAAGAGAACAATCCAACACACTCCCAGGGGGGAGGAGGCTGACACATATTCCAGCTGTTTGTATTTCTAGTATGAGATGCTTGTTCATTTTAACTTCTTCCCTTCTGCACAGCTTGCTGGAGCCACAATTCCAAACAACAGTCTGGGTCTGGCATTTTGTTTTGTGCTCTACTATAAAAGGCTGCAGGAGATAAAAAAACCCCTGTGATTGATCAAACTTGTCCACAAGCAAAATCTCAGCCCCACCAGCACAGCACCCCAATGCCTGGCAGGTGAGTCACTTGCAAAGAAGGGACAGAAAGGCAGCAAATCACCTGTGGACAGCTTTGTGAGTAGGATCTGTATCAGGGACTTAAAGCATCAGCACACACTCCTCATGAGAAGATGCAGCAAAACAACACTACCTGTCTTTATTGTGGAAGAATGGGGAAATTTAGTTCATGCTTGTAGTGTGGTATTTTAGTTTCTGACACAACAGGAGCTACAAAACATCCAACTGCTAATAAGAGAAATTGGTTCTGAAAGCATGCTCCAAAAACAAAGCACTTAAAGTCTAATTGTGCAGATAACAAAGTGCCTTTTTTCCAACTTGGATAAAATAAAGTGTGAGACCTCTAGTCTCACAAGTAGGAGTGAAGTGTACACAAACTGCAATGTTTTGTGAGCCATGCACATAAATAACTGCTTTCTCCACTAACCCCATTTGCCTGCTAGAGATTGTCCCTCCTACATCTGGCAAAAGGCAGCATGGCAGAAGAATCCCTCTGTGTTTATATCCTTCTCAGGATATAAAAACCTTCAAAAACTATTACATACCCCAATTAAAAAAAAAAAAAACAACTCAGCAATTTGTCTAAAACCAGAGGACACTGCAGTCTTACACGCCCCAAAGCCAGAAGCCTGGGGTGGATCAATTTTCTGGTTTTAATCCTAATTTCTTGTGCTTAGTTTTCTGCTAAAAGAATAATAATTTAAAAAAATACAAGCCTGATGATTTGGCTTTGTTCTGTTTTGTTTTCAAAGGGGAAGAGCTTGATCAGAGTTTACAACTTGTTTCAGTGATATGCTTCTTCCAATGTGGTCACCACTGAAATAAGAGCTTTCAAAAAATAATGTAGAGCAAACAGTGATCTTTTTTTCCCCATATTTTGTTAGAAATTATTGTTATCAACAACATTTGGATTAAAAAAAACCACAAACAAAAAGTCAGATATGAAATCCCCTCGGGATCAAGTGCCACAGCAGGATCCATACAAAGAAATGTGCAGAGCAAAGCCCCTGCAGCACTGTTCCACAGCTCCTCTTCCCAGTGTGCTGCATTAGCACAGGGCAGCAAGCTTTAGGAAGCACAGCCATAATTTGATTAGTGCCCACTTTGCACGATGCAATTAAATGGCTTTTATACTACAAAAGAAATAAAGTCGTTATTTTTCGAAGTTTTTGACCTCGCAGCACAGCAAGCCATAAATTGAGATATTTCCCCAAACAGAGCAGGTATCTGAGCTCACTGCTGCTGGTGACAGGCAGAGAGACCCAAACAGGTCCCTTCCCTTCCTGCTCTTCCCATCCCCCTTGTAATCCTGCCCACACCACTCTGCTGCTCTTTCCCAAGCACAAACAGTGGCTGCTGGGCCAGATTATCAAGGGAGACATCTGTTTGACTGATAGGCAAAACAGGAAAACACGATGGGTGCACTCATTTTGTTTACAGACAACAGTTTTCCTAACGCATCTCTTAATTTCCAGAAGGAATTCTGCTGGCCTGCAGAGCTAACCAAGAAATCCACAGATTTCAGCCTGAAACTTCATTTACCAGCCACTAATCTAATTCTTAGAAGTTGACCAGGCATAAAACCTGTAAGCTGCAAAAGATCAAAGCTTCTTGTTCCAGATATCAACAGGGCAGGCTTGAGCAATGAATCCAAATTTAAGAAAAATTTAAGTTTTGATTTCCATATTTTTTTTAATGTCAGTGGAAACAGAGTTTGTATTTGAGTCATTACAGAAATTTTTTCACTTCTCTTGGAGATCCTACACTACAGAGATTCTAAGCTGCCTTGGAGAGCTTACTTAAATACAAGAGGCTCATTAATTTAAATCAATTATTAAAATAATTCAGTCAACACCTGGTGCAACCTGCCAAAAGCACACAGAAACCTCAGCTCGTCTGCAAATCTGGGAATTGTTTCTCCTGCTTTTCACTGTACCCCCGAACTGCAAATTCTCTTTCCCACATTTAAGTTTCAACCCGCTTATTGCATATAAATGTGACAGAGAAAGGTTATTTCATCAGAAGGATAGAGCCCAGCCCTGGCACAGGGTACCTGGCCACCCACCTTATCAAATATTGCCCCCTGCAGTACTTCCTGCAAAAACACCCAATGGACAAACCCATGTTTTATTCCCAAAGGTTTTCCTGCTTACTGGACTGCTCTGAGCCTGCAGCAATCGTGCATTTGCTATTTTATTCACTCTGAAGTTTGTTGTCTGTTTCATGAGCCTTTTTGTCCCCCAAGAGTCCTCTCCTGGCATGACCTGCTGCTCCCACACCAACCCAGCAGAGATTTTACTTCCATTCACTATTTGGGCCAGACTACAGGGAATTAAATTTTCTCCTCTTCAAACAAGGCACAGAATAGTACTTAAAAAAAACCACAGGCAACTTTCTCTCCTGTAAACATCAGAAGTGGGACTTCACACCTTTAAGAGCCTAAAAAGATGTTTGGTGAATATCTATTTTCTTTGAAGTGGAGCTCTCTTTCCCTCAGAGAGAAGTCTCTGCTCTTCAGATTCTTGATCTCCAACTTTCCTCATTACACAGCAGAAATTTTACTAACTGCATTATTGGTGAAGCCGAGTCGAACAAGTTAGAATGCCAACTTTTAAAACTTTGATACATAAATAGAAAATCTTTAAGTCCTCCTGTGAGTTTCAGCACTCAAAGCAAATAGGAAGAGGCAAAGAGGAAAGGATGCCACTGAAGTTAGTGGTGACAAGCTGTTCAGATTTGAACTGGTAAATACGCAATATACGAAATAGGAAAAGGAAATATTTCGAACCGAGCGATGCCAAAATTGCAATCAGCAAATGGAAGGCTAAATGTGCTGAGCAAATCTGGATGCTTTTTTTATTATTTATTTTTATTGTTTGAGCTGTGCCATATAACCATCTCGTTACAAGAACGGATCAATAACAGCTCCCGGCCACCCCGCTGCAGTGTGGTGTCACACCTCCGCCCACGACCCCTGCGACAGGATTTCGGTGCAAGGGACGTGTTCAAGGCTGCTAAGAAAGGAATTGCTGGCCTGCTTCTTCTCCTTTGGGTTTGAAAAACTTGAAGCCAGTGGGGATTTGTGACATCCAATACACAAGAGAGATGAGAATTTGGGAATGTGTGGGGAACTGCAAACAGCCACGACGACTCAAAAGCTGCAAGTACTGGAGTGCCCAATTACACAGCGATGAACAAGTGACTGCATGAAGGTGACACCCATCTTGTGAAGGTGACATTCCCCAAATCCCTGAGCCCACTGCTGAGGCTGCAGGACAGCACCAGGGCAGTGGGAAGGCAGAGCCAGAGGGGCACACACGTGGTGGCTGGCAGAGAGGGCAGGTGAGTGTCACCACCACGCTCACACCAGCCAAAGCCACCAAAAGCAATTGTCATTTGCTGCCACTAAAGCAGGAAGAGGACAGGTGAACACAGCAGAAGAGAAGCAGTGGGGACACATCTTCCTTTGTAAAGGACCCGAAGCAGTGGGAGGTGTTGACGGCATGAAATGTTTCTGTTTCAGGCTGGAGAATGCAAAAGAATGGCTTCATAAATTATTCTCTGTTCTGGAAGAAGAGTGAATAGACTTGAAGGACAGGTGATGTCTCTGAAATATGCAAATGAAGCTCAGCTGGTCCAAGCAATTACCTTTTCACTGCCTGGAACTTCAGACTGAAAGGAATGACTCACAAGAAACAAAAGATGTGCTAAAAGGTAGAAGATGAGAAGGAAGACTGCATCAAGAGGAGAATGGAGACAGCATGGAAAAGAATATTCCTGACCTCCTACTAACAGCTGTTCTTGGGAAAATGAAGAAACAACCCACAACACATAGTAAGACCATGCCACACAGAAGGGCTGAATTCCAGAACATCCTGAAAAGCAATTGTTATTACTGGTTCTAGACCAACACCGCCATGAGATTCCTGTGGCTTCATGGATGTAAAGACAATGGACCTCACCTCAAATATCCTCGAGGTTGCCTGTTAATTTTAAAGATTTTACAGCAAATAGAATTGCTGAAAATAAGTGCAGTATGATAATTTTTTCACAGGTTTTAAACAAAGCTTTGAAAGAGAATATTAGGCAGGATTATGAGACAGCCTGCAGGCAGCAAGGGTGTAGAAGAAACTAAACCACGCTGGAAATAGCCAAGGAGATACAGTCAAAAATGGCACACAAACTTCAGAGAGCAGAGAACTGCTATGCTGCTGCCTCTCCACGTTCAGCTGTCTCCTAATGAAGTGTGAGCACTCCAAAGTCAGTGCAGGAGTAGGAAGCAGCAGGTGAGATCTGGGCTGCTGTTAAGAGTTCTCATTGCATCTGGACACAAATTCAGGGCAGATCTACTGCATCAGAACCCTTTTACTTCGTTTTTTTTTTTCCATCCAAAACAAAGATAATAAATTAAAGCAGGTAAATCTGATGCTGGAAGTGTACTAATCAAGAAACTTCAATATGAAAGAACGAATCAATGGAGAAACAAGAAAAAGGAATTAAGAAGTGGCTCTATTTGGACTGCATTTAGTTTCATTCTATTTATTAACAAGGACACTGACAGCTTGAAGGCTGCAGAACAGCAGCAAATCTGCTGAGGAAAAGATGAACCTATGGAAAAAAAAAGCAGTTTTAAGCTTAAAATTTTACTGAAGGATGAAGATAAAGCCCTTTTGCAAATATATGAGACAGGAGACTGAGGAGGATTTAAAATAATACAAAAGAACAACTTTAATGAATGAGATGAACGGTTGAAGAAAAAGTAAGCTGGGAACATTGATAAAGTTTTAAATAGCAAAATTCATGAGGATGCACAACAAGAAATTGAACACTTTTGTACTGTAATTACAATTTATGATCCATAATGATAAGAAAGCCAAACTTTTCAAATTTGTAATGTGCACTTTATATTGCTTTTAAACCAAGCATTTGGAGTATTTAATTCAGAATCTATGGAAAGTAAGAAAAATCTGAAGGAACCCAGCAGATGAGCATATAAAGGAGACACAATGACAGTGATGAAGCACCTTGTAATGTACCCACAGCTCTTTTCTATAAATCCAATTTGAAATTTGAAGACTATAGTAGCTATTTTATCTCCATCCCCTGACACATCCATCTCCATCATTTTAAAGAGCAGAGCTCCCTCTCGTGGCTCCAGAACGTGAATTTGGTGGGGACAAGGAAAAACAGGAGAGCAGCACGAGATGTATCAGGGAGGATTCCTGAGAGCATTTTGGTCCTATAAAAGTGGAATTAAGAGGATGATATAATAAGAAAGACAGGTGAATTCTTGTGAAGAAAGCAAAGACACCTTTATTTCAATGCTGACTTTTAAATTACATTTTCTGCTAAGGTAACCTCATACCTTAGGGGAAGACGGGAGGAACAGTGCTGCCAATCTGTGTTTGCTGTATGGGTTCTTTAAAATATTTGATTTGTAAAAACATATTATACCTCTTACCTAGCTGACAGTTTTGTAACCTGAAGCTCACAGCTCTGACAATAAGTATTTCTCTGAGGCAAGGAAGTAAAGAGAATACCCAAAAAAATAAACCTGGCACCACACTGAACAATTTGTTCAGGAATGCACTGAGTATTTTGTTTGATTTTTTTTCATTTTAAAATTAATATTCACATGTTTCACTTGACACTTACTTCATTCAGGGTTATACACAGATTTTTGCCTGGACAAGAATTTTCCCAACAAGCAGCCAACTTTGGCTAACTGCACAGCACATAAAACCATTTTCTCCAAGGGCATTAAAAAGGATTTTTTACAAATGACAACCTTTCTTTGCTGCAAAAACACGAATGACATGGAACGTGAACTACTGAAGGGAAAAAAAATTAACCTTAAATCTCAGGAACAGCATCAGAAGATAACTCAAAATCAAATTCTTGGTTCACAGGATTCTGCCCACACAAGATCTTGCTTCTAAAGCACAGGAGCACAGAAAAACAAATTTCCTACCGTGAGAAGAAATTACCATGTCTTCAGCATTTTACTATTAGTGAAATATCTCCACTTTATTTCTGAAGGCTATACTTTTTCTAAAGAGCAATCCTCTTTAAAAATCATATAAAAGTGAGTCTATAAACAGGAGATACCCTTAAGGATTCAGTCAAGTAATAAACCTGGTAGATGAAAGACAAATTAATTAAAATGATAGTACAGTCTCCCTATAACACGCAGATACAGACTTGTTATGTTGGAGTACCTAATCATAATCAGATTTGGTAATTTGCTGCATGGAAACAAAAAGGAAACATTTTTAGAATTGATCATTCAGTTCATGTCACTTTCATGGAGATTGTTTTCTATTGATCAACATTTAAAGAGTAGTTGAAAAGAAAAGGATGAGAAAAGGATAAAAAGTATCTTTACATGCTAAATACAGCATGAACCAATAAGAGCAAAATAAATTAGATCACTACAGCCAAACCAACCCTGTGCATGCACTGGCTGTAATGAAGATCATTATGAATGAAAGAGATGGTTCTTCATGCTTCAGTCACAACAAAAGGAGAGTTTTAGAAATAATTTTAGACTTTAATCTGCTCAAAATGAAGTTTGCCATGCAGCAATTACAGCCTGTAAGAAGCAGAACCATTGTCAGCTTCACAAAGACAAATGCTGGTTGGTTTTCCAAATGCTATTTCCACGTTTCCTACCTGTGGATTCCAGCTGGGGTCCAGTTTTTTCACTGCAGCGATGTACTCCTGCATAGCTTGGTGAGGGCTGGTATCTCCCAGGGCTTTCCAAGCCTCCCTAGGAGCAACAGCAAACCATCCGTGAGCCCCTCAGAGACAGCACAAGGAGCTTTTATAGTGACATCAGTGGAACACAGCAAACAGATTCATCAAAATCCTTTCAGGGCATGCAAAGCCATCTTTCATTCAGCTTGAAATGGTCAACTTTTCTCTGAGGCCATGAATGGCCACTGTCAGTGCAGCTCAGTGTTGTGAAAGGATCTTTCAGGGGATCCTGTGAACACAGTTTGTGTTCACAGAGCTGCAGCTATTTTCACATTTTTGCTGTATTGCATGCCAGTTCTGGATGAAGGCAGTAAATAAAGGATTCTGGTATTTCACATCTGTATCAGGCATAGCAAACATTTCCTTGTTAAAAAAAAGGTTTTAAAAAAGCCGTTTCAGTGTCAACTCTCCGAGCTGACATCCCCTAGGTCCATAATTTGTCAACAGATGAGACAAGATGGAACAAAAAGTAGAGCCAGAATTGCTAGGAATGACAAGGATTTCCTCTTACCATTTCTGCTTTCCTTCAAAATCAAAGAAGCTTGGCTTGGGAGTGTTACAGGTTCCAAGTTTCACCTAAAGAAAAGAAATTTCATTTTGTCAGAACAAAACAAAGGGGACTTGTGCAAGGAAAATTCTGTGTTCTGATGGTTTCAGGGTAACCGTGTCATAAGGCCAGAGAAAAGGGTTTTTTGGGAAAAAACTTCATCAACCCCATCTCACCCTGCTTCCCTGGGTTTTCTTTGCATGATGCACAGGAAGCAATTTTGTTGTGCAGCTCATTTCTTTTGCATGCATTACCCACAGGGATAACCAGCGAGTGATTTCTCACTAATGTTATGTTTATAACCCAGCCAAATGCCTCATCCTCCACCAGGATAAAGAAAAATTCTGTTGATTAGGGTTTCTACAAGAGATGATTATTCATTACGGCTGAAATTCACCTGCTTCCGCACAAGGCTCGAGTAAACAGATTTGCTTAATTATTTTCAAGGTTCTCTGGAAGGCAAAGGGGACAAACTTGGAGCAAAGGAATGCCAGGCAGCTCCTGAATTTGCTCCGAGGCACCTGGCTGCAGGAAGACAAGGCCTGAGTGCCAGAGACAAAATCTGTCAGAAGCAAGGCAGAAATGAAAATGTGTGTGTGGAAGTGAAATTAAAAAACAGAAGGAAGAAAGGGAATGAGCCAGAACCCAGGGACAGATCTATGGAAAAAAGTGTCATAGCCAGTGTAAAACAAACGTGGTGCTAGTGGGATTCAGGCAGTTTTCCATGTGTAAAAGTTTTAAACACAGAATGATGTGTGAAAGGCTAGAGGTCACAGCTGAGCCAGAGCAGCAGCTCCTGGGAAGCAGTTACCACAGCAAGTCCCCCTAAGACAGGGCACAGCACAGATGGGGACCCCAGGGAGGGGACACAGGTACATCCTGGAGGTGGACAAAAGCTGCTGGGGAAATGTTTTGTTAGCCAAGCAAAACCAAACTGCATCCACCAAATGTTTTATGAAATATGCTCAAGTGCTCAGGCAGGTGAAGTGCTTAAATCAACGAACAATTCTTCACCTTAACAGGGTGGGGATTTTATGCTGAGGATGGAAGCATTAATCAGGCTTTAAAGAGAGCATGCCCGTGCTGAGAGATATTTATTAGTTACACTATGTTTTCATTTAAAGTGTTAGAGGATATGAGTGACTGTAACTGAAATTAATTTTCTGTACATCTGACTGTCTCCCAGTGAGCAATTCATCCAAATTAGAACACCTTAGCTGGCCTTTAAAACAACATATTGCATTTCAGGGAGAAATAGGAGAATAGGCTAGCAACAGTTAAGTTGTATAAATCAGTCACAATTCATGTAGTCTAAATGGTTTTTTTTTTCTATGCTCTGAGGTGGATTGGATCACTTGTTTTAAATGGCAAAACAAACTAGGGAATAAAATGTAAATTCATTATCTGTATGGAAAATGCCTGCTTGGCAATTCTTTAGTTCAACAGCCAACCTGCAGAAATTGGCCAAGATAGATAAAAAAAAAAAATCTGTTTTAATATTAATTTTCCACTGCCATCATCAAAACACGGCAGCAGTTTCCTCTCTGGAGATTTGGCACTCAAAGCTGTTCTAGCATTGGGGAAGACTGTTAGTAACATTGATAGTAATACAAATCAAGGAACAGTAGTTCAATTTCATCCATCAAGAGGGGAAAAACGTGCACTTGTGCCCTGCTTGCTATTTTAAGGTACATTAAAAAGGCCTGCAGTAGTTTTGTTGGAAAAAATAAACCACAAGATTTTGGCTCCCGTCTTTTTGCCACAAGACTCACAATGCAGGAGAAACCAACGAGAAATTTAACATAAAAGGGGACCTGAGCCTGACAGCTGAGGAAGGGGAGTGAAACATGCCAATAAAAAGGCAAAATTTTGTGCAGGACTCTGTCTTTCTGTTACTTCCCTAGGAGACCTCAAAAGCTGTTTTACTCCACAGCCAGCATGAAGCCAAGAGCCTGTATTAGTATTTTAAATTAAGACTTTCTCATTCTGTGTCCAGAAAATAATTATTGAAGGTCTCTAGGGTGCTGACTGGTCACTTGATGCTCAGCTCTCCTCACTTACAGTTCATCAGCTGCATTAAAAGAACATGACAGGCAGAATGCATTAAAAACTTCCTGGTATTGCTTCTGCATGCAGAGTTGCCTGCAGCCATTATTCTCCTGAGTGCCACAAATATGACCCAGGCAGCCCCAAACAGGCAGTGTCTGCAGCCATCTCCATCTGTGGCCAAAATAAATTTGGAAACCTTGGATGAGGCCTTCACCTGAGAGCTGAAGGTCAAAGACATTTAGAAGAGAGAGAGATGCTCAGAGATGCGCTAATGCTGTTCACCATCCCCATACACCTACAGCTGCTGCTCTACACTGTGAGAAATCTTGAGATTCTCCTCACACCTTACTCCACAACAGGTTCTCCCTCCCTGGTGGTGGTTAAATGGCTCTTTGCTAATTTTTCTGCCAATATATTTGTACAGCGAGGTGTTCCAGCCAAATATTCCAACCTGATTGTAAATCTTGTAAGGTGAATTGTATTTGCAGCCTCCCTACGGAGCAATAACAGCAACAGAACCTCCATGGACTGTACACAAGCCAAGAAAGCTAAATTGCTTTTGCAAGACAGCAATTCCTGCCTGTTCCTGTCCACAGTTCTGCCCCAACCCATGGGAAAGCCCTGACTGAAAATGGGGTGTAAGGAAGGACAAGCAAACACCAAACACAGAAGTGGGGGTCATGATGACCAAGGGACTGCATGTCCCAGAGGGACAGAGAGTGACACTGGTAACAACCAAGTCAGCGCCATGGCACGGCTCCATGCAACAGGGAGCTGCAGGCAGAAATTCCTGTGTTCAGGGCAGGCTTGTGGCATCATGTCCCACAATATTTGAAAGATATCATGCAAAATTGGTATTATATCCTTGAGCCCACATTCGGAGACAGTATAGGCCCTGTTTTGCCATCAGCAGGGGATTTCCAGCTTGCCAGCACCTCTCAACATTTACATTGACACATCCTCCTCCTGGCAGGGCAGTTTTCAGAGTCCAGTCATTTCCAGTGAGTTCTGGAACCCCTCTCCTACCTAAATCACCACTGCTACACTGATCTCCATTACTGCACCTTCTGAACCTCAGATTTTTACATCCTCCACATGATGGGCAAGCACTCCCTTCACCACTACAGACACAAGGCCCAGACTAGTAATTTGCTCAAAGCCACACAGACAGTAGTGGAAGGGAAGGAAAACCAGGCCCATTTCAGAGCCTTATGGACTAGTCCATTCCTCCTGTTGTGGGCCAGAGTCATAAAGCCAGCAACATCTTCTAAAAACCTCACTGGAGATGACAACTAAGCAATTCCCTTATTTTCAGATCTCTGACACATAAACAAAATCAGAGAGAAAAGTAATAAAATCCTGAAATGGCCTCCAATAAAAGGTAATAAAATTCCAGGAAAATGCCTATATACCCAAACAGTTTGAAATAAATTACATACAGTATTTTAACAGAGAGCTCAGCTGTTACTGTCACCTCTTTTATGACAGTGCTGTATCTTAAATCAAAGCCTTTAGTGACACAAAACACTAAACAGGGAAAAGACAAGGATGCCAAATCAAGGACAGTGGACAGATCTGAGTCAGCACCTTTTGTGTGCCAGCAATTCCACCATCCACCGGGGTAATATATTAGCAGCTCATTATGCATCCTGATATGGCTGCTGTAATTAAACACAGAAAACTTGCATTCAACGCCCTCGTTTTGATTTAAAGCACAAAATGCTGCAAAACTTAAAGTTAGCAGGGCATAATCCTGCAGTGGCTGTGCTGACAAACCTCTCCCATCTCCAGTGCCAGCACTGCACTGCCAGGCACTCTGTGACAGGGAGGGCACCTTTCTGAACTGGGAAGGCACAGAAATCCAGGAGCCAAGCACAGCCTGAAACCAAGGAGCACAAAGGCTCTTGCTGTTACACCCCGGCTGGTCAGGGACACAGGAGTGCCCTGTTCTTCTCAGTGGAAAGCAAGTGGAAATCTGTGCTGACAAAGTGTTAATTGTCAGCTTTTCCTGACTTATATCAAAACTCTTGTGAAACTGCTTCTAATTTTTGCAATTTTTAACCTTAAACTCCTTATTGGTTTTACAGAGCTAACACCAGGAAACACTTTGTAGTCTGTGGACAAACTGACAAGCAAGCAATCCCTTCCCATTTCCACCCAGGATAGTCAAAAAGCAGAGAAAAAAATAAAGATTTTATTTGCAAGAAGCATCCTGAGACTACAGACAAAAAAATTATAGAAAAGACACCTTTTTCCTCTCATCCTGGGTATAGTAAAATTCTCCTCAATTTTTTTTTCCTACCTTCCTTTTTCTCACAAGGGAAAGAGAAACATGCAGTCCTGTTTAAGCACTAAGCACAGTCTGAAAACAAAACCTCACGTGACCAGCCTGCTTTTAACATAATTACTGGTTCACAAACCACAGCCTGGGAGCTGCCAGCTTAGAGGATAATTAAATATTGCACTAAAAAATTGAGAGCACTTACACGTGGCAGTAGTAGATCACAGGTAATCCATAGATGGAAGATCTGCACATTTTTCTGTTCATCCAAATGAGTGGGATTCAGTTCTCAAGCTGAGGTAGCACCTCTTGCCACACACTTGAGCCATAGAATTACAGAATGGTTTGGGTTGAAAGATCACCTAGTTCCAACCCCCTGGCATGGACAGGGACACTTTCCACCTCAACAGGTTGCTCAGAGCTCCATCCAGCCTAAATTCATAGTTTTATTCTTTCATATTCTGGGTGTAACAACACTTACAGTTTTGTGTTTCTCCAACTTTACAGTCCTTTGCAACTGGTGCTTTGTTTGGTTTGTTTTATGTAACTTCTCCCACAGGAGCAGGAAGAAGCTACACTGTGTATTCCAACAGGATGCACCCCATAGCTTGCTCAGCTCACACAGACTGAAGGGGAAATGGGGGCTGTGTTCAAGGTTACCACCAGAACCAACCAGCTCAGTTGTGCTGCTGTTCCTCCACACCAATTTCAACCACCGGGGACTCTGCCAAAGCCAAACCAATGCCACAGGATCATTAATGGAGGAAAGGACCTCCACGATCATTCAGTCCAACCTTTGGCCAAACACCACCATTCCCACTAAACCATATGGCAAAATCTTGCTTCTGCTTGGATTTTGAACATTTCCAGGGATGGTCATTCCACCAGTTCCCTGGGCAGCCCATTCCAGTGCCCACCAGCCCATTCTTTGCCCACTCTTTCAGGCAAGAAGTCTTTCCTAATATCCATCCTGGATCTCTGCTGGCAGAACTTGAGTCTGGTTGCTGTTGTTCAAAGGATGCAGCGTCAGGGCCACCCACCCTGAGCGAGGGTGAGGAACAACCACCAGGGTGATGGAGTTACAGAATCATTTGGTTTGGAAAAGACCTCTGAGATCACAGAGTCCAACCTTAGACCGACCCCTACCTTGACAACCACACCACGTGCCAAGGGGCAGGTCCAGTGATTTCTGGGACATGTCCAAGAACAGCGACTCCATCTCCTTCCCTGGGCAGCCCCTTCCAATGCCTGACCACCCTTCCAGTGAGGAACCTTCCCTGATGTCCAACCTGAACTGCACCTGGCCCAGCTTAAGGCCCTTTCCTTTTGTCCTGTCAGATGGTACTCGGGAGCAGAACCCGACCTCCACCTGGCCACAATCTCCTCTCAGGTATTGTAGAAAGCAACAACGTTGCCCCTGAGCCTCCTTTACCTACAGACCAAACCTCTCCAGCTGCTCTTCACCAGACTTGTGCTCCAGAGCCTTCCCCAGCTCTGTTCCCTTCTCTGGGGACACGCTCCACCACCTCAGCATCCTTCCTGAACCGAGGAGTCCAAAACTGAACCCAGAATTTGAGATGCAGCTTCACCCCTGCCCACTGCAGGGCGTCGCTCACTGCGCTGGTCCTGCTGGAACCGAAAATTTGTTTTATTTATCACCGACACAGCCCTCGGCCTTCTCGGGCTCATGTTTAGCTGCTGCCGACAAGCACCGCCAGCTCCTTTCCCGCTGGGACACTTCCCAACCACTTTCCCCCCAATTTTGGGCGGTCTGTCCCGGCGGACTCCATGCAGCCCGCGCTGTCCCGGAGGGAGACCCCGCCGCTCCCGCCATCACCCCGGGACGCAACTTCCCTCCTTGCCACTGCTGCCACGTTTTGGGCCGCGGCACCGCTCCGGTCTCGCCCCCCAGCCCGGCCCGCCTCACCTGCTTGTAGCGTGCGTACAGATAGAGCAGCTGCTCCTTGCTGGCAGCGGGCAGCAGCGAGGGGAGCCGCTCGGCCGCCTGCTCGAAGAGCGCGGGCAGGTCGCGGGCGGGCGGCGCCGCCGCCTCGGAGCCCGAGCTGAGCTCGGCGCCGCTGCCGCCCGCCGCCGACAGCGGGGGCGACGCCATGGCGGCCGGTCCGCCCGCCAACGCGCCCCCCCGCCGCGCCTCGGTACGCGCCCGCGCCGCCCGCGGGAAACGCGCGCCGCGCGCCAGCGTTCCGGGCGGCACGCACGGAGCGCCTGTGCAGCGCCGGAGAGCGACGGAACCCATCGGGCTGGGGAGCACCTCCGGGGTCATCGAGCCCCAGCGTTCCCCCAGCAGCACCAAGGTGTTGGCCACCAAACCGTGTCCCCAGGTGCCACGCCGAACCGTTTGTGGAGGGCTGACAGGGATGGAGCCTGTCCCAAAGACTCGCGACTCTCTCCACATAAAAATTTTCCTATTAGCAAATCTAAACCTCTCCTGCCGCAACCTGAGGCCGTTTCCTCTCATCCTGTCGCTTGTTACCTCGGAGAAGAGGCTGACACTGAGCTCATTCCACCCTCCTGTCAGGGGGCTGTTCCCTGAGCTGCTCCTCACCAGAATTTTGCTCCAGACGCTTCCCCAGCTCCGTTGCCCTTCTCTGGACTTGCTCCAGCTCCTCAAAGTCCTTCCCGAGTTCAGTGGCCCAGAACTGGATGCAGGATTCAAGTGTGACCTCCCCAGTGCCCAGCACAGGTTAAGGGGGTGGATCTCAAAGCCCGCCCAGTCCCACTCCCCGCCATGTCCAGGTGTGATAAATGCATTTCTCTCCCTCTTAGGATTTTTCATAGAGGTGTACAGAGAGAAATGAAAGAGAAAACAATTTCTATTTCTGTTCTTTGCTTTTCTTATGTGGAATGTGTTTAGAGAATTGTTTACTTGGAGTGAGTGCTTGATTGGTTTCTGGTGACGATTGTTTGAGCCTGATGGTTAATCTAATTCACTTGTGTTTAGACTCTCGGGAGAGGATCACGAATTGTGTTAGACTTAGAGATAAAAAAAGTAATATGTAGTTTTAGTATCTTCCTTTTTATATAGTATATTAATGTATTTTATCCATAGTTATAATAAAGAAATCATTCAGCCTTCTAAATTGAGTCAGACATCCTCATTTCTTCCCATTAGGTTCACCTACATTTACAATAGCCAGGGACACCTCCCGCTGCACCAGGCTGCTCCAAGCTCCATCCAGCCTGGCCTCGAGCACTTCCAGGGATCCAGGGGCAGCCACAGCTTCTCAGGCCAACCCCTTCTGCGCCCGCCTGCCACCCGCGGTCCCGTCCCGGGGCTGCCGCCGACGTCTCCTCCTCCTCCTCATCTTCCTCCTCCTCTTCCTCCTCCCGGGACCACAGGAGGGCGCTCGCGGGCCGCTCCGGGGTGATCCGGGAGAGCGTGGGGCGAGTGCCGGGGACACCGGGACCGGTGTCAGCCGGGATCCCTTGGACACAGAGCCCGGTGTCAGCCGGGATCCCCCGGGACACAGCGCCCGGTGTCAGCGGGGATCCCCCGGAACATAGAGCCCGGTGTCGGCCGGGATCCTCCCGGGACACAGAGCCCGGTGTCAGCGGGGATCCCCCGGGACATAGAGCCCGGTGTCGGCCGGGATCCCCCGGGACACAGAGCCCGGTGTCCGCCGGGATCCCCCGGGACATAGAGCCCGGTGTCCACCGGGATCCCCCGGGACACAGCGCCCGGTGTCAGCCGGGATCCTCCCGGGACACAGAGCCCGGTGTCAGCCGGGATCCCCCGGGACACAGCGCCGGGTACCGGTCGGGATCCTCCCGGGACACCGGGCTCGGTGTCGGCCGGGATCCCCCAGGACACGATGTCCGGGATCAGCCCGGATGACGCCGGTACACGATGTCCGGTGTGAGCCGAGCTCCTCCCGGGATGCAGTGCCGCATTCCCAGGGGTGACCCTGCCCTGCCCGGGGGTCCCAGCCAAGAGCCATCCCAAAGGCGGTTTATATTTATCCCGGTATCTGCTTCGGGCGGAAAGTTTCCCTCTCCCGGGCACAGCTGTCGAGTCCCATCTCCCTCCTTCCCCCACCCCCGGCGATTGGCAGTCCCGAGTCCCCGGGGGAGCCCTTGGCCAGCCCGCAGCCCCCGGCCCGCTCCGTGCTGTGGGGGCTGAGAGCTGGGGGTCTCGGTTTTGGGGTCCCTGTGTCACCCCGGGGCACCGGGTGATGGATGAGGAGGAAGGTGCTTCCCGCACATGCCGCGGTCCCGCCGTGCGGCATCTCCCAGCCACATCCGAGTCACCTAGAGAACAGAAAATATCCTGAGTTGGAAGGGATGCACAAAGATCATCGAGTCGCCCTCTTGGCCCCGCACAGAATAGCCCCAAGAGTCACACCATGTGTTGTTCAAATGTTTCTTGAGCTCTGTCAGCCTTGATGCTGTGCTCACCTCCCTGGGGAGCCTGTTTGGTGCCCAGCCACCCTCGGGGTGAGGAAACTTTCTCTAATATCCAGCCTAACCCTCCCCCGACACAGCTCCATGCCATTCCCTCAGGGCCTGTCACTGTGGTGCTCCAGTTTGCTGCCTTGGCTGTGCTGGGGCTTTTTCCACCTCTAAGAAAAGCCTCTGGCACTCAGTGAGGCTGTGAAGAGAGTAAGAGGAGAAAAACCAGCCTTTTCCATTCAGCAGCCTGTGAGCAATGCATGCACCCGCTTTTCCATCCATTTTCCAGAGGAAAATGCAGGAGCTGTAGAAAAAAAAAAAGACATTGCATGAGAAGCAGGAATAGTCTGGCTTTTATGCTCTTGCTGTCTTAACAGCCTTACTGTGTGATGGAGGCTTTTCTTAGGGGGAGAAAAGCCCCAAAATAGTCAAGGCAGCAAGCTGGAGAATCACAGTGACAGGCCCTGAGGAATGGCACGGAGCTGTGTCAGGGGAGGCTTAGGATCAAAATTCCTCACCCGAGGGTGGTTGGGCACTGAACAGGGTGCCCAGGGAAGTGGTCACAGCACCAAGCCTCACAGAATTCCAGAAACATTGGCACAACTCTCTCAGGCACATGATGGGATATTTGGGACTATCCAGTGCAGGACTAGGAGTTGGACTTGATGATCCATGTATGCCCCTTCCCACTCAGAATATTCTATGTTTCTATGATCACTGAAGAACCTGGACACAGCCATGCAGGGCCACCAAACTGTGTCCCTGTCCCGTAAGTGGGATGAGTGCAGGTACACCAGAGAACTCCACGAAACAGGAGGGGATCCCTGCAGCCCAGCTTGCCCGAGTGGGGCGCTGGGACAAAGGGTACCCTGCTCGTCTGTGACCCCCACAGCCTGTGCAGGGGGGATGAAGCACTGGTTTGAACTGGGAGGGGGGAAAAAGGCTGAACCAACTTGGCTCTGTCACCTGCACATTAAAAAAAATAAATTTATATGTATGTATAAATATATATATATATATATATATATATACACACACACACACACATATATATATATATGTATAGATATGACTGGATAACACCCAGCCTAGTAAACAAACTGCAATATTTATTTATAATAAATATATATAATAATTATTATATTAATATAGAATATATTAATACATTATATACATAGATAATGAATATTATATGAATATACAATATAGTAATATATACATATATTATACATTATATATAATATATAATAGATATTATATATGGCACAATATATTAATATATATTATAAAATATTATAAATATTTATCTACAATAAAATTGTTGTTTATAATAAATTTTAAAATTTTTATTATTATAAAATTTATTATAGAATATTATAAAACATGTAAGAAACATTTAAAATATTCTAAAATATAAAAATATTCTAAATTATTCTACTATTATTATAGAAATTTTAATTTATTTTTAAAATTCTAACTGATTTTTTTTTAATTACTTGTTCTCCCATCACTCCCCAGCAGCCCTGTTTGGCTTCATCAGCTGTGCCAGCTTGCCAACTCTCTTTCACTTTTTCCTTGCCTTTTTATTCTTTAATATTTTTTCAAAAAAGGAGCTCCATGGAGGGTCTGATGATTCCTCCCATTCCCTCACTCTGGCAGGCGTGGGAGCATGAGTAATAAAAAAATAAAAATAATTTAGAAATTTAAAAATAAATTAAAATTTGTATAATGAGAGTATAAGAATTTATAATATTTTTATATTTTAGAATATTTGAAATGTTTTTTACATGTTTTATAATATTTTATAAAAAATATAAAAGGCTCCCATGGAGGTTTCGGGAGCCTGGTGTGGAAATGCTGAGTTTGGGGATGCTGGCTCAGACTGCTGCTCCTGCTCTGGTGGATAATGTGGATGTCATTGCTGGTTCCCAGCAGCCTGGGATGGAGCAGGATGGGAGCCCAGCCCTTCTGCTGGATGCACCAAACCCCCTGCAAACACGAGGTGGTGCAGGGCTGGGAGATCTCCCAGTCACCCCAGTATGAGCCAGGTGAAATTGAGCCCATTCCCCCAGCCCTGCGCTGCAGAGCACACAAAACCAGAAGCATTGCAAGCACCAAGGAGTGAAAAAAAACCATGCAGGGGCCTTGCACGGGCTGTGTGTGTGGGTCTGCCCCAGGGTCCCACGCTGGGATAGCAAAGACACAATAACAGGCCTTGACCAGCAGTGCCAAGCAGGGAAAAAATATCCCTGCATAATTATAATATCCATCCTGCTGGTCAGCCTGGAGACCTGTCATTGTCCCTGTGCAGAGGGCAGAGGCCACCGCACACACCAAGCCTGAAAGCTACATCTGAAAGGATCCCTGCGAGCTAAGCTATGATTACTTTTTTTCCCCCCACAACAAAAGGAGAATGAGGCAATTAGGAGCTGGTTCGTTTGTGGACGTGCCTTTTACAGTGGGAGACACCTGCCTGTGGAGGAGGAGCAGGCTGGGGATGTGCGTGGCTCCTGAGGGTGAGTGGCACAGGGAACCAGTGGCACTCCCCTCTTCTGGCACAGTCCCCAACACACATCTGATGCTTTGTCAAGGCTGACCTAGAGCAGAGACATTTCTTTATTCTTTAGCTTTAGACAGAGCTAAAGAATGAAGTAGGGATTTTTTAACGAGGCTTCAATGGATCCACCTTGGGCAGCACAAGAGCCCAGCCAGGGCTGCACCCAGGATGAACCAAAATGGTCACAAAATGGACAGCCAGTCACGGGTCTCTCACTTTTATAAGTTCTGCTCCATTTGCGTATTGGAGTTAATTGTCCAATTTCAGCTTTAGGTTATGAAGTCCCATCCTGCTTGTTTTTCTCTCTTCAGTTCATGTTGCTTATGCTGCTGGGCCTGAGATTTGGATCATTTGTCCTTGGTCCCCAGCTGGAGAAGGAATTGTTTTGTCTCCCTGCTCTGTGCAGAGAGCTCACCATCCCCTAATGTGAAGCTCAGAAGTGCACACTAAAGCAGCACAGAATGTGCAAAATAGAAAAGCTAAAACCTGAGGCATCATATCAACCTGGCATAGCTGCTCCTGTGGTTAATAAATGTCCCCTCCTGTCCCCGGAGCTCCTCCAGGCTACCCATTGCATATGTTCTCCTCCTGCCACTTTTCTTTTCTTTGTCTCCCTCATCACATTTTGGGTGATTTGATCCCTGCAGCAATGCCCCAGGGGTAGAACCCTCCTGTCCATCGTGCCTCCCACCATGCTCCTGCCAGGGCATAGGAGGGACCAAGAGGAACTCACTCCTGACTGAGCCTTTGCCAAACATCCCTGTAGGGCACCACCAAGCCTGGTCAAAGCCAAACAACCCCACGCCTTGACTGCATTTGGAGCCTGGAGCTGCGTGGGTGGCAGCTGCCTGCCAAAGCCATTTCTTGGCAGAACATGAGGTTAATGCCTGAGAACTTTTTCCCTGGCCCTCAAGCTGACAAAGTCCTCACTGTGAAAACCCAAGCTGTGCTGCCAGTTTCGGGCAGGCAGCATTCAGGTACGATGCTTGGGGCTTCATGCTTTACCCCACCTTCTCTTCCATGCTGCTACCCCCTCTTGTAGCAGCGTGGAACAGAACCTCTGCTCTGTGTCCTGCACCCAGAAGGTCCTTGTCCTGCTCTGGTGGCTCCCCAGATCCCAAAGGCCTCGTGCAGAAAGCAGACCCAGAGCACAGAGCTCTGCACGGAGCAGAGCCACCCTCCTTCCCCGATTGGAGCACAGGGGCACTGGCGTGGGGCTCAGGCTCACAGGGCACTGTGTGCCTGTGATTTCCTTTAGGAATATTGATTTTTTAAATGTATTGCTACACATATCACAGCACCTGGCTCACCTCCACCCCTGCAGTGGGAGAGGGAGGAGGGCAGACAACCACTGAGCGCTGCCCTTGCCCTCTGCACGCTCACTGTTTTAGCAGAGAGATAAAAACACTGCTCCTTCGTCCCCCTGTGTGTCCCCTCTCAGCAAGGCACAGTAAATGCACATCCTAGGCAGTGTTTTTGGGAAACAATACCTGCTGTAGCAGCCAGGACCCCGCAGTGTGGCCCTGATTTCCATGAAATGGAAATGGAGTCACAGGCAACAGGAAAGCCAGATTCAATACAGGCTAGGGAAGAGGTTAAAGAACTGAGGTCTCTGCCCTGGCATTAGCCAGGCTCCCCTCTCATGCATCACCTCCAAGGAGTCTGGCTCCATTGCACATTTTCCCTGCATTTGTTAAAGCTGCAGGGCCATTTTTTGTGTATAATAAAGGGAGTCTGGGAGAAAAAATGTGCAATTAGCACATCCATCATATAGGTTTTTTTATATATCAATAAAACATCGATCCCCTCCTTCCATAAATCCCTGCACCGTGCTGAATACAAATCAGTAGCAATGCATAACCCCCCTCAGATGTGCATAAATCTGCCTTTTCCTGGCATAGCATTAAACCACTGAAACACTGATAGAAAAACTCCTCTGGCAGGTGCTGAGCACTGATCCCCAAGCATGCCCCAAGCCCTGCTGGGCTGACATCAGCACCAGTGTGGTTGCAACACAGAAACTGGCCAGAGGTGCAAAGGTTGTAGCTAGAGCTGTGCAAATAGCAAATCTTTCTGTGGACAGGAATATCCCATCTCTAAGTCTTTTTTTGTTTGAGGCAGCCAGATGAAATGTTGTGTGTATTCTATTTTCTAAATGGAAATTAAAAGGAGAAATTTTGGTTTGGTTGACCTAGAGTGTTTTGTTTGTTGTGTGAAGCAAACACCAAAACATTTCTTTTTGTTTCATTTCATTCAGCTGTGCTTCGTCTATCCTATTTCTCTCTCTTTTTTTTTTTTTTTTTTTTTCCTTGCAGGAAAATCTGGCTGTTGGACCTGGAGAAAAGGAGGGTCAGGGGAGACCTTATTGCTCTCTCTAACTCCCTAAGAGGAGGTTGTGACCAGGTGGAGATCAGTCTGGTTGCAAGAGACAGGATGAGAGGAAATGGCCTCAAGCTGCATTAGAAGAGGTTCAGGTTAGACATTAGGAAAACTTTTTTCAGGAAAATGGTTGTCAAACGCTGGAATAGGCTGCTCAGGGATGTAGTGAGGTCACCACATAACAACCACAGCAGGGCCCTTAGCTGTGAAACAAATCCCATGTTGTTGTTTACTGAAAAGAGTGTAAGAAAAAGTCACTTCTTGTGTGTGGGGTCTTTCACCAGGATAATGATGAAATTTAGCTCAGTTTGGATGTTTCAGTTGCCCAGAAATTGTGTGGAGAAGACAGAGCTGAGGTGTTCAGCAGGAAAGCCCAAATGAGTTTGGGCTACCACTTCCACACTGCCCTGCCTCTTGCCAGCCCCCCCTCAGCTCACATTGAGTGAGTAATGCTCTTATTTGTCACTGCCCTGTCACTGCAAGATGTCCCTCATTTCCCTCTCCATCTCCCTAGGCAGGGTTCTCTGCATCCCTTGGGTACCCAGCTCCCAAATTCCTTGGCAGCTCACTGGCCACTGTGGCTGCTGGCACCGCAGTGCTGAGCTGCCTGGAGCACACCAAACGCCCCCCAGGCAGGAGATCTGGTCTGTGGTGTTGGAAAGAAGTGCCCAGCAGTGATCCTGCTGGGATGCTGCCCCACCTGCCCCCTGTCCTGGGCTTATCCAGGGGCACCAAGAGAGTTTCTCCCCAGTGATTGCTTGGACCTGCTGTTCATCCCTGCAGACCCCCTGGATAATCCCCTGTCCTCTGTCCTCTCCATGGAGATGAACCCCACCAGATGAGCTCTCCTTACATCCTGCATCCCTCCCCAAACCCTCCTTGCTGGGGGTTACCCCCCCTCCTACATTCTTCCCTGGAGCCCTCCCTTAGTGACACTGCCCACGGGTGACCACTGGGGCAGAGATGCAGCTCTGGAAAAGCTTCTTCTGCTGCTGGCTCAGCTC
This sequence comes from Chloebia gouldiae, assembly GCA_003676055.1. Classification (NCBI taxonomy): domain Eukaryota; kingdom Metazoa; phylum Chordata; class Aves; order Passeriformes; family Passeridae; genus Chloebia; species Chloebia gouldiae. Next base: position 26,283,636 of record QUSF01000010.1, read on the forward strand.
TCCTGCAGCGTGCAGAGATGGAAGGGAGTGCCTGTAATTGCAGCTGTCAGGAGTAACAATCACAGTGCTGCTGTTATAAATGGCTCCAGCCTGACTTTTACTTACAGATTTCCTTCACGTGATGCCACGAGTCACACAAGATAAAATCTCCACCACGGAAAAGCAATTGCACCTTCTGGCTCTATGGAGGGGGATTTGTGCCCTGTTTTGGCTGTAAAATAGAGCAGGCATGGTGTGTTGGGGAGTTTTCATGAACAGGATGGGACTGCTGGGGTACGTTCTTTGAGTTTTATTTGCAGCATCAGCCTCATTATATGGTTGAGACAATGGAAAGATGGCAAAACTCACGTACAGCTAGCAGTAGCTAAAGATTTCTTTGTTACAGAGCATTTTAAAAACTTTCTGGCCAACAGCATATTGCCAAAGCTTACAGATAGTCGTTCAGTTAATTACTAAAAGCATACATACACCTGCTTCACACCATGCTTGCTTGTCTTCTTTCTACTAACAATACACAATACACTAGTTCAGAGTTTTCTATTATTTCTATTTCTAAAGCCTACTTTTCCCAACTTTCTAAAAATCTTCTTACCTTTACTGTTTCCCACAGCACAGCTCAGACTGCAGGTCAGTGTGTCCTGGTAGAGTGGCTCGGAGGAAGGGGACACCCAGTGTCCCCTCCATGTCACCCTGCAGGGGCTGAGCCCAGGTGTGAGAGCTCCTGCCCATTCAGTGGCCCCTGTTAGCCAGGGAAGGGTTTTAGGCTAATTCCTGCCAGATTAATAAAAATTGTGATGCTATCTGGAGACAGAGAGGATCTGCAGGGCATGGGTGTCTCAGGCTGTGAGGGTGACCCTTGCCAAATCTGCTGGCATTGCTTGGAGGCCCTAAGAAATGCCAGGGAGTCCCACATAGGTGTGGTGTGTTCTAGGGCTAATTTCTATGGTGAGGACAAAGCCAGGCTGTGTCTGCCCCACAGCTGCCATCAGAAATCAGAGATCCCAGCAGAGCATGGAGCTCCCAGCATGGACTCATCCAGAGCTGGGATGAGAACCCACCTGATGTGCTGCCCTCTCTCTCTGTCCTGATGGCACAAGGACCTCTGGGACACATCTCCACTTGCTTTAAATGATTCTTTCTGATCTGACATCTGCCCTGAAGCTGCAGGACCTGGACCTGCATGTTATGGTACCTGTGGATGGCTCAGACTCAGCCCTGGTGCATAAGGAAATGATCCTGAGGTATGTGATTTCTTTCTCCAGGCCAAATTAGACCCTCCAGGGAGGAACAGCCAACCTAATGCTGTCCCAGGAGATGTCTCAGCTGACTGGAGCACAATGTCTGGCACCTGCAGCCCACTGGGGACATCAGCAGGAGATGAGACCCTAAGGATTCTCTTGACTCAGGGCTCAAGCTAGGCAGGGTCAAGCCAGGTTTGGCAGGAGCAGCTGTTCTTTCCCTAAAACCACAGGATCATTCAGGTTGGATAAACCTCTAAGACCACTGAGTCCAATCATTAACTCAGGACTGCTTGTTCACCACAAAACATGTTCCTAAGCATCACATCCACACTTTTTTTGAACACTTCTAGGGACCTTGGTTCTACCATTGCCCTGGTTTGGCTGTTCCAGTGCTTGAGCACAATTTCAGTGGAGAAATTTTTCCTAATATCCAATCTAAACCTCCTCTGGAACAACCTGAGGTGATTTCCTCCAGTTCCGTCACAGAGGAGAAGAGATTTACTCCCGCCTGGCTATAACCTCTGACCACAGCCCTTGCAAATAAGAAGCCTGTGGCCTTCTGTGCACTTTGATAAGGTCCAGAGGTTGTTAAAAAACCCACAAAGCTATGTCAGGATTTCCAAAAACTCTTAGGAAGTCCAGCCAGATTTAGAAGTCTCTGCCACAGCTATTACCACACATCTCAACCTCTCTGGCACTCAGTTTTCGTTGCCATTATTGACATGCTGGATAAGGGACACAAGTTCAGTGCAGAGAATTGCAGTGACATCCTCCAGCATGTACCAGCTCTGGTGTCACACAGGGCCATGGGCTGCTCTTCCCAGCAGGACCTCTCACATGGCATGACCCCAGTCCTTGGCTGTGTCATGGGAGTGGCACAGGAAAGAGGAGTTCCCCCAGCTTTTTAATTGTCCTTGTGGCAGCTTGGTGCCTGCAGCATCGATGCACCAAGAAGTGCCAATATCTTGTGTTTCCAGCACAGCCTGCTGTGACTCTGGTGTGACAGTGGCACTGGCTGTGTGACCCAGCAGCAGCAGCAGCAGCTCCATGGATGCTGTTTCTTGTCCCAGGTCACCTCCCTTCCTGCTGTTTGGTGGGTTTCCTTCACTCCCCTCATGTGGTGTATTCCCCTGGGAAAGGGCCAAGCCGTCAGGGAGGCAGGAGTGTGTTTAACAAGGCAGGTGAGACCGGTGTAAACAGGACAGGAACGGTCCCAAGGCCACTTGGCACTATACCAGCCCCTGTCCCCTGGAAAACATCCCAAAGGGATAAGGGTCTGTGCTGGCCCAGAGCACAGTGGGGCAGTCTGTGGACGTGGTGAGGTGCAGCAGGGACAGGCTCCCTTCAGCTTCAGCAGGAGGATTTATTAGTGCAGCAGTCCTGGGGCTGGATCAGGGAGGTTGGAGGCGCTTCCCAGGCTCTCCTGGAAGCAGCCCAGGCAGCCCTGGGGCTTGGAGGAAGCAGCTCTTATTACTTCTCTCATTTTAGACCTTTTCAGTGTGTTCAGTTTTGTTAACCACTGGTCAGCTGCTGTCTTCTCACACAAAGCAAGCGTGCATAAATTAAAGCAGGCACATATATGTGGGTTGGAAAGCATCCAGGAGCAATCACTTACACACCAGGGAAGGGCGTGAAACCTCCCATCTGCTCCCGGACTGAGGCAGCGCAGCGAGTGCCCAGCCCAGCCAGCCCTGGCACAGCTCCCAGGGGCTCATCCCACCGGGGCACGCTGCGCTCCTGGAAGCCGCGCGGCCGGGGCACTGAACCGCCGGGGAGGACGGCTGATTTCGGACTCCCTGGCCGCGTTTCCAGGCAGGATGCTGCGGAGGGGACACGGGTGAGCCACCAGGGGCTGCCGCCTGCTCGTGGCCGTGAGTCAGCCCGGGAAAGGTGGCCCGGTGCAGAGGCAGCTCTGCTCCCAGCAATGGGCACACTTCGGGGAAAAGGGAGCGGCTTCTTCCCCCCTGTATCTGCATCCCTGGGTGTTTCAGCAGCAGCCAAACCTACAGATGGGCTTCCAGTCAGGGCGATGTTGTCGCCTGACGTTGAGACTTTTAACATCAGGTGTGTACACACTGGATGAGCCATGCATGGGGAAAACCCTGTCTTGATGATATGCAAGCTCAGCAGGGCATGGTTACAGCCCACAGACGCATGTCTGCATGAGCTGCCCCATCCATGTTGGGAATTTTGAGTCCTAAATCCATATCTGAGATGGACTCAAGTCCCAAAGGATCAAATTCAGCCAGTGGGTAAATTGACCCTGCTGCATCCAAGGTGGAGGAAGGCACAGCCCCTCCTGGTAGATCTCATCCTGAAACAGGGAGAAAAGCATCATCTTACCCACCTTGGAAAATCTGCAGGAGCTGCCAAGGCAGTGTGTGGAAGAAGATGGATGGATACCAACATCCCTGCCACTGGAATCAGATCAATCCACTGCATTATTATGTCCTGGAAGCCACTGTTTCTCCAGGCTTTAAAGAACTTCCTGCAGGCAGCTGACCTGGCTGTATAAACACCCTGACATCTCCCAGCAGATTGGGATGCTCCCAATCTGACCTTGTGCACTGCCTCTTCCCTGGGGTCTGGGACCCCCCAGCTCCTAGTGCTCATCATCACACCCTCATTCATGCTCCAGGGAGAAGAAATATGAGAAAAATCAATAGCTCCAGCTCGGGCTGCTGGGGGATTTGTGCATTTTTGCACTGGGAAATCTGATATATTGACCCTGTTCCTCAAGACAGCCATCGATGGAACTGGTAATGGGAGAGCTCGGGGCTGGGGGTTCCAAGGCCAGGGCTGATGCTCTATTGATCCTGGCAGTCAGGGCAGCCTCTCTTGGTGTGATTTACTCAATTCCCTTGTTTTTCCACATCAGGCTTGCTCCCAACTTGCTTTTACTTCTGTTTTTATTTATTCCCTGTCTTCCTTGCCAAGCAGTGGCAGTGAAGCCTCTGGATCATCCCTCTGGAGTGGGAATCCTCACATGGGTAGGGCAGGGCAGGGAAGGGCAATGAAGGATGCAAAGAGCAGCCTTTGCCCTCCTGATGCCCCCCCTGTCTCTGCACCAAGGTTGGGATGTGCTGCTGCTCCCGAAACCCTGGGATTGGGCACTATTTCTTCTGTTTTTAGTGGAGAGTTGACTTTATCTTCTCAGATCCCACTGATGTTGAATGACAAAGGAATTTAGGGAATTTTGTAAATCACACCAATCCCCTTGACCCCACGGTCCAGGCTCAGCAAATCCTGCTCTGCTCATGGGGCCAGGGATGGTTGTGCTCTGAAAGCATTTCCTCCTATGCCAAACTGAGCCCCTAAATATCCAGACATCTTAAAATCTTTTTGCCTGGGGAGTAGGTGGGAGGAGGTCCATGGGTTTCCTGCATTGTCTCCTGTGATGGGAAACCCTCCTCTTTGTGATTTTATGAATGTCAGTAAAGCAAATTTTCCCTCGGCAAGACTCTTTTTTCTAAAGCCTTTTTTGAAGACTCCTTTTCCCCAGCGATGCAGAAGCTTTAAAAGTATAATTATACATTTTTAAAAAATCCCACCATGCTATTTATAAATTATTCTATATGCTCTCAACAAAGCAAGTGCCAGACTGCACTGGCGGAAAGCCCACTCCTTGCTTGGTTTTAAAATGCAAATAACATTGCTTCTATGACTTTTTTTTTCCCTAACTACAACAACATGGGGGAAATCACAATGCAAACTCTTTCCTGGAAAAAAGAGAGAGAGATGAAGAAAACGTGGCAGCCTTGTGCAAGAGAGGTATGGGGAGTGAGATTCAGACCTGAGGTACAGAGACTGGGATCCAAATGTGGGCTGTGGGGACAGAGATCCAGACCCAAGACTAAGATTTTTGGGACCAGCATCCCTCCTCAGGATTCCCCCTGCCTGCCCTCCACCCAGCCATGGGCAGAAGGCAGTAGAGGCACGGAATAGTGGTGGCCTTTTCTCTTTCATTTAAGGCTTCTCCTTGCCCTCGCTCCCTTCCTGCATTCCCCCCCCAAGCCTGGATGTGCAGACCTGCGAGTTTTGAAACCTTTAGAGGAGTTGGAAAGCCCCAAGTCCCAGCAGAGCAGTGAAACACGAGGATGCTAAGTGTGGTCCCAAGGGGTATCTGATAACGGGAGGCAGGGATTTGCCAATCAGATATTTGAATGGAGCTGTTTCTACTGGGCAATACTGAGCAAAGAACCCAGCCTCTGCTTTGCCTCCCCTGTTACCATCTGTCTTCGTTTAATGATAAAAAAATAGCATTTATTGATATAAAATAAATAAAGGGTGGGGGAGATCACTGGTTATTTTCCATCACGAAAATCGCCAGCTGTCGTATCAGACGACATTAATTTATTATACACCCCGGTATGTATCCCAGGCAATGCCTCCCGCAAATAACAAAGAGAATATTTATTTCTTAATCCTCTTTTCTGCCCCCCCCACCCTGCTGCAAGTTATCTCCGGGAGCCCGACAGCATTCAAAGGGTCGGGCTGTGACATGGCAGCTGTGACATGGCAGCTCCCCGGGGCTGGAGCAGGCTCAGCCCGGGGCGATGTTATCGATGTTATCGGGCACAGCGATGCGTGCCAAGGTGAGGCATCGAAAAGCCGCTGACCTGCGAAATGTAAGTCAAGCTGTGCCACTCGTGCCGGGGCCAGCGCCGGGCAGGCTCGCTGAACACCACGTGTCACACCAAGGGCACGAAAGCTCTGCTCGTTAAAAGGTTTGCTGCAAACATAATTAAGAGATGGTATCAGCGAGCGCCAGGCGAATCTCAGCCCTCGCAAATCACGGGCCTGCGACAGGACCCCCATAAATCTGCACAGCAAACGAGCTCTGCAGGTGTCAGGGGGAGGGATGCTCCGGCAGCTGCTGCCGGGGAGGGACCTTGTGGTGCCGAGGGGATGGGATCGGCACTGCGAGGGTGGGAAAAAGCTGAAAACTGTCACACCAAAGGTTGGGAGGCTTGAAGGAAACCAAAATTAATCCTAAATGAGGTAAATCCCCAAAAACAAACAGCTGGGGAGGGGCAGGGTTAGGGCCACTGGGAATCTTTGGGATAACCAAGGGTTGCAGCCCCCTTCTGAGTGGTTCCAGTTTGGTCCCTCAGGCCATGATCCAGTGGGTACCACATCCCCAGCCCCAGGGGTGTCTGTTCCACAGCAGACATGGCCCCGTGCAGGTGGGTTTGCTCCAAGAGCTCCCCTGGAGTCCCTACTCCCCCTGTCCCAGCCTGGCGCTGATGGGCAGTACAAGGGTAAAGGCAGTGGAGATCATGCAACTTTTGGAAAATTTTCCCTTTCCACTCCACCCTCTTTATTTTCCCCTCTTATCTTTCCTTCTCTTTTCTGCTGGTCTTGTGTGGCCTGTCAGACCAGCTTCCCTTCTCCCCCAATCCTTACTCTTACTCTTTCCTGCAGTTTCTCCTACTCTTTCTCCCATCTTCACCCCATTCTCTGTCTTTCCTCTCCTTGATCCCTCCCCATCCTGCCACTTCTTTTCTCCCATGTGCACCACACTCCCTGCTACACTTCCCCCCTTCCCACCCCCTTCCCATTTCACTTCATCTTCACCCCATTCGTTTTCCATCACATCCCATCGTATGCAATCTCATCCCATCCTACTCCTTTTCCAATCCCATTCCCATTCCTATTCCATCCCCTTCCCTTTCCATCTCATCCCCATCCCCATCCCCATCCCTACTCTCATCCTATCCCATCGCATTCTCATCTCCTTTCCATCTCATCCTCATCTCATTCCAATTCCCCTTTCCTTTCCCCTTCCCCTTCCTTCCCCTTCCCATTCCTGTCCCCATCCCCATTTCCATTCCTGTTCCCATTCCTGTTCCCATTCCCATTCCCATTCTCCTTCCCATTCTCGTTCCCATTCCCATCCCCATCCCTGTCCCCATCACCATCCCGATTCCCATTCCTATCCCTGTTCCCATTCCCGT
>QUSF01000010.1:26296199-26401851 GCA_003676055.1 Chloebia gouldiae
GGGCGGGCCGGGGGCGGAGCCGGGCGCAGGCCCCGCCCCGCGGCGGTGGGCGGGCGCGGTGCCGGGGACGCGCGGTGCCGGTGCCGGTTGGCTGCGGGCGGTGACGGCGGGAGGCGGTGGCGAACATGGCGGCGGCGGCGGCCGAGGAGGCGGCGGCAGCGGCGGGGCGGCGCTGAGGAGGCCCGAGGCGGGCTGAGGAGTGGCGGGGCGGGCGGGCGGGGGCCCATGTGCGGTGGCGGCGGACCCCCCCCGCCCCCCACTACCGACGCCCGGTCGCAGCCAGGCGCCGCCGAGGCGGCTCTGCGGGCGCGGAGCGAGCGCGGCCCCGGCCCGCCGGCGGCGGCAGGATGAAGTTCGCCGAGCACCTCGCGGCGCACATCACCCCCGAGTGGCGGAAGCAGTACATCCAGTATGAGGTACGGCCCCGGGCACCGGGCACCGGCCCCCCGCGCCTCCCGCTGCCCGCCGTGCCGCGGGGCGGTGCTGATGGAGAGGCGGCGTGCGTGTGTGTGTGTGTCCGCCGCGGCGGGGAGGCTGCGGCGCTGGGCACCCCTCGGCTGTCCGGTTCGTTCATTACGGAATTAATTACCGCCCGTTAGCTCTTGCCGGGGGACAGAGGTCGGGGCACACGCTCGGCACCGGCGGGGGCTCAGCACCAGCGCCGGTTCCCGGAGGAGCGGTGACTTTGAGAGCTCCCGGCCTCCCAAGGGCGATCCCGCTGGGCTGGGCAGCTCCCGGCGCCCTCCCTGCGCTGCCGGGGCCACCAGCACCGCTCTGGGCTCCCCCGAGCCCCCCAAAACTGGCTCCAAACCCCCTTCAACTCCCCGAGCCCTCCAAAACGAGGAAGGCAGCAAACCCGCATCAACTCCCGTTTTATGGTTTTTAAGTAAGGCTCTGCAGTTCGCTGTTTCACACTCCAGTCGGGGCGTTTATGAGCACTGTTTGCACCAAGTTCTGCTGCATTAATCGTGAATTATCTGCAGAACACGGCTTTTTCGGGCTTTATCACGCCAGCCTGCTAAAGGTCATGCTGATTGCTTAGTTTCGGATTTATCACACCGATTCTGGGCTTGGTTGGACCTGGACGAAGCTGGAGGTGGTTATTTGTAGTAAAACCATTTCCTATTTCAGTGTCAGCAGTAAAAGTGGCAGGTGCCAGCGATGTCTTTTCCACAAGTAATAATTAAATCTAGACAACGGAAAGCTGATTATAGGACAGCCACGATCAGCAAAACTTCTTGACTGATTGACTCAGTTAAAACCACGCAACATTTGTTATTGTTTCAGGGCCTGTATTTTCTCACTAGGACTATAATAGCAATTTATTTATGCTATCCATATTAATCTGTCTGCATTTGCAAGGAAAGCCACATTTATCTTAGCTTGCTTTGTTATAATGTCGAGCTTGAGAAGTTTATAGCTATCCTTTTCACTCTTCCTTTGTTTTCCTTTACCTGACTGCAGAGGAACGGACGTTTAAATAAAAACTGCAGTTGGATTTGGCTTTACAACAATATTGTGATCTCCTTGAATTATGTGGAGAGCTAGATGGCCAGATAATACCATCAGTCTTTGAGGTGGAGGAAAACCATTGTCTTGATAAAATAAAGGGCCAGCTTAGTTCTGCATCGTGTCTCCGATGGGTTATCCCTGTGAGAGCTGTCTTCTGTTCCTGAAAACAGAAATCTTGGATATCTTCCGAAGGGCAGCTTTGGAAGTGTGTTGGAGAGGAAGGCAAGGGGGAAATAAAAGGGTGAAAGATCTGGCTGCATGCTGAGCAAACAGCTGTGCAGAGAGGGGAAGGAGACCCAGTGAACTACGACACCTTGATTAATGTGTGAAGAGCTCTGCTGCTCGTCGGCCACTGTTTTCATTATGGGAGGTTAATTTTCAGCCGTTTTAACTAGGGCACTATGATTATGTCATTCTCCCTTCCTCCAGCCCAGTTTAAGATGTGGATTTCAGTAAAAACTTCCTTCAAATTGTTACTCTTTGTAATCACAAGTAATCCCCTCCTTGGATAGACAGCTTAATGTGGAGTGAAAGAAAACACAAACCTCACCTTCCCTTTCAGTAATAACTTTCAAACTCTTTGTTTGCCTTGTTGCAGCTGGCTGGATGTGAGTCAGCCTCCTGCTCGTGCATATTAGAGAGATGGAATAGCCTGGCATTTATTATTCAGTAACTGATGGTCGAGTGGGTGCAGTGCATAAAAGCCCAGCACCACCTCCATTTACTTGTTGATTATACCTGAAGCAAAAAGCATCCAGCCCTCCTTTGTCCAGAAAAATTCCCAGGTGTGGATTAGCAACTGTGAGGTTAAACTGCCTGTGTTACTTGTGTGCAGCCCTGCTTACAGAAGGTGTCACAGTAACATTTTCAAACGTTATTTGTATATTTAATAGTGTTACAATGTTTCTTCTCCTCACAGTTTATATCTTTTCCTTCTTAATTAACACAGGAACCGCCTGAGTTCAGAGATCTTCTTGGGTAGGTTTTTAACTCTGAAAAGATTCTTCCCGTTTCCAGGATTTCACGTTCAAGATCACAGAATTCCGGAATTGTTTGGGTTGGAAGGGACCTTAAAGATCATCTTGTTCCATCCCCTGCCAGGGGAAGGGGCAGCTTCCACTATTCCAGCTTGTTTCAAGCTCCATCCAGCCTGCCCTTGGACACTCCCAGGGATGGGGCAGCCACAGCTTCTCTGGGCAACCTTTGCCAGGGCCTCCCTACCCTCAGGGAAGATTTTTTGCCTAATATCTGATCTAAGCCTGCTCACTTTCAGTTTGAAGCTGTTCCCCATGAGAGGACTAAAAGATGATGCAGAAATTGCTTTTTCTAAGTCATTCTGTATCATAAAGCTTACACGCCCTGATCTTTATTTTCCACTCTGGTGTTTGTAGTTATTTCCACTGGAGAGCAGGTGATTCCTGGAGTCTGGCAGGACCCAGGTAACCTGTGAGGTCCTTCAATGGGATTTGGAGTGAGCTTTGCCTGCCAGACCAAGTGCAATCTGTTGGTGATAACCTCAGAAAGAGAAATGGAATTGTTATGTTTTCAATACCTATAATTGTCGTTTCACTTTCAGGTGGTCTTAACCAATTGACAGGCCTCAAAACTTCTGACCATCCACATGTTTTTTCCCTCCAAAAATAATCAGTTTAAATATTCTACGTGTGCTTGTAGGAAATATGGCAATTTCCCAGGCTTAGGGCTGGCAATCAGGGTGAGAAAAAAACATTTATTTTCTTTAAACAGGCAAAGTAAGATATATTTTGGTATTATTTTCTTTCAGCAAAAGCTCTGCAGTGACCATTACTGTACGTCTAAGCTCTTTGAGAAGGAGCACTTGGCTTACAGAAAAGGAAGGAAAATGGCAGTGAAAGCTATTCTGTTTCATTCAGCTTTTCCCAAAGACATTTACCATGACTGAGCCAACAATAATGTGGAGCTTTAAACCATGATGGACTTGATTTGGCTTCCCATTCCAAATTTCCATTCTAAAGATTGCATGAAATGATGTGGATGTGCCTCACTGTGGCAGCAGCAGTGAAGGACTTTGCTCACCTTGTTTTAGGGGGTCTGGCAGTGCATTTTCTTCTGTAAAGTGAGTCACATTTTCCTAGCTTGTTAAACTCTACAGCTGTGATATGCACTGCTTCAGGGTACATTTTTGCCTTGAAAATTTTGGGCCACTCATTTACCCCTCAGTTCCTTTGGAAAAATACGAGACTGGAAAAAATGGAAAACAGGAAAAACATGAAAACAAACACAATCCCAACTTTTTATGCCAGATCAGATGACTGAATTCTCATTTCCACATAGTACTGAACAAATTCAGGTAACTCTTGCATGAATTTCAGCTGATTTTTTTTTTTTTTTTGGCCGAGGGTGTGCTCTGCTGCATATAATGCTCATTTTTGATGCAGGGAAATGTTCGGGTTGTTAGTCCTCTATTTATCCACAAACCCTGCTGGGTTCCTTTGCTCTCGTGTCCCTCTCTGGATTGCTTTCAGGAGGAGAGCATTGCTCAGACTTCTAAATGTAAATGTGTATCTGCACATCCAGCTGATGGAACTGTACAACTCACTTGTCCAGTTGCCAGATGGCTGTTTGGTTGCAGTTAATCTGGCCTGAAATTGTTTCTCTGTAGAAGTCTGATGGCATTTTTATAGGAAAAGTACATAATACCTTTGAAATCACAACAGCTGTAGAGGGAGGAGCAGAACAATTATTACAAGTGCAAAGTTCATGGGAGAGTTGGGTAAAGGTGTGAGCAGGTAACCTCCCTTCCCTTTTTTATGGTTTTAAGTCCTTAAAACCCCAGGTTTTAAGTCATTTTGCTGTTGCAGAAGAGAAACAGGTTGCTAAGTTTTAGGCATCATTTCTCCCAGACACCACCTGCAGCAGGAAGTGGGTGGGGGGAGAGGATAGCTGAGGTTGCCTGCTTGCCTTCGGAGTGTCTCTTGCAGAAACGCTTTCAGTTTTTGGGAGGTGGCCAATTCTGCTGTCAAACCCGGCTTCATGATAGGCAGTTCACACCCAGGCTTGCCACCTCCTGACACAAATCTGTTGTGCTATTTCACTATTTGTCCTTCGGGCTGTTAGCAGAAGAGCTAAGTGGTTTGAAAGACTCCTTTAAAACAGTGGGGTTTTTTTTTGAACGTTTTAAGGTTTTTGTCCTTGATTTTGTTCACTGATAAGGTCTAATGATTGCATTTTCAAGTGTTTTCTTTTTGCCTTTTTTTTTTTTGTTCCCTTATATGTATTTACACAAGTTGACTGATGGTGTAAGGTGTAGCACTGGCACAATCTAAAGCAGGGAAATAACCCATTTTGTTTAGTTTGAGGGCACAAAGAGTAGTTCTTAAGTGTTTCACATTGACAGTGATGGATAACTTTTGTAAATGATCTGTTCTAAAACTCGGTAATCTAGAGGACTAAATAGTTTAGGTGTGAAGGAGCACTGAGTCTTTCACTTTCAGGTTATTGGTTTACTTATATAGGTCAGGAAAGCAGTAACAAAATCTGCTGCCCTGCAGCTGCCAGATTGTACTATGTCAGTCTGCATGGGGAGAGGTCTGTGGGACAACTGACACCTTCAGCTTTCAAGATTGTTTAGTGCAGGACTGTCAATGTTGTCCTTTGTAATTTGTTTTTTTAAAAAATGACTGATAAAACCAGAGATAGGCATTGCACTGGGTTTACCTCTTGGTGGGTTAAAAGACGAGTTGTTACTACAGTGACTTTCAATGTGCTGTCTCTTCTGGTTTGTTAATCTTGTGTCAAGTCGTGTTTCATGGAAAAAGTTACAGGTAGGTGAGGATGATGACTGGGATGAAAATGAGGAAGACTTTTTGGCTACTTGGTGTGCAGAGGCAGATCATGTGCTGCTGACCAGTGAGTCCTGGGGGGAAGGGACTGAAGTGGCCAGTGCTCCCGAGGAATTTTAGAAAAGTACCAAGAGCAGAGAAGAGCTGTGCTGCTGGCATGAGGATCATCCAGCAGTGCCTCAGTTGGGAAAACAATTATGCAAGTGACCTTTGCTGAGACCTCTGTGGACTCAGGAGCCAGACCTTTGAGAGATGCCAGAGCTGCCGGTGTAAGCAGCCACCTTGGGTATCTTGTGATAAACAGACTTGTCCTTTAGACCTTGTGTTTACCCAATGTGTTACAACAGCATTCAGTTCCCTGCTGCTGAGCTGATGGTTTTTACCTCCAGGGTATTGGGGGATTTGTCATTTAACCTGGGAGGTTTTATCCTGGGGCACTGTGACACACACCTCTGCTTCTGCTATCTTTCAGGATTATGGAAGAACAGGATATGTTAAGAATCAGGCAGAATAGATAGGAACTAAGAAGAACTGAATTGCTTTTTTTGTGTGTTAGATTTCTGTGGGCTCAAAAATGAGGGAATAAGGTCAGGTTTTTGTGATGGTGGAGGAGGGTACTCATGTTCAGTATGGGAATTAAGATGTGAGGTGTGTATAAGCAAATCACTTTGCAGTAGGAATGGGTCTTTTGCTGTGGCTATTATTTCCAAAGTTATGGCTAAGGTTATTCATGAAGTCCTAGAATGTTTTGGGTTGGAAGGGACATTTAAGATCCTCTTGTTCCAAGTCCCTGCCATGGGCAGGGAAACTTTCCACTAGACCAGGCTGTTCCAAGCCCTGTCCAACCTGGTCTTGAACACTTTCAGGGATGGGGCAGCCACAGCTTCTCTGGATAACCTGTGCCAGGGCCTTACCACTCCCACAGTAAAGATTTTTTTCCCTAATATTTTACTCCAACCTGCCTCTGTCAGTTTGAATCCATTTCCTCTTGTCCTGTCATTCCTGGCCATTTTCCAAATGTTCCTGAGTTCTCTTGGAACCCCTTCAGGCACTGGAAGGGGCTCTAAGGGCTCCCTGGAGCCTTCTCTTCTCCAGCTGAACACCCCCAGCTCTCTCACCTTGTCTCCATAGCAGAGGTGCTCCCACCCTCTGATCATCATTGTGACCCTCCCCTGAGCTCGCCTCTTTCCTTCAGTCTTTGGTCTGAATTCAGTTTCTGAGGATGTGAGTGAGCAAATCTTTAACCTGTGCCTGGAGTAATACCAGCACTTTCACTGCCTGGGAAGAGGCCTTCCAGAAAGGAGCTGCAAGGCAGCTCATGGTGCTTCCAGGACCTGAAACCTGATTAATTAATTAATTCTGGCTGGTGTTAATGTTGCCCTTCAGTTCCCACCTCTAGAGAAGGCCATCACCCTTGGTTCCCTAATCTCCTTTATCATGTTGTCTTCAGCTTTTAGCATCGATGTGTATTTTTGTGATCCTGTATAACAGTGATGAGAAATCCCTGAGGCTGCTTTTCCTCATTTGCCTTGACAAACTCCTCAGTGTCACGCAACACTTCAGGTTTTGTTGTTATTTCTTCCATTTTTTTTAATGTAAAGCCCTTAACATCCTACCAGCTGGGAAACATTTTTCCAAAGGAAGATGCTGAAATGTACATTTGGAATAAATTTTATAGATTAGTAAGATAACAAGCTTTAGACAAAGCAGTCAGTAAACATGAACCCGTTTCACTTGTGAACAGAAATACGTGTGATAGCCTTGACATTATGTACTATAGCTTTCTGTGCCAGTCTGCAGGATAAAAGGGCTTTAATTGCTTTTGTTTTTAAACAGGCATATCAAAACAGTGTAATTTTTTTTCCTCTTTTAATACTGTGTTCCTTGTTCTCTGCCTTTCCCTTGCAGGCTTTGAAAGAGATGCTATATGCAGCTGTGGACCAGGCCCCTTCTATAGAAGGTAAGCAAATTGTAACCCATAGTTGTGTTTTTCTTGGCACTGGGTGCTGGACACGTAGTCCTGCTACTTTTCTGTCCTCAGTCCTCCAGAATTGGTAAACTTAATATCCTGATGGGCAAATGCCTGGCCTTTCACAGCCTGCATGCTATATTTGATTGTTAGGACTCTTTGTCCTCTTTCCTTGGGACAATAAATGTCTTTGTATAGTTTGAGACAGCAACAGCTGGATTCCTCTTGCTTATAAGGTCATTCAGTGGTGGAAGTATTTTCTTCATTGCTTGAGAATAAAGCTTTGTTTTCCTGTGAGAGCCTGCCACTCTAGGAGATAGCTGGGCTGGAGAGACACTGGTTCCTGGTTTGTTGCTGGTGATTTGAGCTGGAAGAGTCTCATCCTTTTGTTCTGTGTCCTCCCTGAATGCTGTGCTTCCTCTCCCATGTGGGCATGAGTATATCTTCTTGTTTGCATGTGTTTATTGCCTCTGACTACTCTAGATTATCCTAGTAAGGTGTTTGGTTTTAAGCTCACTGGATGCTAAATGGTTTAATTAAGTGATGATCTGTGCAAAATTTCTTAATAGAGCCTTTTACTTTCTGTATCCTTCTTCCTTTTGTTGTCTTCTAAGTACTGAAGCCTCTGTGTTGTTTCACTCCTTATTGTCTTACCCTTTATGTGGATTTCCAACTGCTTTATGACCTCCTTACCTTTATTATTTTCACTTTTATTGCAGAGTTAATTTTACTAATTTCTGAATGTGGCTCTGAGCTTCTTGTATATTTATAGAGCAGGAGAACAAGTGTTGGTGTAGTCAGTTGTCTAGCATCAGTAATACTGGTCACTCTAAATGTTAGGCCATTAATTACTTTCCTTTTGTTGATTAGAACTGGGAAATGAGGTGTGATGTAGTTAATATAATGTGATTTGCTTTTTAAATTTAACTCAACTCCACCTGTTCTTCGATTAGAATTTTAAAACCAGAGCTGCAGTAATTCATAGTTTAAGAGAATGTGTGTGGGATGGGGCAGTCTATCCTTAAACTCTTCAGAGGTGCATTCCAAGCTGAAAACTTTGTGGAAACAATGCTCAGGCAGGTGTAATTTTTAGATTTAATCTGACACTTAGTAGGTCACTCAACTCATCATGCTGATTTTGTTAAAAGAATCATGCTTTTCTCTAAAGTACAGGTCCTGGAACTAGGTTTCTAAAGGTTATGGTCTTAGAATCCAGAATCTGTGGGTTATCTTTGAAAAACTCAACATACACTGGCAAAGACAAAGTCTTGCTTTATTATTTTAAAGTAGCAAAATTCCATAAAACTCACACACGAACCTTTCTCTCCAACAGCATAAGACTAAGAGGAGCTGAAGTTTTCTGTGTAGGCCAAAATGACTATAGTAACTTTTAAAGACAACTTAATGATGTTATTGAAAATCCAGCAATATTTTTATGGGAGACTGGAGCAATTTTAAGACTTTTTTTTTTCTCTCTCTTCTGTCCACTTATTTATTGACAGTGTGAGCAGATGGTGTCTGTGCTAATGGAACTTTGCAGTCTAATATTGGAATGTGACTTCCTGGGTTTGACTAGGGTTATCTAGGATTTCAAGGTGGACTTGAGTTGCTCATTGTCAAGTGTTATAATTCAGCATTTTGATTTCTTTCTGTAGTGTGCTGTGATGTTTGTGTGTAAACATATTGGGCAAAGCAAGAGGCGGTGAAGAATAAAATTATATATTTATGCTCTTTTGAACACTGTTAGAATTTTAACCTGTGCTTCTGCTTCCTCTGGTGCTTTAAAAGCCTCAACAAAAGGAAAGCAATGACTTAAGACAGTTTCCATCAATAGAACAATGTTCTGTTCAGTTTTGGAGGGTCTTTTCCTCTGTACTGTAGAGAATATAATCCAAACTGTTTTGAACCATTCCTATATAAATCTGACTGCCTGACCTACCCTTAAGTGGAGAGCAGTTACGCTAATTCCTTCACTTTTTCTGCTGGAAATCAATCAACAGCTTTTTTCCATCCCTGTTGCTTACATCCTTCTCTTTTTTAGGCCCTTCTGCCTTTGTTCATAGGAACTTTAGGCCAGGTTTAGTACCTGACTGCACACAAACCTTGCCCAGAACACTGCTCTAGTCCCTGTCACAGGACGTGGAAGAAGTTCCTGGCATTTTGGGAGGGAATGGAGTAGCTGTTGTCAGGGGTTGGCTGTTGGCTTGCATGTTTCCAGTTGAATATGGATTTTGCAATGGATACTTCTGTGTTGTTTTGAGCTTAGCACAGAAACTACAGGGCTGTGCTACTGAAACCCAGCCTCCCAGTATGAGCCTAATGTAATCTCATTTTAGACTGGTCTAACTAAAATCCATTTGCTAATTGATCTCGTTGATCACAGACACGCTGCAGAGCTCCAGAGCTGGCTTTGATTTACCTTGCATGAATTGTAAGCTAATCTTTGGATCATATATTGGATTGTGAAGACAAGGGAGTTTTGTACAGCAGAGCTGAGGCTGTTCCTGGTTCTTATTCTGCTTGGCTGAATGTGTGATCTGGCATTTGTGAATGAATTTCTTAGATTTCTGCTGTAGGCTGCTTATTATGTCAGTCAGTAAAATTTGTGTATAGACAGAAATGCTTCCTATTGCTTAGTAGAATGCTGAAAGCACTTTGGAAAGTCTTTAAAACAACAAAAAAAAAAGTGTTACTCTTAACTAAGGCATGTAAATAATAGGCAAGGCAAGTAATAGGTGAGCCATCCATCATGAACAGCTTTCTTTGGGTTTTTATTTGGTCATTTTCTGTTTGTGGATGGGTAAACAAACCTAACTTCAGAATGACTCAAAGTTTTGCAAAGGACAGTTGCTTGTGCTACTTTAGTGGACAAAGTGCTGCTGAGAAGAGGGTCTTGGCTCTAAATTGTGCAGGTTATTCTGTGGATATATAGTGACCATTCTCCCTCTGCTACATTGAATCACACCTATGTCTACCTGCTTTTTCCTATTTTTGGGTAATAAATAGACTGTGATTTTAATAAAAAACATTGTAGAGGTGGATAAGCAAAACCTGTTGCAGCTGTATGGTAGGAGGAGGTTGTTTATAGCTGCCCCCTGACACAATTGCAAGGTGCTGTGGCTCCCTGTGTTTCAAGAGAGTTATTCCAGACTGTAGCATGTCTTTTCTGGCAGTTCCTAGCTGTACACATAGATTTCTTTAATCTGTTCAAAGATACATTTTTTTTCATCCATCCGTCTCCTTTGTAATGACAGTTTTTATATGCCACTGTTATTCCTCCAGATGCTCCTCGTCTTTTTATAAGGCAATCCCCTGATGAAACCTGCACCATCCTTCCACCTGAGCAACATCTGTACTAAATTAGTGTTCAGTCTGTTAATTCAATCCTGTGCACATCACTGGAAGAGGTATCAAATGATGCTGGATTCCCAGCTGTACAATGAGACTTGCTTGGCTTTCTGGAGAGTTCTTTGGAGCATGTTTGCTTCATTAGCTGTTTGTTGCATTCTGCTCACTGTTACCAGAACAACAACTGAGGAATGAATGGATGCTGCTCCCAGGATACTATTCCCAGCTCCCTGAGGCACAGCAGGAAGGCCTGAATGCAAGTGTGCCAGACCAGGCATCCTTTTTTGACCCTAAGATACCTTTATTAAGACTCTGTGATGATTTAGAGGCTAAACTCGAGTATAGCTCTACTTTTCTCTGAGGCAGAATGTGCAGTACTGCAAAAGCATGAAATTCTGACCTCACTGGGAGCATGCTGGTTTTTTGGTTTTTTTTTTTTTGGTTGACTCCTTGTCCTCCCACTGCTTTCTATTCCATTTGTCACCTAGTAAAGCAGGTTAGTGGACCACTCTTGCTCGGAGTGCTCCTGATTATTCCACTTGGTGAGCAGATGTGTCGGCATCTCCCCAAGCTCCTTATGGTGCTGCCATCCTTGGCTGCAGCGGACACGAAAGTGCAGCTGTAAATTATTCATCCTCATTATCTGCTCCAATGGGCAGGGGCCACTCTAAGTGTTATTTCTTAAAATATGTGCCTTTCAGATATTTAAATTTATCCTCCCTTTAATACTTGTGTAAACAAATATCGTTGTTGTAATATCAGATGATACAAGAGCATCCTGTTGTATCCTTCTGTTATGGAAATTACTTAACCCCAATCCTGAATTCCAGTGGCGCCTTTCAAACAAGGATCACAATGGCTCTGTGGGGATGGAATGGTGTATCAGGGTAGGAGTGGGGAGTACAGGTGCTCTAGAGTAAAATTCAAACCCAAAGGTAAGAGATGGTGCTAAAGCAGCATTAATTGGTAGGGGAGAAGCTTCAGTGGTGACAGATATGCCCTGCTGGTGCCTGTAATCTTTGTGGTTGCCTGTTTACTCGTGATGGATTAGGAAAGCAAGAGATGCAAGTTTGGGGCATTCTGAGAGTGTCAGCACTGGCAGCGTGTCCCATGTTATCCCACCCTTGTTTCTGCTTTCATTTGTAAAGCACTTGCCCTGTTAACTGACAGCTACAGATCTTTAGTTTGGATTTATTTCTGTTGCTGAATAAACAAAAGAGTATTCTTCAGGGGCATAAATAATCTTGGTGAATAAGTAGGGTGTAGGACATCACATTAGTTTTCTTTCCAGAGGAAGTTATGAGCCTGACAGTTTTTGTTATATGCAGACATGCTTTGTAAGGTTGATCAAAGGCTTATGATTTGTCTGTATATATGCAGATGCCTTCTTTTTATTTCAAAATAAACATTTATTTCCAATTGCACAAGCTTACTTTGTAGCGGCTTGAGGTTTTGTTTACATGGGAATGCTTAAGGCTTAAAAGAGTCTTAAACAGAAGTGCTGCACATCAGAAGCAGTCACAAAGAGATTAATGCTTTGTCTTTATTTCAGTGTTCACCACACACCCATGAGGACATGGGGGTTGGTGTCCTACACCCCAGAGGCAGGTGCTTGCTTCTGTCTAGGCTGTAATTCAGCCTCTGTATTTATAATTAGTATGTAAACTAACAACAAAAAAAAAATCCCATGACAATCCTCTTCTGAGTTGGAGACCTGATGCCAGGTATTGGATTAGCTGTAAAAAATAGGTTATTGGGCTTGTGGAAAACGTTAGCTCCCAGAGTGTGCAAACGGTGGACAGGAGGAGAACTTGGCAGCACACCAGCATTTAGAGAAGGAGATGATGTCTGGTTTCTCTTCCCCTGGAGCAATAAAATTTGAAAGGTAAACAGTACATATGGTTGGAGTAGGGTCCAGAGAGAACAGCTGGATGCTCACTAAAATATTTGGAGCACAGATGCCTGTGTGAAAACGTGGAGTACCGTGTGTTCATGTAAAAGTCATTTTGCTGTTGGGAGTGGTTCAGTGCTCACAGCAACTCAGCACAGAGACTTCTTTGTACCCAGCCCTGCCACTTTCTGTGCCTTCAGAGCACTGTACCACGCTGCTGGTACAGTGACTTCCTCTGAGGTGATGAGCACCAAGAGGCTGAATTGTGCTTAACCAGTCATAAGTGTAACATGGATGTGGAATAAAGGTCAGGTGAGGCTCAGAGCTGGAGTTACAGAATGGAATCAGAGAGTGGTTTGGGTTGAAAGGGACCTATGAAGGTCATCCGACCCTCCTGCCGTGGGCCAGGACACCTTCCACTGGGCCTGAACACCTTCCACTAGACCAGGCTGCTCCAAGCAAGTCCAACCTGGCCTTGAACACTTTCAAGAGATGGGGCATATACAGCTTCTCTGGGCAACCTGTGCCAGGGCCTCCCCACCATCACTGTGAAAAAAACCATCTTATATGTAATCTAAACTGACTCTCTCTCAGATTAAAACCATTACCCCCTGTCCTAACACAACAGGCTCTGCTGGAAAGTGTGTCCCCAGGCTAACTGGGTGATTGAAAGTGACTTGTTGATTGTGGAGACAACCAGCCAATACAAGGTTTGATGTCATTACTGTCCTGTAGACCATGTGTTCTCAAGTTGTGGTCTGAGAGTACATTCAGGGCCTGCTGGTGTGCTCAGGGTCCTGTCCTGCCTGCAGATGCTGTGAACTCTTTCACTAATTATAAACCAGAAGTGTGGAACCAGAGTAACCAAGAAGGTCATGGGGGGTAGGTGGTTTAGAAGGTTGATCACCATTTCTTTATGAAGGTAGCCTGTGATTGTGGTCAGTGGAAATGCTGGACTTCCTCACCCTTTCCATTTGCCCCATGGCCAGCTCGTGGCTGATTCTCTGCTTCATCTGTGTGGACAAGCCTGGAAACTTGTGTTGCTGCTGAGCAAGCCTTTAGCCTTCTCCTCTGTTTTGTGGTGTGTTCTGTGCAGCTTCAGCAGCAGCTCAGATTGCTCTGGCACATTGGTGTTGCATGAAGAACTCGACTCCTAAGCGTACCAAAGAACAGGCTCAAGGCTTAGGAAGAGGCAGTTAATTGAATCATAGAAGGTTCTGAGTTGGAAGGGTTGTGGAGTTCCAACTCTTATTGCCCCTGCACAGAACCATCCCCAAGAGTCACACCACGTGCCTGAGAGCACTGTCCAAATGCTCCTTGAGCTCTGTCAGGCTTAGTGCTGGGACAGTTCCCTGGGGAGCCTGTTCAGTGCTCATCCACCCTCTGAATGAGGAACCTTTTCCTAATACCCAACCTAACCCTCCCCTGACACAGCTTCAGGCTGTTCCCTCCCTGTCACTGGGCACCAGAGGGCAGAGATCAGTGCCTGCCCCTCTCCCTCCCCTCATGAAGAAGCTGAAGACTGTGCTGAGTCTCCTTTTCTCCAGGCTGAACAAACCCTGTGAGCTCAGCCTCTCCTCAGATGGTTTCCCCTCTAGACCCTTCACCGTTTTGCTCTGTAATTTTGTCCTGTGCCCTTTTTTCCTTTACTTCAGCATCCTTTGGTATTGAGTGCTAAGAGGTGTTAAACCCAGGATAATCCAAGAGCAGGAGATAATGGTGGAAGCTGGACCTGGCAGTCCAGGCTGACCCACAGGAAAGGGCTGGACCTAGAGCTAGGTTTCCCTGGCAGGTCTGCAAACCTTCTGCTGCAGAGGGGGTGTAGATGATTCCTTAATGCAACATCAGAAATGCTCACATGTGCCTTTTTCTCTCTCTTTTTTTTCCTTTTTCCTTCCTGCGTTTGCTTTGCCATACACTAAGATGCCAGCCTGCACTTAGAGGAATTAACAGTGCTTGTAATTTAGCTGGAATGTACCAAGTTTCATGTTAATGGTCAGAACTCAAGGGTTTGAAAGTAGATTTGCAATGCTGGAAGATTGACAGCCAGCACTCCTGAGACAGCAGTGAGATATCAGGCTGTACACATGAGAGCACTGCACATGTTTATGCAAGAAGCCAATATTTATTGCTTTGTTTCAAAAAAAAAAGTCTTCTCTAGACATCTTAAGAGCAAGATTTAGTGTGTGTGTGAGGCAGCCTCTGGCTTTCTAGTCATTCCTTTGGCGCTGTTTGATATAGGTGACTTGAATTATTAGACAATTAGGCTTTCTGGATGAGACTGTAGCTACTCAGTGAATAATGCAACATGAATTAAGGTTGATTGGTTTTTCTCTCTTTAAGAATGCATGCTGTAGACAAGGGAATGAGCAGAGTGTCCCTGGAAGGAGATCTCATTCTTCTACATCATAGCTGCTTGCAAGATACTTCAGAAAAATGGCCAACATGCCAGTGGCCATGGAGTGGTGACGTTTCTGTGTGACCAAAGGCTGTCCCTCTTCCTAGAGAGGTCCTTTGTGTTCTCTTAATCTGCTCTAAGGACACACCACACAGAAAGTATTGCACAATTGGTCTCTCAACATGAGGTCTCTCTTGGATTAGGTAATTTTACAACTAGCAACAACGTGGCAAAAAGTCAACCCAGTCCTGGTGAGGTCTGATTTCTGAAGTAAAATTGAAAGCCTGTTGCATATTTCACATGCATTGGGGTTTTTTTTTTAACATTGTATCTATAGCCTTACTGCTTGACATCAAGCAGATAAAGAATTAATTTTAAAATGTGCTTTTTGTAAACACATAATCTTTAACTTCATTCACAGCTTAAAACTGCAAAACTACAGCATCTTGGTAGAAAGCCACTGTTAAGAAATTGCTTCAAAAATTTCTATATTATTCTATTTTTTACACAGCCACGTAGTTAAGATATTTTAGATTGTTTTATGCTGCCTTTGTTGAGTGTGGTAACCTTTTTTACCTGAATTAGTACAGCCTCAGTGTGAAAGCCTGATCCTATAGTTCAGTTCTTTTGGGAGAAGGGGAAACCAGGGAGAGGTATAAAGTATATTTTATTAACCTCTGGTATGACAAGAGTACATAAAATTCCTTAGTTGAAAGGCAGCAGCACCATGAGTCAGAGTTGTCTATGTTTAACTAAAAATCAGAAAGAAGACTGCCTGAAAATGCATAAACTTACTTTTTAAAGTGGTTTTTCTCTGTCTGGGGTGGTGACTGGGATCACAGAGGGCAGAGACATCACTGGAATGGTGCAAAGCCTTTCTGGGCACTGACTCTTCTCGAACTGTGCACTCAGCAGCTTGGCTTCCCCTCTGCAAGGGGGGGAAACCTTGTTTATCTCCTAGGAGATGGAAAACCAATTTCTACTTCTTGATGAGAAGCTGGCAGGCTATTTGACTAAACAAGAGAGGCAAGGCAGTGTGGCCGAGAAGAGGGGAATATAAATACCAATATAAATGCAATTTATTTTGCATGTGCTATATAGCCCCAAGCACACGTTTTAGAGGGGGAGTGAGAATTTTTTTGCATGCTGAAATGCCAGCTCTAAATAGAAAAAGAGGCAAATTTGACATCCAGACTGTGTTTATAACCTTGGTTTTATTTTTACTATAATTGCTTTTGCATGCTTTTATAAATGCTCCTAATGTCTTTGTGGGGCAAAGTGCAGAGGAGCTGCAAAGATCAGTGTGGGTGAGCTGATAACTTGGGATCTGTCTTGTCCCACAGTTGCAGGCTTGTTGTGACATGTGGCCAAGGCTGCTATTCTGGAACCTCCTTGCTGGGATCCCATCCCTGCCCAGCTCTGAGAGTTCAGTGCCAGCCTCTCTGCTTGTCAGTCCTCTCATGGGTCAGCTGCAGGGGAAAAATGGGCACTGCTGGTCTAAACGAGCATTTTTAATTTTCATTCTCACCTGTTCCAGCTGATTGATCATTTGTATGAGTTTGTTATGAATTTCTTCAGTTTGAATGCTGTGTGTCAGGTTGCTGAGAGTGAACCCAAGTCCTTTATGGGCTCAGCTGCAGGAGTGAGTCACAGGTGAGGCAGTAAAATGGGATAATAATGAGCAGAATTGGCTGATGGACCTATAAAGTGAATTCTATAAAGAGCTTAATGGAATTTGGCTTGTACTTTTGTTTTGGTGTGGCTTTGTCTTCCTTAATCAGAAGCAGCAATCAGGAAGTGAGGAGAGAAATAATCTGAGAGCCTGATATGGCATTCCATGTTATTTCATGGTCCCTGAGCTCTGCAGCAGTCCTAGGCAAAGGTTCACTTTCTCTCCTGCCAGCCACAGAAAAACACATTAGAAGCCTTGGTTGGGGCTGCACCTTGGTGAACAAAGGTGCAGGAAAACAACTTTTGGAAGTTTCATCTGCTTCTGAAGCCTTTGGGAGATTGCAGTTCACTATCATCCAGAGACAAGAAAGCTTCCCAGGGAGGATGAAGGAAAGGAAAAATCAAAATACCTTGTGCTTGTCTGTCATCAAGCTAGATTAAATCATGCTCACAGGTGGTATTTGTGAATATGGAGATTGCATTTTGGATGCTGGAGGTGATGATTTTGACAGTCATTTATGGTGTGGATTTAATTAATACAACATCAATAAAACTAGTTGATTAAAGCTTTATGTTTCAAAGGATAAGCCAGTAAAATATAGATTGTAAATGGAATTCTGAGCAATTGGAGGCAGAGAGGATAGTGACAGGATTCTGAGCTTGAAGGGCTCACCACACCTGATCATCCCCATCTGCTGTCCTGATCCTGCTGAAAAGTGACTGCTGTTTCTGGTCAGCACTTCAGATCCTGCAAAAATACCCCATGCATCAGGTGTGAGTTTTAGCAATACATCAGCAGCAGGGAGCCTGACACAGCTTTACTGCTGTTCCCTTCAGCAGATGTCCTTCTTGTGGTGAGCCTTGGGAAGGGAAGGAGTGAGGAGGTGGTGAGGGGAGGGTTCAGCTGTGTGCAGCCAACATGCCAGGGGCTGCTCAGGGCTCCAGTCCTGCTGCCTGCCTCACATTTCCATGGGTGTGAGGGCACTGCTCTCTGCCTTTGGTGGATTCAAGGTCTCAAATCAAATCCTATGTTTAATTTTAAGCTTTGGCTTACAGGCCCAGAGTTCTGAGAGTTCCCTGCATTTCAGATTGCAACATCTCCCCCTTCTTTTTGCACCATGAACACTCCTTTGATGGCTTTGTCAATCATCTTTCATGTGCATTGGAGCAGGCAAGGCACAGCTATCAGTCTTAAAATCTTCCCACTACAGTGCAAGGCTCAATTTATCGAGTAGATGATCCAACTCTGGAGCATCATTTTGCCTCTGTGTTATCTGCACCCATGTCTTCTTGGAGGGGAATATCAGTTTGCTACCAGTGATGTTAAATAGGACTTTAAACTCAAGCTCAAAGGCTCCAAAAGTTCTGACAAAAGAGCTTTCAAATCTTCCCTTACTGTTTTACCAAATGCAGCTCAGCTAGAATTGATCTGTACCAGTTTCACTTTCAGTTTCATCTGCTTTCAAGCAGCTCCTCCAGGTTCAGTTCCAGGTGTTGTTCTCAGAGTTGATGTGGTGGTAGCACTCGAGATGGAGCAGATGTTCATCCAGCTCAGGAGGAATCCACCATTGGAAGGAGCCTGATCTGGGCTTGGATTTACCTAAGCACAAATAATGTAATGAATTAGTCATCAGGCAGAGAATTCACTTCCCTGGGGACATGGAGAGGGAGGCTGGTACAGCCCAGCTGTCAGTCAGGAATTGCTGATGCAGGAACTCTTCATCAGCTGAGAAGGTTCCCTCTCCTGTTGGTAATATAATATATTAAGGCTCAGTTGCCAAATCCTTTAGTTTGGTATTTCAGTAGCAACACAAGGCCTTCATGGCAAGTCTCTGGTCTCTTTAGCTAACCTACAGAGATAGTTAACTGCAAACCTTAATTGTAGCAACTCTGCTGTCTTCTTCATGGGAGGCAATTTTATTGGATTCTTTTTGTGTGGTCAGCAGGGCGTGCCAGAGGGTTTTGTCATCTCCATCTCTTTTGGGAGTGATTTCATGGTTACTGAGGTATATGGGTCACAATGGGGTGAGTTTGGGATGAGATGTTTCTGCTCTGTCACCCTTGTACCACCTTGGCAGCGTTTCTCATTTTGTTTTGGTTTGGTTTAATTTTCCTCTCTTGTTTTGCATTCAGCAGTAGCATGTGGCTCATGGTGGCTGTGTGATAATTATTTTCTGAGATGTTTGGAAGCTTTATCAAGTGAGGAAGGGGAATTACAGCTGTAATTGTGTGCTGTTCTGTACATAATTAGCTCGACGTCTTGTTGAGATTTTCACTTACATGCACCGTTTCTGTCTTTAGAGTGGTTAGAAAGGCTTCTGTCAATATTCTTGTCCTGCCTTCTGAATTTCCCCAGCATAACTCCCAGCTATACTGATCCTTTGGGGAGTTGCCCTTATGGCTGTTGGCCAAACTCTAAATTTTTCTGTTACTTTTGCTGGACAAGCACCACATGCAGTAGCAGATAAATGAGTGAGTCTCAGCTGTAGCA
Organism: Chloebia gouldiae; assembly: GCA_003676055.1. Taxonomy (NCBI): domain Eukaryota; kingdom Metazoa; phylum Chordata; class Aves; order Passeriformes; family Passeridae; genus Chloebia; species Chloebia gouldiae. The sequence continues at coordinate 26,315,301 of QUSF01000010.1, forward strand.
AGGGGAAGTGGCACAAGAACTTCAAGATAATGGTTGTTACTGTGGGCTTTCTTTTTTTTTTTTTTTTTTTTTTTTTTTTTAGTAATGAATGGTACCTTCCAAACTTCAGCTTCAAGTTTGCCTTAAATTTCTGGTACCCAAAGAGCTTTATTTTTGTTAAGTCCTATACTGAACTCTGTTGGAAATACAAAATAAAAATATTTTAGGGGGATTTATTCCGTGCACTGCAGATGAGATTTCTGTGAAACTTTTTTACTTGCACTCTTTGCTCTGAATATTTTGCAGTTACTTTAGCCAAGATCATATTGGAGTTTGAAAATGGTCTTCTTGTGAGAGCAGAGTCTAGGGAATGAAGTGTTCAGTTTCTGTTGCTGTAATGTTGCCTGTATCATCACTTTATACTAATTGCAGGAGATCCATTTGAAATAATCTAAACTTTGAAAAAAGGAGGGGGAAGAAGTTTAGACATAGTGCTAAATTCACAACTCCCTTAAGTTCTTTTGCAAAAGTCTAGCAGACCTGGCAGTCCTCACGTGATCCTGCTCTTGGGAGATTTTTAAATAGAGGAAGTAAAAACGAACCTCTTAGAATAATATCTGAGGTCAGTGCAGGGTTTTGTATTTTAGGAGTTTCTTGTAACTGTTACTCAAAGAGGTGGTATTATTTTAATTAATTATTTTTTTGTCAGATGAACATAGTTAGCTGTAACAGAATGGAGAAAACTACCACTGTGAGTTCTCTTCCAGTTCTTATCTTTAAATTTTCCAGTCTTTAGGCTAGGCTAAGGCAATATGTCTTGGACTGCTTGGGAACTGGTGTTTAGTCATTCTCTGTTTTTGAATTTTAAGTTTATTTACAGAAATCAGCAAAAACAAGGAAGTGCTTAATGTGCAATGCTTAGTCACTTGACTTATGTATGGTCAGAGTGGACAACTTCTCTTTTTTAGGGGCTGGGTACAGATTCGTGTTGGGTCATCATTCAGTTTTTAATCTTTCAAGACTAGCATTATTGATATTTTTTAATACTGACTCCTGTTTCTGGATTTTTAGTTTGACTCCAGTTCTGCTGTGTTGAAAGCGATCGCAGCTGCTTCGCACTTGGGTTGTGTAGAACTAATTCTTTCTGCTCTGCACAACTTCCTTGGAAAGCTGATTTATCTAGATCTTCAGTTTCCCCCCTTGGAGGGTGACACAAGGTTATTTGAACTGAAAGCAAAGGCTCAAATAGCTATTTGAAATCTAAACAGAGCAGGGAGTATGCCATCTGAGAGCCAGTTCTCTCTGCTTTATCCAGTGCTGCTCTTGCATACCACACTTGGGGCAATTTTTTGTTGGTGGGGAGGGAAGTTCCCAGGTGGGTTGCAAAACCTGTAGCTGTTTCTGAGGAGAGGAAAAGAGGAGGCAGAATCCATCCACCTCTGCCCAACAACCAACCTTAAATTCATCTCCTGGGCTTCCCTTCAGTGCGTGGGAGAAAAACTATCTGCTCAGATCCTACCAAGAAACATCCTATTTAATAAGCATTCTGTAGATCTATTTATTTACAAATATTCCTGGTCTGTAATTAAGGAAGGCAGCTCTTTTTCCGTGCTGCCTGGTGCTCACTTCCAGGCTGGGAGCTGCACGGGCTGAGTGACTGCAGGCGGTGACGGCTCCGCGCATCCGTCTGTTCCAAACAAGCAGCTCTGCAGCTGATCAAAGCAGCAGGATTAGGCTGCTCCTGTGGAATTAAACTGGAGAGGAGGGGCTAAATAGCAGCTCTGAAGTAGACCTACCTGAACTGACAGGCTTTGTTGTCAACAGGATAATGGGAATAATCACTTGGTGTTTTGTTTTGTTTAGTTTTTAACAGAGGTGCTGTTCTTTCTAGTGGAGTATTTGCTCTTCAAAGCCCAAACAACTGGGTTACTCCTGATGGAAAACTGCACTGCACACAGTTCCATATGCAGGGCAAAGTTTATCTTCATCAAGCTCTAAGAAATGCAGGGCATCCTTTGTGGGTGTGGGTTTTCCAAACATTTTTCTTATAAAGAGGGTTTTTGGTTCACACACATGTATTAATAGTCTAAATTAAAACATGCATGGATACTCTTATGTCTGTCTTATAAAGCAGCATATTTATCTCAGACATGGAGAAGAACAGGAAACTAGCAATACCTCATGGATTATACTTGCCTTTTGGGCTCTAGATGACAAGTCAGGTTGTAATTCGCCCCACCACATTTCTGCTTTTTAAATTCACCAGATATTCTCACCTAAATAGCACCTATTTAGGTAGCCCTATTCAAAGGCAGCCCTTCTGTTTTCCCTTTAATACTGCTTTTTATTCATCCGAAGTGCACCTCTATGCATAGTAAGTACTTGGTATGATCCCATATAATCATCTTAATGTAAAAATAAATAGCTTTTAGAACAAATACATTTTTTCACATTCTGCACTTAAGCATTTAAAATTATTTGCAAAAACCTAGTTTTCTTAGGTTGAATTGAAGCTTATGCAAGTCTTACAGTTTTGGTCACCCATTAAGTAATAAAATAAATTAATGAACAGCACAAACTTTGATCTGTTGTTTTTGGAATTGTCTGTGGAAATGCCACTGTCCCTGTCTAGAAAGAGCCAGTGGAAGAATTAACGAGCTGCTGTCAGCTGTGGACTCCTCTTTGATGCACAGTGAGGTTCTTGTCTCTTCTCTTTTATTGTTGTTTTATTTCAGGTCAGAAACCAGTAAAAAGTCAGAGTTCCCTGTTAAATCAGGAGTAGAAATACGTCAGTGTGTCTACTACAATCTGTTTCCACTTACTGCTCCTGTCAAATTGGTTACATTCACAAAGTACAAGTAGCATTTGTGGTACAGGATCATTTTTAAAGGCAGATTTTGTAGAATAGCTTTTCCTTGTCATTTGATTTTTATTACAGCTTTCTTCTTACTGCATAGTGAGGAATTTTATGTCTGGAATAGGATTCAGTGTCTGATTCTTTGACAAGCTCATTTTGAGTCTGGCTGTGTCTTATTTTTATCGATTACAGTATTTCTTTTATATTTCTTTGGTACCTAATTTAGTAGCTGGTAACTGAAGACACTTACGTATTCTGTAAAATTTCAATGTGAATGTTTGAACTTGGATTATGTGCTGCTGTTGGGGAGTGGAGGAGGAAGAGGAAGAAGCAGAGAAGTGGGATTTGCTTTCTGGGCAAGGAGTGAATTCCTGCAGAAGTTATGGCACTGGGCAAGGGGGAAAACCAGGACTGGTTCTGAGCTGTTTCACTCCTTGTGTTGGCTAAATCTTGTAAAATTGTTGGAACCGTGACTCACTTTCTTACAGAGGAGAGTAAAATAACATAAGTTCAGAGCCTTTACTCCACATTGTTGACACAGGACATTTTTTTCCTTGTTATTGTTAAAACAGGCCTGCCAGACTACCTTAAATGTATCTCACTTATCTCCTATGGAAAATTCTCAGTTCTGGGGATAAGGTCTATCCTGCCTTACCTCTAAAGTTAAATTAGCTGGTTTGGTGTATGGGCTTTTCTTGTAACATTTTCTGTGGAATTTTATGGAAGTGTTGTTGAAAGTGTGGCTATGAGTCTGTAGGATTATCAAGGCAGGCTTTGATGTGAGCCTTGTTAGACATCATCATCCTTATTGCCTGTAAATGGAGGCCACTGAAAGAGTACAGGAACTTTCTCCTAGAAACCATGAACAGTGTAGGCCAAGGCTACAGAAAATGCCTTGTGGTGTTTGTCACGATTGGGAAGCAGAAAGAGATTTGGTGATAGGTCCTGAGCAACTTATAGCTTGTTCCCAAATTATTTTTGCTTCAAAATCACCTTCTGTGGAATATGTTCAGTTAAGCCACTGGGTGTTTTCTGTTTTCCATGAGCTGCACTCTCCTGAGCTTTCCCCTTTGTCTTTTCCCTGGAAATGATCCTTTCAGTGTAGTGATTAGACTAATTTAGTTTTGTGGGCATCTTATGCCAGTCATTCCTGTTCTGGCTGTGAGCAGGACCTCTTCCATAACAGCCAGGTTGCACCTCATCCCATGATCCACTGCTGTGGCTGGTTCTGGCGTCAAAATTTACTTACAATGAACTTCATTTTAATTTCCTCTAGCAGTTGGTGCTGGCAGAGAGCAAGGATCTGATGTTCTGATTTGAGAGAGCAGGAGGGAATTTGTTCTCTGCTGCTTTATGCCCCTCACCAGAGGTGTGAGACCTGCAGGTTTTGCATCTCCTGCTCTGCCACGGGTCTGATGGTATTTCTCGTGCTGTGCATTAGCATTTTAACTTTTTATTTTTAACCTGTTTAATGTTCCACTTTACATCTTTCAAGCATTTTCTGTTTGGGGGAGAAGTGGTATTTGTTTGATTTGGAATCAGTGTTTAGCTTTAATCAACAGTGTGGCATTAAGAACTTTATCACAGTAGAAGCCTGAGGGCTTAAAAAAAAAAATCTGTGACTTCTTTCTGTTCTTGCTTTTTGTGTATGGAAGTGTGTTGGAACGTTCCCTGGTGATGCTGGTACTTCATTTGAATAACTTGGAAGTGTGGTTTCTTATAATGAGTAAATTTATCCTGTGGAAGGAACTTTAATAATCTAGATTTTTTTTTTTTGCATTATTTCCTCACACCTAGTTGGAAATTCATGAAACCTAGTGGAGTTTCCAGGACCCTTAAGGACTTGCAATGTTAAAATCATTCATTAACTGTTCTAATTATGTGACTCCTAAGGCATGCCTGTGTGCTTCAGGGCAAGCAGATATAATGACAAATACGTGACACCTGGCCTAAATTGCAGAAACACGGCATCATTAAGGTTGGAAAAGACCTCTGAGATCCCCAAGTCCAATTGTGAATGATGTTCACCACTAAACCATGTCCCCAGGTGCCACACCTATATATTTTTTGAACACTTCCAGTGATGGTGATTCCAACACTTCCTTGGGCAGCCTGTTCCAAAGCCTGACCAGCTTTTCAGTGAAGAAGTATTTTGTAATATCCAATCTAAACCTCCTCTAGCTGAGCCTTTTCCCTCTGTCCTGTCCTGTGCTACCTGGGAGAAGAGGCTGACTGAGAAGAAAAATGAAGGCTTCTCCTTAAATGCATCTGGACAGATGATGTGACTATTAAAAATGTCAGGGAAAGACAAAAAAGGAACAAAATATAGTGGTAGATTAGATGGTGATACATGGGCAGTGTACTTGGATATTTTTATTTGTCAGATGTTTATTTGAAGGGTTGAAAGACTTGGCACAGGATTTTCTCCCAAGTGTTAATGGGGGATTTGGTTTGTTGGTGTTCTGTTTTTAAAATCAAATAGAGATAGTTTTTAAGAAATTTTCTTTTACACCTGCAAAGGCAAAAATCTTTTCCCAGTCAAGCTAACAGATCTATATTTTCCTGTGATTGATGTAGGCTGATATGGGTGGCATTTGAAATTCAAACTGCAGGCAGCTTCTGACATCTCTGTTGCAGGTGGCTTCTCTGAGGTGGATATGTAGATAAGGTTGCTGTGTAGGCTTCTTACAACATTTAATGTCAGAAAGGTGAACTAAAATTAGTTAATTTTATTAAGAGAGGTGAGTTTCAGCAATGATAAAAGGAGGTGGTAATTTGTTAAAGTGTTTTTTAAAGAGCATCAACCCGAGTCTTTGCATTCAGGAGGGGTAAAACATCAGTAGCTGGAAACAAGAATAACAAAAGTTTAAGTTTTTCAAGGCAAAAGAGAAGCAGTTCATTTAATAAAAACCATAAAAGGTCAGGAGCAGAGGTAAACCAGCTACTTGAGAGAAGTTGTGTCTGCTGGTTTGTCTTGTCATCCTGCAGGAGTTTGGCTGCTCGTGGATTTTCACTGAGCAGTGGAGTAAATTCCCTTAGACTTGGCTGGTAATTGGTTTCACCTGTGCTTTGTCACCGAGTGCTGAAAGAAAGGCATGCTGGCACCACAGAGTTTATTTAGATTTACCCAAATGGAGTTTTAGTGTCTGTTATAAATTAATTGTGGTACCAAGCATATCTCTTGAAAGTGCTTGTTGGAAGGTTGCCTTTTGTGCTGGAGTGAGGGGGGGAGAAGTTACCTTGTTGATATAGCTGTAAACTGAAAATAAACCTAAAATTGAACCTAAAAGTCATTTTCTGTTAGTGTGTCTGGAAGTGATCATTTGGAGCCTGGAATGCTCCACGGGGGATAACAGAACCGGTCCCATTGGAATGAGTAGGAAATTAGAGCTGTACAAGCAGATCACTTTTGAGAACCCTACACTTAACCACCACCTCCACTCGTGGCTTGTATTTCTGTTGCTTTCTTTCCTCTTGCCATGCTGGGGTGGGAAGTCCCCAGTGACATTTCTCACAAAGGCAGAGTGTTCCTAGGAAAAACGCTGCTGTTGGGGGCTGAAGGATTCTGGAGCCAGCCATGAGTTGTGGTGCCTCAGTAACCACGGGATACTTGAACAATACAGAGAGGTATCTGGAAGACAGCACACACTGGTTTTCTTGCATTTCCTTTAAAGAAACAATCAGGCTTGTTAAGATGATTAATTAGTGGAGTTTTCAGCCATTAATCATTCCAAAGACCAATATGGGTAGCCCGCAGTAAAATCCATTAACATGCCGTGACCCTGTGCTAATTGTTAAACTCTTGCTCTGTGAACAGCTTAGAGCTGAGGTAGAGGCACGTGGATGGCAATGGGGTAAGAATGGCTCCCTCACCTATGGAAATATTGAATTATTGATAAAACTTGTAATAATGCTGACTCTCTTGCTGTTTTGTTGTTGACTGATTTAAGCAGAGTGTGTCATTAATGCTATTAAAGTTATTAAGTAGGAGGGAGGAAGACATGATATGGAAAGGGGAAAATCGGGGCATCATCATCTGATATAACCTTGGCCTCATGTCAGGCTGTTCCATATGAGAACTCATTTAAAACTTGTTTGTTTAAACTATTTGACATACAGTTCACTGGGTTTGGAAAATAAAGATGAGGGAAAAATAAGCACAGTCAATGTTTCAGATGAACCATGGATCTCATGTGACTGTGATTCAAGTGACTTCAGTACAGTGGAAATAAGTGCCCAAATGGACTTGCTAACTGAAGGCAGTCTTTCAAATCCTAGGCAAAATGTCAGTGAGAGCTACAGACAAACTTTTCAGGACCTCTTTTCCACCACTCTTTTACAGGAATTATGTGAATATCTACTTAAAGTAAAAATATAATGGGCATAAAAGGATAGGCAGTGCTTGAACTTAATAGAGAATAATACTGAAGGTTAAGATGACTGCAGTGACCAAAATATTCATGTATGGCAATGCTGATCTCCAAAATGATGGATAAGATCCCATGCATTTTGGTTAGAGAAGTATGTGATTGTTTTCATGTTCCTAATTGTATCAAAAGTGGTTGTTTACATCTTGTAAATTGATGTTTCAGGTTTGAGTCTACAGGGTGTTTCTTGATGCTGTTCAGTTGATTGTGGAAACTAATCAGGGGAGAAAGACTTCTGGCAACATTTACTCTCAGTCTCAGTATGTTTTCATTTGAGTCAATTGAGGGCAAGACATTGACCTTTTCTTATAAAAAATTCAGGTGAAGTCAAGATTCAGCTAAAATAAAAACAAAAACAAAACAACCAACAGACCAAACAAAAAAAAAAAAAAACAAACCCACCAAACACACACCCTCACTGTTATAACATGTCAGGTTTAGACAAAAAGATTTGTAGATTAACTTTTTAAAATCCTTTACTGCAGGAAGACTTAGTTTTATAGGAGCTACTATTTAGGGTGTGCAGTAGTGGTGAATTCTCATTAAGGTAATAGCAAAGCTCTGATTTACTTCAAGACTCAAGAGTTTGAGTTTGATTTACTTCTCCTCAAAGTGCTGCTGGTGCTGTCAGTACTGTAAATGCTTGGACATCCATGAGGACAGAGGTCTGCTCTTGCCATGGCAGCAAGCCTGATGCTGCTTTACAATCCTCTGTTAGAAACTCTCTGATGTTTTTTCTGGGGTGCTTTTGGTCTCTCAACTTCCAGGAAACTTTTTGAAACTTCCTTTTAGAGCTCCAACTTCAATGGATATTAAATATCATTTGTCCAATGCAAGCCATCCGTTATCTGTTTCAGCAGCCTTCAGATAGCAGCATTCAAAGAAAGAAAAATGCTTTCCTCAGTCCTGTGGTTTTTTGCTTTACTGTCTTCAAACAAGTTAATTTTGTGATGTTCATCCATTTGCCCAAGTTTCTTATCTCTCCAATCCAGGCTTGAGGATTCACTTGCAGACCTGGTGTTTTGGGATGTGGAGGGGATAGGTTTGAGGGTTAGAAGTTATCTCAATTATTGGTTACTTTTGCATTTCTTCTGTTAATCTTTGTTACTACTACAGAACTGCTTAAAACTGTGCATTTTAACTGACTAAATTGTGAGAAATTGAGTTTTGTGCTGTCACAAATGCTGGCATTCCTGTGCCACTTTAATCGAGCTGAAGAGTGGGGCTGTAGTTTTGTGACACAGGCTATGAGCAAGTCTGATGGTTCAGTTCTTTGGACCTCTGCAACTCTAGCTCAGCTCATTTGGTCCCAGTTTCACCCTGTGCTGGTATTTCTTCACCCCTAGAATGTATGCACATGGAAGAGAGTACTCCTAGGAGAAAAAAATCCTATTTATACCCCCAGAACACTCTGCTCAGTTGTAGGAGGGAACTGCATGTTCATTATACATATTGAATAATATAAATAGCATTAATTCCAGGGTTCCCTTTCCTCACATCACTGGTTTCCCATGGCTTTTAGGCAAGCTGATTATAAACTGGGGCTGGTGGAAAGGAAGCTGATCTACCAAGGTTCCACCAGCTTCATGTGGGTGAGGTGGGCCAGCAAATGGTGAGGCTTTTGTCTTACAACCAGTCTTGCAGCCAAAGTGAGTTTTTTGGAGCTCATGTTACCATTGAGAAGAGGATGTCAGGTCTTTTAAGATGCTTTCAGATTGGCATGAAACAATTGAGGTTTCTTTTAGAGTTGCGGGCAGTTTTTTTGCAAAAGCCCTCCAAGGTACTTCTGTTCTACATTTGCAGACAAGTTGAACTCCTTGCTTGTCATGGAGCACAAAAGGCAGGAGGAAAGTGGAGTAGATAGGAGCCTGAAAGGTTTTGTGTGACATTAAAAAAAATGTTTGGCTTCCATAAAAATGTTATTTGAGGAATCCATAGACTTTTCCTAGCCCAGAAAAATGTGGGATTTTTTTCTGTACTCTGCACAATTACTGAAGGGACTTGGTTCATGCTTCAAAAACATGACTTGTATTGGCAGCAGAGCCCAGGAATCTAACTTTCTGAAAGTTTGGATCATGTGAGAATTCTCTGTGATAAAACAGTAAAACTGTTAATTTTCTACTAGCAATTGGGTCATCTTTCACTGAAAAATGAGTTTAAAATAACCAAAAACCTTGCTCAGAGAGGAATGTTTGGTAATAGGTCTGGTGCAGGCAGATTCACAGGCTTTTCATCACATGAGAGTTTGGGACTTATTATTTAGTGCAGTTTCAAACACAAGGAACTTTAAATCTAAATTTGATTCCTACATAGAAATTAGACATCTTTAGAAGCTGGAATTCTCACAACAACTTTCATCTTATTTTAGATGAGCATCTCCTGAGGTCACTCCTCTTTCTGTTTTGAAGCTCACACTGCCACAACATCATAATTAAATGGGATGCTTTTTCTAACTTTAACATGTATTATTTGATGGGGTTTTTTGAGACATCAGAAACTGGAATAGCTTAAATTAGAATGGTGAGAGAAAAACAGATTGCTGTTCATAGAAAAATAGAAGGAATCGAGCCAGTATTTATTTTGCATTTATAGCTGGTGATTTATTTCAGGTCCACGGCAGTGAGCAATCAGCTGTTTTATCTATCTGTAGTCAAGTTAAGGAAAGCTGCTGACATGATCTCCAGTTAATCTCTGTGCTCATCTGAGACTTAAGAGCTGCTGAAATAATGAGAACATATACTCTCTGTTACAGCATTTGAAGTGGTGGGTTTTTACAACAGTGCACAAGATAGTGAAATCTCATAACTCTTTTTAAACAAAACCTGTCTACTTGGTTGATCATTTGGATAGGGTGGGTAATGCAAGATAGCTTGAAATGTATTTCTGTCAGAAAGGATTATTTGAAAATTGGTCTTTTCTAGCCTACAGTGTCTGAATAATTCTGGTGCTTGAGGTGTCTTCTCTGGCGATCAGCAAAGCACATTCTTCAGTAACTTCTAGAGAATGAAAAAGCAATTGTGCCAAAACCTGTTAAAGTGTTTTTGCCTTAGCTGTCCTGCTTGGAGAGAAAATTGCTATTCTAGGTAGGAAATACCAATGTTAACTGGAGTGAAGGAAAGAGAAGAGGGGAAAACCTACGCTGTAGTATGAAGATCTACCCTAAGTTTCATCTCTGTTGCCATTTTTGAGATTATTTGGTAGCACTAAAACCCCATGTATCAGAAAAGAAGTAGACAGGAATTTCTCTCTTGGCACTCCTTTGTTCAGACATCGTAAAAAGCTTTGGGTAGTTTTGCTGGAGGTTCAGCACTTCATATTTCTCAGGTGCTAAGAGGTAAGGAGCTGAAATCTGTTTTGGAGCCCTGGTGTCTGATTTTAGTGTAATGGCTTGGTCACCACCCCTGCTATCTGATAGCCTTAATCCATCATGGAAACCTTCCTGGCTCATGGCTTTCAGCTCTGCTGTCTTGTCATGAATGATTATTTCCACTTGCCTGTGCCTTTGGATGTGGTGCCTTATGCTGCCTTTCCTGGGTGTCTCATTAGCAAAACCTAGTAACTGCTGAGGCTGATGATGCTGAATTGTTAATGTACTTGAGATTCAGCTGCTGCTGTGTCAGTAGGGTTTGGGTGGCCTTCATGTGCAGCTGTCACACAATGGAATGTGTGTGGTAGAATCTGGCCCATGTACCCATTATTCTCCAGCTTCTGAATATTGATGGATTACTGTATAACTCTTAAATAAATAAAAAAAATCCCTGTTTTGGGAAAAAAAATTCCCTGTTTTGTTCCTGAGCTCTGGAACTGAGATTTTTTTCCCTCACTTTTTTTTAAATAGTGTTTTGAGCGTCTGACACCAGTACAAACTCACACCCAAGTTTTTTTTCTTTACTAGTCATAAACATGTTTGAACAGGCCTCCAGGAAATATCATTCTCTCCTCACTACCTACTTCCTTGTCTTATTTGAGGAAGGTGCTGATAAAACTTTGAGGCACGGGGTGAGGGAGGTATCACTGGAAGGCAAATGTGCAGGAACTGGGCTGAAATGGTCACACATTCTGGGCCTAAACTGATGGAGACTGACAAAGAGATTGACAAAGGTCTCCATGATTTACATACATGAAGCTGTTTATTGATACACACAGCTGAGTTTATACACCTTTTCAGCTATAGCTCGAAATAGCACAGCCATAACATTTATACAACTTGATGCCTTGAGAAGGCTGAGCTAGAACACAGTCTAGACACAGTTAAAGAATAAAGCAGGGATTTATTAAAAGGCCTCATTGGATCCACCTTGGGCAGCACAAGAGCCCAGCCAAGGCTACACCCAAAATGGTCACAAAATGGACAGCCAGTCATGGGGTCTCTCACTTTTATAAGTTCTGCACCATTTGCATATTGGAGTTAATTGTCCAATTACAGCTTTAGGGTTATGAAGTCCCATCGTGCTTGTTTTTCTCTCTTCAGTCCACATTGTTTCTGGTCTTGGGCCTGAGATTTGGGCCTTGGGCCTTGGTCCCCAGCTGGAGAAGGAATTGTTTTGTCTCCCCACTCTGTGAAGAGAGCTCAGCATCCCCTGATATGAAGCCCAGACCCACAGACTAAAACAGCACAGAATCTGAAAAATAGAAAAGCTAAAACCGGAGGCATCAAACTAAGTAACGTTTCTTAATCAAAGCTTCATACAGACCTGCACAGGCAGGTACAGTCTTGCAGAGTTTCTGCATACCAAACACACCCAGGTACCCCGTTATCTTCCTCAGGGTTCTGCTCTCTTTACCAGGGCTTACAGCCTTTTAAAGCTTGCACATCCACTTGTGTCATGAGCTGTGCTCCCAGCTCTGCTCTCTGGCTGCATTCCCACACTAAACCCTGTCTCATTCAGACTCCTGAACAGCTTATTTGTTCAGTACCCACATACAGCCTTATCTTCAAATGTGTCTGCCTTCCCCTTACCTACACCTGACTTGCTAATTGCTGCACTGATTGATTTCCAGCAGCACAGATAGCTGAAGCAGCTTCATTAGCAAGGAAATGGGTTGTTGAAATTGAGACTTGCTGAAGGGTTAAGCATTAGTACATGGTCACCACCTGTAGATCCCTACATTTCCCTAAGGAGATGTCACTGCTGTGTTGTAACTTAGTGACGATCGCTCTATTAGGTTTGGCTTTGTCAAAAAGAGACCTCAATTGGAGAAATCCACCCAGTAAGGATTTTTTCAGGAAAATTCCATTTTAGTTGTTGCAGATGATATTTTTGCAGGCATTTCTTTTTCCGGTCTAGCACAAGTAACATAATAAACAACTTTAAGCTTAATGAAGTGGAGCATGGATAATTCTGAAAAGTTGATTTCCTGTAGTAGTTAAGAGGAGGTCTCTGAAGTAGAGAATCAAGACATTTTGTGGGAGGCCCATTAGGGTCATCTGAAGTTTTCCATCTCCCCCATTTATTTCCTCTTTGGGGTTTTTCTTTATTCTTTTTCTTGTCTCCACCTTACAAATGCTCTCCCAGAATAAATGTACCTGTGTTTTACAAGGGGAATTCTTTCTTTAAAGAGCTGAGATGAGTGAGCGTCTCCCAGATTTGTCTCCTGCTTTCATGTGCTTTTCTGATGGGTCACTGGAGCCTGACCTCACTCATGCTGGGCACATGTGCTTTTAAAAACACTAAACAGAGGAATCTGAGGCAGCAGAACATTCTCCAGGAAACTGGTGTGACTTGGAGGATGAAATAGGATTTGGGTACCAGGTTGTGGCTTACTTTAAAAACCACATCTAGGCATAAAATGGTGCTAGCAGTCAGGATTTCAAAACAATTCACTCAGGAGAAGAGTAAAGAACAAATAACTTGTAGAGACTTTGCTTAAGCAGATTAGCCAAACATTTTGTAGACATTTCCCCCTTTTTCAAGCACTGGCTATTTATTCTGCCATGACTCCTTTAGGCAGTAACTCCCCAAGCCAGACCTGTATCTGATGCAAGTTGTGCATCTGCCTCAGATGATGGTGAGAAAACATTCCCACTTAATCAGATGTGGATTTTCAAGGTAATGGCCCTGACCCATACAATGAAAGGTCAGTGAATGCAACATGCACTAAAGCAACAAAGTGAGGATCATATGATGGGCATCCATGATGAAAACTCAGATTTTTTTTAATTAAATTGTGGTTTTGTGTATAGTACAGCACAATGTAGAATTATTAGTGTGACAGTGCAGCATATTAAGAAAACTTAAAGCTTTTTTTCCCCAGTTTTGCTGAGGTTTCTGACACAGCATTTCTGAACTGATACCGTGAGACCAGATGCTGTCACAAAGTTGGTGATGTGGAGCAGCCTCTCCTGGCTTAGTGCAGTTTTTTTTTTACTGCTTGAGGACATCTGCCTGGTGCTGCAAAACTTTATATGGTATTTTGTAATAGTTGTTAGAGCCTGGTGACCTTCTAGACTCGTGTCAAAATCCACACACACACTTCTGTATTTTTCTTAAGATCCTCTAGGAACCAGGTTACCATGAATAAAAATAAATGCAATATTCCAACCAAGAACTGTTTGTTGGTCAGTATTTAACTGTCTTGTCTTGATATTCTCCTTATAAATGTTAGAGGATTTTTCTTAAATAGTTGTGAAATAAAAGTGGAAAAGAAAGTAATTTTCATTTCGCTAACAATAATATAGTGTGAGCTGAGCTACTTTAGGAAATCTGTGTGCATCTTTCTGAGAAGCAGCTGGTAAAATTCCAGGCTGAGTGAGTGAATAGAGAGCAGAGATCACTGCTGGTGTATTTATTGCAAAGTTGTTTCCCTGGACTGATGTGGTCTTTAACTTCTGAAGGTCTCTGGCCCTGTAATGTTGTCGTCTTGTCTCTGGTGCCAGCTTCAAAACTGTAACTGCCCAGTTTGTCCACCTAAGCCTCCCACCTAGTAATTTGGCTTCTCTTAATTGATGGAACAGAGTAAAAGTTCTCTATATTTGACTCCTATTTACTTTAATTATAGTAAATTTTGTCAGAAATAAAATATCACTGTGCTTTGTATGTTACAAAGCTCATCTCAAGAAGCTTTATGTTCTCCCATGGATGGAAGTTGTTGTTCTCCCCATCAGCTTTGAAGCTAAATGGAAACTACACCTGTGTTAATGCTGGAACCAGGAACCAAGGTGTTGCCTTGAGACTTGGCAGCACAACGTGTTTTTCAGCCACAAAAACCTGCATACTGCAGGTGTGAAACCTGTTGGTGAGATCTGGTTATGAACCACAATCACCTGGAGCCCAGATCTGTGTACTTTAACCAAGCAGTGCTGTACTGAGTTTACCTGCTCTGTGTTTATCTTCTTTGTGTCTTGAGCCCTTGGTGTTCATGACACAGGAATTTTTTGGGCATCCTTAACCATCAGGTGTTGTACCGGAACTCTGGCCATGGGTACAAAAACATTTGTGGAGATGTAAAAAATACATTGCTAGAGGATGGGAGTTGCTGCCTTTATTTCTGTTTTTTAAGGTTTCTTTGATCACAGGTACAGTGAGTTAGTTGCTCTACTTGTACTTTTCATGGTAGATTCAGTAATGAATGCCATTTGCAGCCTTGTTTTGGGGTGTTTTTAATCATCCTTGTGCCCTTGGTCTCCAGAAGTGCTGGCACAGCCAGCCAGCGAGGCACTGCTTCTCCAGAATACCATTACCCTGAGTTACTCTTTCATGTAGTAACTGGAGGGATAATATTCCCAAGTTCCACACACAATAATAGGAGTGTGTAGCAGGTATAAGCATGCCTTTTATGATCCACTAAATGTGAAGAGCTCCAGGCAGGCTGTTTGTCTTGTAGCCCTCAGCTTTGACACAGCTATTACTGAGACTGGCTTTGGCTAGTTGTGTAATTCTGTAATACTGTTGTGGCTGCCTGGCTCACCTCCATAACCAAAATGAAGGTAAATTACAGCATTCAGCACAGAAATGGATCACAAGTTAACAATGCTTGTGTTTATAATGCAGTTGGAAATTGATATTTGAGATGTCCTGGTAATGGTGTATCTTATTGTTCTAGCTTGTTGGTGCCTATCCTGTGATCTTGGGATTCAGGAATACCTGAGTCAGTCTTTGGTACTGTGCTAGAAGAAAAGAGAGGCATAAGGCTTTGAAAATAAAGATATTTAGTCATTGGGTCTTAGGAAGAAATTCTTCCCTGTGAGAGTGGTGAGGCCCTGGCACAGGTTGCCCAGAGAAGCTGTGGCTGCCCCTGAATCCCTGGAAGTGTCCAAGGCCAGGCTGGACAGGGCTTGGAACAACCTGGAATAGTGGAAGGTGTCCCTGCCCATGGAACAAGATGATCTTTAAGGTCCCTTTCCATTCCCAAACTATTGGAATCTGTGATTAACTACTGGAGTGGGGATGGGTTGTGGCTGTAGGGGGGAATGCTGTTGGTTGTTTTGCACATTGTTACAGTGGTGATGGGTACAGCTCCTTGAGGAGACGGCAGTTAAAAAAAAAATTATAATTATTTTGTCCTCTATGGAGAGTTAGGAATAGCAGTGTCCTTGAAGCAAATCTTGACTCTTTATGACTGTGGAAAAAGACTTCCCTAAAAGCTTTTAAATCTTTACTTTAGCAACAAGAGAATATAGTTGCTATAAGGAACTCCCTGAGTTTGAGTTTATTATATCTGTGAGACTGGAGGGATGGAGATGGAATGTCCAAGGGATTTGTCTGTAATGAGGCCCTGGCAGCAGATTTTGCTGTCCTTCAGCTGTCCTTCGTGGACAGATGAGGGGCATGGCTTTTAGGTATGGATGGAAAAGCCGTGTGTCACTTCTTGTTCTGTTCCCCCATGACTGTTGAATCGAGTGCTGCTCAGCCCTGAGTCACTGGGTGTTATTCATGGTGGAATTTACTGAGGCCAGCAGAGCTGTTATTAACATCATCTCAGTGTCTGTGGGATACATGAAGCCATGTGGTGGTGTGAGGACTGGAAGGTGTAGGCAGACCCTTCAGAGTGTGCAGTGTTCCAAAACTTGGTGTTATTCTTCCAGAATAACATCAGGTCCAGTTCCCTTTGCAGATTGTGTCTGACACCCAGGTTTGATGGGTGGGCAGTGAGGAGGTGATCTGCAGGATCTTTAAGTGATTTTTTTCAAGGCTGAGATACCAATATCTTGATATAAAAAGACTTTTTACTCTAAAAACTGGGGAGAAAAGATTAAGGGGATATCCAGAAATAATGTTAGACTGTGACCTTTGGAGGCAGACTTTGACTAATATATTTTAGTAAAGTGTAAGATGGCTTAGATGTAGGTCATAGTACCAAGCTCCTGAGGGCTTCCAAAGGGCATAGAAGAGGATCCTCAAAATTTCCTAGTATTTTTCCTTTGAAATCACCTTTGGGAATATCATGATGGACTTCCATAATTCAAAAATGTCCCCAGAAACCCAGGATGGAGTGATGTTGGAGATGGGATCTCTCAGAGATACTGTCTGATTAATCCTGAGAACAAGTGTGTGTTTTCCCACTTGCTTTAGGACTTCATTTAGATATGAGCTTCTTCCAGCTTCTCCTACCCCTGCTCTGGCTGATGTAATTCAAGGCAGAAATGAGTATCCACACTTATGTCCAGAACTTCAGGCTTTGCTTGTTCAAGATGCATCAGATCTTCTGTGTATCATCAATGCACGTGGGCAGTAAAACAATTGGTGAGTTCAGCATTTGTGGGAAGCATCCTACATGTTTGGCTGCAACTCCTGGACAAATGAATCTTCACTCTACTTGGACAGGTTTTCTGGGGTGGAAGGGAGAATGCTCTGGGAAACATGGCATGGTTCTGTGTCTCTTGTGGAGAGTTCCTGAAACATCCTACTGGTGACTGATGGCCTTTGGAACAACTTCTTTTCAGGCAGCCTGAACTTGACACAAGGAATCTTTAATTAAAACTCTCAGCTCTCCTCTTGACCTGAAAAAGTGAAGTTCTCAGAAAAATGTGTTACATGTAATTGTAAATATGTCCATGGCCAGGATATCCCATACAGCTGTTACCCAAACTTCATGTAGGAGCAGATGTGAAATTATACTTCCATGATGCCTCCAAGTCGTGTGCAAACAAAGCTTATTTCTGGATCACATTCTTTTAGCTCCAGAATACCGGAAGGGGCTGGGAATGGGGAATTCCCAATGGAGTGACTAACTTTCACTGGGAAAAGAAAGAGAGAAAATACCTTAAGAAACCAGTCTGCCCAATGCTAGCAAGCATCACCATTAATTATTATTTTAGCGTGATCGTGTTTTCCAAATATTTGTGAAAAAAAACCCAAAAAGCCATCAGAATAGAAGAGATTTGTGAAGCCACTTTCAGGAATAGGGAAACACCTTTCTAAGAACTACTGGAAATCAGTGAAAGAACATATTCTTCTGTTTGGCTGTGTTCCTAGAAAATGCAGGCTTTGTTGGTGAAGACATAGCTGGGATGACCTTAGCAGTGGGTTTACATATGTTTAAAGATTTAACCCATTGCATTCTGTGGAAGAAAGTGTATTCATGTCTGTATGGATGTGATCTTTGTCCTTAGTGTATAAACACTCTGAGACTGTCAGAGGGCAGAAGGGTAGCCAAGGATAAACCCAAATAACAGGAAAATTTGAATTTGTCAGAAAACAGTCCCTTTCTTTCAGTAAAACTGTAAGATACCTGGCATGGGAATTTGAGACCCTTAGTTAATAATAATAATAATAATAATAATGTTAATAATGTAATAATAATAATAATAATAATAA
Organism: Chloebia gouldiae; assembly: GCA_003676055.1. Lineage (NCBI taxonomy): Eukaryota > Metazoa > Chordata > Aves > Passeriformes > Passeridae > Chloebia > Chloebia gouldiae. The sequence continues at coordinate 26,333,321 of QUSF01000010.1, forward strand.
TAATAATAATGTTGTATTCTTCATGCCTTGTGGGTGTGCTCGCTGGGAGCTAGCTGAAAGGTTCAGAATAGCTGGAAAAGGAGGTGTTTAAAAGAAATAAAATGGATCTAATATTGTTGTTGCTTTCCAGTCACTTCATAGTTTTAATGCTTTTCGTTTTGGAAGCTAGGAACTCTGAATGCATTATTTTGAATCTTTCTCCCAGCTGGGAGGTAGGAAGCCAGATCACGTTTGATGACTGCTCAGGGCCACAGAGATTCCTATTTGTTTTATTACTGGTTGTAGAAGAGAGTTACTGCATCTAACTGCTCCAGCAATCAAAAGCAGTTAATGCTGTAAAGTGAAGAGTCTTCCACTCTCACTTCAGATGTTGTAAAATTTTGCAGCTGATAACCCGCGAGAGGGAATGAGGGAAATAAATAAATCTGTTGTGTTACAGACAGGCATGTGAGCCCTGTGTCATTGACAGGGGAAGGACATCAGAGGGCAGGAGCACCTCTGCTCTAGGGACAGGCTGGGAGAGCTGAGGATCTTCAGCTGGAGAGGAGAGGGCTCCAGGGAGACCTCAGAACCTTTTCCAGTGCCTAAAGGGGCTCCAGGAAAGCTGGAGAGGGACTTTTGGAAAAGGGCCTGGAATGCCAGGACAAGGGGGAATGGTTTCAAACTGACACATGCCAGTTACATGGGATATTGGGAAGAAATTCTTCCCAGTGAGGGTGCTGAGGCCCTGGCAGAGGTGTTCCTGCCCATGGTAGAAGGTTGAAACCCAATGGTCTTTAGGGTCCCTTCCAACCCAAACCATTCTAGGATTCCTTGGTATTGGGACACACAAGGCAGATGATGGACCTGGCTAGCATAAGAGATTTGATAGACAAAATGCCTTGGAAGAGCAAACCAAACTTTGAGGATTAAATCAAGATTGCAAGAAGATTCAATCAGATGGGCTCGCCGGAAAAAAAAAAAATTACATCAAGACTTATGCAAGTAAGAGATGTTTAAAATGTATAAGTTTGTTTATGTGATGATTAACCCAATCATTATAGTAAAATATTACCAGTCTTCGTAAAATGGTATAAAGGCATATGTAGCCCACAGTAAAATCAGATTCTTTGACCTTCTCAAAGTCCTCCCTGTCTCTCCAATCGCTGATACTTTGGTTCTGTGATTGTCATAATTCCAAGAACTGGTCGTGATTCTGGAGATAATTTTATTAAAGGAATTAGGCAGAGGTGTGAGTAGTCTTGTCCTTTGCAGCCATAAATGCCTTTCAGAGAATCTTTCCACGTGAATACTTGCAGGAAAATGATCTGCAAGGACAGCAGTCTTGTAAGAATTGACATAGGAGCAAAAGTCTCTTTGCCATTAAGAAATGTGCTAAGTGTTTGGATTTCCTGTTTTGCAGCAAAGAATCGACTTAGTGTCTTGGCTTTCTCCATTCAGTTCTGTTCATACAAGCAAAATGTGAAAGTGTTCACTGCACTCCTCTTGTCATCAATCCTTAAGAAAAAGGAGGTAGGGAATCTTGTCATGGCAGCTGGATTCCAGGCACAGGTAGATGGTGAGGATGACATTTGTGTGGGCTGAAATTGGAGTTTATTTTTCTTTTTGATGTGTCTTTTGTTATAGATTGGTTCTCATCTCCCTGGAAACTGAGGAATTGGAACAGCAGTCACAGAAGTAACAAAGGAGCAGGTTTTAGGAAAAGGAAAAGCTTATTAGGAACTGGGAGATTTACCTGACTAGTAAACACCTGAAAAGGAATATACTTTCCTTATACTAACCATGCATTCAATGTAGCAGTTGTTGCTGCTTTTTTTTCATGTTTGAGATGATTGTGTTTTTATACATATTTTTTTTCCCTATTCCTTGAGCTTTACAATGAGCTTACTGCAGACTTCTGCATTGCCTCCCACCCCTGAGCCTGCCTCTGTCCTTGAATTCTCCTTGCTTTCTGAATGCACCAGCAACACTTCATGGAAAGATCCAGGCTTTTTGCACTTGAGACGTGGAGATGTGTTCAGTGGAGTCACTTAATGGTGTACTGTGCCAGTTACTTGAATACATATTTTCTTTAATACTTCTGGATGTTGTTTGTTCATTTTATATGCCAGACTAAACTGTTTCAGAAAAGACAAGAATTCCACTTGGAAGTTTAATGGTAGATTTGGGAGGATGCTAGAGCTTTGAAATGCCCAAGTGCTTTGTATTGATGCCTAAGTGCTTTGTGCTGAATGTTAAAGGTGTGTGTATGGGGAGTCTGTGAATAATTAACAAAATATGTGTGCTTCATTTTCTTTTGATTGACTGAACAGGAGGACCCAAAGTGAGCTCAGCATTTCATCTTCTTGCTCTGTGTTGATTTATCACTTTGATTATTAATCTAACTTAGCTGAATTTTATGCAAGTTGTCTCTTGCATCCCCATGAAGGAACAAAATGTTGCTATAATAGTTACCCAACTGTGGAAATTAAGATCAAGAAACTACAACAACTTTCTTGCATATTATTTTCACAGTTTTGGCTTTTGTTTTATCAAGGACCGCACACTTAAATGACTGATTGAGATCCCTAGAGACTCCTAGCATGACAAGAATGGGTACCAAATAAGTCCTTCCAGTTTTATCTGTAGTTGATCTTATTTTTTTCTTTGTCTGTCAGCATTTTATATTGAATGTCTGTGTGTTTCTTCTTGGCATGCTGGGTTGCAGTGAAGTGTGTAAATGCACCGTGGTGGGTGAATATGTGTGTGAAAGCTCCTGAACTCTGAGTAGGAGCTGACCTTGATGCACAGTCCTTTACTTTGTACCTGGGAGAGACACAGCTGGTTGAGGGGTTGGAAAAGTGAAAATGTGACAGCAAGGCTGCTGGGAAAAGGTGGTAGTTTTTTAGCAGACCAGTTTTGTGTAGGTCTGGTGTTGCTCTTCTTCCCACCTGTGTATCCTGCTTCAAGAGGTTTGGACAAAGCTGGGAAAGGTGCAAAGGAGGACAGAAAGGATGAATGAAGAATGGTGATTGGTTTGGTGTGATTGTGTTCATTAGCACTATTCAGCCTTGAGTAAGAGAACTGAGAGAGGTCTGTGTGATTAAAAACATGAGAGGTTTGTTCTTTCTTCTGAAACAAGAACTAGGGGACATCAAAGGGAAGGAGCAGCTGCCAGATGCAGAGCAAAAGGAGTAAATAATTCTGTTGCAGGTGTAGAGAATGTTAGGAGGAGTCTGTGAGATCAAAAAGGGATTCAGCAAATTCTATTGGACACAAATAATATTTAAGCTCTGGAAGGCTCTTGACCATAAATAGCTACTTCTGGAGAGGTTATTTAGAGGAAGCTTCATTTACACAGTTTCTTTGTCATTGCATCTTTCTCAAGTCAAAGCATAAAGGTTGTAAGAAGTCTTTATTAATTATTGTGAGATGACTTGAAGCAATCTTTGATCATTTAGTCTGATGTTTTGGTTACTTCATTAGTGCTCCTGTTGCTGTATGACAGCATGTAGGAACTGTAAAATTTGCTTGTTACTAGAGTGTCCTGGCAATGCAGAGACCTCTGAGGGTGTCCCTTTTTGCACATTTTAATTTATGTGCAGTCTTCTTTTCACATCTCAAAAAGGTTTTTAACTGCATCTGTTTGTATGAAACAGGAAAAATAATTGTGTAGGCAGATGTCTGTTAGAGCTCCTGGAAGTTATTAATGAAAAGGGTGAGACTGTTACACCCCCTCTACTTGCTTTAAATTAAAGAGGGATATGGTGGGGCAGATGTCAGTCTCTGTGTCTGGGAATGGTACATTAATTTTACTCTGTCTTTTGGCAAAGCAGCCAAGTGCTATAAAGGCATGGGATTTATCTGCAGGCATGGTGAGGTTTACTGTGGGCTGGTCTATGGCTTGCATTTAGTGTGTCTTCTGCAATTAGAAACAAGAAATGACATCTTTAAAAAGGTGCATTAAACACTGTAAAAATTCTGTCACTTGACATGGCAAGCTTTCCTGCCTATGGACACAGGAAATTTGGCAGTCATTGGGAGCCATTTCCTCAAATAAATAAATCCAATATTTTAGGACTTGTTTAGTAAGTGCTGTTGGAAATTCTTTCTTTCTGGAGAAAGGGGAATTATCATATTATACATCTGGTAATGAGACATTGTTCATCACTTGATGTAGCACTGCTATCCCCAGGGCTCTCCAGCTCCTTCCCATCCCCAAAGCAGGGGGAACTTGTCTCACTGGCTCCTCTTGGTGAGATGCTGAACATCCAAGGGCTGCTGATAGTCTTTGTCTGCTCTGATTACAGACATCTGATGATACAAAAGTTCTCTCTTAATGTGCTGGGCATAATGTAGGTGAGATGGGATGCCTGGCTCTAAATATTCAACTTTGCCCTGAACAGCCTGATGATTGTTTTAATGCTGTAAGCCTGGGTGCTGCTGGCTTGTCTAATCAGCCCCTTGTTCAGAGGCTGGCAGCAATCAGAGGAGTGCTGCTGCCTTTGGGGAGAGCCTGTTCTGATGCTGACTGATAGAAATGAGGTATTTCTAATTCAGCAGGGCTGGCACAGGGAGATGGATGCATGCTCACGTCCCCTGCCCCTGGCAGCTGTTTGTCAGGTGGGAAGCTGGGCTCAGTGAGGATGGTCCCCAGGGCTGCAGTGCACCTGCCTGTCCATGGGGATTGCCATGTTGTCTTACTGTTTAAAAGCTCATTAAAGTTGCATCTCCCATTCCTAGTTCCCTCCTTGCCCCCTCTGGCTAGCTGTCCAGGCTTTTGTGAGCAAACTAGAATTGATCATAGCAATTAGCTAAGCCCAGGGGACATTCTGAAATGTTAATGTATATGGTTTTTTCCTTGCTCTTAGATAGCTCTTTGCTACTACCAATGATTTGTGCTTTCTTACTTTGATGTATTTGCTCTTCTTCCCTTTTAGAGTTCTCAGTATAATGGTATTTAGGTAACATGGTGCCCTCAAGATGTTTGTTTAGCCTTAGATTTCCAAGTCAGTATTAAACTGGTGATATTTCCAGCAGCTGTTAAAATTCTGCCTGTGTTTTTCCTCCTGAGTTGTGTGCTCTTACACAAAAGATGCATAGCAAGTGACATTCAATTCATCCAAAAGATGAATGGCAGAAGTAAAGACATCCAAGCTGCTATAGGCTTTTAGAGGAGCTGGGTTGTTTGGAGCTGTTTCTTAGATGTAACTTTCTTACCTTGAAACAAATCCAGTAATAAAGAAAAATGCTTAAATATTTGGTTAAGAGGTGATGGGGAACTACTGTCTGAACCTTAAAGCTATGACTGTTATGTGTGCCCTAACAAGCATGTAGCTTGCCTCTTCTTGGAAGATATTTGTCTTTTTCCTACAGAAGCAGCATTCAGTGTCCTTTTCTAACTGATTTCCTCCTTTTTTTGGCCCAAGTTCAGCATTAGCTTTGGTTCTGAAGAAGTAGAAACTCAAGAGAAAATTGTGGCTTGCCAATTGAGAATCTCAACTGAGGTGGTGGTTTTGTAGTGTTGACTTCATGTGGCAGTTCTAATCAAAATAAGCACAGCTCACCCTGGGAACTGGATGCTTGCCTTGGAAAATAGGATTAAAGAAATCAAAGCTTTAGTATTTTAGTCTCCAGGATGTAATTGTAAACACTTAAACAGCAATGTTATTATGTATTCAGTTGACTCTCCTTAGTATCACAAGTAAGCCCATCTTCTTTTAGGCTAATCTGAATTTTTCCTTAAAGAGTATTAGTTATTAAAGCTCTTATCCATTTCTGGGGCTGGTAGAAGTCCCCAAGTGCTGCATATTTAAGGATGTGGGAACATTTTGTATCAATACCTTTCTTAAACTATTTTTGTTTGTTTTAGAAAAATGCTAGACTAGCTTGGTGTATTTCCCAGTTCACACCATTATGGTGCTCTGTTAGTTTGCTCAATTCTTATATGTTTGTAATGTGAGTTTGTGGATATTGAGGGCTTAATCATTTCTACCTTGATAACCAGACTCAGTTTTACATTCTCTACTTTTATAATAAGGTGTGAAGTGTTTCTGCTCACTCTCAGTATAGAATTAGTTCTGGAACAACCTCTGTACCCAGCCATTTGATGCGCTTTTTTTGGGTTGCATCTTTTTGATGTGAGAGCAGATATTTTAACTGGTGAACTTGTCTCTTAACACTTTGGTGATGGCTTAGGTAGGTGGCTTGTATAACTTAAATTTTCAAGGTTCTCCCAGTCTTGTACTCTCTTCTCAGTATTAGGGAGAATTCTTGGGTTCCAGCACTAATTTGGAGATTAACAGGCTGCACAGAGAAGCTGTGGCTGCCCCATCCCTGGAAGTGTCCAAGGCCAGGTTGGATGGGGCTTGGAGCAGCCTGAGATAGTGGAAGGTGTCCCTGCCCATGGCAGGGGCTTGGAAGAGATGATCTTTAAGGTCCCTCCCAACCCAAACCACTCCATGATTCTGTAATTAAAAGACCAGCCATGCTTAGTAAAACTATTGCTGGTTTGAGTCAAAGGCCAAACCAGTAGCAGGTGAGGAGGTGGTGGTGACCTTCACATCCCTAAGAGGACTCTAGCCCTTCTCTTGCTTTTTGTGTCTAAGTGGGGATTTTTTCCCCTCTCTTTTTGCCCTTCCTCTTCCCTCCATGTGAATTCTGATTATTTCTTCTATTTTGACTCCTATCCAGGGTCATCCTGTGGTTCCAACTCACACACTGAATTTGGTGTTTTTGTGATATGAATATCACTTCCTGTCTTGTCAACAGCATTAGGACTATAAAAAGTACTCTGGAAACCTCAGAAGCATCCTCCATAAATATATTTAATTAAACCCATAGTTTCCAATATGCCTCAAACACATATATTGTTCCAACTCATGACACAGTGATGATAAGATGACAGCTTTAAAATGTGCTGCTTTGGCTAAGCCCTCTCCTTCCCATCTTCCCTTGTGGTTTTTAGAGGCTATTGATATTACAGCCTTCTTATGGCACATGAATTCTTTGGCACAGTTTCCTCTGCTTGCAGTCCAGACCTTGACTGCTGCTCTTCTCACACATTAAAATGTTGGGGTGGTTATATTCCATTTTTGTAGCCTTGTTGTGCCTTGTTAACCACAAGGGATAAATAGTTCTTGCTTTAGGAATTCACAAGAAATACAGTTCTTGCATTTCTGCTTTGCCTGGTCATGGTTTTTTTTTTTCCTCCTTCAGCGTTCTCTGGAGATGTCTTCACCATGAGGGAGGTCCTCAAGTCAACCCTGCTTCTTTCATTCTACCTCACCTTTCTGTAAAGGGGATGCAGTTTTTTTTCCCTTAAGAAGTAAAGACCTCATGGGTTGAAGATGTAAAAATAAACTCCAGAAATGCCTCAGTTTTCTGAGTAGAAATGTGGAGCGCTTTTTCTGTGGTAGGGTGCAGATGGAGGTCACGTGGTGGCCAGGAGATGAAAGTACCTGTCTTGTGTTATATATTTAATTGTCAGTCTGCTCTTTGGTTGTGATTTTATAGGCACTGGATGATTTGGGTGCCTCCAAAAGCCCCCTCCTGCCCCCAAAAGCCTCCAGCCCCCAGGATTGGTGCCTTGTTGCTATCTGCAGTGTGGAAATGCCACCAGCAGAGCAATTCATCATGAGGGGGTAACAAATGCATTGAAATGCCCAACATATGGATTGCTTTGGGAATGGAAATGTCAGGGAACTTGTAGAAGACTAATCAGGTTTAGGATCAATAAATGTGAAGTTGATTTATAGGTTTTTAATCAAACATGTTGCTACTCAGACTTGCTTTTCCCAAAAGTAAAAGCGAAGTCAGAGACTAGATTTCCTGCTTTTCCTGGCTTTTAGCAATGACTCTGTAACTTGGAAAAAAGTCTTCATTGCCCTCAATGGCAGCGTGGAGTTGGCAGCAGCTCCAGGGCTATTGCTTGTGCCATCCATACAGCTGGAACAGTGCTGACACCCAGCTTCAAAGCACAGCTTTGGAATCTTGCCAGGTAGGTGGCTTTGCCTGCTTCTAAAATGTGGAATCACCTGCTGCTCTCAATTGTAGATGGAAGTGGAGGAGTTTTTTGGAGATACCCCTCACCTTTGGGTAGACCCAAGCTAAAGGGAGAGGGAGATACTCCTCATACTCTCCTCTCTCCATGGGACTTGATCCAGAATTTCAATTCACAAGTCAGATTATTCATATTCATCCTCATTTTCTAATGGAAAAATAACTTGGAGAAGGAAGTTTGGGATGGAGATGGGTGTGATGTGCTGAGCTGGATCAGATCTCTCTCTGCAGCAGTGTGTTCACATTTATCCAGGCATTCACTCTGAATTGTGTGCTGCAGCCCTGGGCAGAGACAGGGCTCTAATTTTGGGGTTTCAGAGATGGACTTAGCCAGGACTGCCACATGTACTGTCTTAAGAGGTACTATAAATGCTGCCCTGAGGATAACAATGATTTCATGATCATTTCTCTAGGTAGTTATTTTTAAATATGCAGAGGGAGTTTATTTCTGCGAATTAAAGCAATTAGACTCTGACTCTCTGCACAGCCTTGCAAGGAGTTTGGTGAAGCCTGTCCAGTTCCATGCACACTCATCTCAACACCACGTGTGTTATTTCAGTGTCATGGCAAAGCTTTTTTGTCCTGGAGATCCATGGGCAGCGGGAATTCAGCCTTGCCAGGAGCAGAGGCACGTTCTCTGCCCTCAGCTCTGGCTATCGCTGGCTTTTTTCTTTATGATGTAGATAAACATCTACATCTGTTGATAAACATCTGTAGATAAACATCTTCATCATTCTGATTATAATTTTAAACCTTCAGCTTAGATTTCTGAGATAGAAGTTTTGATCCGAAATGAACGGATTTTTCATCCCCTGAAGTATTCCCATAAAGCACTTTTGAAGTTAAGGAAAGAGAGTTTAACTTTGAAAAGAACAAGATATTGTTTATGACTACAGCAGTACTCCAGATCCTTTTCTGGATAAGCAGAAGGGCATTTGGAAGGCGGTTTCCTGCTTTTCTTCCTGCAGGTTCTACAGGATGTAGAGCATCTACCATGGAGGGGAGACTGGGGAATAAGAGAAGTACATGGTTTTTCTTTTTGCTTTAAGTATCTTTGAGACCTCTCCAATGATACCTTTTCTTCTTGCTCTGGAGGTCTTTGGTCCAAGATCATGCTCCAAGCAAGTCAAGCTAGATGAGGTAGATGAGAGTTTCATCTAACAGAGCCTTGATTATCTCCAAGGATGGAGATGCCACCACCTCTCTGGACTGTCACTCAGTTCACCATCATCATGATGAAAACATCTTCCCTAGCTGGGTTTCCTAGGTTGCACTGTCCATTGCCATTGCCTCATGTCCTTCTGCTGTGCACCTCCAGGAAGAGTCTGGCTCCATCTTCTCTGTGCCCTCTGATTACAAAGCTGCAGTAAGGTTTGGTCATTATTATCTCAGTGCTGAATAAACCTGATCTTCTTAGGTTGTCTCAGCTTGGCTATATTGGATGTTTTTGTAAGAGGTCTAGAGATCTAGAGGTCTTTGGGCTTTTCAGCTGCTTCCTTACTTTTTGAGATGAATCACTAGAAAAGTACCAATTTGTGAAAGACTGCTGGGGCTTCCCTTTCTTATTCCACATTACAAATCTCAACAAATCTCCCTTGCAGACATCAGTTATCTTGTCTTGTTTCATTTCTGAATAAGCCCAACTCAAGAGGAACTCGGTGACCTCCCAGACAGGTGGTTTTGTATCCAAAATAGTTGAGTATTGCCACTGCATTCAGTCTGTGCAGTTAGAAATAAAACTCTGCTCTAAAAGCAAGTCGTTCTTTGTATGTTCAGACAGATTTTTAAAGACTTACACTTTTTCTTTTAGATTTCTATGTTTTGAATGTTTTGAACTTGTAGGTTTTGAATGTATATTAATGTGTCTTTCAGAAGTAGAGTCACAGTAAAGAAAGGTGTTGAACACCCAAAATATCTTCTCTGGTTTCTCCTGGCAGATGCAGCATGCTTGCTGACTTATTTATTTAGTTAGTTATTTCTTAGGGAACAGGGCAAATCTTCTCCCATTCAGAGCTCAGCCTTGCAAATAGTTGGGCTGAAATAACACAGACAGATGCTGGACTGGAAGGAGTAGGACTGGGTGAAAGACCTGGGGCACAGAGGCAGGAAGGTCACAAAGGTGGTTTTAACAGGTTCTTTGTAATGGTTGCACTCTCAGAACTAACCCAGAGCTCCTTGCCAGTTCTGTTATTAATTATATTTGCCTAGACTTTTTATGACACAAGTTTATTTGCAAACAAGGTGTGGGAATTCTAATATTTGCTCTTGGTATGTTTAAGATCTGAGAACACTTAATCTTTTTTTTTTTTTCGTTTTTAAGCTAGATCTTAATTTCTTTGAGCACCTCACCTTAAATAATACTGTTTTAAGAAAACAAAAACAACCCCCCAGGGCAAATCTCATTAAATTTCGTAACTGAATCAACTGGATGCTGGTTCTTCATAATTTTTTCCATTTATAGCACTGCCATGGGAAAGACCTGCTCTAGCATAAATCCCTTCCTAAACAAGCTTTTCTGTCCCAATGTTCATTTTTTCTGCATTGCTTAATATTTAAGAAACTGCTGTTGCTTTCTAGGGGGTCCTGGTTTTGCTTCAGACTGCCTTGCAGCATGCTTTGTTCTTGTTGCAAAAGCATCATAATTGGTTAATCCTGCCCTTACACTCCTGCAGTCTAATGTCTTGTTTTTTTACTGTTTAATGTGCTTAGTAATGTCAACTTAGCCTTGAACCTATTAAAAGATTGTGTTGCTTTGTTTTTAACCTTTTCTCCCCTCACTGTGATGTCAGTATATGCTCAGTATCCACAATGCAGTTTCACAGCCCTGTTATCTCTCATCTTTTCTCTCCCTTTGAGATTGGTCTAAAAGGTTTTCAGAGTTTTTAATTTAAAAAAAATGTTTTATTTCTGTGTGTGTATCTGTCTGTCTTTAGGGACTTAATCAAAGTGGTCGTTTACTCCTTGTCAGTTGGCTTGTTTGGGATACCAAAAGGATTTTGAAGGGTATTGAGAAGATTATTTGGCTTATTTTGAAAGAAAACCATTTAACTGAAGAAATGCCTGTTTCCTCTGGGACCCTTCCTCTTGCATCTGTAATTTGGGAGTACAAATGTCAAAGATAGAGACAACTGGCTTAAGTACTTATCTAGGAACATGGATAACAAGACTGTTGTAGAGTTTTCCTTATGTTTTTTGGCAGGAAAAAATCTGCACGTACTTGTTGTAGATAAGCCAGGCTTTTAAGTCATAGCTGTAGACTTGGTTTGTCAATTTGGATGGCTGAACTAAATTTCAGTTTCCTCAGTCTTCTTTCTTCCCAGGTTTGAGGACACATGGGATAAATGCTTCTTATAGCAGAGAAGGCTGTTACTTCCATTTTCGAGGCGCTCTGGTATCCTGTGATATGCAGCAGAACATGATCAGGATGTCACAGGGGATTTTCACCTTTCCAGCCCTTTTCCAGTCTCCATTTTTCCTCCTGTTGCTGCTTTGTTTCCAGCTCGTGGTGGAAGCGAACAGCTTCTCTTTCAGCTTTCTGCAGGCAGCTTGAAATCTGAAATTCAAAGTGAAAAGGGGTCTCTGGAGTTGGTACAGAATGTTGCTTCTTTTCTCATCCCCATAGGTTTAAATTTCTGCCATGAAGTGTTTTGCAGAATAAACAAGCAGTACTGGCCTCATCTGCTGTCGTTGGTTTTGTAAAGGTTTGTTGGAACGACTCTTTGAAGAAAGAACAATTCTGCAATTAGTAGGATTTTGCTTGGTGTTAAAGGTTGAAAATCTTGCTGGCAAGGAAACTGGGCCTGTGCCAGAACATGCTTTTAAATATCTGTATTCTGATCCCGTTTCCAAAGGCAATGGTAAGAAAGCCCAGCCCCTTTACTTGGCTGCTGGGGAGAAAACGCCGTGCTGGAAGGAATCCATCTTATCAGCTTGTGCCCTTTTCCTTTGAAGAGGAGCTCTTTGTCCTTTGCCTTTCTGAGAGCCTCCTACGAGCAGAGTGAGGTTTCTTGGCTATTGTGTCCCTCCCTGAGCTGCCTCATTAGTGCTGGGCTGAGGTGGCCTCTCCAAGGGGTGAGACAGAGCTCCCTCCCAGCACAGGACAGCATTCCCTGCTCCTGCCTGCTCTCCATCCCCTGCTGTTCGTGTCCTGAGCATCCTCATCCACAGGGATGGAGCATCTTTGCCATCATCACTGGCATAGAAACCATGTCCCTGAATTTCTTTTGTCAGCCCTCTCACCAGTGATCTTATGTGTGATCACCAGGTTGGGATCCTTGTGACAAGGACATTGAGGGGCTGGAGAGTGTCCAGAGAAGGGAATGGAGCTGGGGAAGGATCTGGAGCACAAGACTGATGAGAAGCAGCTGGAGGAGCACAGCCTTAAGAAAATGAGGCTGGGGGGAGATATTTTTGCTCTCTACAACCACCTGAAGGTTGTAGACAGATGAAGGAAGGACTGTTCGCCCAGGTAGGAAGTGACAGGATGGGAGGAAACTACCTCAAGATGATGTTTTATGTGGATATTAGGAAAAAAAAAAAAAACACTGGAAGGGTTGTCAAGTATTGGAAGAGACTGCCCAGAGAAGTGAAGAATCACCAGCCCTGGAGGGATTTAAAAGATACATAGATGTGGCACTTGGGGACATGGTTTAGTAGTGGCCTTGGCACTGCTGGGTTAACAGCTGTGCTCAATGATTTTGCAGGGCTTTTCCAACCTAAACAATTCTGTGATTCCATGAGAAAGAGGCACATGAATTCTCAGCTTCCCCCAGTAGATGCTGATGGTGCATGTGAGCATGTCCAGCCATGTCTAGTTCCTCAGAAACAGATGAGCATAAAACAGCATCATGGGACTAGAATTTTATTAGTTATCATTGTTCTTGTGCTTTGGAAAATTAATTTAATTTGAGATAACTAATGAAAAACTCGTAGGGGAGCCTTTCCTGCGGCGGCTTTGCTGCAACTGTGCCTCTGCCATTTGCTGGGCAGGTTGCTCTTAATGTATCCATTAACATGATTCCTCTTGGATGGGGTGAGCTGCTGGCTGCTCTGTCTGCTGCTGTCAGTTCCCAATGTGGAGCATGAACCTGTGAGCCATTATGCCACTAATAACCAAAAAGGCCTCTTTGAGTGCTTTTTCCTGGTGTGCAGCTACTGTTTCTGCAGGCTTGGAGGATGGAAGGGATGGGTGAGCCGGGTGTATCGTGCTTGCAGGAGGTGTTTTTCCCTGCTCTGTGGAGCAAGATTGGGAATATGTAGTCTGGGCATGTTTATTTTCAGGCACACAGCAGCAATTCTTGCCATGTTTTAAAAACTGACTCTTGAGTTGCTATGTATTACAATATTGATGTCTTTCAAAGAAAGCTGCCAGAGAGAAATTATCAAAGCAGAGCAAAGACAAAACACACACTCAGAGCATTTGAGTTTACTGACCTCATTACCTTGTCTCCAGCACTTTAAATTAAGCTGTTTAGATGACAAAATTCAATCTTCCTGCAACTGAGAATTGGCTTTGACAGCACACTGAAATTGTAGTGTCTGCTACCTCTAGCCCATACTGCATAATTCATAATATCTTCTTTACCTAAGCCTTAATTAAACCTCCAGATAAGTTGGGTTTTAGTGCTATTTACACATTCTGACCAGAAGAGCCTTACTTTCATGCCAGTGTCACCGTTTCCCACGGATTTTTGAGCAGGGAGCAAATGGATCAGCTTGTGTCCTTTCATGTCTCTATTTGCCATATGATTTTTTCGTTGTTACCAAGGCAACCCTTCTACCCACCCCCCGACAGGCAAGCACTCAATACAATGTAAGTTATTGTCTGGAGCAATTATTAGGCTATTATTAAAGCCCTGTTGAGATATGTCAGTATCCCATAGGAATTTTAAACAAGTGGGAGTAGAGACAATAGCGAGCATTGGGGGATTGCAAATTCGTGCTGCTGGTAGCGTGGGGAGGGTGCCTGTAGCCCTCCTAACAACATCTCCTAAAAACTATGAGCAGTCTCCCCAAACTGACAGAAGTCAGGATGTGCCACTGTGGATTAAGATGGAAAGGGAAAAGAGGGGAAAGTGCTCTGCCAGGGCTCTTGGGCTGCGTGCTGCTCCTTGCACGGCTGCCGTGCGTGACGAGCATCTTCGCGTGAGCTCAGTACAGCCCACGGGGACGTGCTGTAGCACTGAGTGTATTGTTGTGATGGAGATGATAGTAAAATATCCCCATCCCACGTGGATGGGAGAGTGTTCTTTGTTAGAAAGTCTTCTGCATTCACGATCCCCGTTTGTGTGCCCTGATTCTGAAAGGGAATTATTCATCAGCAGTGGCAGGATATGTGGGAGCTGGGCAGCGAGCAGATAAAATAAGAGAGGGAAGTGGCTCTTGACATGATATGTTTATTTGTTTATAGATTACAGCATGGTGTTTCTTTTCCCAAGGAAGGATTTTCCAGTTTCCCAGAAGTAGGAATTCAGGAGTTCCAGGAGCAGAACTTGCCTTGCAGTCTCCTCTTGCCATACATTCCCTCCCAGTGCCGCTGGGGTTGTATTCATGAAGCCACTACTGCTCATGCAGCCATAACAGCCCAGCCTTTTCCATCCTACCCCATATCCTGGGACTGCATTTCCTGTCACCTTTGTCTTGCTGATGCAGTCTTTCTGTTGAGCAATAGCAGAACTGACAGGGTTTTATAGCACTGTATTGATTTCTTCCAGGAATTTCTTTCCAAGAAGCCGCAGTGTTGTCATGGGTCAGAGATGTCACCAGACTGATTTGGCACTTCATTTGTGACAGTTGTCGGAAGAGGCTGTGGCTTGCCCAGAACATCTTTGTCTTGGGCTGTGCAAATGTTAAGAGCAGTTGTGAGTGCAGATGGAGAACCCATTAATGAGCTGCATATGGAAAGGAAGAAAAAAAAAAATCAGGAGAGTTTGCAAGAACCATTTTTCTGGCTGTTGGAAAGTGAGGCTCTTTCTGGTTATTTAAAGGCTCATTTCTCTGGGAAGCTTACTTTTAACTCCTGTAAATAAAAGATCCACCTCCACAATTTCTCCTTCCCACTGCTTGAGAAAGGTCTCCCAAGGTGTCTCCATCCTCCACTTAGCACAGAAGTGGATGGGATTTGCCTCATCCCTCTGCACAGCAGTTTTATTTATTTATTGTCAGCAATAATGTGACAATATTTATTTCACAATAAATATTTGGGGACGTATTTGTATGTCTTCTGTTTGGTGTTCCTCTCAGACTAGGACACAGCATTGTGAGGCTGTAGTGCTCAGTCTGATGCAGTACACGCTTCTTGGTTCTCATTTATGATTTTTCTGTGGTTTAGTTCTCACACAGTTTTTGTGTCCGTGGATAGCAGCAGTGAGGGCTTCCCAGCTAGCTGAGAGATCCAAGTGCATCTGAACCCATCTGCTGCTGGCATCTGGCAGCTGTCTGTCAGGTGAAGCCAGCAGTGCGCTCCTTTTTCCAGCTCCTACATCATTTCAGTGCCTGCTCTGCTCCTCTGGCTGTTTTCCTGACCTCTGCTGAAATAAGGGGCGGGAGTTGTGGTTACCCATAGGTTTGTGGGTAGCAGCACAAAAGGATGCAAACACTCCCACCTCAGCTACTCAGAGCTTTTTGTGTTTCAGCGGCGTTGGAGGCAGCTCACCCCAGCTCATTAATGAGCACTGCAGCGAGGCACAAGTTGGTTCATAGAGACTTTGTTAAAAACTTGTTAAAGGAAATCAGGTTTCATTGCTAATGGCACTGGAATATCTATCAGCATATGTCTTTTGACAGTGTTACCATTTCAGACTCTGAAAATGATGTAACTATTTTACTATAATAAAATAATTACAATTTTCAGAGAGGAATCTAGGGCAGTAGGCTATGGTTCATAAAAACACTTGCTTTGGCAAACATTTTACCACTCAAAATAAAAAGTGATTATTTAAAATTATAAAATCTCTTTTGCACAGTGTTGCAAACCTTATTTTAAGTACTGGCAGCATTCCTGAATGTGTCTGAGCACACCATCACCTCTATGGAGCACAGTTTAAGTCTTGTCAGATTTGCCCACTCGAAACTTTGTTGTGAGTATTTTAAACATAGGCTGTTGCTGTTGAGCCTTTGCTGCTAGTTGTAGAGGTGGCATGTATTTATACTACATTTGCAGGGAAGGAGTTTATTTTTCATCTTTCAGTGCTAATGAAGCTGCTGCTGAGGAGAGATACATAGTCTGTGGGTATGCAAAAAACAATTCACAGGTCATTTCTTAAGTCATATTAAACAACATGTCAATAAGGCATGCTAGGTGGTTGTGCTGGTGGGTCTTTAATTGCAAACAGCAGAAGCAAACCCAAAATAATTAAATTTTTTGCTGTTAGCTGCAAAAGTGCTTTCACATAAAATGTCACTTGCTATAAATTCCCTAAATTTGCTCTTTTACAATAAGCACAAATGATACCCGTTAGCTCAGCAGCAGCCACTTGCTCAGCTTGGTCTTTTCAAGCTTGTTTTTAAGAAGCAAGACTGATTTAATGTTCAGTGACTTTGTATGGAGGCTGCCTGTGTGCCATAGTGTTCTGTGCCTTTGGGGGTCCTCCTGTCCCTCAAAAAAATCCCCTGTAACTGATAGCTGAGCCCAGTGTTCTCTGTAGATGGTATCCATATATCCCTGAGGAAGGGAAACCTGTTTTTTCCCAATAAATGATTACAGTTCCTTCAAATATATTTGCATTTTATTCTGTACCAGTTTCCCTTGCTGCCTTTGGTACTTGTGTTGGTGTGTTTGTGCTGTACAAACATGGTAGGCTGGGTATATTAACACCAAATGGACCTTTCAGATGTCAGGGTGATTATAACAAATGCTCAGCTCAGTCCTGGTTACAAGTTTCTAATGTTATTTAGCCTCCCTGTCTGTATGAAGAATGAGAGAGGTTTTTTCCAGACTTGCTTCTGCTGTGCCCAGTGTTACCTGGGTGTGTATGACAGCCTGCAAGTGCTTGTCAGGTGAGCTCTGAAGCTGAAAACCCTTTCCCCAGAATGAACTGTGTGTTCATTCTGCCCGAGTCTGTCCCTTACAGAGAACACTGTGTCTTGGCCTCTGGTGCAGGTTATTTAATTTGTGCCAGCAGTTCCTCTTGGAGTGGTCTCTAAATTCAGGATGGCTTCTTTCTGTGTCTCAGGGTTTAATGCAGACACAAGAACAGCTACTTGGTTAAGTTTACATCCTAGTCCCAGGAATCTCCTTTGGTGTTAAATGCAGATTTCCTTCATCCAGCTGAATTTGAGATGACAATAGTGGAAGTTCTCACTTCTGGACAGCAAAGATGTGACAAAGCTTTTGGTGGAGCACCTATTGGTATAGTTTAGGGCTTTTTTTTTTTTTTTTGACAAAGAGTTGTTGGAATCCTTCTGGCAACCCCATCTTGTATTTCTGCTGAATTCTAACTGTTTTGTCATCTGCATGCTACCTGCCATGTGGCACATTTCATGTACTTGTTTGGCAAAGGAGAGGAAAATACATCCATGTTCTGCTTTAAAAATAGCGTTGCCGTCTGTAAGACCACTTGTGTTGTGTGGGGGGATTGCCGTGCTAACACTGTCTCTGGAGGCAGATTGATAGCTACAGAATTGCAGTTTCGGGCTCTGTGTGTGTGAATCAAGTGATAAAACAACCAGGAAACCTGAAAATTAATTCATATGTTCTGTGTAAGTTTGCTGAGTGGGGGGGCTTTAATCTTTTGGACTACTTTTTGGTTAAAAATTACCATTATTTCAGAGGAAGGGCAAGAAGCTTCATGAGAAGCTGAGTGGACTCCAGTGGGTCAAAAGAGGTGGCTGAGACCTTGTTTAGCAGGAACAGAGGCTGTGTTTCTAACCCAGGGTAAAAAGGAGACCAAACCAGAAGCGAATAACTCTTGTTGGCAGCATCAGCAGCTTCCCTCCAGAGAGCCACAGAGGGCAGGCACACAAGTAGCATTACTATTAGGAATATAAATAAATATACATTTGTCTGTATATTGGAAACCAGGGTGGTTTAGTGTTGGCAAACACGAAGGTTTTTCAGTTTGAGATGTTTCTTTGAGCTTAGTTATGAGCTTTGTTCTTCAGGAGGCTCTGTGGACATTTTGCTTGTGTCTCTGGCTTGTATTTCCACTTCATTCATTCCATCCTGTCCCTCCTAACCCATCCCTGTGTTCTTTCATGACTGTAATGAATTAATGATTTTATGTAAATGTGGTGTTTGATGGACTGAGGTGTGCCTTGGGACTTGTTTAAGCTATCACATAGGAAATGCATCATCTGCTTCATGTTTTCTGCAATTGCACTCGGTTTGATTTTTCCTTTATTGCTTTTTCTTCTTTTCTAATTATTTTTCTTGTCAAAATAGTTCTTTAAGCATGTTTAGACCTTTTGCCTAAGGATTTAATTCTATTTTTCCATCCCTGTGCTCCACCCCTTATTTTCTACCCTAAATGCGAAGGGGAAAAAGCAACTTCCCTGCATTACATACCTGATTGCTATTCAGTTCCCAGGGGAGAGGCACTGAGAGCTAAATACAAGGGCTGGAGGTCTGGGCTCTCTGGTTAGATTCACTGAATGTCACTAATTAGAGCAGAGCAGTCACTTACATATTTATTCATGTTTCAGAACAGTTAGTGAATCAATCGAGTGAATGAGCTGGGGCAGCTTCAGTTCTTCTTGTGTTGAATTTGCTGAAGGACCAACCCCCAAACCTTACATGCTTAACCCCCAAATCTATTGAGGTTGGTTCTTTGTGCCTTGCTGGTGCAGACCAGTATGGATGTAACAAAATTTCATTTCTGTGTGACATTCACACGATGCTTTTTCCACTCCCTTGTGGAAAAGGAGCTGATTCCCGCCTCTGAAATTCTTGCCAAAAATAAAAATAATTTATTCTGGTGAGAAGAAAATAACATTACCTTTAAGGCCATCCTCACTGTTCTTGATGGATTAATTTGCCTAAAGCTTAAATTAAAATCCTTGCAGGACTTGAAATCAGGACAACAACCACTTGTGCTGCTGCACGAACAAACCAGCCCAGAACAACCTTGCAGTGCACGGTGGATTTTTTTTAGTCGGTGCAGATGGATTTCCCCCATAAACACCTTGAAGTGTTGCCTTTCACCAAAATCCTGTCTGAATTTAGCTCCTAACTGATAATAGCTCATTTACAGGGTGGGAGCAGGCTGGTGACAGCCTCCTGGTCCCCCCTCCCTGGGAGATTTGCATTCCATCTGCTCTGGCTGTTGATTAGCAGCATGCCGGCTACATGAGCAGTGCTTCTGGATGCTGCGGTCATCTGTTGTGATAAAATTCTTCTGTGAGGACACAACCACAAAGCTCAAAGCATGGTTAGGGCAGTGAGGATATCCATTTTGGGGCTTGCTGCTCTGGGGAGTTTGGCTGGAATGTGAATGGCTGGCTCCAGGTTTCCAGGAGCACAGCAAAAGTTTTGGTGGACAAAACTATTCCAAGCTTTGGTGGACAAAACTCGGAGCTCCTCCCAGCTTCTTGCAGCTGCACTTTGGGATGCTTGTCTCTCCCATTCTATTTGTATCCCCATGCTTCAAAAAAGGATCAGCCTTTAATTTCACAGGTTTTGCAAAGGTTTCAAGTCAACCAGAGCTTCAAAGTGGGCAGTGTCTCATTAACTGCTACCTGGCAAAGTTGCTGTGTACAGCACGCAGGTTTCTTTGGGAAGGTATCCATAGACGGTTTTTTGTTCAAGTTTATTGGAAGTCCTGTTGTTCTGTCTGTTTGCACAGTTGATGCTGCAACTAGGACTTAAATTTAGGCTTTTTGCTACTGTCAGGAATAGGGGTAAAATAGAATTAAATGTGGTGGCTCTGTAACACGTCCTTTGAAATGTAAATAAGAAGTGACTTAGGAAGCTGGGCCATTGAGTTTTTTACCCTCCACATACTTGGAGTTTGTGTTTGGATGCAAAACCTTTCTGTTGGCAGTTACTTCTGCAGTTTGTGTATTCCCTTCCGACCAGGTTTTGTTTAGGAAGTAATAGAAATTACTGAATGGCTCCTTTTGCCTTTTTATTTAGCAAGTGCCAGCAGTGCTGTGCATTGAGCCTGGGGGAAATGTTGGGGGGGAAATCACATGCCTCTCAATCTTTCTTCTCATTTGGGGTGTAAAAATCCTTTTCAGAAGGATTCATTCCCGTTCCAGTCTGGCAGGGATGCTCCAACATGAGATACCCAGCCTGTGTGGTTTCTGGCAAGGGACTTGTGCTGGGCAAAATAAAAGTGATTAACTTGAAAAACAGAAAACAAACAAGTGCAGTCCTGATCTCTGCTGCATTTTAATCTTAAACTAAAATTACCCCTGGAATACAGTAACTCTGTTGAGGAGTTGAAGTGGGCATTTCAAATCAATCCCTCTGAAAGACTGTCTCTTCTCCCCTTGAAGGAAGGACATTTGAACTGGAGCTTATTCCTTCCATGTAGTTAAATCATAGCAAAATGGCATCTGAGGAATGCTGCTTTTGCTAGAATTGGATTTAAACAAACCCTTTAAGTGCAGTGTTGAGAATAAGGGAAGGCAAGGGATGCTACCTGGGCATAGGGAAAAAACAACTCCAAACTTGTGGGGACCTGCACTGGAGAGCTTCTGCTTATCTTGAATTTACCACAGTGTCTCCAGGCGTGCTTCAATCCATGTGTTTTAATTAATACAGCAGGGTAGAGCTCAGCTGGCTGGCTGTGCACTGCATGAACAAGGAGGAATATAACCTTGGGTAGGCTTTGTTGTGTTATGGAGAGGATCCTACAACATCTGTTGCTGTAATAATGTAAGAATTAAAACAGAAGTATTACTGCCCTGAGTGGAGAAACAGCTACCTTAATGTTAATTTGCTGGTGTTTTAGCTAGAGTTATATAATTTTAAAATAAAAATATTGGTTTAAATTGTGCAAAATGATTAGGAGGATGCTGTTGTAAACATTTATGAGAACTAACAATCTGTTCTGTTCCTGAGCATTGTCTGACTGTAAGCCCTCTGGTAAAATCTTGCACTGAGGCACTCTCGAGCCCTGTGTCATTGCTCTGAGATACCTCAAAAATATTTTTTTCTTCATCCGATAACTGCTTGCTTATTATCTTCTTGCCAACTGTTTGCCTTTACTAGCTAGTAAAATAAAAAAGGAATAATGAATTTGAGTAGTGTTGGCTCCCTGGGGGGAAATGAAACCACTGAGAGCACGTTTGAAGTAGGTTTGTCTTTGTACCATGTGCTTGCTGTAATCTGTTACAGGGAGCCTGTTGTTGTTTCTGCATCATTTGTTTTGTCTTTCTGGTTGTTCTTAATATTAATTGAAGTCTTTCCCAAGACAGTTCTGTTAATCTTTCTTTTTTCATTTCCTTCCTACTCCTGCCCTCAGTATCTCCAATGAACATGTTCTCCTGTGTCTGAGAAGAGCTCTAAAAGTAGCATCGTTGCTGCTTTTTTAGTGGTGATGGTCCCTTTATTCACCTGTTTGGTTTTTTTCCCACCAGTGCTAATGTTTCTAATTGTTTGCTTAGCATCTGAATTTTATATGTGCTGTAATTGTTATAAGGATGTAAACAGCTTCCTGGAGTGATGGGTATATGTCTCTTATCAGCTCCAATTATGCAAAATGTTTTCAATTAGCTGTAATTCCCTTCCCTGCCTCCCCTCAAACACAGGGAGCTGAGCAGGGTCTCTCCAGGGACATCGGTGTGCTTTTCTGGAGCAGCCTTTCCCATTCCACATCCCATCCTGTCCTGGCAGCCTTAGGATCAGGGAGCACACTGTGCTACTCCTTCTGTGTTACAAATGTTAAAATACTCTTAACCACACCATTTCCCTGAAAGTTTCCAGTGTTTTAAAGGAGAAGATAGTCACTCCATCCTTATAATCCCACAATTTTGCCATCAGCAATGGAAACACCCTGAACTGTGAAGCTTTTCCTTGAGCTTATCCCTTGCTGTGCAGAGCCATAGCAGGTAGTAAAATGCTTTTTACGGTCTTGGTACCCACCAAAGGGGGATGCTTTGGTAGATGGACTGATGGCTAAATGGGGAAGGGCAATTTCTGTGGTGTCTTTGCACAGATCAGTTGCTGAGAACTGACCAAAAAGTTCCTTAAGCCTTGATGTGGTTCTGTCTCTGAGGTCACCACCTCCATGTCTGCTGGAAGATGTCCCTGCCCATGGCAAAGGGCTTGGAACGAGATGGTCTTTTAAGGCCCTTTCCAACCCTAACCATTCCATGATGATCATGTACAGTGGCAGAGGACAGCAAGGAGAAAGCAGAGGAGTGTCCTGACAGAAAGAGTTGCTGTATGGAGGCTTCCTAGAAAAAGAACTGTGGATGTGGATGGTGTTTGCTTGGGTAATGCAGAGAAGTGGTCCATGCCTTCTGCCTAGTATGGAAAAGATTCCTGTGTTCAAAACAGAGCTAACTCTGGCTTGCCAGTGAATCACTGAATTGTCTGCAAAAGGATGAAGCAACGGTGTTTAAATAGCTTCACCTCTCAAAAGAAATATTTTGAAACCCTCTAAACACTTCTTCTGTAGTTGGAGTATACTTTTCTTCCTATTCTGCCTCCAAGTGACCTCACTGCTTGTTTTAGGCCTTATCTTGGCCCCTAATTCATTACCCCCTGCCTGACAGAATCCAGCAGGGAACTGAGGTCAGGGCTCACGTTTTCCAGCACGTTGTCCTGGGCTTGCTGGGTGCAGGGACTCAAAGAAGTGCTGGAGTCATAGCAGGGTTTTGTAAAACCAATTTGATGACTCTGCTTCTGTGTTGCTCATCAAGGAGGAAGGGTGGGTCCAGTGTGTGGGTTCAGTTTCTGCAGCTGTTGAAGCCCTCCCCAAGAAAAGTGAGCTGGGCTTGATCCTGCAGCACCACACAGGGCTTGGACAAGCATGGCTTTAGTGCTGAATATGGCATTTCTTAAAGCTCTCAGAGTGTGTATCCTCCTGGTGGCCACCTGCAAGTCTTGATGAAGAGGACAGCTCTTGGAATTCCCAGTCTCAGTTTGGATGAGCGTGGCCAGGGCGCAGTGGCTGGTGGTGCAGCACAGGCGATCTGCTTGTCAGGCTGCATTTGCAGGGATGGCTTTATCACTGGGAAAGTGCTGATAGGATCTGGGCTTTTTGTTTCAGCATAAATTAGCACTTTTCTTGTTGCATTTGCTCGTGCACAACCTGATTTTTGCCAGCAATTTAAAAAGAAAAATCAAATGTACGTGTACTCTGCAGAGTATGTTTGGTGGAAGGAGAGAGAGAAAGAAATAGTGAAAGAACAGGACTAAAACTCTTTTTTGAAGATGATTCTGCCCTGCATTTACCTTGTTCATCAGATGTGTGGGTGACAGTTCAAGTCTGTTATCAGACCCAGCAGAAGACATACCTGAAGGGTATCTGTGGGGGGGACAGTGGCCTTCCTGTCCAAGAATACTTTGATCAAGGCATTGCCCATTTCAAACATCCAGCTTGCATAATAAAATGTTGCTGAAATCACTTGTGCAATGCCACGTCACAGCAGATTCTGTTTATTTCGCTTTCCAGCTTATTTCTTCTTTTAAGCATTTTATATTTTTACACCACAAGTATTTGATGGGGCTCTGAGCCAACCTGGTCTGGTTGAAGGTGTGTCCCTGTTCATTGCAGGGGGTTGGCCTAGGTGGCTTTTAAAAGTTCTCTCGAACCCAAATCGCTCCGTGACTCTGTGATTTTTATTTCTATGCAAAATAGCTTAAAGCAGACTGAAATATCTCAAAAATGTCTGAACATCAGTTGTGCCGGAGGACAGAGAACCAGCCAGTTTACATCCAAGGTAGGGATGGCTTTTCCCCATGAAGGTGTCATGAGAGAGTTGGAGAAGGCAGGGCTGGAGGCACATGGAGTGTTGGCAGGAGGGGAGATGCTACTGAGAGAGAGAGACCAAAGCTTGGAGGAGTTCAATCTGTTTTAATTCAATAATCCAGACATTTCCCGTGCTTGTATCAAGGGTATGGGCATGTGAATCCAACTCCAGTGAATTTTGTTGGCTTCTCCAACATCTCCTTGTCAGCTGAGCTGTGGGGCAGTGCTTTGAGTCATCTCCCATCTCAGAAGTCCAAGCAGGTGATGAGATATTCCATTTAAATCAGTCTGACAGGTTGC
Source organism: Chloebia gouldiae (assembly GCA_003676055.1). NCBI lineage: Eukaryota > Metazoa > Chordata > Aves > Passeriformes > Passeridae > Chloebia > Chloebia gouldiae. The sequence goes on from QUSF01000010.1 coordinate 26,357,521, forward strand.
TGCTGCCAGAGGAGGAATCTCACTCTCACCACCTCCTCCCTGCATGCAAGGAGTTCTTTCAGAGGGCTAAACCACAGGAAACAACTTTATTGATCAGTTTGGGCTTTAATGCCTTTCAGTTTTAATGCTGGCTAGTTCTTTAAATACCAGATTAACTTCCTGAACTGGTTCACTGTGGTCTTGGATAAGCAGCAGCACCAGAGCAAGGAAAAGGGCATCGTGTGTGTGGGAGTGAGGGCATAAAGGACAGCTATAACTACTGCTAAAATTCCCCATAACTCCTTCTTCATGTGGTTTTCCTAGGAAAAACTTAATACATATATACATAAAAAGTACACTGTATCAGCGTTCCTTTAACTGACTGTAATCTGAGTTTTTAGTTCTTTTCTTCTTTAGGTTATATCAGATGCTCTGACAGTTTTTGGTGCAGTTTTAATGAGAAGGTAATTGTTGATGCTCAGTAAAATTCTTGAAGTAAAACTATGAAAGCTGGAGGCTCAATAAAAGGAGCATAAACAGTCATTTTATTATGAAGCTTTATTTCTTGACAGAAACATTTTTGGCTTGCTTAAAATATTCACAATATCAAACTAATCTTTCTTGATAAATAAGAATGCACATTAAAGAAAATTAGAAAGTTTCCTTTTCTATTTCTTTCCATGCCACCTTCCATTTTCACTCAGGAGATGGGGCAGAGAAAGAATATTTGTGGATTTTAGGGTGACGGATCTCTGCTGCATTCAGCACTGCTTGAATTTACTTTGATTTCCTCTTGCTCTGCTGCATTTCCAGTCTCCATTGTCTCCATGGGTTCCAAGGTCTTCTCCTCATGCAAGTCCCCAGTTTTCATCACTGCTTTGGGGGCTGGCCCAGAACTCCACAACTTGGGGTGATTTTTGCCTTACCTTTCCTGGAGCCTGCATTTATTTTTGTTTAATTGTTGCTTGGCTGAATGGTTGGGAGACTTGTCCTGATAATCAGCAGAGGGTTTGCTGAATGCACTGAGTTTTGCCAGGCTGAAGGGAGAGGTGGGGAAGGTGACTGTGTAGAAAAGCTTAAGTTTGAAATCTGAGCACCTGATTTGATACCAACAATTCTAGTCTTGGTTTTCCATGCTGCTGTGTCCTTTTCTTTTATATTTATCTTTCTGGCTTAAGGAACAAACTGGGCAACTTAAGGAAGTGTCCTTATTTCCATCCATGTGTTTTAGCAGAAGGAAGTTTTTCCAGATAGGTTTGTAGCTTCATAAAGCACAGCTGTGATGATTTACTTGAGGTGGATTCAGTGGATCTTTAAAAGCATGAACAAGTACTGCTAAGTTTTTCATTTGGTGGCCCTGTCATTAATGAAAAGGGAAAAAATATCACCTTGGATGCAACATTGCTCAGAGTAAAGGCTCATTAAGAGGGAATGTAATTGATTTTTTTTTTCTCTTTCTTCCCTGAGGATTTTTCTGGCTTCTAGTTTCTTTCATTATCTCTTTTTCTTCAGGGAGGTCCCAACCCTGATAGGTGTCTTCCTCACATGGGGCACTGCTAAATGTTTTTATCTTTTTTTTGGTTAAGGTTGGGATTAAATGTGTGAGATGGTATTTTTGGTTTGGACTTAGATGTTTATTAATTCTTATCTATATTACAGTCTCACTAGTCGTGAGTTTTACAATATTTCATTTTAATAAGCAAAAAATGGAGACGTATTTCTCTTTCTACAGGATTTTTAAGGATAAACTGTATAATTAAAAAATGATACTGACATTATTTTTATTTTTAACTTAATTACTAACTACTTGTGGCTTGTAATGTGGACTTTATTATTTAATTATACGATACTACTTGAACTCATGAAGAAGAAAGTAAAGAAGGTAAAGAAGAAAGACTAATTTCTGCAATAAAAATTCTATCTTCCTGTGTATATTACTATATTCTAAAACCTTAAACTTTAAGTTTTCCAGCATGTGATATTACACACTTCTATTTAAACTACACATCTATAATCTTAGTTTTATCCTTCAATTTTGGAAGCCTTCGCCATGGCCTCAGGTCAAATGCAGTGCTCTCCTGGGGGTCAGTGCCTGTCAGCACAGAAAGTCTAAAATTCTCACTAAGCAGGGTTCCAGCAGGAATGGATGGCAGTGCTGAGCTCTTGTCTCACGTAGCATCAGCCAGAGGGGCAGGGGCCAGTTCAGATCTCATCCATAAGAAGCTGGAATATTTCTGCTTTCCTTCACCCCTGGTGTCCTAAATGTGCTGTGGGGTTTTTGTGCAACCATAATTGCAGCTCTCTTGTCTTGCTTTAATAAAAACCAGAGCTGGAGGCAGCAGGTGAGCAGCTGCAGTGAGGTGCAGGTGAGTTACGTAAGCTGGGAATGTCCCAGTGAATCTGTGATTCAGTGAAGCTGGGAATGATCCCAGTATTCCCACAGAGCTGTAGGATCTGTGTTTGCATGGCTGCCTGCTTGGCACAGCCCAGCAGAGGTGGCCTGGGCAGGCTCTAGGATGTACCAGCTGAGTAACTCAACCCTGGTGTTCTCCACGCTTTGTGCTGGAGGAAAGGTCAGTGTGAAATTTGACTCTCAGTTCCTGTTGCCTGTCTTTCCTTCGCCCTGGGGTGTGTTGCAGTATTTCTGGTCCAGCTTATTGGGAGGCTTCTGCAAAAGCACATGGAAATCTTCACTTTCTTTTCTTGAAAAGAGAGAAAATTCAGGGTGGTCGTTAGCCAGGGAAAGTGGGTATTGGGTTCTGTCCCTCTATGATGTCTCCTTGCATCCAGGTCTGTCATCCTTTATTATCAGTATTTTTATGGTAGGTTTTTAAATACTGCTGGGCATTTGTGCTGCTTTTCTTTAATTTTTTTTCTATCACAAGCTTCTTTCTAGTTGCCTTTCAAATCTGAGCTCTACCCCATAGCCTCAGTTTTATAATTCTCCTGGGAAGAGTGAATCTCTTAATGGTACAGAAGTGAAGCATTAATGACTCTCCTGGAATAGCTGACAAAGACCAGCACTGCCTTCCTTGCTTGCAGAAGAAGTGGTTATGAGTGCTGGATGCTTGTTTAAAGAAGAGCACTTGCAAACTGCAAAACCTGGCACTTGGAGCTGTCTTCTCACATATGGCTACTTTGTGGCCTGATTTTTCTGCACCTGAAGTTCATACCAGGATGCTGTCATTGCTTTGGAATCTGTGCTTACAGAGCCACTACTATAAATAATTTATAGTAGACACTTGGTTGGATGTCTAGCTTGTAGGCATGTTGTGGAGGTTGCTTTTTCTTTCCAACTAAACAAACCAGCTATAAGAATCTGGCTGGTTTCCTTGTAAGATTTCAGTGATAGAGTCTAAAAACTAAAGCAGCAGGATTTTTATCAATCTGAAAATTGTCGTTTCTAAAGGTATTTTGGAATAGGTTTTGTTCACTCTGGGTTAATTGGTAAAAACAACAAAATGGTGAAGCAAAACCTGAGAGAAGTTGTGTTGGTGACTGGCAGCAGTTCTTGTCCCCTCCTTCCCCATCCCACACATAAACCCTGCATGTGCAGGCAATGCCAGCCTCATTTGCTACCTGAGTGGTCATTTTTTATTGCTAGATTTAAGACAATAATTCAATAACCAGATCTAATTTGGGCTAAAGGATTCGTTAAGTGGAGAGATGATCAGCTCATCTGTGCTGGCTCAGAAAAGCAGGTAAAGCCTGCTTTGAATTTTCTTGACATTATTTTGAATATCAACTAGCCCATGAAACTTCTTCTCTGATGATTTGACAGTATTTTAATTCGAGGTGCACTTTTGGTGGATGGGGTAAATTCCAGAAGAGATACACACCATTACATGTGCAGTTTGCAGCTCAGATGTTAGGGTGGAATATCAGGAAGACAAATGTTCCTTTATGAGCAGGGTTGGCTTCCTTCTTTGTCCTACAGCAAGAGTGAGTCCTAGGAAGAAATTTCTATAGCTATACTTAAGGCACGTAAAAGTCTGTACAAGCAAACTTTTATTTGCCCCAAGATGGGACATAAAAGTTAATGGTGAATAATTAATTTACTGAAAGTTTCAGTAAAGAATCCAATTTGCAGCTGACCCAAGTGAGAAAGGGAGTTGCCTTGTGGAAAAACTTTTCCTTTGGAAAAACACCCCAATACACACCAGAAGTCTAAAGATAATAATCTCTGTCCTTGCATTAAGGGACTTCACAGTGATTTATTTTTTTACCTGCAGAATTTCACTGCTGTGTAAAAAGATTGGGGAAATGAGAATTTTGGTGCTGCAGATCTGTCCCAAGGGTATGAGAGAATTGTGATGGTTGAGTAGACAGACAAAGCTGATGGGATTTTGGAGACGGATACATGTTTTCATTATAGTGACCCACTTTTTAGCATTTTGAGTAGCAATAAAAGTGGCTTTTTCTTCTTTTTTTCCCTAGTGTATCACTGGGCATAGAAGTATAAGCAGTTACTGTCTTTATGGAAACAAGAAAACTATCTTTTAACTCTTGTTAATTTTTCATGACACAGATCTGTTGCTGTACTCCTAGTTGAGTGCTGAGTACAGGGTATGGAAACATTTAAAAAATTAGTGTATTCAAAGTGGTGCTGATGTTCAGCTTGTGACCACCTGTTCAGTATTATTTGATGTGTTTAATGCCAATGTTGGGCTTGATTTTTGTTTTTATTTCACTGACTAGATTTCAGATCCCTCCTCATAAATCAAATTCCCTCCTCTGTAGCTAAAGTGTTGAAATAATATTACTCAGATGGAGCTATTTTGTGGCAAACAGAAGGTGATTCAGAGAAGTACACCTGTGCTGATCTCATAACAAAGCTAATTAATCTTTTAAAATTAAATGCTCTTTAAAATTCAGCATGATAAAGGGTAGAGGACTTATTAAAAACTATTACTTTTAAAGGGCACTGTTCTAACAAAGAACACTTTTACTGGTGTTTTCTTGCAAGGGAGTGAGTGAGCAGAGCTACCTGGGATGCTGATCATTTGTTTATATACTACAGCTGCAGAAAATGAGAAATTAAATGAAAAGTTGAGAGGAGCACTGAGAAAAGAGTGCTTGGCACAACATAGTGATGTAATCTGGATGTTAATTTTTTCAACTTCAGGTTCTATTTTAGGTGTGCCAACATCTGAGCACCCTGCATCCTGAAAATGTGGCAGGGGGGAGTACATCTAGATTGCTGCTGCTTTGGGCTTTGAGAGTAAAAGCAAGAGATTTGCAGCCTTCCTGTGGGTGTTTTTTTTTTAAATTCAAGACAGGGAATCCATAGGAGGATGAGGTCTGGAAGGTGCAGTATTGATCTGCTTGGCTGCTCAGTGGAGCTGAGGGTAAATGGAGTATGAATTCTATAGAAAAAGAACAAAAGGAAGGTTAGGCCAGCCCTCCTTGGCAGCTAGAGCTGGATGCCTTTTAGAAACAGTCCCTGTTGTCATGGAGCTCCTGAAGCCAAGGCCGGGGTCTGGCACTGTGATTTTCTCATGGCAAAACAGCCTTGTCCTGTCCTAGCCTTGGGGGGGAAATAAATAAATAAATAAATAAAGGCAGTAGCCTTGGCAGCACTTGTCTTATTATTGCAGCTCAATGACTGAACTGCACTGGGACCAGAACCAAAGGGAAACCTTTTCTTCACAAAGATTCCTGATTTTTTAATTTATTTTTTTTTATATCTGACATCTACCCTGGTCTGCAAAATATCTTTTATAAGGCAGCATTTGACATTTGGAGAAGGATTTTGAATAGTTTGTGTAGAACTTGCTTTTTTCTGAGTCAGCAGTGTTTTGAGGTTGAAATAGAGACCTGAATTCCTAATCTCAAGGGTTTTGGAAGGGCTTCTAGTAGAAGTTGATTTGTGTTCAAAGCCCATTTTCCTGTTCCAAACTTTAGATTATGGTCAAACTGTTCAACACAATTATTTGTAATTTCTTGAACTGGTCAATAATTTAGAAGACAAGATATGAATTTTGTTATTTGGCATTGATTATGCTAGTTTATCTCTATGTTGCTTTACTGAACTTTTTGGTCTCTTAGAAGGTGCTGTTTTGTTTGCACAGAAATATTCATGCTTGACTTTATGGACAAAACTATATTCCATGCTTAATGACATTTTCTATTTTTTATCCTTTGGTAGTTCCAGTGCAAAAAAGTTTAAAAACTTGCTTGGTCTTACTGTTATTTTGTGAGTGTACTGAAACATAAAAACAAGCAATGGCAGAAGAGATTTGGTGCTTCCACAGGAGGAAAGCAGTAAGCCTGCGTGCTTTTATTTCTTTATTACTTATTTTTAAGTGCAGGAAATGATGGTTCCCCCATGTCAGAAAGCATGTCTAGATAACCTTTTCTGCTAGACACTGATAAACTCTTTGTGCTGGAGAATTTGCCTTTCAGGTCCATCCTTAAGAGTCAGCTCTGATTCGGTACCTCCTGATTACTATTATTTGCAAAGTTTCAAGTATCTAGTGAATAAAATCTCTGCATTTTTAGTATTGCATAGTAATTTCTGCTGCTTCACCCCCCCCTTCCCCTGTTTGTGCTTTGCTGTCAGGTCAAAGATTTGGAAGTCTTGGAGACAAGTTCAGATCAGCCTTGCTGGGAGGGCCCCAGGCTGGGATGTTGCAACTGCTGTGACTGTGCTGTTAGGAGTCAGCAGCTCTGAAGCAGAGTTATTTTCTTATTTTCTGTCCCTGTGGTGCTCAGGCTGCCCACAAGGAGGGATCCATGTGGGATGGGATTGCTCATCCTTGGTCCAGAGCCCTCGAGCAGGGCTGGAGTGACACTCCAGCAGTTCTCCTTCAGCAAAGAGGAGCCCAAGAGGAGCCCTGTCACCCCAGGGCTGGCTTGCTCCAGGGAGGGAGTCCTCATCCTCAGGAGCAGCCACAGAGCTGCAAGTATAATGATTGGATAAGAAAGGAACCCTGGGAGCCAAAGCTTGGAGTTTGGAACAGGCTTCAGGGCCCTTGAGAATTCTTCTCTACAAGCCCTTGGGCAGTGGAGTTGTAAACACCAGGCAGAACTGGTTATTTTCTCTCTGTTTACTCTTCAAAGTATCGTCAGACTCCAAAACAAGACAGACTTCTTCTAAAATTGCCCCTGCACTGCAGTTTTGTGTTGTGTTCTTTGCTCTTTCCATACCATCCCTTAAAAATGGTGCTGACACGTGTGTAGGTTTGTGGTGCTTAATATCAGAGCCAAAGCAGAAAAACCTAAATGTTGAAATTTTGTATTTAAATATTCTCTTGAGGTTGGTTTTACCTAGAAATTAATGCTAAAAGAAAAAGATTTCTTGGTTTTGACAGTCCAGTATGTGTATGTGATAGTGAATGAAGCTTCTGTGTAGTCATTTGTCTTCTCAATTTAATAACGTGTATTTCAACATCTGTTTGAATCTGGTAGAATCAGCATCCCTGGAAGCTGATTCCAAGAACATGTGGATGTGTCACTCGGAGACATGGTTTAGTGGTGGGCTCGACAATGATTGAGTTCACTCATCTTAATCCACCCTAAAGCAATTCTGTGGTTCTATGGTCTACTTCTCAGTGTTGTTGAGACCATAACAAAATCTTAATTTTCCTGTTTGTGTTAACACTAACCCTTGCAATCTGTGAGAGTGCATGAAGATTCAGGGGCTGTAACTATGGGAGGGTATGAAGAGTCTGCTTTGCTTCAGCATTAGGAACATTTGGTTTTTGACAGTACTGAAATTGGTAATTATAGCCTGTCTTGATTTTTTTTTTTAACTCATTAAACTAATTTCTTAATTACCAGAAAATGCATTCTGTCTTCGAGATTCTGCACTATATTTTTTTATAACAAGGTGACTATTGCTGCCTTCATTTCAAGTTTTGACTTTAATTATGGAATTGTCTGTAGTTCTTGCTAAAGAATTAAAGCTGTTCCAGAGCAGTGGGGTGAAGGAGAGTTGTGTCTCTTATCACAATCACCATAATTTAGACCTTTTCCTTTCAGCTTTGCTTATGAGAAAAGCTTTTCTTTTCCAGGAGGGAAGCTTCCACACAGTTTTCTGTATGGGTTTTAGGATGCTGTGGTGCTGTTTGTATTTGAAGGATTACCCTGATGAGAAGGTGGGAATGGTGGCTGAAGCCAGTGAGTCCTCCTGGAAGATCAGGAGAAGGCTTCAGTTAAAAACTGGGTATTTTCCTTCTGAATACAAATGTTTGCTAAGCTGGAATGAACACTTAGGGTCAGATTCAGTCTTTGAAGCAAAAATGGAGTTGTGAGGTCTGAAATAGCACTTGGAGGATCAAAAAAGATAATGGGAACCTTGGTCAGGGTGCTGTTATGAGTGTGTCCCTCTCTGTCTTGGTGCAATTCCTTTTGCAAGCAAATATGTGTTCCCTCTGGCCCTTTGAACTTGGTTCTTCTTGCTCTGCATGACAGAGATGGTGGATTTACTCTGAAGAACAATTTCCATGGCAGCCACTTGTAATATTGTCCCTATGTCCTTCTGTTACAACTTTTGTTTTTCTATTTTGTTTTGTAGACACAGATGAGGACACGGTGAAAAGATGTTTTGCCACGTTTGAAGAGAAATTCTTCCAAACCTGTGAGAAAGAACTTGCCAAAATCAACATTTTCTATTCAGGTAAGGTGCTTATTTTGTGTGTATTTTTGGAAAATTCAACAACAGAAAAAGGACCTGAAGGTCCCAAACTTTGAGGATAACCACAGTGGTGATGCAGGTCTACCATCAGGTAATTAGAGGGCAGGTTTGTTTGGGAAACTGCTCTGGTTTAATCACAGATCTGAAGCTAAACCCTGGCATTAACCTGGCTAACCCTGGCAGGTGATTTCATTTCTTTGAACTTTCAAGGTATCCTGCTGAACTTTAGGAAGATTCTCTTCAAACTAAAGGGCACAGTCTTTCAGTTTATTCATGCTGACAATCTCCTGGCCACGTTTTAGGTGTGCTGAGCCTCCTAGCTGGTGTTTCCTGAGCTTCTGCAGGAGCAGCTCTCATGGGCTGGCCTGTGTGTGGTAGCTTGATCATCTTGATGGGTCCAACAAATTTTTTAACACTGAGCTCTCACTGAAACCCCTGCAGCTGTCTGGGGTAAAAAATCCAGCAGCAATTGCCATGGGCTGTGTGTTTTGAGTAAAAACGTTGTGATGGTAAGAGTGGGGAGTCATATACCAAGTGCTGTTTTTTGTTGTTTCCTCTGAAAAAGTTGTCTTCCCACCCTGTGTTTTGAAAACAACTTTAGAAAGGGTTAATTGGAAATTCACCCTGTAAAATTGCTACAAAAGGCTTGGTGTGCTCTGGCTCCTCCTGCCATTACACTTCAGATGATTTTCAGCCTCTTTTGGTGAGGTTTAAAATGGGGTTTCAACCAGAAAAGCATTTAGATGTGGACACAGCAGTGCACTGGCTTCCTCTTAACGTGTTGATTTATTAACTTAGTGCTATAAACAGGATTTGCACCATAATATGGTAGCCTTTTTTAGTTCTGATTTTAATCTGATAACAAAGGCACAGCTGAATTGTGCAAAAATATTTTCATAACCATTGGGTGATGACTTTATTGCTGGCTCTTTTACTGCCAGCCAGGATCTGGGTTGTGAACTTGAGGATAGCTGAAAGCATGATGGATGCAGTGGCTGAGCACTGTAGTTTCCCTGTGTTCAGCTTCCATCTAGGGAAGTAAATCTCCTTGGGGCTGGCTGTGCCTGCTCTCCCAGCTCCCTGGACCAGTGTGGGTGTGAGGACTAGAGGCAGTTTTTTAGGTAAAACTGATGTTTTTTATTGGGTCAGCTGAGTTTTACACTTTATAGTCATTTTTCTGCATGCAGTTCATACGTACCTAACTCAGAGCACTGCTCTATGTTGTTTCCCTGGGACATCTTGTGCTTCTATCCCAGATCTGAGGTTTTTATGCTCAGAAACTTCCTTTCTATGCTGTATCAGATCCTGTACACTGGGAATTAGACTCTGTGCAGGAAGTTCTGTCAATTTAGATGCACAATACAGATTATAATTTCCCCTAATGAGGACCTGCTGCCACATGTGCACCCACATATACACACCCATTCCAGCATTGTTTAAAATGGCATTAATAGCATAGGGTAGGATTGGTTTTTTTCCCCAGCTAGCTGTCATTTCAAGAAGTTCCAGAAGAGAATACATGTAATTTGAAAATCTCCTGTGATAAGACTAAAATAAGTCTTTTATTTGCAGGAGAGTGACGTGACTTTCATAGAATGGAAACCTTTTATTAGGGTTATTAGCATTGAGCTGCAGCAAGAAATGTTCCATCAGTGGTTCCTACCCTTGATCCTGTCAGAAATTTGTCATGTTGGACCCTATTGTAACTCCAGGCATGTGTTGGCTTGGATTATGACCTGGCACATCCTATTTATTATAGGTTTGTTACACAGCTTATTGCACCCCTGTCTTTACTACAGTAAATATTGTTCATTTTTCAAGAAAATCAAATTTTCTGTTGATGTCTGCTTCATTTCCTCATCATCTTTCCCTAGGCTGAAGGCTCCTTAGTGAGCATCACTCGCAGCACAAACAACCTCATCCTCTTGGGGTGGCCTGGTCCTGAACCCCAGTTTCTCCATGGAGCACTCAGAGCTGGAGTGGCTGCTGCAAAAACCTTTTCTTTGCCCTTCCTTGTGTGCTCCCCTCAAACATTCCCTTAATTCCCCAGCTCAGTGGAAAGGAAAACTGCCATTAACTAAATCAGATTTGATAAACAATTTGCAATTTTTTTGACTGTGCTCAAGAACCATCCCCAGCTGAAAGACAGAAGAATTGCAGTAAAAATTTTCAGGGGGTTCCAGCAGAGGGATGCCTAGTAAATGCCTACACTCTTTTTACTAATAGTTCTTACTATGTTATAGAAATAAAACAAAAGTAGAAAACAACCATATAAAACCCTACACAACAGGTTACAAAAGTTACAAAGCTGGCCTGAGCCACATTTCCAGCACTGAAGGGACTGATAAGAGACTAAATAAGCCAAGCTACAACCCACAAAAGAAGACTTTCTAAGTTTATAATCTCTTTTAGGACAACAAAAGGTTTTATTGTTTAATATTATTAATTTTTTTTTCAGACTAGTAAATACTTTACCTATTAAATAAACAGGTTTTTTCCACTTTTCTCCAAAGAAGTATTTTTATAAACCAATTAAGAAAAAGTGATTAAGTCTACTTTTTGAAAAAATACCTTCAAAAGTTCTCTCCCAAATTTACCCTAAAACAAAACACTATTCAAGTGCTAAAGTTTTACCTGTGGCCAGTTTTGGTTTGTTTTTGGGATTTTTCTAGATGACAGGTTTGTTATATTTTAAATCACCATCATCAGGACTTTGCTAAACAGTAGCCAGCATAATTTCTGTGGTTAATTTAGGAAATCATTATTTGTAGGAAACCCTGGCTTTAAATTGGGAAGCAAAATATTGAACATGTTATGTACAAGTAGGGAAGGGAAGGAATGCTAAAACTAAAATGTGTAGCTGGAAGGAGGTTCAGGCTGTTGATCACCTCCTGTCTGATGGAACAGGCTTTGATCACACCCATGCCCATGTAAATTGAAATTTGGGGGGGAATTTTCCTGGTTCTTTGGTGCAAGAGTATTTTTTTCCATCATCTTGATGTGTGAACTTTCATTTAAACTTGGAAAATGAAGTCAAAAACCAACTTGGAACTGCATAGTTGAGGTGATAACACTTTTAGCAGTATCTAGCAGCATTTTTTAGGCCAAGCTGCTGCTTTATAGCAAGCATTTTGTTGAAGTCTGCCACTATTGGTTTTGGATTCCTTGTTAGTCTTTGCCATGAAATTACGCTTGAGCTGAGGGCTTGTGGGCATCAGGTCATGCAAAATGCTGCAACACAAGAGTGGCTCCAGTTTCTAAGCTTTTTTTTAGCTCTCTTGAGCGACATGTTTTTTTAAGTCACTTTTCAGAATGTTAAATTAGTGATAGACAGTGCTAAATTAGTGATAGTGGTATATGACACTTTAATGATTTTAGAGTACACTGCAAACTGAGAAATTAATTTCTATTCTGCTTTGCTGTTTCCTTGGGCTATTCCCTAGGAGGTTTTCAGAACAGCAGCACACTTTGTTTTGTTTTGTTTTGCTTCTGAATTCAGTCTGGATGGTAAAAAAAAAATATCATACTTTAATAAGATGAAATGATTTGTGGATGGGATAACTAAAGTCAGTGCAGGAGAGAGAAGTGGTGACAGGATGGCTGTTTCTCGGGAGGGGCATTTTTTATGGATAGCTGCAGTCATAAATATTTCAAGGCATCGTATTTTTTTAAAATATTGTGTTACTAGGCTGATGGATGTTAGGCTTTTTCTGGACATAGGGACAATGGAACAGTGCTTTCAATTGAAAATATTAATTTAAACTCTTCCATATCTACTGATTTGATTTACAGGAAATTTCAGTGTATCACAGATGGTTTAATAAATGTTTTCAATATAAGAGAGTGAACTTGTGAGCTTTATTTATATGAAGACTTTTGATTTGAACAGATATCTGTTCCTTCTTCCCAAGGGAGTTCCCAAAGTGGGGAGAGATTATTGTTTTGGCAGTCTGATCTTGTGGTAAATGTTCTGTGGTTGTAGGCTGTGGGCAGACAATTCTCACTGTGGGCTGCATTGCCTCTGTTTGCTGGAGTCCTTGCAGCTCTGGAAGTTGTCAGAGAGGAGTTGCCCTTTCCTGCATTTTAAATCTTCCTTTATTAAAGTTTATAAGCAAGAAGTTTAGAGTTTCAGGCTCCTCTGTACTTGATTTCGTATATTGATCCCCATTTTCTGTTTGGAAAGGCATTGTCCTTCTGGCAAATACCTTATGCACTGTAAAATAATTTATAGAGTAGTTTTGCTCTTAAAATTAAGCAGAATTGAATTGGACAAAGGAAAATGAAGAGTAAATCAGAGTAAATATGAGTGGGGAGCAATTGAGAATTATCACTGAGTTATGTAAGATACTATTGAAGATAATTACATTGACATCCAGGAGACTGTTGGGTCAGAGCTTTGTGTAGCAGGGGGACCCTGTGGCTTCTTGTGCAGTGCTGGGTGTCCTGCTGGGTGGAGGTGGCTCCAACACCTTGAACCTGGTCAGCATCTTCCTGACCAACACCAGTGCCCATGGTCTGTGACCCTGCTTATCAACAGAGGTGCCAAAGCTGTGACTGAAGCTTAGCAGGGAAAAAAAAAAAAGCCTGGAAGGAACCAGTTGTACAGAACAAAGAGAACGATAGCGGTCTTCACTATGCTGGTTTTAGCTTTATAAGGTTGTTATTTAGCCAAAAATATTGTTTTCTGAGACTACATAAAGCAGTATGTTTAAAGGAACACCTTCTGCATACTTGAGGTGTGAGGAAGAGAGAGAGAGGCTCGTTCTGAAAACACATCAAAATGGCATTTAAGTGCAGGCTGATGGCCTCTTTAACCAGTAAGTAATGAGGCAATGCTTCTAAAGTGAGGAAAAGAGGGATAAATGATTCCAGTGGATCATGTACAGCAGCCAGCAGTGTTGTAACTCCTGATCAAAGCAGAGCTGTGTTTGTCTGCCGCTGGGAGCTTGGCAGAGGGGCTGTGCTGCTCTCTGAGCAACAAAATTCAGTGTCACATTTGAAGTGTGGGGTTTGTCTTCTTTGATTTCCCTACTGTCACTTGAAAAGATAGTAAACACATAGTCGGTAATGGGTGCACAGATCTGAAAAATGCTTTGCTTACTCACTGTCATGTTTTATAATATTGTCTAACAGGATTTTTCTCTAATGCTCCTAGTGCACTTGATTTATGTGGGAAAGAAGAGCAGCTTTTCTGTTGCACTCAGAGTAGATGTGTGGTCAGTGCTTTGGTATTTGAACGAGATGCTAAATTAAGCAGAATTAATTTAGGGTCCAGTCAGTGTGGGGATGCCTGCCCCACTGTCCTTGTGCTGGTTTGCAGTCCCCAGGTACAGGCTGGGCCTCTTTCATCCCTAACAGGTATTTGTGTGGTGCTGGACTGAACATCTTCTAGAAATCAAAGCTGGGATGGAAACTGAGAGGTCTCAGTTCCTGGCTGCTTTAGTCTGTGCTGAAGAGACAGCCCCATGATTTTGACTATATACTATTTTTTTTTCTTAAGAACTAGCATGTTTTACGTAGGTTTAATGAGGAAAGTTTCCTCTTCTCTGCCCCTGTGAGACCACATCTGGAGTTCTGCATCCAGGTCCAGGGCTCACAGCACAAGAAGCACGAAGACCCATTAGAGTGGGTCCAGAGGGCTGGAGCACCTCTGCTCAGAGACAGGCGGGGAGAGCTGGGGGTGCTCAGCTGGAGAAGAGAAGGCTCCAGGAACCCCCTACAGCCCCTTCCTGTGCCTAAAGGGTCCAAGAGAGCTGGAGAGGGACTTTGGGCAAGGGCTTGGAGTGCCAGGACAAGGGGAAATGGCTTCACAGTGACAGAGGGCAGGTTTGAATTAGACATTAAGAAGAAATTCTTCCCTGTGAGGATGCTGAGACCCTGGCATAGGTCTGCCCAGAGAAGCCATGGCTGCCCAATCCCTGGAGGTGTGTTCAAGGCCAGGTTGGACGAGGAAGGAGCGGGAAGTGTCCCTGCCGATGGCAGGGAGTGGAAATGAGATGGTCTTTAACCCCAGGCAGTCTGTGATTGCATCCTGTGAAAAGAGAAACACGCAGAGCGCTTGAGTTTAACGCGATGGGGGAAGGCCGTGCAGTAGGGCGCATTTCACCCCCGGGCACGTTACTTCATTTCTGGGGTGTTTTTAGGGCTGGCTGGGCCCTGTGTGACCTTCGCAGGTGACTTTTCCCTCCGCTGCCCACAGAGAAGCTGGCGGAAGCGCAGCGCAGGTTCACCACGCTCCGCACCGAGCTGCAGTCCACCTTGGACGCGCAGAAGGAGGCCAGCGGGGCGTCCACGCTGCAGCGGCGCCGGAAGCCCGTCTTCCACCTGTCCCACGAGGAGCGCGTCCAGCACAGGAACATCCGAGACCTGAAACTGGCCTTCAGCGAGCTCTACCTCAGCCTCATCCTGCTGCAGAACTATCAGGTACCCGCCGGGAGCGGCGCTGCCGCTGAGCCCTGCCCGCGAGCCTCTCTGTGCCCTGGGCGTCCTCCGGTACCCCGCGGTTCAGCTTTGCTGTTTTTCACATTCTGGGCTGTTTTAGTCTGTGGGTCTGGGTTTCGTATCAGGGGATGCTGAGCTCTCTGCACAGAGCAGGGAGACAAAACAATTCCTTCTCCAGCTGGGGACCCAAGGACAAATGGTCCAAATTTCAGGCCCAAGAGAAACAATGTGGGCTGAAGAGAGAAAAACAAGAAGGATGGGATGTCATAATCTTAAACTGTAATTAACTCCAATATGCAAATGGAGCAGAACTTAAAAAAGTGAGAGACCCCATGACCAGTCATGCATTTTATGACCATTTTGGGTCCATCTTGGCTGGGCTCTTGTGCTGCCCAAGGTGGATCCATTGAGGCCTCCTAATAAATCCCTACTTTATTCTTTAACTCTGTTTAGCCTCTGTTCTAGCTCAGCTTGAGTTGCCTCACTCAGTTTTTCATTTATTTCTTCCTTTTTCAGGGGGGCCCTAAACACTTCTAAAGGAAAGGCAGGTAGCAGTGTTCACCTGGTTGCTTTTAAGTGAGCTAGAATTGCTAAGCTGACCTGCTGAAGGACTTTCCCTTCTTCCTTTTCTGGCCTGGATGACCCCAGCACCTTTTTCCAGGCAGGACCTCTTCCTTCTGTAGTGTGTTGTTCTATGCAGGGCAGGTTGGGGAAGAAGCTCTTTTATCTTATGTTTGTCCTGGAACTTGAAATCCCAATGTACTGTTTCCTCTTGACGTTACCATGGTAGTGGCTGTGACCTTGCTGTATCAGAATTTCTTGCTAAAACATCAATTAAAAAAAATATATATTTTGATTTCTGCAGGATACAGGCTCATTTGCCTTGAGGTATGAAAACAAATGTATCTTTAGTTGTACTTGGATTTTTGGCTTGGTTGCAGATGCTGATCTTGTTCCAAAAATCTGGAAATAAAAATCTGAAACTGTTAATATATTTTTGGCTGAGCTACCTCTTCTGGAGTTAAATGCTTTGAAATGCTTCTAAGTGTTTTACTGTGAGGAGTTTTAGCTTGTTAAATAAGAATGTTTGAGCTTAAATTGACTACATCTGTATTTAGATCTTTGACAGATCTTTACTGCAGAATTTTACTAAAGAAAATTCAATCAGAATGAATTGAATACCACTCTGCTGTATGGACAGAACTTAGTCTCCCAACATTCTGAGTATTTGTACCACTCCTAGGGTCATGTTATCTTTGCGCATGTGTCTGGAAACTCTGAGTTTCTTAATAAATCACTTTAACTATTAGTGGTAGTTCCTAGTGCAAATTCCTGGGAAAGGTGGAGTATCTGTACCTTTTAGGAATGGAGTGAAGTAGCATCACCTGCTGTGATTACTTCCCCTACATTTATTTTTTCTTTTAACAGAAGACAGCTATACTTTTAATTACAAAAAAAGTCAATACTGAGGCTTGATGAGGAATTTAAATAGGGGCTGACATGGGTCATTCCTTTGGGAAATCTTTTCCTCTTATCCCTCAGTGAAGAAAGGGAGGTTGCACCATGATATTTTTGCTTTTTGCTACCATGAGTCCAGACCCACCATAAGTCTACTAAATATTGATCTAAACCCTTCTGGTTTTGATAGCTTTCACACTTTGCAGAGGCAGCAGAGCTGCTTTCTACAACAGAACTCCAGAGAGAGAATGAGAAGAATTCCTTCAAATTGGTATTGAAGTTGAGGACAAGGAATACAAACGAAAACAGACATAAAACTAAATCCTAGAATACTACTGTTGTTAATAACTCTTGAGCTTAGAATATAACAATGAGGAATATTCAAGCTCTTGCAGTTTTGGAGAGAAGAAGAAACAATAACCTGGTGGGAGGATGATGTACCTGAGCCCTTCATGTAGGAGATAAAAAATGAAATCAGCAGCAGCAATATAAATATCAAACTGGCTTTGATGAAATGCTGATGCCTTGAATTGGGTTACTGAGGAAGGAAAATCCACCTGAAGCAAATTCCTCAGTCTCTTAGGGGTGAACAAATGCATTCATTCCTGAGGTACACAAACCAAACGCCAAATGAAACTATAAGCAGTCCCCAGGGCAGCTCTTGCATGTTTAAATGATTAAACTTCTGATAAAATTATAGTTACCAGCAATATATTATTCTGGAGTGTGTACATACATTAAAAAAATCTATCTGTTTGAAATGCTGTGTTTTAGGACAAACAGATGCTGAGAAATTAAGCATATAAGATTTAGTTACTTATTCTATATATAATATAGTGCATTTAATGGGTGAATAATAGAGGCTGAACCAGTTTTATTAAATTACCTTGCTGGTGCATTTCCTAATGTATATGAGCAAAGATTTTTGAGTCCTCTGATTCTACTTGATGTTGCATTATGTTATTGCCTAAGTTGCACTGTTTGTTGTTTCTGGAGGATTTTTGATTGGTTTTGGTTGTTTTGGGTTTTTCTTGGGAGGGTAGAGGTTTTTCTCTTTTTTTTTTTTTTTAATTTTCACAAAATGCAACAGAAATGGAAGTCAGGCTTGGAGAAGGTCTCTTGCTAAATAAAAGCAGCAAGAAGAGCAAAATATCAGGGTGCATAAATGATGTTTGTTCTGTTCCACAGTCCCATCACTGTGTGTTCCTTGTCAGAAACATCACTGTGACCTGTAGTACTTTTATCATGCACCTTGAGGTTGCAGAATTTTTACAGCCAGAGGATGAAATGCCACTGCAGAGGTTTTAGGGTGTCTGGTATAAACATATTCCAGCCAGCCAGGGCACCCAGATTTAAGCTGGGCTTGTACCCATGGCAGATGAAGGGATGTTATTTCAGGCCACTGAGAGGTCCCTGACCAAAACCATCCTTTTGTTGCAGTTTTTAATGTGAAATTTCTGTTCTCCTTGGGGTGGAATGCTGGTTTTTCCAATAGAAAGTAATTAAAGTCTCTTGTCTGCAATAAGGCAGGTCATTAATGCTTTGGCTTCCTGCTCCTGTCTCCCCAGCCTCATTTTCCACCTAGATAGGAGGGTCTGGCATTAAATCTCTCTAAGCATAATTACATTGAAAATAATTTCACTGAGTAGTTGGTGCCTCTCCCTAGGGCATTAGATTTTGCTGTTTCTCTAGTTTTCTTTCTAAGCTGCTCTCTAAGCTCTTTTCAGAAGCGAGTCTTGCCACGCTCTCTGTGTTTCTGCTGTTGTTTGAATGAAACATTGAGTTTTTTAGGCAGCACTTTGTGCACAATGAAATCCAGGACTGCAAATACATTGTGCCACAGCAATTGCTGCTGTGTGATGAGCTTTGCCTGTCTTAGGTACTGTGCATGGGCGTTGAATCAGGGATCATCTATAACTTGGAAATCAACAGTTGCTTCTTGTTTTAAGCATTGTGTGCTTGTCTCTACAGGCTGGAGGGTTACATCTCCCACATCTGCGAGCTTAAGTTGGTTTTGCTGTCATTGTGCAACATACTCTTTGAAAAAACATGCTGCTGTGGGGATGCACTTGTCTGGATTTAATCTGCAGCACTGATGACTTTCATACCAAGACTTCCCTTCTATAATGAATTTAACTGGAGAACTTGATTTGAAACCAGTGTCAAGTTTAAAGAAGTCAGTAGCTCGGATTTTTCAGGAGGGGAAACCCCTTAAGGGTTATTTGTCTTCAAGGTAGCATCAGGTCACTTCTTGCATAAAGGAAGAAGGTGGAAGTGATCTGGCTTTTCAGGAAATAAAAAGCTTTAGGTAGTTCCTTTTTTTTATGCCACATTTTTTACTTTATTTGCTAGGATTATATATTCCTTATAATAAAGTAAGAACTCAGAAGCTTCTTGACAAGGAATGCAATCATTTTGATTCTTATTAATGACTCCTTTCTTGCTAGCACTGGGGAGAGAACCATTTCTTTTTCTTGGGAGATGGCTGGGGTTTAAGAGATGGCTGGGGTTTAAAAGCCAGCATGTTCTTTCCCTTGCCTTCAGAACCTGAACTTCACCGGCTTCCGCAAGATCCTGAAGAAGCATGACAAGAACCTGGAGACAGCGCGGGGGGCGGAGTGGAGGGTGGCCGAGGTGGAGGTGGCCCCCTTCTACACCTGCAAGAAGATCAACCAGCTAATCTCCGAAACAGAGGTGAAGAGGCTGGCCTGGGCACTGCCAAAAATCCCCCAAAAAAGGGGTTTTGGTCATTGCTGTTTTCTGGAAGTGCTCAAGCATGGGTTGGATGCAGCTCTGAGCAAACTTGTTCTAGTGGAAAGCTCTCCTGCCCGTGGCAGAGGGTTGGACCACGATCTTTAGGTCCCTTGTGACCCAAACTGATCTATGACACTGTAATTGCCATAGTGTTTTGTCCTCTCTATAGCTTGTATTTACCACCAAGATGGCTAATAATTGATTTTGAAATGCCACGGACTTCTGGCACTGCTTACATAACTATGGGTATGTTCTCTTCAGCTGGGAACTTTTCCCTTGGCAAAGCCTAGTGCAGCCTTAATTCTGCTGTGAAGGAGCTTGGTGCAGCATGCTGAGCTTATCATGTGTTTGTATTAAAAGAATACTGGGCCAGGGCTCACCTCTGACATGGAAACCAACCTTTAGTTTTGGTTTGACCACGTGCTCATCATCCAGATGACCTTCAGTGGTGTGTACCTTTGTCTCCTTAGGAAGTGGTGACCAACGAGTTGGAAGATGGAGACAGACAGAAGGCAATGAAACGTCTGCGTGTTCCACCCTTAGGAGCAGCTCAGGTGAGAGATGGGGGTTGTGGAGCGAAGCTGCTCCTCCAGCTTGTCAAAGTGCCAAATCAGATTCAACATCTGAAAGAAACAGGGGAAATAATTGATGTAAGCATGCATGGGGCAGGGCCAGATAATCTGCTTTAGTTCCGGAAGGTTTGGAAATAGGTTACTGCTCCTAATGCATGCAGACAAGGTAATGAAGGGAGGAGATAAATGGTAAAAGGAAATTTGTGCTAATAAAAGCATATGTGTAGTGTTTGTGTGGTCTGGAATATTTTTCAGGGGCCACTGAGACTCTCAAGCTGTTTCAACATGGCAAGAATATTACATAGCATTTTCAGTTTAAAAAAAAACCTCACTTTAAGAGCAAGAGTGCAATCAGGGATCAGGAGTTTGTGTTTGTGATTTTTAAGTTTGCTCTTCAAACTAATCTGACTGTGCTGATAACCAGTTTACCTCACCTTGTTTCTGCTGTGGCTTTATTCACAGCCTGTACCAGCCTGGACTACATTCAGGGTTGGATTGTTCTGCGGGTTGTTCATTGCACTGAACGTCACTGTCATACTTTCAGGTAGGTGTCCTGCCCTGCCTGGGTTTGGGTGTATTCTCCTCACTTAGGGAGCACCTGGACCTGGATGTTCTGGGTTAAATCAGAGCCTATCACACTGGTGTGAGCTACTAGTTCTGCTCAGCAGTAGGTTGTGGCTTTATTCATGTTGTATATGTCAATGTTGAAGACAAAAATCCTTTTCTTATGGTTTCCTCCTTATTTTTGGAGGGATATTCTGAGTGTGCAACATCTATGTGTAAAATGGATTTTTATTATCATTCTGGGAGCACACAGCCTGTGCCAACCTTGAGACAGGTGCTTGTAGAACTTGAGCTTTGCATGGTATTGACTCCCTAAAGAAGAGACCACCAGACATAGAGCCATGTGACCAGATGCCACTTGGGATGGAAATCAGGAATTAATGTGGAAATTCCTAGGATTTCAATGCCTGGACTCTGCTAACGGAATTAATTGACTTTTTCTTATTGGCAGTTGTTGGCAAGATTGTTTAAAAGCTACAATTAATGGGTGCATCTCTCAGGCCCTGGCTTTATTCTCCTTTGTGCCTTCTGAGTTTGGCCCCTGATTAGAGTAAGATCCACGTTAGTGCTGCAGATCCAGACACAGAGCTTAATCACAAGCGGCTTTACTAATTGTGTGTGTGATTTCTGGAGTGTTGTAACTTGCTTAAGCAGTACAAAGGAAAAGGCTTAACAAATCAACTTATGAGCTCTTGCATTAGGGAAAGCCCATGTCTGTGTTTTTATGACTTAAAAGATATTTTAATCGGATGTCTCTGTAAGTGGATCCAGCCATCCCTTGGGATAAAATGCCTCTGTTTGAGGAGCTGTTTGCAGTGCTTCTCCTTTCGTCTTCCCGTGGTAGAGGCATGAAGTTGACCCATCTGCATGAAGGCACTGTTTAATGTGTAGAAACTGTTCTTTATTCATAATTTCTGTTACTTAAATGTTTGATCTCTGTGTGAGATGCAAAATGATTGAAGCCGGTTGTGTTTGCTTTCCCGCTTGGTGCCGAGAATGAAAAAGTGAGGCAGTTGTGAGAATGAATTCATAAAAATGATTATATCTCTAGAGCAGGTGTTACTAACCCAGTGTGGGTAATAGGTGTGTTGTATCAGCAGGCATGATCTGATAGCTGAACATTACTGCAGATATTGGGCAAAAACCTGGATTCCAAGTGCAGAGTGGGTGTTTTTAAGTGGCTCATACTTTGCTAACCTCTCAGCTGCTTTTGCCAAATTGTTTCTGTGATTTGATCAGCTAAGATAGGATTTTAGTGTTCTATGTGGAGAATTTGTGAAACAGCATCAGAACATGGCTTCTGTCAGTAACACAGTGCTGTACTGCCTGATTTGAAAACTACAGCAGCAGCATTTTACAGAGTTGAGTTCATCATCACTTGGGGTCTGTTAAAGGCTGCAGCTACAGGTGGATCCCAGGAGGGTGTCACCCTAAAGAGGACAAATTCTGAGCCTTCACTGTTTCTGTTTGGGCTTCCCTAGGTGCCAAGCTTGTGTGTGATGTTGGAATTTCACAGAAATATGCATTCGTTTTATTAGTCAGAAACCTGCAAGGTTGCATGCAAAGTCTCACACCCTTACTGTGGTCATGCTCTTGTTTGAGAATTGGGCTGCCATTAGACTTTTCATCAGGGATATTTTCACTTCTTAGTCAGCTTTTCTGGGGCTACTCTGCCCTGTTTGGAGTTTTGACCAGATGGCCCATTGTGGTTCCTTCCAACCTTACCCATTTTGTAATTTCCTTTGGTTTTCAGGTAAAAATTTGAAACTCTTTCTTTACAATTCCACATTTAAGTTTAATTTCTTCCAGCTTTTTTGGGGGTGTGTAATTCCTGTCCAAAAGTTGACTCTGTTTTGCCTGAATCCAAGAATCTAAAGTTTTAAACTTAAAGCAGCAGTTCTGGAGTAATTTTTTTTCTTGCACAGCTTTTTCTCTGTAAGTTATGAAGAATAAAGTGTAGATGCTGAACACATGAAATTAACTATGGATTTTACTTTCTCTGAGAAAAAGTATGAAAAACTTGGGGCTGTAATTTAGGCAGGTCTGTGGGAATAAATTCTCAGCCTCAGTTCTGTAAAGTGCAGGTTCTTTCTTTTACCCCTCTTAGAAAGCACATGGATGTGAAACTCTCAGTGAAACTAAAACTGAGGATTTTGAATAACTGTATTTTATTTATGCTTTTCTCTTCAAACCTGTGCCTAGTAACCAGTCCTTTGCAAAGAGGTTTATGCTGGAGAAAGCTGCTGCTTTATAAGGCTGTTCATTGCTTGAAATGAAGCCCATTGGTTTCCAAACCCCTGAAAACTGAACAAAGGAAGCAACAGGCTTTCCAGCACTGCTGGAAATCCCTTGTGCTGGGATTTCTGTTTGGGTGGGGCTGTCCATGAATATGTATTGCATTACCATTGTACTGAGTCCGGTGATGGGGCGGGTTTAGTATTGTTTTAAATGCTGTAAATGGTTGCTTTTGGTTTTGTGGGGAGCTGAAGTGTTTGTGTATGTCTGTTGGGATTTCATCTCTATTAAACCAGAATATTTAAGTGTCTCTAGTCAGATTTATGCTGGTGCTGTCCCTTGTGCCTGTAGCGTGAGGCAGGGCCGTTGCTAATGACTGGATTACAGCAGCTGGAAAGGGAATTTTCCCCAGAATACCCCTAAATCCTCTGACAGGCTAGGCAAAAATTCCTCCACTTGCTGGAACAAGCAGTTGTGTACACGTGTTTTCTCAGGGTACAGCCAAACATCTGAGATGCAGGATAAAGCCTTGCTTTGTGACACGACCCCTGCTATCCCTAAAATCCTTCCTTTTATTTTTTTTTTTTGTCTTTGCCAGGTGTGGCTTTTATAGATGGACCAAATGTGTGGCCACTGGTGAGAATCTATCGAGGTGGCTTTCTCCTGATAGAATTCCTCTTTCTCCTGGGTATCAACACATATGGCTGGAGACAGGCTGGAGTCAACCACGTCCTCATCTTCGAACTCAACCCCCGCAGCAACTTGTCCCATCAACATCTCTTTGAGGTGAATAGGAGGGATTTTAGAGTGGCTGAGCCATGCTGAGGATCAGCAGGATAAATCCTGCGCCGTTTCCTGGCAAGGACTCCTAATACAATTAGAAGAGGAAGTTGCTGAAGTCTGATTAGATTACAGGATTGAGCATTGCTCTCCCTTTTCTTCTAATGAGAACACGTTGCAGGTTTCAGGGCTGTGTTTTCATTAAGTGTCTGGTGTTTTTTTTCCTGCAGATTGCTGGTTTCCTGGGTGTTTTGTGGTGCCTGAGCCTGCTGGCATGTATATATGGTAAATTCACCTACATCCCCATGCAGGTGAACCCACTCATCTTGTACGGCTTCATGTTGCTTTTTCTCATCAACCCTACCAAAACCTTATATTACAAGTCCCGTTTTTGGCTGCTCAAACTATTGGTAAGTGTCAAAGAAATAAGTAATTTTTTGTTTAAATGCTGTGGCTGAGCAGTAGCTGTGAAGTATATACAAGTATCACCAAGCCTCAGGAAAGAGGGATGCTGGGGGATGCTTATACCACTGTGATTTATAGAGCAGACCTGATCAGGTGTTGACTGCAGATAGCTTTTGAGAATGAGTTTGCACAAGCATATTCTGCTTCCTGTACCAATTGACTTGTTAACCTTCCTATAGACAGCTGCTTACAAACTTTTGCATGTTTGGGAACCCGTGGATGTCTTTGCTTGTTTGTTCCTTAACCTAGTGAAACAGATTGATTAGAGGTCCGGTGCTCTAAGGCAAGGCTGCATGGGTGCTCCTCAGCCCAAACTGGGGTGGTGCCAACGTTGAGAGGGTTCACTGATGGAGAGAGAACCTTTGGAAAAGTTACTGCCTATAAAATTACGTTCATGAGTGGAGTTTTTTCTGTTTGTACTCTTAAACAAACTGTTTGAGACCGAGCTCTTTATTTTCTTGTAAGTCTGGTAAATTCAATGTAAATATGTGTGCTACTTCAGTGTTCCAGTTATAGGTGGGAGCTCTGGAAAAACAGTTTTCAGTTTTGCTGGGTGACTTGTGAGTTTCTTCCCAAATGGCTGTTTCATATGCTCTTCCCCACCCTGTGCACTCTTTTAAATTTGCTTTAATCAAGCTGATTCCCCTGACACCTTCTTCTTGCTGGCACTGCTCTGAGAGCTTTGGGCAGAAGAGGGTTTGGCTGGCTGGTTTTCTTCATAGAATCATTTCAATACCAATTAAAACAATTAACTTTATCTGGAACATGGCAAAGATGAGACACAGCATCATGCTTTGAGGACGTGCGTGCAGGTATACACACGGTGAATTAACCTCTGTGTGCTCACCTCTGTTATTTGATTTGCTGGCTTGCTGCTATTCCAGCTTCTTCCTTTGTGCCTTCCAGCACTCAGCCATCCCTCACAGAGGTGCCTTTAGTCCCAAGCCTCATTAGTCTCGCTGCTGTCCCCTGGTGTGAGGGGAAGCACTGGTTGTGCTTTAACCACATGAGCAATATCTGTGTTAATTTACCTTAATATCTTGCCAGGGTGAGATTCTCAGTTTCCACAGAGCTATTAGGCTGTTTGCAGCTCCTGCCCTGTCCCAGCAATGTCCAGACTATGCTGCAGTCTGGGATAGAGTTGTAGGATCATGGAATAGCCTGAGTTGGAAGGGACCTTAAATATCATGGAGTTCCAACCCCTCTGCCACAGGCAGGGACATTTTCCACACTCTCTGAGCCCTGTCCAACCTGGTCTTGGACACTTCCAGGGATGGGGCAGCCACAGCTTCTTTGGGCAACCTGTGCCAAGGCCTCACCACCCTCACAGGGAAGAATTTCTTCCTTGTATCTAATCTAAACCTACACGCTGAGTTTTAAGCCATTCCCCCTTGTCCCATCACTAAATACTTTTGTAAACAGTCTCTCTCCAGCAAACCTGAGCCATGGAGTATCTCGAGTTGGAAGGGATCTATAAGGTTCATTGAGTACCTTGAGTGTGCAGAGGCCAGTTCATCCCAAGGTCTCCTAGGGGAAAAAAGCTTCATCAAAATGCAAGATGACCTGAATAGTGGGAAATGACATGGTACTTGTGTGCATTATGTAGAAGGAGGAAGGGGAAAGAAGAGGCCAGACCACATAAAGAGCAGCTTTTATTGTGTGTACTTGACCAGCTGGGTGTATTTTATTTCTCCATGCAGCTGCCAGCAGCTCTCTGGGTGAAAGGAGGTTTAAATAGTGCAAAGTCTTAGAACTGTGCTGCTGACACAAAATTATGTTTGGTGAGCATTTTTTTTCACATGCTTCATATGTTTCATTTCCAGCCAAAACCAAATCTGACATATCAGGTGTAGCAGAGCACTTTCAATTTTTCTGTAACCAAATCAGGGGTATAATTGAGTGTGTTGTAGCATTTTCTCATGGATCTAGGAGTCTTCCTGTCTCCACCTGTGACCAGCATCATCTGCTGGTTGAGGGTGGGATCTCTTGTGCTAATTTCTGAGGGATGGCAAAACATCAGAATTGATCTTCCTCTGAGTGAAAAAAGTTATTTACCCTGTAGTAAAGCCTAATTCCCCTGCCAGGCTCATCTTTCTTGCCTGAGTACTTAGGTGAGCATTCTTTGTGCCTTTGCTGCCAGATGAGAAGCCCCTGAGTGCCCTTGTGTGGGCTGGGGAGAGCAGCTTGCAGGGAGGAATCGAATCCGAGCGCAGGGAATGTCCCTGTGCCCACACTCTCTGCAGGAGCTCAGTGGCCACACCAGTGCAGGGAGCCTGTCTGTGAGAGGTGAAAAGCTAGCAAGAGTTCAGCTCAGCTCAGATATCTGGCATCTCAGCATGAATCAAAAGTGCAGGGATCAGCAGCAGGAAGTCTGTGCTCAGCCTGTGGGATTGTTCATAGAGAATTGCAAGTGGTTATTGAAACCGAGGTGCAGCTCTGGTGTTTTATGACTTTATCCTTTTTTGGAGGATGTTGCAGACACTTCTCAGCTGGGAAGCGAGGAGCTGGCTGTGGTATCTCCACTGAAATTGGGGCTGCAGCTCCAGCTGTGCCTGGGCAGCAGGCAGAAGCCACAGTGCCTGGCACATGGCATTGGGAGGGTTCAGGTGGCAGCTCAGGTTCTGGAGGAGGGTTCACTCAGATGCCAGTGCCAGATATGTTGTGGATCTATCTGTTGACTCCTTAGCTGTAACCTGTAGGTGGAAAACTTCTACTCTCTTTAAAGTTTTATGCTGTCACTTGGCACTGCTGAAGTACTTCTCCCTAAATTAAATAACAAGAATGTTATTATTTCTTTTTTCTTGGTGTTTTGTTTGTTTGTTTTAGGGACATCTGTCTGTAAAACTATTTTCGCATTTCATTTGCTTAGCTAGTCTTTGTTCATGGACAAAACAATGGTTTATGATGAAACAGATAAAGGTAGTATCAGGGAGTGTTGGGAATAGGGAGGAAAGAGTTTTTGTAAGGGAAGGCTGGTGTGGTTTTTGACCTCTGTTCTGCAGCTGGGCACCTTTGAAGGCAGTCCTCCCTAAAGGCTGGCCTTGTTTGACCCTTGGGAATAGGTGCCATCCAACATGAGCACAGAGCTTTCTGGGTCAAGATCCATATCTGCTGTATGCCACTAACTCTTAATGCCCTATTTGGCTTTGAAATTTTAGGAGCAGAGCCTTAAATCTGCATTACAGGCTGATGGGGATGTGCCAGTCCTTTCCTGACTTTCTGCAGCTGTGCACCCTTCAGGTTAATAAGGAGAGCAGTGTAAAAGATCAGTGTTAGCCTGTGCTTTCATTAATTTAAAGGTTCATAAATCCCAGAATGACCGGATGGTGCTGGTGCCATCTCTGTGAGAAATTGGCCATTAGTAACTACAACTAACTGGGTAGGGAGGGGGTAATCAGAGGTAATGGAGCAGAAAACTGTCTGCTTGGGAAGGAGCAAAACTGCTCTTCAGGCTTAGAGGGAAAGTGGACTGGGATTGAGGGGGAGTCCAAATGACAGGCAATAGGATTTCCTCTGCCTTTTCTTTAACCCTTTCCCTGCTAGGGGCATTGGCAGACCCAGCAACAATCCTCACTGTCATAACTTCTAACACCAAAGAACAACTCATGAGTTAAGTGAACCAAGGCATGACCAGACTAGTGGCTGTGCTGAGGGTCTAAATCCAACTGACATTAAGTATGAGGGGGAAGGTAAGTGTGGAAGATGTCAGTGGACAGGATGTAAGTGCCTGAAAGAAAGTGCTGATCAAAGTGAGGGGCAATAAGAGAAATGGAGCTGTGTAGAGCTCTTAGATGGAGACTGGGAGTTTCTGGGAAAGAGCTTGGTTAGAGGAGACTGGACTGTTCTGCCAGTAAAAAACAAAAGGCTGGGAGGGGCACAGGAATAGATGCACATAGGAGGAATGTTCTTTGTACTGAGAGTGAGGAGACAGTTATCCTTTTTTGTCAGCAGGAGCAAAAGGTCAGCAATAAATCTTCAAGCGGTTCTGTTATTTCCATATTTGTTCAGTACTGTGATGTCCTGCCACTGCATTTGGATGCCTTTGACACAGCCATGAATTATTCTTGCTTTTTTTTTCCTGACAGTTTCGAGTATTCACTGCTCCCTTCCACAAGGTAGGCTTCGCAGATTTCTGGCTGGCTGATCAGCTCAACAGCCTGGTCGTGATACTTATGGATTTGGAATACATGATCTGCTTCTACAGCTTTGAGGTTCAGTGGGAGGACAATGCTGGACTTCTGGCAGATACAGGTAGAGTAATGCTGATGAGGCCTGGGAATGGGGTCAAAGTGACCTGAGAAACACTGAGCCAGGCAACTTCATAATTGTCTGTTTTAAAGAGGATTATTAATAGTACAGGAAACCAAAATAATTGGCATTTCTTGTAAATGTGGCATTAGTGAGATTCTCCCCTTTCCTACTTCCATCCAGAGAAATGGAATTTCACATCAGTGTTCATTTCCTAATCCAGTCGTTTGGCCCGATGTCTATATCCATCAAAGAATTTAGACACAGCGCTCCTGATTGGAAAGAGAAATCCATTTTCCTGGCATTGTTGTTTTATTTCATAGTAGTTTAACCACGCATTTGCCTTTAGCCTCCTCCTGTTGCTCATCATGAGAATCCTGAGCTTGTTGAGCACAGCTTTCTGTGCTGTAGCCTGGTTCTTACGAGCTCCATTCTGAAGCAAGAGAGGCTGGAGAAGCCCCTTAGTGCCACCTCTTACTTGATTTGAGTTGATGCTGTTCTGCCAGGGTTGTCCATGCTCTGTCTTCCCTTATTTTCTAGCCAGAAGGAACACAGAGCTTGAATGTGAATTTTGTCTTTGGCCTTCCCAGTGGCAAAACAGTACCTGTCTCCTCACTGTTGACTTTCCATTTTAAGCAGTGACTGGTGGCAAGTCGTATTGTCTGATGGTTTTGACACTTGCTCAGAGAATTTGCTGTATGCTTCAATAAGCATCAGTGTTCACTTTGTTCTTCCAATCTGTCTGATCTTTCCTTTCATTTTAAAAGACAGTGTTGCAAGCAGCTAAATATTTACTCATTAAAATATAATTTAAATACATAAAGCAACAGTGTGCATAACAATTTGTCCTCTTCCAATCTGAGCAGTGGAATGATAGCATGGTGCTTTGGGATAAATGTCAGCTAATAGTGTGCCTCCCTTAGTGTGAATAAGAATCAAATGAATTTTAGGCAGCAGTGTGTTTGGTTTAGATGTGCTGAGACAACAGAATAATATGGAGTTCTTGGGGAGTTCTAGGAAAAGCTGAAGGTTGCCTGGTCATTGCCTTAATAAAAAGAAGGCTTTGAAACATGGAGGAGAGGACACAATGACATTGTGGTGTGGTTGTTTCTCATCTCAGTTTTTGAAACCAGACTATGTCTTGGCATTGCTTTTTAAAACACAAAGTGAACAACACCAAACCCAGTCCCATACTGAAATATGATTTTTCCTATTACAATGCACAAGGAAAATGGGTCAAGGACATCTTAGGCAAAGTAGCCTTTTAGAGCTGCCCTGCAGAGTTTCTAAGTGCTCTCCCATTTATGCACAAAAATCCAGTGTCGAAGGCCTTTTGTAATTCCATCCTTAATTTGATTATTCACAGTCCCACCAACAGCTCTGAGCACATTTAAAAATAGCTAAGTTCTAATCTAGCATGTTGGTTATGCTGGCAGGACTGAGGGAATTAGATGGTGATCTGTCTGGATGTGTTATTGATATCATGTCACCTGAAAACCTTCAAGATGGAATATTGAGCTACTCTGGGCTTCTTGCTGTTTGTGTGCCTCAGTACCAGCTGTTGATGGGGAATCGTTGCCATAAAATTATATTGCAGACAGGAAGACAGTTCTTAAACTTACAAACTCTTTGCTTTAACAGCTTCAACCCCTGCTTTTCTTGCAGATAATCAGATTTGTAACAGCTACTCCTACGGAGTGAGAGCAGTTGTCCAGTGCATCCCTGCTTGGTTGCGATTCATCCAGTGCCTGCGCCGTTACCGCGATAACAAACGGGCCTTTCATCTGGTTAACGCTGGAAAATATTCCACCACCTTCTTCGTGGTGACATTTGCAGCCCTCTACAGCACTCACAAAGGTATTGGTGATTTTGGACAATCCTGTTCAGCGCTTGGGGTTTGCTTTTTTACACGAGAGAAGCTCAGAATCTGGCATCCCATTGAAACATGAGCTTTTTGTGTTTTGGCACCTGTGAAACATCTTTGGAGAAAGGCAGGGGCCTGCCCAGCTTGTAAAGAGTGTTTTAGGATCTTACTTTAGGTGTTTTTCACATCCCTGGTCTGCTTAGAATTGCACTTAGGGAGTGGGGAAGGGAATTTTTAGGTTTGTCTTTTGAAAGCTGAAATACCTGTCAGGTTTTCCTTGAAGGCAGGTGAATGGGAGGGAGATATATGAGGAAAGGGATAGCACAGCAAATACTTCTCTCTTAACATTCATGAATATTTAACCTGGATCATCTAAATAGTCAGTCCATCATTCTTAAATGTGAAGGCATGTGCACAGTGCCAGGAAAAAATGCTCCCTCTGATTTTCCTGTGTGATTCTATCCATGTTTTTTCAGCAGCTGGTAAGGAGTTGTTTCCAATCCATTTAACTGCAGATTGAGCTCTGATCCCTGAAGTTCCTCATCTCCCTGGAAACGACAATTACTCGATTCTACTCTTGTTCTGAAGGAAAAAGCTTTTAGTTTCTGCACTTCAGGCAGTCGCCCTGCCCTGCCTTTCATTGTTCTGAAGCCTAAAAGCTGTATTCTTTCATTTGAGAATATCTCCCTTTTATATACCCAGAAATTAGCAACCACACACAGTTGTGAGCAATTACTTAGCCTGGAATATTCCTGTGGTAAGGCAGGGAGAAGTGTTGAAGGCATGATTCTAGTTAACATGCTGAGTTTTTTTGAGGGGTGGCGGGGTTGTTAGAAACCTTCCTGTGACCAAGAAAAGTCTGTTTTGACATAGCTGGGCCCAGAGTCACTCTGATGATGTTTGTCAGTGTGTTTTAATGGCAGGGAGGGGCAGTGGCCCAAGCTGGCTGAAGGCTGGGAGCTGGCCTCTGTATCCAGGAGAGCTGGTGTGGGAGCATCCTCTGGGAGCATCCCCTGTGCATCTCCTCCTTGCTGCAATGTCCCTGAAGCTTGTTCCTGTTTTAACTTGTTTGCTCAGTGACATTCTGCAGCCCTGCAGTCCAGTTAGTCACCACTGCCAGAGCCTGGGATGAGGCACGGGCAGATCCCCTGGCTCCAGAATCACTGCTTACATCTTCTGTAGCCAGAGCTGCTCTGGGGAGGCTGACTAATGCTTCTGCCTCCCTCAGGGGCTGTACATTGCCAGAGCCTTCAGCTGGGGTAGGGTTGTGTCTTGGTTTGAAAAGATAGGTGTCTGCTAAGGAAGGCAGGAGCCTCCCTTGAAATGGAAAATGTAAACCCCCTCCCTCCGAATTATTGTAATTTTGAAATTAAGTGGCTCTCAGGCAAAGATAGGAATAACATTTCTTTACTAGAAAAATTAAAATACAAATGCAATAGTACAAACAAACAAGCAAACAAGAAAAAACCTCACTGAGAGAGTGAGAGCAGGCCCTGGCAGGCTGTGGGTCAGGGAGGTGGCTCAGCCCCATGCCAGGGTGGCTCAGCCCTCCTGCAGTGCCAGCTGTGCTTCTGCTGGAGCAGGGATCCTGCACAAGGGGGGTTTTCCTCTGGAGCTCCAGGGATGGGGGAGATGGGCCTGGGCTCCTCTGGGAATGCAGTGGGGCAGAAAGCTGCTCCTCTGGGAATGCAGGGGGGAAGAAAGCTGCTCCTCTGGGAATGCAGGGGGGAAGAAAGCTGCTCCTCTGGGAATGCAGGGGGAAGAAAGCTGCTCCTCTGGGAATGCAGTGGGAAGAAAGCTTCTCCTCTGGGAATGCAGTGGGCAAAGGCTGCTGTGGTGTCCCAAAATCTCAGATTGTATCCAGGTAGGAATGCTCGGCTCCTCCCCTGGGCAGAGCATCTCCCCATGGGATGATGGAATTTTCTCAGCCATGCAGGGACACTCACTGGCCATGAACAGAAGAGTTGTCCTGCAGGGAGAATGGGCTGTGGAAGAGATAAAGAAAAAACTGCTCAATGAACAGAACTGCCCTACCTCTAAGAGATGGCAAATAGAATACACACATGTCCTACAACCCAGGACAGGTTAGAACCAAGAGGAAAACCAGCCTCTGTCTAAAGGTCCTCTTGAGGAGTTTGACCTCTTTCTACTGCCCTTGAAGTTGTTCATCCGTGCCTGTGCTGCTTCTCCAGTTCTGGTCACTGCCACACATGACTGGTGTCCCCTTTCCCAGTCTGGCAGGGAGTGGGCTGTAATGAGGTGTTTATGAGCCTTGTTCCAGTTGCTGGGAGATGTTCCTGACTCCCAGTTTTTGTCTGTCCAGTTTTGTCAGTGGCACGTAGTTGTTGGTATCATACAAAAAAAAAAAATTGGAAGCTTTGTGGCATTTGGTAATTACATGTTAGCAAAGATTTGTAAATGTCACTGTGCTGGGTTTTTCAGAGGGGTGCCTAAAGCCCTGGGCATGTCCCCTCAGGCCTGTAGGCCTATTCCCATCCTGCCATAAACACACTTTCTCATGTGCTGTACCTCTGAAGAAGCCAGCTTTATCAAAGTGCTTTACATAGATTGCCAGTTTGTTTGCAACTTGGAATCAGATGGTCTGTTATCAAGTTGTTATGAGCTGTGCTGCTCACCCACACCTTCCCTGTGTCTGCCCAAGGATAGCAAACACCCCTCTCTTACCTCCCAGACATCTGTTGGGGGGAGCTCTGTGTCCTGAAGAAAGTGCAGCCCACCCCAAAACAGGTGTCAAATTGGTGAAGATCCTTGCTCCTTAGACCTGCTCTAAATTTCACTAACAAACCTATTAATTGCTGCGGTATCAAGGGTTTTATTTAAACATTTTTTCCATGCCTGTGCTTGCAAGCCTATGACTTACACTTCTGGAATGAGAGCTTTTGGCTGCCAGGAGAAGAGGGCAATCCCTGCCCTTTCCTTGGGAGGTCAGGTAATGGACACCAGTGCCTGTTCTCCACTTGGGAGGCCTGGGAACATCACAGCCCTCTGAGAAGTCTCATCTTCCTCCCTTCATTTGAACGCTGGATAGTTTGTAGCTGCTCTGTGTGTTTAGGTCAGTGCCTGCCAGCCATGTGAAAAATGGACTGTGTGTTTGGGAGGGTTTGCTGGTGTGGAGAGCAGCTAATTCATACACAATGCACTGACAACATTCTGTGTTTTCCTGGGCTTGCTGCTGGAAAACAACTCAAACTAAACAAATGTATAAATGTCACCTTATTAAGTGATGCTTCTGTTCTAGTCCTGCATTGTATTCCCTACTCCAAACCTCCTCTAGTGAAGGATCCCCCCCAGTAGCACCATGTACTGGGGGCTCTTGACAAGTATCTGTTTCTTCAGAATATCCCTGTTTAATAATTCATATTGCTCAGGCAGTGCATAATTCAAATTCTTACTTCCCTGGGAGAAGCCATTTCTTTCCTTCCCTTGGATTCAGATGCAGAGTGCAATTTTCTCTGCTAATTGCAGTTTGGATGTCAGAGCGCTAAGTGAAGTCTGTTAGGTTTTTGCTCTGAAACTTGCAATGCTGTTGGTCTGGGACCAGACCAGCTTTACAGGGGTAACTCCAAGCTGTCATCTTGATATTCAGGTATCACTGGGAATACAGGAGCAAGCAGTGGTGGTGTAGATGAGTGCAGACTCCAGCACGGCTCGCAAGCACAGCCACGTTTCAGGGACGACAGCAACAACACAAGGACAACTGTTGCTGAGTTCCCAGAGGAGGAATTCTCAGTATTTTTAACATTCCCAAAGGAACTGGAAGCAAAGGCTGTGTTCTGTAAATACAATGCTGCAGGGTGTGTTTGCTCAGGCAAATGAGGCATGGCTGTAACTCAAAGCTACCTGGCAACCGGGGAGCCGCCGGTCCCTTCCCGCTCTGTCCCTTTCTTTACCACCCTTGCTTTGCACTAAGGAGCTCAGGGCTGGCATTAAGTTCCCTGCCAGTGCTGAGTTGCTTTCCCCAGAGCCAGCCAACAGGGTATTACATTGCCTTATTTAATCCCTACGGAAAGCTACTTGCTGCTGGGGAAGCAGATGATTAAGCTCAAGCCTGCGGCGGAATATTCACCCCGAGGGCGGCGTTGTTTTGACACACAACTGCTTTCTGCTGTGTTTTCACTCTGCCAAAAGCAGATGTGCCCTGCTTGACAAGTGCACCAGTAAAGAGGCTCCCACTTCAGTCCACATTATCACAGCATTTGTAGAATCATAGAAAGGTTTGGCTTGGAAGGGTCCTTAAAGATCATGGAGTTCCAACCCCCATACTTACACTCTCTGAGGTTACTCCAAGCCCTGTCCAGCCTGGCCTTGAGCACTTCCAGGGATGTGTTCCACAGCTTCTGTGGACAACCTGTTCCAGGGCCTCACTACTGTCACAGGGAAGAATTTCTTCATAACATCTAATCTGACCCTGCTCTCTGACAGTTTGTAACTGTTCCTCTCTGTCCTGTCACTCCAGACCCTTGTCCAAAGTCCCTCTCCAGCTCTCTTTGAGCCCATTTAGGCACTGCAAGGGGTTCTAAGGTTTCACCAGACCCATCTGGTTACCTGTGCAGGCTGAACACTCCCAGCTCTCTCAGCATGGCCCCAGAGCAGAGGTGCTTCATCCCTCTGAGCGTCTTCATGGCCTCCTCTCTACTCACTCCAGCAGATCCCCCTTACACCGAGGGGATCCCAGAGAAGGAAATCCACGGGCATCCTTTCTTGTATAAATTGTGCTTGCATTAAAGGAGGCACACTGACGTATTTGGAATAGCCAGCTTTGGTTTCACTCCTCACTCAGACCTGACTTGGGCTGTGTGGGGTAGGGTTGTTATATTTAGGTGTTCAGCTCTTCTAAGAAACAGCACTCCTTGTGTTGTACTACTCAAGGAGTGCTGGTCACTTATGAAGCTTCAGTCATGATTTTTGCTGCAACTTTATTCCTTTTAAAATGAGGCATCATGGTTTTGCTGCTGACAGTTTTCTCACCTTGATGCAGCTTGCTCACATGGTGTCATTGGAAATACCAAAATATAGGTTTGGCTTCTGTGCTTGAAGAACTGAGCTTCTTGAGTGACTGTCTTTCATTTTTTTTTTTGTTTTGTAGGATTTGCTGGTTCAGTGTGACCATTTTTTGTTTACCTTGCTATTGGCTGTGTGGGATTTTATCCTTTAACTGAAAGGCAGGATGTTTTATGGACATTTTCAGTTTGATTTACACACCTTATTCAATGAAATCCTTGTGTTCTAAGTGGAATCCTGCTATTTATTAACCTCTGAATTATTGCAAAGTTAATCCACATGGCCTGGAAACTTGAGTAAGCATCTCTTCTTCCATCCTGCTCCCATGGTTTTTCCAAATGAGCCTGCTGAGCACCAGTTGCCATTGGCTTGGGGTGCCCTGGAGAGTCCTAGGTCAGTCTAAGATAATGGAACTGCCATGCACTTTCTCATTAAACAGCCCAGGAAATGGGCAGTAATTAAAAATATGGAAGTTAACTAAATAGGGCTGTCTCTGAAGGGCAGCACTTCTGTCTGTGCTCTCCCCATCACTTCAGAAAGAGGCTTCTCTGTAGTAATGTCTAATTTATGATTTTTAAAGGCAGCCCTAAGAGAAAAGGGCTGAGGAATAGAGATGTGGCGTGTCAGGGCGAAAGCCATCCTGCGATTAATGGAAGTTGTTGGACCATCCCTTGTTAATAGAGAGCTTCAAGCAGGTCTGACCAGGAGAAGATGAATGGGAAATGTGCAGCTTTTGGAAAATGCAGGGGGAGATTCCCAGGTCTCTCCCTGCTGCCCACTCCTCATTAATCACGACGGCTTCGGCTGTTCCCAGCGGTGATGCCGCGTCACGCTGGGACAGGTCACTGCTTCTCCCACGCTCTGTCCTCCTGCAGGGCCCTGAGGAGGGCTCTGACTTCTCTGCAGATGTAGACTCGAGGCTAGAAGAAGATATGAGATGTTGCCTCTTGACAGTTCTTCACTGCTGCTTTGCTTAAATCGTGCCCGGAGGCGACTGCAGAGGTTTCTGATCGCCCAGCAGGCTGGGTGACATCCAGCTGTGCCCCTGGGGGCTGCAGGAGGTACCTGGCTGCACCTCAGCTCTGTGGGTGGTTGGTTGTGTCACTTAGCCCTTGTCAATGCTGTGTTAGAAGCTGCAGGTTGCAGCCCCCGTGGAGTGAGGCTGCTGGTGGGTGAGACAATAAAGCACTGTGATCCTTCATGCTTACAGCAGGAGACAGTGAGGTGATGAGAGAACTGGGACTGAAATGACATCAGTGCAACAGTGTATAGTCCCCCAACTGAGTTCATTTTTAGGGGGTGGGACAGGGCAAAATAAGTGAAAATGTAGAATTTTTGTAAGCACAAAACTTTAAAAAAAATAACGAAAGAATGAAGCAAATAGCATTTCTGAGATCCTGTTCCCTCACTTGTGTTGGTACAAGATCTCCCATCTCTTCTTCAGAGCTGTCAGCATTTGATTTAGGTGTCACAAGAGCCTTATAGAGTGCTTGGATTGACCTCTTGAAGTAAAACAAACTTTGTAATGGGATTAACTGGCTTCTTTCTTAAGACTTGCCGTTTTCACATGCCTTCCCTTAGCACAGCACACTGGCAACTCCAGCAGGGTGATTATTTGGAGCCAAAACATGCACCGTCTGTCACATTGCTGTAAGCTAGGATGAATTTTTGTCTGAAACTCTGTCATCCCGTGCCCAGGAGGCCTCCAGTAATGAGTTCTGTTCATTAGGCAGTCTTTCTGATCCTTTCCATCAGAGCAGCAGCAGTGTCATTAGTGAGGAATTGGGAGGCATTGCCATGAGCAAACATTTCTTATCCTGCCCTCTGACCTCCTCAGGGCTCTGTGGCACCCTGGTTTCTCCTGGTTTCCTGTTAGCTCAGCTGATTGCTGACACCCATCCCAGTGATGGTGCTTGGGGTGGAGCTGGGAGGAGCCAGGAGCATCCCTGGAATGCTGCAGCAGAAGCAGCCACATTATATTTTTAATTTTGGTTTTACTAATGGTTAATATTAAGTTTAATATGGCTTACATATTATTTTTTACTTTTCAAATAATTTATTTATTTTTAAATGTGTTTTTTTGGTTGTTGTTGTTGTTTTTTGTTTGTTTGTTTGTTTTTGTTTTCTTACCCAATAGTGCCTTTGGAGAGTTTGGTATATACAAAAACTTTGGAATCTTCACTTGTTTTCTAAGTTTATATTTCGATGGTTTGGAAAAATATGCTTTTTTTGATTGGTTAGTTGCCCTCTTACTATAACATAATAATTTGTTAGAGATATTAAGGTTTTATTTAATATTGAGTATGTTGCTGCCGTGTCTACTAAAAATTTATTTTCTTAGTCTATTTTTTTACTTTATTTTAACATTTTGCTTTAATTTAAAAGTCTTGGAGTATAAAAATAGGTTGAGTACACTCAGTTTTAGTTATTTTTGTTGGGTTTCTTAAATTATTTGGAACTTTTGTTAATTTTAATTCTTTATTACTTTTTTGCTGTTTATGACTGGTTGTTACTAAAATTTTTATAGCTCTCTGATAGCTTTTGCTTTTTTAGAATAACACAAATGTCACTTATTATGCCTTTGTGTTAAAGGTGGCTGGGGAAATGGGAATGCTAATGAATGAAGTGTAAGTAAAAAGGGTGACCTACTGATACTTAATTTCACAGGCACTTAAGGTGGGAAGCCTGACCCTTTTTTTAATGGAACATTTTAAGAAAAGCAAGTGGCTGCGTTACAAGCAATCTTCCTGTCAGATACATGCAGGTCTGGAGGCTGTGGTGCTGCAGAAATGTAGGAGATGCAGTAATCTAACAATTTTTCTCTTTTGCTTTTAAAATAAGTAAATTTTGAAATTTGCTGTTGGATGTCAGAGCACTATAGAGGTAGCAGATGACATTGTGCCCCCATCCCCATGGTATTACTTTCTGATCATGAATCCAGATATTCTTATTAGTGAGACTTCTGGCAAACTGGAAACTCCATCCTTCTCAAGGTAGAGATTAAACTTTCCTTAAGAGCACTTCTAAAAAGCTACAGAAGGCACCAGAAAAGAACCAGCTCAAATCTCAGCCACGACTGATATCCTTCCTCCTGTTTGCAGTTAAATCACACTTGTCACTTTGTGAGCTACAAGCCAGGAGTTTGCTGCCATGTCTTGAAATTAGACACAAACCAACGCAAACCTGCAGAGGGTTTTTAATCCAAACACGATTTTGGGATTTCCCTACTCTGCAAATGTAGACTCTTGGCTAGAAGAAGATATGAGATGTTGCCTCTTGACAGTTCTTCACTGCTGCTTTGCTTAAATCGTGCCCGGAGGCGACTGCAGAGGTTTGCACAATCCAAGGGAAGGTTCTTACAGAAGAGTCAGTGTTTGGCAGCGCTGCACAGTCCTGTGTGTGCTCCTGTGTGTTATTTTTGCCTTTTAACCACATCAGTTCTCCTGTCATGTCCTGGTTCTGCCATTGATCAGTGCTAAACAGCAGGACGTGCTGGCTGGGCAGAAAGGCAGCGCTACCCGCTCATTAAGATATCTAATTACTGAGGGGAGAGGTAATGCTGTGCTCTGAGCACTGAGATGTTAGACAAATGCTTGGGGATGTCACTCCGATGGCAGTTCTTATATAGATAAGTCACTTCTGGCTGTCACCCTGCTCTGTGGTGTGCCGGGATGGAGTTAATGGGCACACACCATCCCTAAGCCTGCTCAGAGCTGTGCTTGCCTTGCACTCTGAATACATTTGTGCTTTGCTTCTGCTTAAATCTGCGCTTGAGGCTGGCTTTGGCGAGCCTGGACTGAGAGTTGTTTAGTTGGCAGAGTTGCTGTGGCTGGGCTGGTGTTCTGTGTAGCAGGGTTTACCTGGCTGTGTTCCCTGATAACCTCCAGCTTTTATCAGAGCGCTCCCCATCAGCACAGCCCACGGTGGGTGACATGCCAGGAATGCTTATCAAGGGCCATTGTGCTCTTATCCAGCCCTTCAATAATACATGGCATTGATTTTTGCTGTGTTGAATACTATATAGTGTTTACATTCCCCAGAATAATTCAGCAGGGTAAACAGCTGAATTCTTTGGAGGTAAAGTCAATATTAACAGCGTTCAGGAGAGTGCTTGCTGTCTCTCTTTGATGGAAAGCAACCTTTTCTCTTGCCTGTGCTTCGAAGGGGCTGTAATTTCTGCAGAGCAGTGCTCCCTCAGAATGCCAGTCAGATACTGTGGCCCCTGGGGCTGGTCTGGGGATCCAGGATATTGCCTATCAGCAGTTTTTGCAGGCAGTAAATTCTGCTGCTGCAAGTGCCTTTGGCTGTTTTCTGGGACTGTGGCCATTCACAGCTTCAGTTCAAAGGTGGAAGCCATCCATTATTTATCTAGTTGACCTTCTGGAGCAATTTGAGGTGTATTTGTGCAGAGGATCTGCTGGAATTGCATGTTACAGGGTAAACTGAGGATGCTAATGAAAATTCTGTGGTGAAGGCTGCAAACAGCCCCCATGGCACGCTGCTTCCCACAGGCTTTGTGGCAAGTGGAGGAGCATTGTGGACTCAGGTAGCCTCTGACATAACTGCACACCTCCATGCTGCAGACATGGCAGTGTGAGCACTGAAATCAACCCATCCTCAGGCTTAGAGCTGTACCTGCAGCTTCAGAGGTTTTGTGCTGCTGCTATTTTGTCCTGCACGTGCTGCTTTGAATAACAGCAGCTCAGGAAATTGCTCCGTGGTGGTGCCCTTTGGAGCATGGAGTAGGAAGGGCCTTCGTGCCTCCCTTGGGGGGATGTCACTGGTGCCATGGGGTGTTGAAAACTTCCCCTTTTTGCCATCCTGGAGAGGCTGAGATCTGCCAGAGTACTTCTCTCATCCAGAGCCTCTCTCTCATGGTTTTTGGTGTTTTCTAGCACCTCATTAAACAAAGAAAAAACACACAGGATAAAACAGTTCCTGCTTAAATAGACCCTGACATCATCATAAATATGCAGAGCTCTCTATTGCTCCTGGAAAACCGGCAGGCCAGGAGTTGATGGAGCCTCTGGGCAGAATATGAATGCCTTGATTTTCTCTCCCCCTGAGCAGCACTGAAGAGGGCTGCTAGGACCAGCCAGCAGAGACCCAGCTATAATTGCTTGCCTGGAGCAGTAACATATTTCTGCACACCAGCTGAATACCAATGAGGACAGAAGGAAGGAAGGTATCAAACAGAACTGCAAGCAGGAGGAAAAAGAGGAGAAGTGCTTAAAGGAAGGACTTGGAGGCCAATAATGAAGACAATAGGCTAGTTCTGATTAGGGCATTTTAGCAGGGAGTGATTTGGGGTTTTAATGAATTTTTTCAGGAGCTAAATATATTGCAGAGCTGGTTGGTGAGAAGAGGGAGGAAGGGGCCAAGCAGTGTGACCCCAGGTGCCACTGAAAAGGCTGCTGCAAAGACAGAGGCAGGGAGAGGGGAACTGAGTCCAGGATAACTTCACTGAAAGCAAGCACATCCTTTAGAGATTGGTGAGATTAGATTTCTCAGTTGGGCCCTTTCCTTCCCAGTTCTCCTCTCTGTAATTGCTTACAAGAGCCTGTGC
Source organism: Chloebia gouldiae (assembly GCA_003676055.1). Lineage (NCBI taxonomy): Eukaryota > Metazoa > Chordata > Aves > Passeriformes > Passeridae > Chloebia > Chloebia gouldiae. The sequence goes on from QUSF01000010.1 coordinate 26,398,107, forward strand.
CACATGCTCTGGGATGACCCTGCTTGAGCAGACAGGCTGGACCAGGTGACCCACTGTCCCTTCCAACCTGAGCCCTTCTGGGATTTAGGTTTAAGCAGTGAGAACCTTTGAAATCCCCTTCCTCTGTAATTGCCAATTTAGGATAGGGTTTTGTTTACCCCTTGTGTACTTGGAGATGAGAATCAGGGGGCAGAGTGGCCCCTCCATAACCACAGAGCTCCAAAAGAGCTGCCCAGCAATGCATCCCTGCTCTTCTGCCTGCTCCTGCAGGGCAGGGCTCAGGATGGTTCTGGCTGCACTGCCTTCTCCATGGCTGCTCCATCAAGGAGTGAAATAAGACTTAGTTTATTTGAATTCTGTCCTTAAGGGGAAAAAAAAAAAAAACCAAAACAAAAAAGAACCCAACCCAAAGCAGCATGATGTAACTTTCAAGCCTCAGGTGAGAGGAAGCATTGCAGCTTCACAGGATGTTTTGTAGCATTTTAGGTGCTTTGAAAGCACATACAACCCATGAACTGCCTCTGAATTATCCTTTAGGGTCTGGTAATGGGAACTAAACATGGAGATCTAATGAGCTAAAAATAATTCTGGAAAGAACAGGCTTAGTGTCTCATGAGTCACCGAATATCAGCATCTGCCTTTTCTTCCTGAAATAATGTTGTGGAGGCTTTGGAGGAGCTGAGGAGGGGAGGAATGAAATCTGGCAGTGCAGCCCTCATTGCTAAGCTCCAAAATCCTCACCTGTGTCCCTTTCTGTGGGCAGCTGCACGTTAAAAATAGCCTGGGAGAGGCTGTTTCCAGGCAGCAGCAGCGTTTGAGGTACCTGGGCATCCGTGAGCGCTGCTCCCGGGTGACGTCACCGCTCTGCAGGGACCAGGAATGCGATGCTGGACCCGAGCCTTGGCCAAGCTGAGGATGTGGGGAGTGCTGAAAGGCTCCCAGCCTTGCCCCACAGCAGGGAAGCTGCTCAGAGCTGGGAGCTGCAGCCATCCCATGCCCTTTTCCTGTGCAAAACGGGCTTTGCTGCATAAATGCCATTCAGAGGTTTGCCTTAGGGGGGTGTTTTGAGAGGGGAAGGAGCGTGTGGGTTTGACCTGTATCCTGCACATCATGTCCAGGAAGCCTGAAAGGCGTAATGGGAGGAATGTGCTCTCATTTTCACCTCCATTAATTTTATCGGATCGCCGCGTTACATCTGATCGTAATTGCTGGAAATACAGAGGGAAGGAGAGGGAAAACTGTCCTGTTGCTCCCTGGCTGATCAGCTGCAGGGATTCTGTTGTTTTAAAGCCACATAAATAGAAAAAGGGGCTGTCGTGTAGTGGCTTTGGACTTGGGCTGAAAACATTTTTTTGTATTGGAAATGTTATTTGCTTTGTTAGAGGGACTCGGTGAATGAGCAATTGCTGAGGCTGCACAGAAAGGAGAGATTCCTGCTAGCAGCCAGGTGCAAAATGTCTCTGCCTTCTGAAGCATCATAATGGGGTTTATTTGCATGATTTTTTTGAGGCAGCTTTCCAAAAGCAAACACCAATACCATCTCTGTTTGGTTTTCCCCAGCCAGCTGATGTAGGGAATTGTAGCCAAATTAAGAGCAATGTAACCTTTTCAGGGGGGAGTGGGAAACAACAGTGGAAAAAAATCTATCTCCAGCTGAGCAGATGGTGGGCCCACAGTCTGCTGTTTCTGAAGAGGAGCTCTATATATGTATTTAAAACTCTATACAGAACCTACTTTAGGATTTGTACATTTTAATGCACTGCTGCCTTCTCCCTTGCCACCACAAGCTCTGAAATGGCTGGGGGTAATTCCTGCACTGCCCATGCTCTTCAGGCTTTTAGTGCACTAATCACAGTTGTTGATGTTAATACAAACTCAAATATTTTCTCACCAAACCCTCCCAGCTGAGCTCTGCGTCAGTGCTGTATCCTTTGTACAAGCCCACGTCCTTTGCAAAATGTGGCCCTCAGCTTCCACCTGCTGTTCAGAGCCAGAACGGCAGCTTTGCCATGAATCCAGGAAAATAAAAATCATGGAATATCCTGAGCTGGAACCCACAAGGATCCTCGGGTCCAGCTCCTGGCCCTGCATAGCACCATCCCCAAGAATCCCACCATGTGCCTCGGGGTGTTCCCCAACGCTTCCTGAATTCTGGCAGGCTTCGGACTGTGACCATTTCCCTGGGAGCCTGTTCCAAATATTAATGTAAATTTCAATCCCAATGCTGAAAGTTTAATGAGATGAAAGTGGAATTTGAATAACAATATAAAGCAGGTTTGGCTCAGATTAGTATTTGGTATATTTTCCCAAAACTTGGATAGAAGAGATAATTTTCACTGCTCAAATGAGGCAGTTTGTAGCTGTTTTAAGGAATGTGCTCTCAGTTCTACAGAAGTGTGTTGTTCTTCTCTTTTCCAGCTAAAAACCACAGTGACACCCAAGTGTTCTTCTACCTGTGGATTATCTTCTGTTTCATCAGCTCTTGCTATACGCTCATTTGGGACCTGAAGATGGACTGGGGTCTCTTTGACAAAAATGCTGGTGAAAATACCTTTCTCCGAGAAGGAATTGTCTACCCACAGAAAGTGAGTATGCCACCTGCTCTTACCGTAGGCCAGGCTTGTAACATTTTAACCAAACTTGCTGAGTTTAGAGCATGTTGCAGTTGCCCACTGAAACATTTCAATGCTACAGGCTGGGATTTTCCAGCAGCGGAGCTGATTTGTCTCCAAGAGATCATTTATTTTTGTTTTGCTTGAGTTTGAGCAGCAGATTCTGTAGCTTCCTGAAGACCTGATGAGGTCTTTTGGATGCAGAAGGTGTTTGTTGAGCTGTTTTGTTCTTGTTGCTCCTCAGGCATACTACTATTGTGCCATTGTAGAAGACGTCATCCTGCGTTTTGCGTGGACCATCCAGATCTCCCTCACTTCCATGCAAATCTTTCCCTATGCTGCAGACATCATTTCTACTGTATTTGCCCCACTTGAGGTGTTCCGGTAAGGCTGCTGGGCTGAGCAGCTCATTTCTCTTGGTTTTATTTTCACTTTTTTGTTCTGTAACATCAGCATGGGGGGGAAGCACCTGGATCCTTGGATGTGGAGTATACTGGTTTTTATTTCAAGGAGAGCAGGATTAACAGGAGTATTTAATTCAAACAGGGTGCTAAGTAAAGAAAAGGGTAGAGGGCTCTGCCATAGTGTAGAGCTGAATCCTTCACATTGTGTTTGCAGTTCCTCCTGAACCGTGACATAATTTTGAAGGGTTAATTTTTACCAAAGTTCTCCTTGAAATTTCCAGTTGAAACTTCATTTGATTCTCAAGTTTCCAATTTTCAAGCCTCTTTGTATTCTGTGTCATCGATTTGGATCCTGCAAGCTTCCAGGACTTTTAAACACCTTTTACTGTAACTGGAAATGCATCCCTACAGCTTCTTGGGAAGAACTTGAAGCTGACCCTCCCTCATGTAGATGCTGTAGGTGGCCTTTGGCTTGTAATGCTTGGTTACCTCCATGCTGTCCATATTAGGATAGGGAATTAGCCTGACAGGTTCTGTTGTTCTCCAGAGGAAAGATGTTGCTGTTAGCCACTGGATGTTTCTCCAGTGCTTTGCCAAACGCAGTAAATATCTGTAAAAGGGGAACTGAGTTGGTAATTCTCCTTTTTCTCTCCATCCATCCATCCATCCATCCATCCATCCATCCATCCATCCATCCATCCATCCATCCATCCATCCATCCATCCATCC
>QUSF01000010.1:26401861-26433497 GCA_003676055.1 Chloebia gouldiae
TCCATCCATCCATCCATCCATCCATCCATCCATCCATCCATCCATCCGTGCAGGCGGTTTGTGTGGAACTTCTTCCGTCTGGAGAACGAGCACCTGAACAACTGCGGCGAGTTCCGTGCCGTGAGGGACATCTCGGTGGCGCCGCTCAACGCCGACGACCTGACGCTCCTGGACCAGATGATGGACCAGGAGGACGGCGTCCGGAACCGCCGCAAGAACAAGCAGTGGAAGCGCAGCCTGAGCGTGTCCCTGCGCAGGCCTCGCCTCGCCTCACAGTACGTTGGGCCTCTGCACTGCCACAAAATCCTGCCCTGGAGCTGTTGTTAATGCCTGCTGGGTGTTTATAGACTGGGAGTCATGGACTTGTTTGGAACACAAGCGCTGTGAGGAGCGTTTGAAGGAGTTGGGGTTGTTTAGCTTGGAGAAGAGGAGGCTTAGAGGTGACCTTATTGCTCTTTACAACTTCCTGAAGGGAGGTTGCAGACAGGTGGGGTTGGTCTCTTCCACCAGGCAGCACCGACAGAGCAAGAGGACACAGCTTCAGCTACGTCAGGGAAGGTATAGGTTGGATATTAGGAAAAAAGTTTTCACCAAAAAAATAATAAAATACTGGAATTGTCTTCCCAGGGAGGTGGTAGAATCACCATCTCTGGATGTGTTTAAAAAAAGACTGGACATGGCACTTGGTGCTATAGTCTAGTTGAGGTGTTAGGGCATAGGTTGGACTTGATGATCTTAGAGGTTTCTTCCAACCTCATTATTCTGTGATTCTCTGACTGGGAGTCTTGGAGTGGGAATTGTGCAAAGGTTTCAAAATGGTGCAAAAGTTTTGAAAGTCATCAAAGGGAAGGCAGGTCCAATTAGTTAAATGAGCGTACCTCTCTCTGCCAGGGAATTAATCCATCCTTTACGCATTTGGGGTTCTGGTAAACCATCAGGAAAGGGAGTTCCCTTTTTACAAGGCTCCTCCCTTGCAGAAATAGCCTGCCAGAGGCTATAAATGCAAACTGGAGGAGACATTCTCCCCAACCAGACATTTCTGAAAAAGAGGGAGAGGGACTCTGTATACCTCATAGTGACAGAATGGGCAATGGTTTTAAACTGACAGAGGGCAGGGGTAGATTAGAGATTAAAAAGAAATTCTCTGTGAGGGTGGGGAGGCCCTGGCACAGGTTGCCCAGAGAAGCTGTGGATGCCCCATCTCTGGAAGTGTTCAAGGCCAGGCTGGATTTGGCCCTTAGCAATATTGTCTATGGATGTCACTCACGTCCCTGCCTCTGGCAGGAAGGCTGGAACCAGATGATCTTTAAGGTCTCTTCCAATCCAAACCATTCCATGACTCTGTATGATTTCAGTTATTCTTTGGTTAAAGTTCATACGTAAGATCTCTGACTCCTTCCTCTCTCAAATCCAAACCCATACATTTTTTCTTCCCACCCATCATTCTTGCACCCCAAACGTTTCCCCACCCTGCACCCCAGCCCCTGAACGTGTCCACTGTGTGTTTTCCCTGCAGTGTTGCTCCAGAGTCCTGTGTCCCTCCTGCCCTGGCAGCACAGCTGTGCAGCCCTGCCCTTTGGCCAGGAGACAAGCCCAGGCTCCTCGGGGATGCTGAGGCACAGCGGGTCAGGAGTGTTGTGCAATCCCTGCAGCACTGCCTGGGAGGAGGAGGAGGAGGAGGGTGTGCTCTGGCCTCAGGGCTGTGCTTGGCTCTTATCCCTGCACGGATGGGACCAATACCAACAGCCTTCGGGTGGCTGCTAGAGACTGAAAGATGTTATGCAAAGGGAATGTGAGCCAAAGCCTGGTGGAATTCCCTCCAGCCATGCCCATTGATCCCTCAGACATGCAGTGAGTGGAGATGTGCCAGGCATGTCCCTGGAGATGCCTGGGAGATGGAGCAGGAACACTCCTCTGGATCGTGCAAGGGTTTGGTGGAGCTCTGTGGGGAGGGCTGGGCAGGTGCCCACATCCAGCAGTGCTGTGTCCCCAGCCTGGCAGGTGACCCTGGCCATGGGCAGAGCGTGCCCAGCACGGTGTGGAGTGGGCAGTGCCACAGGAGGAGGATGCTGAGGGACAGCTGGGGCATCTTTACAAGGCTCTGCTATTCCCAGGGCGAGTGGGAGGGTGTGAAACAATACAACAGTGGATTGTTTATTTCCCCTCTGTGTAAGAAAGACATATTTTTCCCTTTTTTAATTCCCCCAAGTGCACTGTGGTTTTGCTGTGTGCACGTCATTCCAGGAATTCCTTCTCCCCAGTGAGTGTTTTGTGTTTTGTTTTTTTCCAGGTCCAAGGCTTCTGACACAAAGGTATTGATAGAGGACCTAGCAAATGAAGTGAACACATGAGATGGCCACGTTCTCTTATTCCACATCCTTTGTTTTCTCATTCTGTTTCCCTCCTCCCCAAGTAACCCGAGCTCTGGTACAGATCCAGCTGAAAACAGGAGAAAACACTGAACACGTTTTCTGAGCTCTTCCAGACCAGATCCCATGGACTCCAACAAGCTCACTGTGTTTCATTTCTTTTCTTCTGGGTTAATTTTAATGTTCTATTTTAAACAAACAAACAAACAAAAATAAAATATTTTACTTTGTTTTGCCAATAAAGAGGACAGTTCAGGAAAGAAGGATTGTTTACAGTCTCAACAAGGACATACAAACCTTATCTGGATAACGAAGCATCATAGGGACTCCCTCATGGGACAGTGCCAAGAGCACACTCAGTTTCTGCTTGGCCCGGTTTTGACTGGTTGAAACCGGACTTTTTAAATCTGATTTTTGTTGTTGTTGGTTTTTTTTTTTTTTCAGTTGTTCGGTTTTATCCTTCATATCCAGCGCTGAGGCACTGGCTGCACTTGCAGGGAAAGTGCACTTAGAGCAGTATCTTCATTCATGAAGCTACTTTTTAATTTGATGTAACTTTTCTTATAATTTTTTGGAAATATGATGTATCGGTTGCATATAGTTTTCACATTATTTATGAAACTTAACGACCATATGAGAGTGATTTTGAGTCCTGTGCAATGAAGGTTGTAACGGTAAAACAAAGTGGGGAATGCAGATCTCCATCTCCAGGGTTGTGGGGTGATGCCCCTGCAAATGCCCCTTTAGTGAGACAACTTGCACCTGTGTGTACCTTCTCTCTCTTTTATTTCTTTTCAATTTTATTTTAAACCAAAGTTTCTCTTTGTGATATTTTTTTAGTTGCTGCTACTGCTTCTGGGCATGTCCCTCGTGCCAGTTCAAAGCCAACTTTTCCATGTGTGAAAGTAGTGCAGATGATCCTAAGGAAAGGAGAGTTGGTTCCCACCAACAGCACAAAACACTGGGTGAACAAAGGCTTTGGAACTTCATTCTCCAGATCAAAAAGTATTTTGCAAGCCTTAGGTGTGTCATGAGGGCATCTCAGTCCGAGCAGGGAGCTTTTCAGGAGTTCTCCAGCAGCCCAGCAAAGAGGGACAAGGCAAGGAGGTGACAGTTCTCATGGGACAGAGGGGGTTCATCATGCTGGGGCTTAGCAGTGGTGGCATGTTTCAGGGAGCATGGAAAGAACTGGTGTGTGCCCACCTGATGGGGCAGGTGAGATGGAAAACAGCTCTTCTGTGGCTTCTGGTGCAGCAAAAAGCCTTTGTTGGGCACCATCTTGGTCATCTGCCCCTTGACTCATCTCATTCTCCCAGTTTGGGAAGTGGGATACTTGAGCAGACCTGGGTAATGGACAGCTGAGCAAAACATGTTGGAAGAGAGATGTGAATTCAATGATCTCGTTGGTCTCCCCTCCTCCTGGGAGGGAGCCATGGAGGCCTCAGAGTCCTGTCATCCTTCCCTTGGCATGCCTTGTTCTCCCTGGGTCTGCAGGGGAAGGGTGAAACTCCCAAAGGAGGATCCTCACCTGCCTGGTGACAGCTTGGGCAGTGGGATGGCAGGAATCTCTCCTCAGTGGCTGTTTGGTGGTTGTTTCCCTTAATCAGCACAGTGTCCCCCCACAGCTAGTATGTTGCATTTCCTCAGTTTGCCTGCTATGCCTCTTGCCCAGAGGAACTGAAGAAGGAAACTTGGTTCACATCATTTAGATGGAAATAGATTAAAACCCTTAAAATAGATTAAAACCCTGTTGTGGTGCTGCTGCTCTCATCTCCCTCCGTGTGGGGCTGCTCTGGTGGGATCAGAGCTGGATGAGCCGGGGCTGTGCTGTCCATCTCCCCTGGACTCCTGTCTTTACCTCCCTTAGGCCAGCTCATACTTAAAACAGAGCATTCCCATTCCCATGGAAGTGTAGTCTGGGATAAAGCCCCTTATAATATTTCAGCCCCTTAAAATATTTCAGGTTCCTAATTTGCATTGGTGCCATATCCAAACCATGTGTAGGTACTTCCAGCAGTGGGGAATGGAGCCATCCCTGCCTGGGGAGCTTAGGGGAGGGCAGCTGCACTGGGAGGGAGGCAATCCAAAATTATTTGGATTCATTTAAATCATGTAGCACCACTGGGTGTTACTTTAAGTGGGTTTTTTTTACACAAAGAATCTGAGCTTTCAGAAGAAAATTAAAAATACAGAGAGACATTGTGAGCAATTTGGTCTAGTGGAAGGTGCCCCTGCCCTTGGCAGGGGGTTGGAAATATATGGTCCTTAAGGTCACTTCCAACCCACACCATCCCATGGTTCTGTGATTTGGAAGTGATGCCAGTGCCCTGGGAGCACAGCCTTCCTCAGCTGGGCTGGGGAGGGCAGGACACGGCTGGGTGGCCTGTGTCCATCTGTCCATCCCCCTGCTGCACCGTCCCTCCCTCTGCTTCCCAACGTGACAGGGTGGGTCAGGTTGCAAGTGATTAAATTCTTATTCTGTAGTTTACCCAAATCCTTATGGGAAGCAAGAATTCAGTGTGTCCATCTGCTCTGCTCCTTGCTCTGCTCTTTCTCTTCCCTTTTTCTGTCTTTGCTGGCAGGAGAAGTAAGGAAAACAAAAAAAAAGGGAGGTGGCGTGCTATGATGAGCAAACACTATCTCCTAAAATAAAGCATGGTCCCTTTTGGCAGTGGAGATGCTGTCTCGGGGGAAAGCAGCCTGAATTCCCAGAAGTGTGGCTTTTAAAGGCTCCTAGCTCCCAGCCTTGCATCTGCCTGTTCCCTCCCTCCCAGAGATTTCTGAGAAATCAGGCGTGCAGATTCCTCCTGAGAGCGAGCACTAAAGCTGGGATGGCTCCACGTCTACGAGAACATCTGGCCAATAAAGGGAGACCTAATGAAGCAGAACAGATGGTGAGAGAAAATAGCCCTGTCCCTCCTTGGGAGCAGCAGGAGCCAGGGCAGTGGGGACATTCCCAGGGTGGCTGCATTTCCTGAGCTGGGCTTTGCTCCTGGGTGCTTGAGAACACTCCTGGAGGGACAGCAGCAGGGTGGCAGTCCAGAAGGACAGAGCAGCATCAAAAGGAGCTGGGGGTGAGGGGTTTATCCACTGCTTTAATTGTTGGGATGCAGCTGGATGGGAGGTGGAAACTGGGGAAGGTCTTGAAGCTGTGGATTTCAGGTGTTGGGTTGTGCCTTGTGATTCAGTGGAGGTTGGATTGTACAGCTCTGAGGGTGGTGTGGAGCTGCTTTGGTCTGGTGAAACCCATCAGGATGGTGCAGTCTAAGGAGAGGAGATGCCAGCCTGTGGCATTTGTGACTTTTGGAGATTCCCTTTGAACTTGCTTCTCTGCTGATTCCCTCCTGCTTTCCATCCTGCCAATCCTCTGGGGATTTTGTGGTTGCAGGGGGTGAGGTGTTGCAGCACGCAGAGTTTATTTGCTGGCTGGCGTTCCCTGTGTGGCTTTGGGACGGTGTCACCAGAAACTCCAGATCCCTGTGCTTGGGCAGGGCAATGCCATGTGCCATGGGTGTGCTCCTGACTGGACAGCAGGGCAGGATTGGGATCTTTGGACTTGGCAGGGCAGGAGTGGGGGCTCTCCAATGAGAATCGATGCTTTCCCATCACATTTTAAAAGAAATACATTTGCAGCACTCCTGGCTGCAGCCTGTGTGTATCCAGTAAGCTCCTACCTCTCTCATCCAGGTGCATTCCCCAAGTCAGCTGGTATTCACCCTATGCCTTTCCCAACCCTGCTCTGCCCCTCATCATTCTCTCAGTGTCTTTGCTGTTTGATCCCAATGAAAGAAACTGGCAGCAGCCTTCAGCATGAACACCCTGGAATGGGAGAGATCTCTGGTGAAATCTCAGCAGAGTTGGATCCTGCTGCTCCCACTTCCCTATAAACTCTTGTGCTGCTCGTTCTGCCTCTGTACTGGTGCTCAGCTGCAGCGCCAGTGTGGCAGACAGGGAGGGAAAGCCTGTTCCTGCTTCAGGAGAAAACAGTCCCTGGGGATTTTATTTCCAGCGAGCAGTGGGGACAGTGTGAAGCCTTTGCTGTGTTTTGAACGGCCGAGTGGGTTTGGCCTTGTCCTGCAGGGATGCTGCCCTGCTCTGCTCGCTCCAGGGGCTGTGTCCCAGCATCAGGCCATGTGCTGGGAAGTGTCCTGGGGCTGGGACATGGCTTGGCAAGCTGGGGACACAAACTCCACTTTGCTCACATGCTGCATCCCAGCTCCATGTCCTCCGTCCTCTCCTCCGCCCTTCTGCTTTGCACTCGCAGGGGGAAGGTGATCTTCTGCCTTAATTTTTTTTTTTAATTAACGTTTTTACTCCAGAAGGCAATCTGATTGTTTTGTCTCCTTGGAAAAGAGGGGCTAAGACTCTTGGGGGAAGAGTGGGAAATCCCTGTGGTACCTCTGCAGCAGTCACGGCTGGGCTCAGTGGCTGTCACCTCATCAAACCTTGCCTCCTTTATATGACCCCAATCCCAAACTCTGCACCTTGGGGCGAGTGTCCCCTGCTGCCACCGTGGGCTAAACTGGTGTGTCACCATCCCTGGGGGCCTTGATCCCTGCTTCAACACCTTGGAAAAGGAGAGGGAATGGACACAACACGGGAACTTCCCTGATGCTGACACCCCAGCCCTGTTCCCGGTGGGAGCCAAAGGCTGCCCTGGCCTGGGCACAGCCCCTGCCTGGCAAGGTGCCCTGCGGCCTGACAGTCCCTCAAGCTCTGTAAACCAAATTCAAACTCTTCACTCCAGAGGAGAAATTGGGCATCCTGGTAGAACTTGCCATGACCTCTCCATCCCGTAGGTCCTCGTGGCGAAGGATCGGCGCTCGGAAGGGGCCCGGAGTGGAAATGCCAAAGTTCCCCCCGGGCCCTGCTGCCGCCTTCCTCTCCCCCTCCCCGCTGTGTTGGTCTAAATGATCTTTCTATGAAGCCCTGTAGATGTCAAAAGTAATTATGGAGTGTGATTAGTCCTCTGTGGGTGCTTTCTTTCTTCCCCCTTCCTTTCTCTTTTGCTATCCCCTTCTCCACTCTTCTGTTTTGGCTCAGTGGAAAAGGTGAGGACAAAGAATTGCCGCTTGCTTGGACTCATGATGTATCTGTGACTGCGCTATTAGCTGTCTCCTCCTTCCTCCCCAAATGGATATAATTTTTGAAGTGTGGAATTCCCTTCTTGATAAGTAGGTTTAAAAAAAAAAATACTGCACAATGTGATACTGTTTCATAGTTTCTAGGTGGTTGTATACAGCGAAGTTACTGTGATTGTGTTTTTTCAAAGGAAAAAGTGATTGGTTACGAAATCTGTCCTTTTTTCATTATTACAAGCTCTTTGTTTTCCAATGATCTGATGGCTCTTTTGTCCCTGGTCTGTGTGTGTGTCTTCCCAAGTCTCACCCCTGTGCTGCATCCACCCATGGAGCACTGGCTCCTGCTGCTCTCGCTCTCTTGGGAGCTGTGGGATGTCGCTGGTGGCTGGAGGTGGAGGACATCCATGTCCTGGAAGGAGGAGGAGGTGCTTGGAGGAGGGAAATGTCTGAGGAGAGGTTGGAGGGGCTCAGAGGAAGCAGCCCAGGTTTCCTCCAGCACCAGCCCAGCTCACACCCAGCATGCCAGGGGCTGGTGCTGGAGGAAACCTCCTGCCCAGACTGTGCTGTGCTGGCCAAAGGCTCGTGGTCCTTTTGGGTGCCTTTGGTTGCCCCTCTCCAGCTGATCTCCAGTCCAAGGTGGTGTCCTGCCAGCACAATGGGTGACCAGAGGCTGAACAGCCCAGCCCTGGGTTGTCTGGGGTCTGTGCTTTTATTTTGCTCTTTGATTGCAAGAGGCAATAAAGAGATTTAATCTCCCTCCAGAAGAGAGCCCAGAGCCTTGAAATCACTCTAAGCCTGTTGCTGCTCAGAGCAGCCACTTCCCAGAGGTTTAATCCCAGCCACAGCTCCCTGCTGGCATTCCTGGCTGGTGGCAGGAGCCCTCCTGCTGCCCTGGCTTTGGCACCTCACCCCAGCTCCATGGGGACATCTCCCAGGCGTGTGTCACCTCCGCAGCCCAGGCAAAGGAGCCAGGATCCCTTTCTGGAATGGCCTGCAGGTAAGGATGGGTCCTGGCACCACAGGGGAGGTTGGACCCCAGGGGGACAGCACGAGGGTGGTTCCTCTGCCCTGGGCTCTTCCACACACAGTTCTCAGCTGGCTGTTCCTGCCTGGAAGCAGCCAAGTGAAGATGCTCGTTCTGTCCCCCATGGGGTGACCCTGTTGTCAGCCCCCGTGGGGCAGGAGGCCCTTGGGCTCAGCTCTGGCTGTGCTAAGGGCCCCAGGGCCACCAGGGTGGCCGGGGATATTTTAAGAAGATAAAAGTGATTTCTTGCTGCTCGTGCTGGCAGGGGCTGGTGTGGCCAGAGCCAGGAGGATTAAAACAATTTTATAATCCTGGTGATTTCCTTTTGATCGGGATTATGAAACCAATCACAAATATCAAAAGCCACAGCTTAAAGCGGCAGCCGGAGCGAGGCTGGGACACCCTGGGCCCCCTCAGACCCCCAGGGACGGCAGCCCTGGCACCTCCAGGTAAGCGCTGCCCACCCAGGACCCTCATCCTGGGCCTCGGGGGTGGGGGGACAGGACGGGGGTGTTGGTGTGTGGCGAGCAGGCACGTGTGGCACGCCGGGTTTGGGGGTAGGGATGTGCATGGATGCGCCCAGCTCGGCTCCCACCGCCCTCCTGCCTGGAAGTGCCACGGGCCTGGCTCGCCGTGGGTCCAAGCAGGGTTTGGCCTCCGGAAAGCAGGAGAATTTAGCACAGCTGCAAACGTGTGATGCTCGCAGGAAGGTGCCGAGAGCCGGCGGGTTTGGTGCTGGAGAACGCCCCCGCACCGCCGGGAGCACCGTCCCCATGCCGCGGTGCGGGACAGCCCCCGGCAGCGGGGCAGGGGCCGGCTCCGCTCCGCAGCCCAGAGGGGCTCCTGAGGGAGGGCCAGGGCAGCCGGGATCCCTCCGTGCTGCTGCCTCCCCTCCTGTGGAGTTCCCTGGCTCCAGCGCGGGGTCACCCCTTGTCCCCAGCGTGGCGGTGGCCGCAGCGGCCCGGCCCTGCGGGGACCGGGCGGTCCCGGGCCGGCTTTGGCCGGGTGCGCGGAGAGGAGGAGGAGGAGGAGGAGGCCGGGGAGGGAGGCAGGGCCAGCCACGGCCCCACAGCCCAGCCAAGCGGCTGAGCTCGGGCTCGTCTGGAGGGGCTGGGATTTGCTGGTTTGGCCGTTTTTTTTTTTTAATTTCTTTTTTTCCCTCCCCTCCTTCCTTCCCTTCTTCCGCTTTCTTCTCCTTCTTCCCAGCCCTCTCCCGATGCTGCTCCGGGGGTAAGGACTGCCCTGGCGTCCCGCCCGTGGCCCCGTCCCGCTCAGGCTGGGGCAGTGAGGGGCTGCGGGGAGCTGGGTGCCCGGGGGGTGTCCCGGGGATGCTCCGGAGCCCCGGCCGCGGGGGAGGCTCCTCCGGGGCTACCAGCGGGGACAGGATGGGACGGGATGCTCCCGGCGGGGTGCAGGAGGGCAGCGGCTCCTCGGGGCCACCGGGACGGCGAGGCGGGCGCAGGACGAGTGCCACGTGTGGCCCCGGGGGCAGGGGCGGAGCAGGGGCCGGCGTCTGTCTGGTGGCACCTTCGGCGAGCTGTCGCCGGGAGGGATTTGTGTTCTGCGGAGGTTTGGGGCCCTGGTTTAGCTCAGGAAGTGTCAGTTCCCTCCGGCTCTTCTTGATGGGTGCCCCAGGGCACCTGGAGCAATGTGGGCGGGCACACGCACTGCTGCCCAGCCCCTGGCCACCCGTTCTGGGGAACCACAGGTCTCTCATTGCTGCCCCATTTTCCCCTGCCCAGCACTGATGCCGCATTCCTCCTGCTCCCCAGTGATGCTGGCAGAGTGTCGGTGCTCTGGGTGGACGGGTGGCCTCTGTGTCACCTCCCCGTGCCCTTCCTCTCCAGGCACACGCCGGTGGCATTGCGTGCTTTAACCCCCCAGGTCAGGTGGGGTGATGCCCTTTGTGGGCGGGTGGGCGCTGGGGAGGGCGAGGGCAGTGCAGGGGTCATGCCCTGGGTTTTATCCCTGCAGGAATGATGGAGAGGAGCCCTCCCGCTGAGGCGCGGCGCCTGCCGCGGCCCCCCAAGCAGCAGCCCCAGGGCAGCCGGAGCCCTGCCCCGCTGGAGCGCCCCGAGGCCGCCCGCGGCCCCCACGCCGTCCTGGAGGGCAAGGTGAAGGCGCTGAAGGAGAAGCGGGGCGGCCGGCCGGGCACCCCCGCGGCTGCCCCCGAGCGCCCCTCGCCCAAGAAGCCGCGGCCCCGGCGGGGGAAGGCGGAGGCGGCGGAGCCGCGGGCGCAGCTCCGCACCTACCTGACGGACGGGCTGCTGGACGGCGGCGCCCCGGCCCCCGCACCCCGCGCCGCCACCCCGGGGCTCTGGAGGGTCCCGGCCCCCAGGGGAGACGTGCCGGGAGGCGCCGAGCTCCCCGCGGACGAGGGCAGCAGGTCCTGGCACTGTGCCCCCCTCCATGAGAGACCCTCTCTGGATGAAGAGGCTCGAATCCCGCTGCGGGACCGGGGCCGTCCCTCTGTGCCCGCCCCCGCGGCGCAGAGCTGGGAGAGGCTCTCGCTGGCTGAGCGGGTGGAGAGGAACCGGCGGCTGCTGCAGGAGGTGCTGGGCCTTGCCGCTCCCGGTGGGTGTTTTGGGAAGGTGGCTCGCTCAGTACAGCTGGGAGAAGCGGGAGGGAAAACCTTTGGGATGGCGGGAGTCCTCAGGACCAGCCTCCAGCCTCCCACGCTGCAGGTGCAGCTCCCTGCTGCCTCACACCCCAGGGCTGCCCCATCCCCTTAACCGGGATGTAGGAGGTGCTCACGAGATGCTCTGGGTGATACCTGTCAGTCCCCTCTGGTGTCCTGGAATTTCACTGCTGAAGCAAGAGCAAGGAAATTTTGGGGACACAGCAGGTCTGTGGGCATCACTGTCCCTTTGCAAACTGCCACCAGAAAAGAGAATACATTTCTCCTTTGATAGCATCTGCCCCGATGACCCCATGTCCCCATCCTCACAGTCCCACACCTACTAGCCAGGTGCTGTTGCCCCACGTTCCACTCCTTTGGGACCTCCCAGAGCCAAATATCTGGGAGAGCCCACAGAGGGTGTTGGGATGGGATGTATGGGGGGTGCTATCAAGAGGATGGGGGTGCCATCCCACCAGGCTAATGCCTTCTGTCCTGCATTTCAGAGATGCCAGCGAGCGATGGGGACTGGGACTCGGGGGTTTCGCTGCAGGATGCTGAGGGCTGCAGGTAGGTCAGTTCCAGTGTGGCAGAAATGGGCATTTCCCTCTTTCTCACTCCCCAGTCTTGTATTTTAAATGCACATTTTGAAGCAGCTCCAGGGAAGGGCTGTGAGGCAGCTGGTGAGGGAGTGGGATGGGGCTCCAGCGATGCTTTGGTGGGACAAGGGACAGGACCTGGGTGTCTCCCTGGTGTCTGAGCTCAAGATATCCCTGCCAGGACACCAGGACAGAAAGGGAACTGGGGAAGAGGATGGGACAGAAATTTGCTCCAGGTGCTTAAGTGGATCGAGGCGGCAGGAGTGTGTAATCTTGTTGGACTAATGAAAAACCTTAGAAGTAGGGACTAAAAATAAGGAGGTGGCAAAGGCAGATGAGAGGATGGGGACTGCAAAGGGCAGAACCCTGCAAAGGGAAAGACATCCCCCAACACACCCCCAGTCTTGTGGTCACTGCCTCTGCTCTGCTCTGTCAGCTGGATCAGTGATGGGGGTGCAAGGCAGAGCTGGGGATGCAGCACCTCCTGTGAGCAGGGCAGCCAAAGCCTGGGGGAGGCCTGGGCTGCCCATGGTGCTGCTGGGGTGGCAGCGTGTGCCCACCGTGCTGCACTGAAGAGGTTAAGGCCGGGCTTCCCGAGGAGACTGCCTGAGCTGATTATTTTAATCAGGAGGATTAGGGCCATGGCCAACCAGGAAGGCAGTGGTGCAGCAGGGAGAGCTGTCAGGTCCCTCACCCTGCAGTCAGAGGGGGCTGGAGGTGTGGGAAAAGACCCTCTACAAGGAAGGGAAGGCAGCAAGACAATCAGGTCAGGGGGTCACCCCAAACCTCCCTGCCTCCCCATCACCACAGGATTGATGCTGACAGGGATGGGAGGTGGTGCCTACCCCATTTCCCTGTCCACCTCAGGGATGCCCGTGGCACAAAGCACTGGCTCGGCTAAACGTGTGCCCAAGCTGTGTGGGTGCTGAACCTGCCCCCAGAGTCTCACCTGGCACCAGGGGGTGAAGGGTGCCCGCCCGGCCATCCCCCGGCACGGCCGCCAGCCCGGCCATGAATGGCGGCCAAGCCCCGTTTTCCCTGGGCAGAGCAGCCTCGTCCTCGCTGTTAAAGCACACCTAATCCCTGTTATTTTTTCCTAATCCCCCTGCCCGCTGCGGGGCCGCAGGGCCTTTGTCGCCGGGCAGGAGCTCGAGCTGAGCCCGCGGCACGAGCAGGCCAAGCAGCTGCTGCAGCGCGCCCGCATGAAGGCTCGGACGAACCCGCTGCGCGCCAGCCACGACATCCTCCTCATCCCTGCCGCCGTCCCACAGCCCAGGTCAGTGCCACCTCCCTGTCCCCACGGTGTTCCCAGGCCTGCAGCCGGGTTTGGGGCACGTCCACACGGTGTTTGGAGCGGGCACACGTGTGCAGGCACGCGTGTGGAGCCGCGATCCGACCTGCTGCGCGCACAGTGCGGCCTCGCACCCTGGATGTGCCCGACCACTTCCCCAGTGTTCGGGAGGTGTCTCGTTAATTGTGGTTTACGATCACACGGAAATATCCGTGGTGGGAGGATGGCGTTTCCCAGCTGATGGGGAATGTTTTCCCGGGCGAGACTCGCTGCTGGAGGCTGGACCACAGCGCCGTCTCGCCAGGTCATGTGCAATGTGGTGTTCCTGGAATGATTAACCACACACCTCGGGCAGGGAAGGGGCGATGGAGGTCGAGCCGTGGCAGCAGAGGGGTGCCTCAGTCTCTTCGGATTTCAGCTTCAGGCTGGAGGGAAACAGGGCTGCGCACAGCCAGGGAGCACCGGGCGGACTTTCCTCCTTGCTTGTTTTTTGCACTGGGCTTTCCCCCTCCCGCCCTGCTTTCCCAGGGTTGCCGAGCAGCCCCTTGCAGGGCGTCCGTCTGTCTGTCCCCATGGCAGGGAGCCCAGCGGGAGGCCGAGCGTCGCCCCGCGGGACGGCGGGAGCCTGAGCGACTCGTCCAGCGGGGAGTCGAGCTGCGGGCGGCCGCGGCGGCCGCGGGGACCGTCCCCGTCCCGCGTCCGCTTCGAGGACGAGTCGGCCCGGGACGCCGAGGTGCGGTACCTGGAGCGGCTGCAGCTGCGGCACCGGCGGGCGCTGGGCTCCGCGGTCACCTCGCCGGAGCCGGCCGGCAGCAGGCAGCCGGGGGACGGCGCTGGCCAGCCCAAAGCCCGCAGTGGCGACCTCGTGGCCGGGGGCAAGTGCAGCGCCTGCGGCTCCTTCCTTGGTGCTGCCGCCGGCCGGGGCACGGACACGCAAGCTGCCCCTGACCTGGCCAAAAGTAGCCCTGCGGCACAAAGAAGCGTCCCAGGGGATAGCAGAGGGCCGAGCGCTGCCCAGACAGAGCCTAAAATCAGGCCTCTGGGCCCCGGAGGGTCCCCGCTGTGGATCCTGCCCTCCCGGCAGCGCATCCACACCGAGAAGATCAAGGAGACCTACATCGGGGATGTCACCTACATCGACGAGGTGGATTCGGCTCTGGAGAGCACCGACACCTCCGACGGCTGCCGGACGGACAGCGAGGAGGCCGGACCCCGCAGCCCCCACCTGCGGGGGCACCGGGACCCCCGCACTCGCGGGCACAGAACTCCCCGCGCTGCCCCGCAGCCCGAGGCGCGGGCCAGGAAGGGGACCTGTGCGGCCAGTGGTGGCCCCAAGGACGGGGACTCGGGTCCGGGGCCTGTTTGCCCCCCACCACCAGGAAGAGCCAGCAGCCGGGAAGATGGGGAACCCCATAAACATCTGGGGGGCAGCAAGGGAGTGGGGAACACAGCTCGCCCCCCGCAGCAGCCCAGTGGGCCCCTGGAGCCTTCCTCGCAGCTGAGGACCAGCACCCCCATCCCAGGCACCCACGTCCCTGCTCCCCCTCCTACCAAGAAGGCCTGTGCCCAGATGCCTTGCAGGAAAGCCCTGTTTGTCAGCAGCAGCCGCCAGGCGCCGAGCCAAGGAATCCGAGTCCCGGAGCCGGATGCTGGCAGCACAGCCCCACCGCAGCCCGGGGGCACGGCGGCGCCGGCCGAGCGGCGGAGTCCCTGCAGCCCCAGGTGGCTCCCGGGGAGCCCCCTCCGTGCCTTGTCCACCAATAACTGCAACAACACCCACGGGCAGGACGCCCCGGGGATGGGCAGAGGTAAGAAACCCACACATGGAGTGCTGGGGGGGTCCCCAGTGAAACAGGTATGTGACTGTCTCTGTGTGGTCGCAGGAACACTGTCACACCCTGCTGCCAGCCCTGTCACCGCCGTGCCCCCGGAGGCTGCTCATCCTGCCGGGGAAGGTGCCAGGACGTCGGGAGCGCAGCCACAGGGGCAGCCGGCCGGGAGCACGGCACACGGGTGAGTGAGCACGGGCTGGCTGCCCGTGGCATCCCTCCTGGGCACTGCAGGATGCTGCTGGGTTGAGCTCCCTGGCTCCAAAAACCTCCCAGAAACCACAGCGTGGGGGTTACAAGGTGCCCGTGTGTTGCTTTGGGTTTGGGGGAGCTGCGTTTCCCCACATCTGGTTCTGCCAGGGATGTTAGAGCAGATGTGATAGGTGTTTTGCTGGTGTCGGGTTCTTCCTTTTTAAGGAGTATCAGCTGCCTTGGGGCTTTCCAAATGCGATCCTGCTAGCCCTGTGCCTGGTGCTGCATGTCTCAGCCTGGCAGGAGAATTCCAAGGTGTTGCTGGGTCCTCTGAGCCCATTGGCAGGACGTGATCCCTTGGGGCAGAGCAGGGGACTTCCGAGATGTGTTAAACCCCTGAAATAATGGAGAAAACAGGGAGGGAGCCCTTCAGGTCACTTTGGGTAGCGACAAAGTGTGTGTGCTGGGTCACTGCTGCGGGGAGGAGGCTGCCCCCAATCTCACCGTGCTGCAGCTCTCACGGCTGCCAAGGCGGGTGCAGGATGCACCCCCAGCCCAGAGGCAGCTGCAGACCCCGCTGCCACCCCAGACACTCGGTGTGTGAGCACCACGCCTCTCCACGCAGGGAGCCGGGGCAGCCCGTGAGCCGCAAGGGCAGCAGCGCTTCGGCGTCGGGGCTGAAGAAGCTGCTGTGCAGCCTGAGCCAAAGCACCAAGCAGCGCCTGGGCCGCTTCCGCTGCTACAGCATGGAGCAGCTCCCGGTCCCCGGCGGCTCCCCGCCAGGCGGCCCCGGTGTCAAGAAGTCACCATCCCTGCAGTCCCTGCAGCTGGTGAGCTTGGACATCACCCCATGGGGGGGGGGGGTGCCTGTGAGGAGACTGGGGTGGCACAAGGGAAAGGATGCTGGGCTGGGATTAAGTGTTCCTGAGCGTGGATTTGTGGCTCAGGCGGTCCTGGAGGGGGCGTGGGGGGGTGCACCGCTCCAAACCTGCTGCGTTGGAAAAGGCTGCAGCCCACAGGGAAGTGGAAGGGGGAAGGAGGGAGAGGGGGGTGGTGGTGGAAAAGCAGGTATGCTTGTGCCTCCTCAGCAGTGAGCTGGGGCGTGCTCCAGCGGGTGCGATGTCCCAGTTTCCTCCACTCCCTCGGCACATCAGTGGGTGAAGCACTGCGGCACTGCACAGTGTTTGTCCCCATCTCAGCCAGGTGTTCCTCCACAGGTTTCACCCTTCTGCCAGCCCCAGAAAGCTGCCTCTATCCAGAGCCTGCATCCCCAGCTGGGAAAGGCACGCCGTGCCAGTGCCTACCTCCTGCCCCAGACCACGGCTGACAGGTAGGATGGAGCCTGCCACATCCCTGCGGTGCCCAGGACGCTGTTCTGGGCTGCTGTGGTGGCTCGGTGCTACCAGGGGCTGCATCACCTGCCCTTGTCCCCGCTTATCCATCTGCCCTCTCCCCACAGGAAGGGGGGCTCAGGGCCGCAGCGCTCGCTGAGCGTGGAGGACATCGGGGCGCCCGGCCAGCTGCGTGCCGTGGGGCGCGTGGTCGAGGTCTTCCCTGATGGCACCAGCCAGCTGGAGCTGCAGCGACCCCCTCACGGCGCCTTCGGGTTCTCCGTCACCTCCGGCCACGGCCGGCCCGACACAGGTATTGTGGGATCATCCCAAAGCCGTGGCACTCTGTGGTCTCTCCACGGTGGCTCTCGTCCCACCCCAGGGGTGAGCTCAGGCACGGCTGCAGGGGGTTGCTCCATTGCTGCTGAGCCACAGGGAGGTGAAGCAAGTGGGGAGACGCTGTCATGTGTGGCTTTGGCCCCGCACAATCCCGTGTGTCCATCAGCGCTTGGCTCGGGACACGCAGCGCACGGCAAAGGCTGTTTATCACAGGCTTGTTTCTCTGCAGCTCCTGGGCGCTCCGGGGCACGAAGGGCTCTCACCCATCCCTGTTCCCTCCACAGGTGTCTACGTGCAGGAGATGGCGGATGCTGGCACGGCCAAGCTCTACGCGGGGCTCCTGGGCGTGGGGGACGAGATCCTGCAGGTCAACGGCGCGGCCGTCTCGGGGCTGGGGCTGGCGCACATCCGCGAGCTGCTGCTGCGGACTGACAGCCTGTCCCTGCGCGTGCTCCGCCACCGCCCGGCGCCACGCTAGCCCTGCCACGGCTCCTGCCAAGCCCGCCAAGAGGAGGAGGATGTCCCAGTGCTGGGAGAAGGACCTCGTCCCACTGATGTCCCAGGATGCTGCAGAATGGCATGGCATGGACCAAGCTGCCTCGCGGTGCCAGGACCGGCCCGGCTGCACTGCAGTGGGGGCAGGTGGCTTTGCGTGTCCCCTGGGAGGGAGCGTGGGACCAAGGACCCCCCCAGAATCTCCAGGAGCTGCCCAGGTGTGGGGGACAGGGGAGAGCCTGGCCCCAGCAGAGCCGGGTGGGTGTGTCCTGCTGGGCACTGGGGTGACCAGCGTGGGGATACCCCATCTCCGTGACCCCAGGAGACAGAGGTCTCCCTGCCAGCACGGCCACCTCGTGCTGGAGGGCTGGTGAGGCTCTTTTAAATTATTTCAAACTGAAACCCAAAAATACATCTCTGCAACAACAAAACAGTGCCCTTGGCTTGTGGCATGGAGGGGGTGGGTGGTGCTTGTGCCCACAGGGCCTTTGCTACTTGTTTTTTCCCATGGCCCTGCTGCTCCACCAGCCACCTCCTTACCATGCTGTGGTGCTGGGGGGGCCCTGGGCAGGTAGGTGGGGGCACTCAGCCACCTGCACAGCTCCTCAGGGATTTTGAGGGGTTCTTTTTTCCAGCCATGGAAGGCAAAACACTTCCTTGGAGTGTCTCCAGCAGCAATGGCTGCCCTCTGCAGGATGGTGCCCCACATTTGGGTACAGCTGTCTGCAGGAAGCCCACAGCTGGGCACAGCTGCTCACAATGCTGAGGTGATCCCAGAAACTGCAGATGCTGCTTATGCCTCAAAAACCAGGACCGTGATGCCTAGAAAATGCTGGTAGGCGAGCTTTTCCCATTCCCTGGTGCCAGGGGACCCAAAGTTTGTCCCAGGACCAAGAGTCAGGCAAGGAGGAGCAGAGATCTACGCTGCTGCACCTTTATTTAGTGTTAAAGGGAAGGACACCACCAGCGACAGAAAAGCAAATGTACACAGGGAAAGGGACCAGAGACACTTGGGTGGTTTGTGGTGATGTCAGCAGCTGGGCCACCCCCTGGACTACCAAAGGAGCAGTCCGACATGGGAGTCATTCCCGAAGGATGCACAAACACGCTGGAAATAACATGGGGATCAGAGGTGTGCAAACAGCAGCCAGCAGCGAGCCCTGCTCCCAGGAACCTGGGAACCCTGCCCAGACCCGTGCTCCTGGGAGCCTGCTCCTGGAGAGGTACAGACCCACGGAGTCCGTACGCAGACACCACCTATTCCCTGCAGGGATGCTCTGCAAGGATAAGGAGCCACTCGAATCACGAGCGCGGGTGGGCGCCGAGGCACCACGTGTGCGTGACTGAGGAGCAGCCGGGCGGGCTGGAGGCTCCGGCCGGCCCCGCCCGGCTGCGGAAGGCACCGAGCCGCCGGCTGTGCATCCAGCGCCTGCGGGAGGGACTGGGGGCACGCAGACCCCGGAGGGAGCCACCAAGCCGGGGGGGAGGAGTGTTCAGTTCCGGAGGTAAAGCCGTCCGGTGGCAAGATTGTAAGGCGAGGGGGATGATTTTGGGGGTGATTTGCAATTTCAGCAGAAGTCTTTGCGTCAGTGCCAATTAACTTCCTCCCACAGCCCCATCTGGGAGCCATAAGCCCAGTGTGCTGAGTCTTTTCATGTTTGCAACTTAAAATATGGGAGCAGACTGGAGTAAGAAACTGTTTTTGCTTTCCTCAAGAATCACCCCCTATCCCACAATTGGTGCTTGCAGCACGGTCCCTGTGCCTGTTCTCTGCAGTGATACTGCCCAGGGGAGCTCTTTTCACCACATTTTTGGTATTGCCCACCTGGCTACTTCACATTCCCCGTAGGGAATCCAACACTGCTGAGACAACTTGAGTGACAAACAACTGGAGGTAACAAAAGGACTGGGAAGGAATATGGAAACATGATCTAGCTTTGAATCGCCTGACTTTTGGTTGCTTAAAATGGAGGTGGCCAAAAAATAGCGGTTGGGAAAAATTAAGACATCTATTTACAAGTTCATATACACTTAAAATACATCACTGAGCACTGTTCCTCTGATCATGTGTGTTGTGCACCCGCAGAGAGAACGTGGCTCTAATGGTCATCAAAAAAATCTTTAAAGTTTTTTTTTTTCTTAAAAAAAATAAGTTATTTTAGACTTGGCAAATCACTTGCCAAAGGGAAGCAGCTGTTAAACAGAAGCAGTGACTCAGTTACAGAAGGGCAAAGAAAGCATTAGTCAATGAGCTTTAGAGGCCTGTATAATGAGGGAGGCAAGTTTAAAAGCTTCCAGACTCTCCCTCTCTGGCTCACGGCTGATTGCCAGCGCTCGGTGTGCAGCACCCCAGGTTTAAAGCTCTGGGGTGTCTGACGGGGCCTGGGTGGCCGATGGCAGGGCACAAGACCCTACAGCTCTGCCCTCTGCCCAGGCAGAGGGCAGGAAAGCTCTGGTAGGATTCACCGTGCTCTCTCGGCAGAGAATTGCTGCTACAGAGCCCGCCCACAGAAGGCAGGGAGGGGCATGGGCAGCAGGGCTCCCCTCCCTTACTGTGGCTTGGGGGGAGGTTTCACCGTTCCCAGTAATGCTTGAGGCTGGCACTGGCAACGCAGTTTGTAATGCTCAGTGAATTCAGTAACTCCTTCCCCCATCACATCCTCCTCAGGGCTCGCTGCTCTGTGTCCACCTCTCACTGGCTCCTACCTGCACCGGGTCAGGTCCCCCTGCAGCTCCATGGATCCAGACCCGGAGCTCGGGTCAGACTGCACCGCGGCAGGGGAGGAGGCAGCTCCAGCGCTCCACCCTCTCTCCCCGGGCCAGGGGAGATGCCAGCACAGCTGAGCCGCAGTCCTTGGAGGAGGATGGTGAGAGCTGGGTGCGGGTGTTCCTGCCGGGGATCTCTGAGGGCGGACGGAAATGGGGAGAGTTTCATTTCCCCGCGCTGCCGGGGCAAGGGGGCGGGGAGGGGGCGTCCCAGGAAGTTCAGTTTTTGTCATCACAGGACAAAAAACAGGATGAGCACCACTAGCAAGATGACGAAGAGGACAACAATTGCACACCACTGCCGTCGATCTGGAAAGAAAAGGAAGCATCAGTCTTTCCTGCTTTAGTGGAGAAGGTAAATTGGAGGAGCATTTTTCTTTGTGTACTGCTAGGAACCAAATTCATCCATAAGCCACAAAAAACCCAAACAACAGTTCCTGTGGGAGAAAGGCTGTGGCACTGAACATTGCAGTGAGGCACTCTCCTCCAGGATACACTGGGGTTTGGGAACAGCTGTGGGAATTCTGAGGCTTCTTCCCAACCAAGTTCAAACAGCTTTGAAAAGCTGGCTCAAAAGCAATTGGGAGGAGCAAGCAGAAAGCTGCTGTGTTTGCTGTTCATTCATGGAGTAATCTGTTTGCCAGAGGAACAAGAAGGTATCCGGTCAAAGCTGCCCTGAGGATCTCTGCCAGGAAGAGATTGTGGCAGCTTCTCTTAGGACAGGGCCAGGAATCAGGTTTCCCTGGACATCTTTACACCTCACTGGCTCAACACACCTCTGAGATTGGCTCACATCACCTCTGAGAGCCGCTGTCTTCCCCGTGGATGATGGTGCAGCAGTGGGGACAGGGCTGCTGGCACCCCCTCAACTCCTAGGAACAGCAGCTACCCTAGAAAGAGCCCTCCTGCTCTCCCTGGCATAGGGGATTCCAGCAGAAATGCTCTTTCACAGCACTCAGAAACACTCTGCAGAGATCCATGGGTTTTCCCACAGGAAAGGGCAGAGACATAGTGTTCACCCGTGGTAGTGCTGCTGCTGAGCTACTGTTGACCCAAAGTGCACTGCCAGCATTCCAAGTGGTCTCTCTAGGGCTGTAACCCCACTACCTTATAAATCCCGGACAGCCTAATGCTGCAGAGCAGGAATGCTTTTCCTCCTGACAGGCTGCTGCCTTCCCAAGGTCCTGAGCACCCAGGGGAGAGGGGTGCTGGAGGAGGTGCTGGCTGGGCAGGGTGCCAGGCTCAGAGGCAGCCGGCAGAGCGACACTTCCCAGCAGCCAGGCCGGGCTTCCTGTTTGCTCTGCCCCCAGCTTCAGGCACAGCCTTATAAGGACTTTTCTGTGGGTTCAGCACAGAATTCAGCTCTTTCCTCTACCAGCTGAGACAGATGTGACCAACAAACAGCCTGCAAGCACCAGCAGCCCCAGGGCAGGTAGGATTTGGGAAGGGGATTGCTGCAGGCATTCTGGTGCGGGGCAAGCCACACAGGGTGGCCAGTGTTTAATGGCACCTTGACAGCTTTTGTTCCACAGGCAGCCCAGGAAACTGCAGCAGAGCAGGAGGCTGCAGAGCTTCCCCTCTCACCAGCTAGAGGGGGTTTTTCCCAGCAGCAGCAGCAGCATAAATAGAAAGGCATCTGTAAATAAAACAAAGGGAGGGGACAGGCAGCAGAGCAGTGTCTGGGCAGGAGCAGCTGCAGGGCTTGGAAACCTTCCCCTTCTTTCAAGAACTGAGTGCTGCTCCCTCCCCTTGGCTGGGTGGGTGGGAGCACAGTGTCCCAGCCTGAAGATCCAAGGGCTTGTCTGTCCCTTTCCAGGACTGGATCCCACTTCCCAGGACCTACCACTCGTCATGTGAGACACTTTGGCCAGCTTCTTCATGACGTTATCAAGGCGTGACTGAGTGCTGTCTAACTCGTGGGAGAAGTCATCCAGCATCCTGAGGACACAGAAGCAGGGCAGTAGTCAGCACCTGGCACATCCCTTGGGCATTCTGCAGCACACTCAACACACGTGGATCAAAACACTGATGTGAGCAGAGTATCACACCTTGGCAGACAAAATGAATGGGGCCTCCCCTCCTGGAAACACCCCAGAGTGGGAAAAACCTGCTGAAACAGCAGCTCTGCTTTGGTGGGATTCCTGCCAAATCCTCCCTGGGTGATTGTGGCTGAACTCTACACACATCTGCAAGGTGAGGAGTGGGGGAGGGGCTTCCTCCTTACAAAAGGAGTCTCACTTATAATCTGTGATTAGCATCTACGTGTCAGCTTGGATTTTAAATCTCTCTTCTTGTTTGGGGCTTGCAGTTTAAACTAAAATCTTGTTTCAGTCATGTATCAAGTGGGAACAAGATGTGCAGTTGCTTTTAAGGTGCTTTTCAAGCTCTGCGTGGAAGTTACCCTTTTACTTCCTCCACACAGTGACTGTGATGAATCTGAAAGCTTTCCTGAGTCCATGCTTTGTCAGTGCCAGTGTGCATCCAGAGTCAAGGTACTAATCCAATTGTCTCCAGCCAGTGGGACTTTAAAGCTAAATGCATTTAAAAGGACAGACTCCTTCATTTGGAGTTCCAGGGCACTTGTTAAACCTTCATTCAGTGGGGAAAACCTCACTGTGGTAGTTATGAGCTAATCTTGCAAGCACTGATGGCTTGTGTGATGATCCAGAAACAGACACACCACACCAATCTCCTCTGTGAGAGCAGAGGATTCTCATGCTGCACAACTTGACACAGGAGGGAAGTTGAAAGTTCATCCTCTCCATCCAAAATGAAATCACTTCACAAGAGACATGGCCCTCCAGACTCCTACCAGCCAAACAAGGAGGGGTTTTAGGCATGAACCCTTCAAGCCTTTCTGGAAGCATAGCTGTTAGCCTGCACAACTGGAAACTTGTTTGCAAAGGACAAGAACTGGGAAAGAAATCTAATTTTTATGTAAATGGATGGATGAAGAATGACTTTGTGAGCTGCCCTTTAACCCTTTGTGTGGGTGAGGGTTATTTTTAGCTTCAGTGATGAAGAGCAGCACTGTGCTGTGTGTTTCAGGGCACAGCTGAGAGCTTCTGGCCCCAGCAGTTGTCCAGGGGCAGCACAAAACCCTGTAGAGTGGAGAAGTGGCCAGCATCTGCATTGCACAGCACCTCTCTCCCTTATCTGCTGACTGCCTGAGTGGGGGCATGTGAAAAGGAGAGGAGGAAAGGTAAGGTGGCAGTTAAGCCTGCCCTAGATGCAGGCTTCTAAAGGAAGGAGGTTGCAGTTGGATCCTTGCAGTACAAAATGCTTTCCATGGGCTGGCAGGGAGAGGCTGCCGAGGGACCAGTGAATTGCAGGCTCTACCAGAGGCAGAGATAGGTGTGTGAGGACATGCAGCCATGTTGCAGCCAGCCCCATGCCAGGTTTTTGCCACCATGTCTCACACTTACACTGCTTGCTCTTCCAGCTCCCCAC
Organism: Chloebia gouldiae; assembly: GCA_003676055.1. NCBI lineage: Eukaryota > Metazoa > Chordata > Aves > Passeriformes > Passeridae > Chloebia > Chloebia gouldiae. Next base: position 26,425,245 of record QUSF01000010.1, read on the forward strand.
CAATGCGCTGGGACATGTTCTTCAGCACCCCGATGCTGCCAGAGACCAGCTCCAACTGCTCATCCTGCTGCTCCACAATCAACTGGGGCCAAACAGAAGAGAAATGTGCAATTACAGATCTGCTGCCTGCAGCTGGGTTGGAGCCAGCCTATCCAGTGGACAGGTACTTGCTGCTTGGCCAACATCAGCACTGAGACACGGGCTCAGACCTAAGCCACCAAGAATGAGGTCTGCATTCCTAAGAAATGCTGGAGAGGAGAAAACCAGGGGAAAGTTTCCATGGCACGGCATCCCCATGGCAGAGCAGGCTGCAGTCTCCAGACATCCCTGCAAATCCAGCCTCAGCTCATCCATGCTGCATGCACAGCTAAAGTGACTTTGGAAAGCTCCAAGGGCTGGTCATCAAAACCTTGGCAAGGTGAGCAGGCCAGGGAGGCACACTGATGCTATGCCTAGGAAACACCACCTGGAATGTGCTGCAGCTAACGGGGAGATAATGCAAGCAGAAGGCTGTTGCAGCTTCTACAGCTAAAAATAGCCAGCCTGGCTCTGAATGTGCCAAAGGAATAAGTCTGCTGCTGTTTTAAGTAATTTTCAGGGTACAGTCACGCTAAGGATTAGCTTTACCCTAGTTACCTATTTCTGAAGCTATTTATCCCCCTGGAGTCAGTAGGTAAAACATGTCTGGAAGCCGAGGTGGCAGCTCTGGTCAGGAGCTTTAGCAGAGTTTGACACCTCCGAGCCACTGCCCGTGTCAAGGCCCTGCAGTTCTCCAGTCTGTGCCTGGCCTGGGCACTTCTCCAGGCAAACTCCCCTGTCAGCTGAGAAATGCAGCTGGGAAGTGCCTCACCAGGGGTTCTCCCAAGCCCTCACACAGCCTTTCTCACTAATCTCACAGTGACAAAGGCAGGAAAAGGAAGCAGGCGCGTGCTCCTGCTCCCAGCCTGTTCTGATGGGAGATGCACACAAAACAACACCAAACAATTTTAACTAGGGGAAGTTGCATAAGACAAACAGACCCTTTTCTTTTTGCAGTGTTTCTACTCTCCCAAGGATTTCAACAATCTTGCACTATTAAACCCTAGTGTGCTACATCTTCCAGATTGTGCCTACTGCCTCCTAAACACAGCAGAAGCCCCACACCTCCAGGGTTAAAAGCCTTGTGCCGAGATCACCCAAAGCTGTGCTGCACAGGAAATGCATGCACAGACATATGCCACAAGCAGAGAGGACTGTCAGGCTCCTGGAGCCAGACCAGTCCCCCTGGCACCCATTTGGCAAGCAAAGCTATTTAGTCTGTGATGCCAGCTGCTTTACCTGTTGTTGAGCTTGCTGCTCCTCGATGAAATGTGAATTTGCTAATTGCAGCTCCCGGTCCAGACGGCTGTATTTGTCAGGTCCAGAGCTCCAACTCTGACTCCCACTCTCTCCCAGGAGTGCCTGAACAGATGCAGAGAGCTCTTAGCAACACCCTTGTGTCTGCTCCCAGCCCGTCTACAGGGTGAGGTGGGAAGGCTGACAAGGCAACACTTGTGCACACACGCACACAGCATCCCCTTCCTCCTGCTCTGCTGCTACTCAGCCAAAGTGCTGTCATGAACTAAACCAACACAGAGCCAAAATGCCAGCCTGGGAAGTCTCTGCAGCCTGGCATTGCAGAGATGCCTCTCCAGCAGCAGGAGAGCTGGAGTGTGGCCGACTGACAGTGTGTGCAGGAGGCCTGCACAGCACAAAGGACTGGCAGAGGCCTGCTCAAGAGGCAGCACTGTGTGCTAGGACATGTGAGCTGGGAAGTGTCTGGGTATATTGTGTTAACAGATGTACAGCTCCATCTGAGCACTCTGCTGCTAATGACAGGGGCTTAAGAGGGTCTGGATAAAGTACTTAACCAGCTGAGCTGACAGTAAAATAATGCAATATATAACCAGAGCAGTGCTGTATACTTATGTTCTATGATCCAGGCTGCCTATCCCTCCAGCAAGCTCTTCAGCTGCCAGCATACAAAGTTATTCTTGCTACCTGCCTACAGCCTGGACAGATAAGCTCCTGCAAAGCCTGCAAGGATGTGGCTTTCCAGCCAAATATGTCTGGTCCCAGCAAAAGGAATAACCCAAGCTACAGATGCTGGAGAATGAACATGACCTGCAAGTGAGGAACTGCACCCTACAGCACTAGGGAAGGGTTAGGGACTGTGCCCTCCAGTGTGGAAGGCAGGCTGACTTGTAACCAGACCACCCTGCAGCTCCTGGTTGTGGGCAGGATGGACTGACCGAGTATTTATGAGGAACAGCAAGACAATGACCAGGCTACTCTGTCAGGCTGAAAACCAGACAGGGCCTGTGGTTCATCTGACTTATAAGGTTCAAGGAGGGGTGAGGAAAGCTGACAGACTGACCATGCAGGAAGCCAGCAGGACATCAGGCTGTTCCTGCCCCTGAGACACTGAGCAAGCTCCTTGTCCCTCCAGTTTGTGGCAAGGGCAGCTCGTTTTTATTTAATGCAGTGCACTAGCTTTGCCTGCAGCTTCAATAGAAAGGGCCTGTTTGCCAGCCTGGGCTGTGAGGGTCAGGTCACTGCTAGCCCCAGCACAAGCCTTGCGGTCTGGAATGAAGGTGAAGGTCTGGGAAAGGAGAGGAAGGCAGCAAGGGGAAGTCAGTTTTCCTGACCAGATGTCACTACATGAGCTGGGCCATATGGTCTCCTGCAGATATCAGGAACCTCATGCAAAGGAAAGGAGCAAATCACAGGGAAAGCTACAGACTTGTTTGAGCAAGGGTGTCAGGGACTTTGTTGCTGGGAGTGTTTGCCAAGCACATCAATTAACCCTGTGATAAACTCAGGAATGAGTTCTGTGCTTCTCAGTTTGTTGGTTTTGCCACGTGTGGCAAGGCTAATGCAGTACAGACAATTAACTGTATGAAGCACACATCAGCTTTTACTGGAGTGGGTCTGGAAGTCAGCTCCAGTATCTCCTTACAACCTCTCCATCAGCCAGGAAGGAGCACAAGCTGCATCTGTTTCTATTCCTTAGATTACAAGTGCAGACAACATGACACTCCTGGAGCTCCTTCCATCTTCTTACACAGCTATTACGAGAAGCAGCTGTGTGAAAGGATATTGCACCATCTTGGCTCCTAAATCCAGCACAGTGCAGGATTACGTTCATTGACATGGATTCTGAGCTGCTTCCCCCCGAGGAGGAGGAGGAGGAGGGAGATTTCCCTTTCCATGGGATGCTGCAATGCTGGTTGTAAACAACCAGCTCTGAAGACAGAGACAGATGGTGAGTGCAGACTTACTGCTCTGAGAGAGGCTTGGGAGAGGCTGGCAGCAATGTGCCTGTGAGAAGCAGCTCTCCCAGGGCAGCCAAATGGACATGGCTCAAACACAGCTTGGCTGCAGCGTGGGAGCCCCTTCCCACACCCAAGGTTTGTAAGGGGAGGGACTCCAAACAGGACACACGTTATAGCAGAAACCCATTGCCCGTTTCTGGTTCTCACCTGCCTGTTTTTTCTTTCAGCCAGTGCTTGCACGGAAGAGTTTGACATCTGATCCTTCATGTCCTGTTCATTCAACAAAAGAAGAAGCATGTGAGCATTGGACAGGCAAATTCAGGGTGCTACAGAGTTGTCTATACCCAGCACGGCTTCTACAAGGGGGAAAGAGGGAAGAGATCTTTTCTTTGAAAACCCACACTTTTGAAAAGTCTGGAAACATACTGTAAAAAGTTTAATTATTATACTAATACTGGAATCAACAGCATTGGGATATTTTGAAAATATTTCTCATTTACTGTTTGTTTTTCTCCACTACAACCAGAACCATGTTGACTTGTATAATAAACTAATGTTCCTGTTGACAGAATGTAAGGAAGTGTTTGTCAAAGCCTTGAAACCAATAACCTCCTGTACTTTATTCCCAACTGCATCTGATTTTATATTCCATACTATAAGGTAGATTTCCTGTCCTGTGGCCATCCTCTCTGACTGTGTCAATGTTCTCTCCTACCAATTAATTTTTGCTGTGGAGTTCCTGCAGAAGGTCACTAACCACAGAAGGCTCCCCACGAGAATGTAACATAACCTAGTTTCCATAAATTAGCAACCAGTCAACGTCATCTGGCAGAGGCTGATCCACCAGCAGAGTTCTGATGCCACCAGAGGATTCAGATGTGTTTTACTGTTCAGAGATGTGCAGCACATCAGCAAAGAGCACCACCACATCCCACCTGGTTAATTCTCACTGGCTGCAGTGCATCACAAATTCCCCCATGGAAACTAGAAGTCAACTGCACAGGGCCACTTACAAATTTCATTTCCCAGTGGGAGACACTGCTCAAAAGCCACTAGCCAGCATTTTTCAGCCAGGAGGAGAGAACCAGAAAGCAGGCTTGCCTAATCCTGCCCATTAGGGAGTGGACTACACCGAGGACAAGGCAGCAAGCATATGCCTGCCACCTGGGGCCACTGTGGTTTTAGGATCAGTTTCCAGGCAGCAAGCCTTAGGAACTGCATCCAGACCACAGGACCACAGGTAGGGTAACAGGCTTGCTGCCAGCCACACCAGTGCATTTTGTGGAGCAGGAACATCAGAGTCATGAGGGGCAGCAGAAACTCAGTGTAGCTATTAATAGACAGAAAACTTCCTAACTAGCAGCTTGCTACCAGGCAGTGAAGCTTTTGGAAAGATGTTTCTTCTCTATTTGTTACCACCAAGTTGTTAAAATCCCCTTTTTGCTTCTCAAGCGTAAGCTTAAACTAGAAAAAAAATCTTTCTCAAGTTAAAAATAAACCCAGTGGTTGTTTGGACTATTTTGCAGGGGTAGGATGTTGAAGTCACCGTGTCAGTAACACCAGGCTTTAACCATCTGTCAGTGCCCAAAGTGGTCTCCCTGTTGCTGAAAACCTGTGCTACAGTTGAGATTTCCCTCAGCTCTGAAGGGAGGCTCCACATTGCAGCTGGCTCTTCACTCTTCCTCCCGTTACCACAAGCTCCCAGCTCACTGTTCCCAGAGCAGTGAGAAGACTTCCAAGGGTCAGCAGCATAAAAGGAGGGAATTCCATGGGGCACCTGCACCCCCAAACCCTTCCAGGCAGCTCCAGGAGGGAACACGTGGGGAAGAGGAGGAAGCCTGAGACTCAGCAGGTGGCAGGTTTATTCTCTGCTCAGCGCCAAGATTTCCCTTTTTAACCACCAATTGCCCCAAGGGCAGGTTCCTTACCCTGACCACCTGCCGCGTGCTGGTGATGAAGGCTTTGCGGATTCCCAGCTCCGTGGCATCCAGGTTGAATTTCCGTGGGTTTGCCTCCACGATGCCTGGGCACCAAGTCAAGGAGTCCCCGAAGCAGGGCTGGGCACACACGTGGATACACAAACCCCGAGTGTGCCAAGGGGCCGCTGTGCTCTGCCTGTTCCCAAAATCTGACTAGCAAGGAACAGCAGGCTGGATGGAAAAGGAGACATGGCAGGAATGGCGTGAAGCACAGGCACAAGGTTTCTCTCTTCCATGTGGTTTTTTTGGTTCTGTGATGCTGGGTAGTGTTTTTAGGAGTGCTCAGAGAAGCACAAGGGAAAAGGAGTATTTCTGGAAGGCAGCCTAGAGAATGAACTGACCCCGCAGAAATGCAGATTCACACAACACAACAGGCTTTCTAGAACAAAGCCTCTTAGAATATACCTTGCAAAAAGGGAGACAAAAAGGCAAAAGGAAAATCCTTTGCTTAATTTCTCATTTGCAATTTGAGAAAAGCCAATGTGAATGCAAAATTCAATCCCAAGCAGTCTTGATTTTTGCAAAGAGTGACAAGCACTGGGATTTGGCTATTTAGTACAACCTGAGAACTGCAACTACCTCCAAAGGGCCACAAAAAGGATATTAATGGTTTCATCCAGGTCTTCCAGGTCCCACTCAATGCTCCGCAGGTTGTTCCTGAGCTCATTAGTGGTCCAGTCAATTTCTTCTCTTGTGGCAATGGAGGGATCTTGCAAGAGCTCTGTCCACCTCTGGAAGAGCCCCTGGGCAGTGTTCACAGCTTTCTGCACCTCCCTGCAGGTAAGAGAGTGAAGAGAAGCCAAGAATTATTACTAGCTGCCCTGCAGCAGTGACACTGGGACAGCCCCGTGTCCAGCTGAGCAGGGATGCCACAGCTTCCTCCCAAACACCTCTCCTTCCAACAACTTCGTGTTTATTTTGTAAAATAAGGATTTGCCCTGTATCTCACTGCACCATGAAGTTATTCATGAAGGGACCCATTTCTTCAGGGGAAGCTGCTGAGTGTCACCCAGGCAAGCCAGGGCAGAGGGTCTGAACAAAGCAGCTCTTTGGCAATCCAGGCTTTGCATTCCTCTCCACAGTTTTCCTCTCAAGGCCCTTAAGTACTCATGTAAGATACCCAAGGGCACACAGAATTACAGGAACTGTCCCCACAGCACAGCCAGGCAGACTGCTGAATGCAGAACTGTTTATTTTAATTCAGCATTTAAAAAAATACACAGGCCTACTACGCTGGCTTAGGAAACACAAGTTTTTTCTGCTGCTCTAAGCTCTTTTGGAGATGAGTGCATTCACAGCAGGGGAAGGCACTGCTGACACATCTGGTTTGGGGCAAGCAGGTTTGTAAATTTGGGTCACAGACTCTCAGTGTGGTTATCTGCATTTACAAACTCTGTGGTCCCAAGCTGTGAACTGCTCCCCCAGGTTCACAGGGGAAGGGAGACGAGATCAGATGATGTGCTGGTGCCCAAGGAGGCCACCATGAGCTTGCACACAGCAGTCAGGTGTTTCACCCCAGTGAAGGAAAGCAGGGGAGGCCCAAGGCAGATGAACTGAAATACCAGGACTGCACCTCTGTAAGTTCCACCAGGGCCTGATCCAGCTAGTCCTCCAGTGGCTGTCTAAGCTGCAGTTTCTCAGCACTCTGATGTGTATCCCTCCTCTTCTCACACGCCTACAGCTCCGAGTCTGCCACTCTGAGTGCCCTAAAGCCAGCAGCCTGCACTGAGGATCTGGAAAACTTCATTCCCTCCTCTACTTGCCAGCACAAGTTTTGGTTTTATTTGGCTGGTTTTTTTTTTTTCCACACTTGTGGAAGTCCCCAGCAGCAAAAATGTAAAGCAGAGCTGGATGTCCTCTGATGGGAGGAGTTACAGACACCAGGAAAGCAAACTAGTAGCACTTCTGGTGGCTACACCACCAGCAGCCCCTCCGACCTGCCAGGTAATAATTAACTGTGGGAGCGGCAGCATATCCCCTTTCCCCTCCCTGCCCTTCCCCACACGCCGCAGGAACATCTCTGGAAAGTTTGACAGGACGTTTGCTCCCCACCCATGGCGACTCCTACACTTTCCTCTAAGCACGAGTTTATCCTGGTGAAGGGATTCACTTTCCCTGGCTGCACCAATATCCCTTCTTCTCACATGGCTCTCCCAAACACCCCACCAGGAGCCCCTCTGCTGCTCCTCGGGGCTGTTTCACTGTGACAAGGGGCAGAAGAGCAGCACCCAGCACAAGCTGAAGGTGGCCCGAGGGCAGTGTTTAGTGATGGAGCTGCTTTCACAGAATCACAGAACTGGCTGGAAGGGACCTCTGTGGATCATCCAGTCCAAACCCCCCATCACCTAGAGCAGGGATACCTCCAGATGGGCTTGGAATGTCCACAGCAAACTCCATGACCTCCCGAGGAAGCATTTTCCAGTGCTCTGCCACCCTCACTGGAAAGAAATTCTTCCTCACGTTGAGGTGGAACTTCTGGAGTTTTAGTTTGAGTTTCAGTTTATGGCCTGTTGCTGCAAAGGGTCTGGCACCATCCTCCTGACACGCCTTAGAGATATTTATATGGAGTGGTGAGATCCCCTCTGTCTTCTCTGCGCTAAACAGGCCCAGCTCGTCTAGTGTCTCCTCACCAGAGAGATGCTCCAGACCCCAAATCATCTTGGTGGCCTCCACTGGGCCCTCTCCAGTAGCTCCAACAGAGCTCCTTTCACCCTATTAATGACAATTTTCCTTTGGCCACCTTTAGCTGGTATTTCCCCGCGTTCAGGCTCTTCTCTGCAGGCTTCCTCTCGTGGCCATTGTTTATCCCACAGCTCGCTCCCTGCTCCCTCTACCTCACCCACCGTCCCCCCGCCTTCCAGCCGCCAGCCCCGCTGTGCCCCTGTCCCCAAGCCGCACCTGCGGCCAGGACCGGGGGCCCTCACAGAGCGCGGGGAGGCCCGGCCGGGCCCCTCAGCGGCGCGGGGGCCCCGCCGCCATCT
>QUSF01000010.1:26468497-26499613 GCA_003676055.1 Chloebia gouldiae
TGGAAGCCTTGTGTGGGGGACGGGAGGAGCTCACGTTGAGGGGAGGTGGATGAAAATTCTGACTGCACCAATTTATTCTTCCTTCAGCTGACAAAACAGTTTTTCCCACTAGGAAATTGCAGTGCTTCAATGCTCAGCTGTCTCAGACAGCAAAGAAAAGGTGATTATTCAGCATGGCAATTCACAGTTGTACTCTGGAGTGCTCCCAGGGCTGAGAACCTTGGTGCACTGAGGTGTTTGACCTCAGCAAGCCCTGCCCAGAGCTGCATCTCTCCCTTCAGCACCATCAGTTCGAGGGAGGTTGATCTGGAGCCTTGTCCCTGTTCTGTGCCTGAGCAATGCTGGCACAGAGACCTGCAGCTTCATTTGCCATCCCAAACCCTCAGTGCCCTCCTAGGTGTGCATTGAAGACATCCAGGCATGAAACAAATGTCCCTGAGGCAGCTCCTGATGCTGAGATGAGGAGGGCTCTGTCTCTCCTGGCCTCCTGCACCTTTGCAGAAGCCGTGGCTCCCTGAAAATCCGAAAGGACTTTGCAGCCTTGGTGCCTCATGGTCTCACCAGAGCCTGGCTTAGGGCTTCTGCCAGCTCTGCTTTGCTCTGCATCCTTTCCCTTGGCAGCAAAGCGAGGAGGGACAGCCCAGGAGTCCCAAAGTGGGAGGAAGAGCTGGTGCCAAAGCCTTCCCCTGCTGTGCTGCTTCCCCAGTCTGTGGGCAGAGCTTTTAATGGGGACTCTGGGTGGTGATGGCTGCATCCATCTGCCTTTCAGCTGTAGCAAGATGTCCCATCACCGTCTGTGCCTGCCAGGCTTTCTGCTGTTTCGGGGGGTCCCTCTTGGCTCCTTTCTCTGGCAGCAGCTCCTTGCAGGCTGTCATTAGCTGGGAGCTGGAGCACTCCACGTTGCAGCTGAGATAAAGGGAAGGGAGCTGGGGAGGGGACCTTGGTGCTGCCATGACCCACCAGGGTGGGTCTCGGGGTCTGGGTGTCGAGGTGACCCCGAGAATGTAAAAGTCTTTTTCTCCCAGCTCGTGCAGCCAAAGGAGGAGTCTGGAATGCAGAGGGTCGTCTTCTCAAGGGTGTTTATTTTCCCTTATCTAGAACATTCTTTCTCTGCCCTGCCGGGCTCTGTCCAGCAGGTGGGCCATGGCATTCTGTCTGTCCTCAGGGTGGTGTTTATACTAAAAACTACCTGTACTATGTTTACAATAATGTGCCAATATCTATCATCTATGTTGGACAGTGTGTCTCTACCTTAAACCAACAGAAAAGTGTCACCATCACAGCAAGACATGGAGGACAAGAAGCAGGAGAAGAAGGTCAGGACACACCCAAATCTCTCCATCTTGTCCCCTTGAACCCCATTCTGAAAAGCCCCAAAGTTAACCCTGTGTTTAATCCAACTACGACACTACTCAAACCCTTGTGGCTTGGAATTCCTCACACAAAGTTGGCAGTTTTTTCCACGGGCTAAAATTGAAGCTACAGGTGTTTTTGACTTCATGCCAAGGTCTCTGAGCCCTCTGCCAGGGTCTGGGGCCAGCTGGGGCAGCCAGAGGGATGTCCTGGGTTCTGACATGTGGAGACCAGACCCCTCCCCAGGGCTGCCTGAGCTTTCTGCTGTTTCTAATTACTGTCTGGGCTGGCAGGATTGCTCCCAGCGTAGGGGAGATGGCAGGAGAGCCACAGTGTCCTCTGCAAACGAAACACCTCAGGGCTCTGGAGCTGCCCTTTGCTGTGCCACTGATGCCCTGGTGCCAGGCTGGGGCTGCGCTGTTGGGGGAAAATGGCCTTTTTGGGGGGGAAAATGCTCTTTTAGGGTTTTTTTTTGTTCTTTTTTTTTTTTTTTTTCCAAAAGGAGTGTGCCATCTGGTACCCTTGAAGGCTGGTGGCAGCTGTGCCCAGCCTCATCCAGGGAGGGCTGTAAGGTGCTGAGAGGCCTGGGGGTGCTTGTGCACCCATCCTTCAGGAACGTGGAGGCTGCACAAAGAGCATGGGCTGTGCACAGGAGATGGAGAGAACCCCAGCCTGCATCAGGACAGGCAGGTGAGGTTTGGATGTCAGCTGAAGCTGCCTCCTGAGGGCCAGGGGCAGCATGAGGGTTCTTCTTTGCCCTGTGATGGTGAAATGGCCTTGGGAGCATTGGCACAGCTCCCTGGTTGCCAGCTGGAAATGATGAGACAATAATCACCCCTCTTGGTGTTCACTGCAGGGAGGGGGGGACAGGAAATGGATGTTCCCACTGAGCTCCAACCAAGGGGATAAGAGAAACAACAGGAGCAGGAAAAGCCAGGAGAGGAAGTGATTCATATGTTTAATTCACCCTCCAGTTGCTATTATCCTGTTTTATTAGAGCTCCACGGCAGCACTCGGCGGCCCCAGCTGAGATCCGTGTCCCACACGTGCTTAGCCTGGGCTGGGAGGTGCAGTGAGGAGGGCCAGGAGCATCCTTCACCTGCAGGAAAAACAGATCCTGGGGTGGGGGAGCAGCTCTGCTGCACAGGCAGAAACCCACCCTGAAGTGAGGGTGAAACCCTGGGTGTCGTCCATGGGACAGCTTTACTGCTTTGGAGCTGGTGGGGCTCAGCAGGCAGATTTACAGTAGGGGTGCATGTGCTTATAATGAAATGGAAGAGATCTATCTTGTGCAAAATACAGATTTTAGAGTCACAAAATATCCTGACTTGGAAGGGACCCACAAGGATCATCAAGCCCAACTGCTGGCCCTGCACAGTCCCAAAATTCACACCATGTGCCTGGGACTGTTACATAGTGCAGTTTACTCAGCAAGGCAGTGCAAGGAGAGGCTTTCTTCATGTAGGAAACAGAATTTTTTAATGTAGGAAGCAGTATTTTTTAGTGTAGGAAACTTCCTCCTGCATCCCCTGGGTTGCTGTGGACTTTCTTCGTGTAGGAAACAATATTTTTAAATGTAGGAAGCAGTATTTTTTAATGTAGGAAACTGCCTCCTGCATCCCCTGGGTCGCTGTGGGTCCCTCTGTGAGGCTGGAACCAGCCAGCCAAATCCCCAAGGCCTGCAGTGGCAGAGGAACAAAGCTCATTGCAGGCTCTGACATGTTCCTGGGGGCAGGTAGGACAAAGGTGGGCATTCCAGGGTGGTGGTTTCATCTCCAGCCTGTAGAATGACAAAGGATGCTGTCCCTGGTGGCAGTGAGCTGTCCCCAGGCAGAGGGATGTAGTGCTCATGGATCCACCCTGGAAAAGAGCCAGAGAGGAGAAGCTGGTCCAGGAACCTGGAGACCAAGGTGGGGGGGAGCAAGTTTGCCCTGGCCCTGGAGTGGTTTGAGGGCAAAAAACAAACCCCACAAAACCTTTAATGGGACCCAGCAGGCCAGGACACCCCATCCTGCTTGCTTTGCTGATGTGATTTTCTGATTTGATCAGCTTCCTAAATATGGGTCTGATTGGCAACTTCCTGGGCTGGGATTAAGTGCTCAAATCCAGCCCCTGGTGCCAGCCTGTGCTGCCTGTGCCCTGTACTGAAGGTTCTCCTCCAGCCAGGGCTCCTGAACAGTTTCCCAGCAACAATTCCCTCAGCTCCTGGCTGCCTTCAGCTGGAACTGCCCAAATGTGAGCTCCAAGGGAAGGCGAGGGGGGAGACACTGGAGCTGAATCTGCTGAAAGCCTGGGCTGCAAAGCTGAATCTTCTCCTTGCTCTCCTCAGAGCAAAGCAGCAGCTCTTGTTTTGGAGCATCATTTCCTCCCTGCCTCAGGGCATCCCTGAGGTGAAATCCTGAGGGAAACAGGGAGAAGCTTTCTGAAGCCCTGCCCAGGTGAGGTGGGTGGGGGTGAGCCCAGCAGGTCCTGCAGAAGGAAGGGAGGTGAGAGCAGAGAGACTCAGCTTCAGCTCATGAGAACAATTTCTTTCCCCCCTTATTCCATTGCTCAATCCAGGTCTGCTTTTCCAGATTTTAAAAATAGTGCAGTAGCTTCTGTTCCACCTCAGCTGGGTAACAGGCTGTGCTCAGAGCTGGTACATGTAGGCCTCGTTTCTCTGTTTCCCCTGCCTTCTTATAATCTTCAATTTTCACATACTTTTGGGGACTGCAGGTTCTCCTTGGCACAGTCAACTTCATCACTCCAGGTTTGTCCTAGAGGAATTCACAGCTGGGCTGCCTCAGTAAGATATTCCAGCATCCTGCTGGCCTCTGGGAAATGCCTGGGACCTGGACTGACACACTGGCCTTCAGCTGAGGAGAGCTGTGCTGCATTTCTGTGTGCTGCAGGTGACGTTTTTCCTCTGGGGTTACCAGCTTCCCCTGGATTTAGCTGAATTATCTGGATCCAAATTTCCACAGAGACCCCTTGAAACCTCATTTTTCTTGGCAGACACACGGGGAGAGCTGTTTTAAAGCTGATAAGAGCTGGCTCAGAGCTCCCAGCTTTCACAAATCCAGCTGCTGACAGCTGCTCCTGTAAGGCTTTAACACCCATTGTCAGTGGCTGCAGCAAGAAGAGGGATCAGAGCAGGGCAGGATGGCTTAGGATATGTGCTGGTTTCAGGTGGGCAGCTTGGGGATTAGATGGGAGCACTGGAGCACAGCTCTGGCTCTGCAGGAGCAGCTGCTGCACCTCCTCACCCTGCTCCAGCTGCCTCTCCCTGAGCAGTGCTGCATGCCTGATGCCTCAAGGTTTAGCTTTTATATTTTACAGATTCTGTGCTGCTTTAGTGTGTGGGTCTGGCTTCATATTAGGGGATGGTGAGCTCTGTGCACAGAGCAGGGAGACAAAACAATTCCTTCTCCAGCTGGGGACCAAGGACAAATGATCCAAATTTCAGGCCCAAGAGCACAAACAACGTGGGCTGAAGAGAGAAAAGAAAAATGGGACTTCATGGGCTAAAGCTGGAACTGGACAATTAATTCCAATATGCTAATAAACCAAAACTTATAAAAGTATAAGACCCTGTGACCAGTTGTCCATTTTTTTGTGGCCATTTGGGCTGTGCAGCCCAAGGTGGATCCATTGAGGCGCCTTAAAAAGATCCCTACTTTATTCTTTAACTCTGCCTAGTCTCCAGGTCAGCCTTTACAAGGCATCATGCCCAGGGGAGGCATTCAGGATTTGTCTTTATGGGGCCTGTGTCTGGTTTGCCTAAAGCTGGAGTCCTTGGGGCTGAAAGAGGGATTTCCCTCTGGCCAGGGGTGGGAATCACAGAACAGTTTGGGTTGTGAGGGACCTTAAAGACCATCTGGTTCCACCCCATTGCCAACACTTTCCACTAGACCAGGTTGCTCCAAACCCTCTCCAACATGGCCTGGAAGCCTTCCAGGGATGGGATAAAGCATTCCATAGAATGGGGACTTTGCAGGCCACCTTTCTGAAGGGGATGCAGACATCACTCTAAGGATGTGACTCTGCATCCATACAAGTCCTGACTGTCCCACCAGGAGAGCCATGGGATGAGGAAAAACTCTGTTTGGTGTAGAGGAGAGACTGGGATTGAGGGGAAACTGCACCAGCAGGAGAGAGGTACCAAAAAGGAGCTCTTCAGCATTCTAAGTTTCTCTCATATATATATATATCTGGATGCCTCCTGCAGTGAGGCTCCCTCCCTGCCTGCTGGCAAGTGGATACTGTTTGGCTCTGTTTAGATATTATTTCACTAATATTGTTGTTTCTCATGTGTTGGAACTGTGCCTGCAAGCCTGAGCAGCCCTGGGGATTCTGGCTGCCTTGCTGTGTGCTTCCCTGTTCCCTGGGCAGGATCACCCCCCATGGAAACAGCACTGGGGCTCCCTGGGAATGCCCATCACCAGCTCTCAGCTTTGCTCAGGGGGTCTTGAGCTCTTTGGTGTGTTCAGATAAATCTGGGGCAGGCTGGCAGCATGGCTGGACCTGGCATGATGGCTGTGCAGGTACCCCCTCCGCAGTGTTAAGGTCATTTTGCAGCCCTCTGGTGTCAAATCCGTGGGTCAGATCCCACTGGGGGAGCCACTGTCTCTTAAATCCATTGATTAAAGGCTTGGGGAATAAAATCCAGTTCGTTTTTGGAGAGCAAAGTGGACAGAAAGGACAGATTCCTTTGGACTTGATGATCTTGTGGGTATTTTCCAACTTAAGTGTCTCAGGGGTGTGTATTCAATTCCCATCTGTCAGAGATGGGGCAGTTCTCTTCTGTTCATTGGGCAGTTTTTTCTTCATCTCTCCCACAGCCAATCCTGCCTGCAGGACAACTCTTCTGTTCATGGCCACTGAGTGTCCCTGCATGGCTGAGAAAATTCCATCATCCATGGGGAGATGCTCTGCCCAGGGGAGGAGCCAAGCATTCCTACCTGGATACAATCTGACTTGGGAACACCACAGCAGCCTTTGCCCACTGCATTCCCAGAGGAGCAGCTTTTTTCCCCACGGCATTCCCAGAGGAGCCCAGGCCCATCTCCCCCAGCCCTGGAGCTGCAGAGGAAAACTCCCCCCTTGTGCAGGATCCCTGCTCCAGCAGAAGCACAGCTGGCACTGCAGGAGGGCTGAGCCACCCTGGGATGGGGCTGCTGCCACCACCCTGACCCACAGGCTGCCAGGGCCTGCTCTGACTCTGGCAGTGATTTATTTTATTTTATTTTATTTTTTTTATTGCATTTATATACTTAATTTTCCTAATAAAGAACTGTTATTCCCACTCCCATATCTTTTCCTGAGAGCCCCTTAATTTCAAAATCATAACAATTCAGAGGGAGGGGGTTTGAATTTTCCATTTCAGGGGAGGCTTCTGCCTTCCTTAGCAGACACCTATCTGTTCAAACCAAGACACTAAGTGATTCTATTCCATGATGTTTTATGCTAAATTCCTCTTGATCCAAGCAGGTGAATGAGGCTGGAGCTTCCAAGCCCCTGGACATCCCAAATGAGTGGATTAGGCACAGCTTGTGAGAATTCCTGGGGCTGCTGGGCTTCAGGTGCTGGGGTGAGTGTGTTTGGAGCAGGGATATCAGATGGCTTTTGAGCTTCCTGGGGTTCCCTGGTCTGGGAGTTGGGGTGAGGATAAAGCTGTGCCTGACCCCTGCCTCTGCCTGGGCCAGGGCTGGAAAAGACTGGGGAGCTGAAGACAGATTGGGCAACTGTGTTGGAGGTTGCACAAATGGAACAGGACTGTTGGGATATGTTTCTTGGACTTTATTGCAGCATCAACCTCATTGCATGGTTGACACAACTGAAAGATAGCAACAGCTCATGTTTTGTTAGTAGCCACTAAAGATTTCTTTGTGTTCTGGTTTGAAAGCAAAACCAGTGAGAGACTCCAAGTCAGAAATACAATTTATTGGGGAAAGGGGAAAAGGACAAAAATACATGCAACAATACAAAGGGAAAGACCACCGACAAAGTCAGACTACAACCTGGCCAGCATGCTGGCAGCAGTCCAAATTGGAGTAGCTGCAGTCCTCTTGGGATGGCAGATGTAGTCGCTGCGGCCTCTCGGAGAACCTGTGAAAAGGCTGCCTCCTCTGTCCAGAAATCCCCAGTTTTATCCAGGTTGGAATGCCTAGCTCCTCCCCCCTGGGCAGAGCATCTCACAATGGGTCATTATGAGTCTCAAGGTGTGTCCTTAATCACCGGCTCCTGGACAGTGTTATCTCTGAGTCATGTGGCAAGGCACTGATGGGGCTATTAACAGCAGATAAGGAAAACTGCCCCAAGGCAACTCCTACTCAGATGGTAAATAGGAAAACGTTTTTTTTAATCTTGGACACTTTGTTACAGAGCACTTTAAAAACTTTCTGGCCAATAGCATATCGCTAAAGCTTACAGATAGTTGTTCTAGCCAGTCATTAAAAGCACACATACACCTGCTTCACACAATGCTTGCTTGTCTGCTCTCTATTAACAATACACAATACACCATTATTAAGTTTAAAACTTTCTACTATCT
This sequence comes from Chloebia gouldiae, assembly GCA_003676055.1. Classification (NCBI taxonomy): domain Eukaryota; kingdom Metazoa; phylum Chordata; class Aves; order Passeriformes; family Passeridae; genus Chloebia; species Chloebia gouldiae. The sequence continues at coordinate 26,476,383 of QUSF01000010.1, forward strand.
TGCTAAGCATATTTTCTTTAGTCTTAAGGTCTATCTTAGCCAAGCTAAAAACTCAAGCTATTGTTTAATGTCTTTGCTTACAGTACTATTATAACTTTTTTCTATCTTCGAACTTTACAATTACAACTAATTCTAAGTTTCTCTACTCGTTCTGTTTCTAAAACTTACTTTTCCAACTTTCTAAAAGTCTTCTTACCTTTACTATTTTTCCCACAGACAACCTGCAGAATTTCTGTGCTGCTCTCAAAGGGCCCTGTTCATCCTCTGGCATCCTATAAACTTAGCATTGAAAAGGCAAAACTATTAAATGTTGACTTTAAAAAAAATCTTTAGAACAGATTGTGACAAACTGGCTGCCTACTGCAGCTGGAGGTGCTGAACCCTCCCTTCATCTGGTGAAGGTAAATGTTTTATGAGGGAAGGGCATACTACTAATAACATCACAAATATAATACAGAAAAGCAATGATTTAGGAGCTATGCTTGACTTGAATAGGAATGAAATCAGGAGAACGCATAGTAAAATGTTTTCTGGTCCATTTCAGTGTTATTGTAAGTGCAGGAACATTACAAGATATTTGTTTCTGGAACTATTTGGTATCCAGCCCTAAGCTGTGCTTGTTACAAATATTTTTAATAATTCACTAGTATTTTAATAATGTGAAAAACAACAAAGCTGCTGGTGAGGTCTGCAGCTGGGTGGAGGAGCTGAAGAGGACAAAATGCTGCTGTTGGGTATTTGGGAATCTGGAGCACTCTATTGCACTACTTGGGTGGAAAAGAGTGGCTGGAGAGGAGTAGGGGCTTTGAAAAATCCATCAAAGCCTGGCTTGAAACCACCTGGAGAGCCCTGGGGTTGGGGAGGAGCTGCCAGCAGGTGCCAAGGGACATTGGCATTAAAACCCCACACGTTTTAAATCTACTGTTTTTATTTATTCTTTTGGGATAACACCCTGTTCTGCTTTGTGGCTGGGGGATGCTGAGAAGTTGTCTTGGAGGAGATTTTAGAAACCAAACGTGACTGAAGGTTTGCTGGGAGAAGAGCCATGCAGCCACTGTACCTGGTGGTGTGTTTGGGCTGTCTCAGGGAGGAGGTGACTCGATCTGTCTCTTGGATTGCCACCAGAGCCTCAGGGTCAGGATCTGCCCATCCTGCCCGAGCACGAGAAGCTTTTTGGAGGAGCTGGGAAGATGCTGAATGATGGAGCTGGAGGCAGCGCTGCCCTCTCAGGGACTCTGCCCTGTTGAGCCTCTCTCCAAACCCTCTGGATCAGCCATGGATAAGGACCAGGGTGGTTTTTGGGAGGTGCCTCAGCTGGTGAGCAGGGGAGGAGGAAACTGGGCAGCACAGCAGGAGCAGCTTTGCCCTGGTCCTGACTGGCCACTTGTTTGGGTTGGCTTTTCTGCATGTGTGGACACCAAAGAGCTTTGCCAGAGAGGTTTTTGCAGGGAGCTAATTGACTTTCCATCATCTCCTCGGGTCCTCTGGCGAGCGAAATGACTAAAACGCTGCCGCAGGCTTCCCAGTAAACAATGAGCAGTTGGTTTCACATGGCTCCCTGTCAAAAATCCCAAACTGGAAAGGCAGGAAAACAAACAATCAGATCAGAAAGAAATGGGTTTTTGGCACCAGTTCCCTTTGTGTTGACTGGGCTGTGAGACAGACCCTGTGAAATAGCTCAGATTTGAGTCAAACAGCCCAGGCAGGGATGGGGAGGGTGGGAAAGTGGATAAAAATATCTGTGCTGAAATGCAGGCACCTGCAGCCACAGAGGGACAGGGGAAGAGCAGAGGTCCCTGTGTGCTTCCCACATGGCAGAGGCATTTTAAACACAGGAGGCTGGGTAGTGAGGCAGAACGAGTGCCAGCAAAATCTGTGCTCCAGCTGAAAGGTAGAATTTGGGAAGTGGAGAACAGCACTTGTTTCATAAATGGAATATAAACTGAGGGTCTGGGTGGAGCAGCAGGCAGGGCAAAAGCTTCTCCTTTGTGCTCAGGTTTCAGTGACAGGCTGGAGCTGCTGCCTGTTTGGTCATAACCCAGGTGACAAAATTTGGCCAGAGCATTCAAAGGGAAAATTGCTGAAATTTGTATTTGCTGAAATTTTTATTCGCTGATATTTTTATTTGCTGATATTTTACTTGCAGTCTGCAGCAGCTGATGGGTGAATGAGATTTCTAGGAGGTTTTTTTCAGATAAATTTCGTGCTTCTTGATCATCCCATTCAGGATGCAGCTTCTCTGTGATTCAGCTGGCCAAAAGTATGGTCCTGAAAGAGAAAGTTCCATGTTTTTGTCTGTCTCCCACAGCACTCTGGTATTTTTCTTTTGCAACCTCACCTCATAAATTTATTACTGAATTTTTATTTTTTTTTTTCCCAGGGAGGATTGTCTGGTTTTTAAAAAATTCCTACTTCAGGAAAGTTTAGTCTCACTTTACATAAACATCCTGAGATGTAGGATGATTTTTTTTTCTTCTCTGACCTTTTTAGCGTTGATATTATTGTGAGAGAATAAATATTATTAAAGATGTTTCAAGTTCCATGGGCTCTCCTGTTGTTAAACAAAAATCTGTAGTTTGGCACAGGCAGCTCCTTGGGGACAAACCTTAGTGTGAGCATGTGGCATTTACTGGAAAGTGCTTTTTTCACCCCAAGGTAGAATTCTGAGTATTTACCAGCTGTGGAAGACACACAGCACCCCTTGCCCAGTTTCTCTTCCCTGTGGCAATTGCAACTTCCTCTCTCCAGGGCAGCAGGACTTGTTCCTGATGGAAATCTGTGAACATCTGGATCAATCCTGCTATCACCACCTGATTGGACCAGCAGACAATTTCGCGGCTGGGCTGGAGGTTTTGCTGAGTACACTGGGCTTCTTTGTTTTTAAAGATGCTTTCAGCTGGCCCTGGGCTTCATCTCTTGTCTCTTTAGCTCTGTTTAAAATCCCCACAGGCTGATTTGGTAGAAAAACCACACAGATCAGCTTGAAAGGCATGAGTGTGGTACTCAAAAGGGGCATAAGGAGCCGGAGTTTCTGATCCAGACTGGTCAACTTTACAGGTACTGATGGCTCCAGAGAGGGTGGGGAGCTGCACCCCACCACTAATTCCTGCTGGGAAGTAGAGGGTGGGTGATGCCATCCTGCTGCAGCCTCCCTGGCAGGGAAGGTGGTCCCTGGGTGGTGTTCCCTGATGTGCTGTGGGTCCTAAGCACAGGACAGAGAGCATGGGCACTGCAGAAGGTGGAGGCATCACCCCCAAAAAAGCTGTTGGTCCACTCCTGCTTGGCAGAAAGCAGTGAAAAGTCAGCTTGAAGTAGACACTGAGTGCTAAAATGCCTGGGGAAGAGCAAACCTTGCATGGGGATACATTCCCAGTCTCAAGCAGCTTCCTCCAGCCCACCTCACTGGTGTTTGTCTCCCCTGCTCTCAAATCCCAGCAGCTTCCCTGTTGTCTGTCCCACAGTTTAAATAATCCTTGCCACTGAGGTGGTTGTTTTCTAGTCTAATCTACAATTTACAGTCTTGTCCTATTCCCTGTGGAGGAAGAGAATCCCTGTGGGGATGCAGAACAATTTATTCTCACACCCTTTGCAGCAACCCTTTACATAATTTAAGACTGCTACCCAATCTCTTCTGATTTCCAGACTAGACAAATCCAACTCTTGCAGGCAAATTTTTCCCCATCAAGTTGTGTTTTGCTGGTCTCTGGTTGCCCTCTGAGCTGCCCCCTGGTAGTCTGCACCTGGAATGTTTGTGGCTGTATGTGTGGGGAGGAGGAGGAGGAGGAGGAGGAGGAGGAAAACCAAATAGGCTTTTGTGCTGTGCTGTGGGTTAGAACCTTGGAGGTCCTTGAGGTTACTCTGCACAGCGCTGCTGGGTGGGATAAGGGGTCAGCAGAGCCCATGGATCAGGTCCAAGTGCTTTGGACAAGAGGCTCAGGTGTCTGCAGGTGCTTCCACGAACCTCAGGCTTTGCTCAAAGTCAGAAGCCCCTGCATGTAGAAATGCTCATTCCTGCCTAGCTGGCCTTTGCAGCCCTGCATTTTTTGGCTCTTTCCCTTGGACTCTCACCCTGCAGGGCTGGGGGAAGCTCCTGCAGCTCCTTGGGAATGCCGGCAGTGCCGCTGCTCCCCAGGGATGACAGCAGCTCAGTGCTGGGATGTCGGTGCCCCTCCTGATGCTGTCGCTCCATATTTCACTCCTGTCTGGCTCTGGGTGGTGGGAGGAGATGCTCAGCTTTGTCTCGGTGCCGATCAGGAATGTCTTTTCTTTCGGGATGAGGAAGCTGATCTGCATTCGTGCCCAGTCATCCACGGAGCCGGCAAAATTATTCACGTAACGAGCTCTTGGGGAGAACCTCGCTTCTCCTCCCCCTCCTGCTGCACTGGAGCTGGGAGCAGCCTTGCTGGGGAGGCAGAGCGGAGCTCTGGGGAAGGGGGCCAGGGAGATGGGTGGTGGATGGTGAACTCTTCAGAGTTCAATCACCCCCAGCTCCCACCGTGAGCAGGTAACCATGGAGACATCTGAATCCAAGGCGTCCCTGGTCCCCGAGGAACAGCACGTGTGTATTTAAATAAACACACCCTGGGCTTGGCACTGGGAAAGTGCTCTTAGAGCCTTCGAGCTGCCTCCCACTGGGTAAGTCCCAGCTGCAGAGAGGCCGTGGAAAGCAGGATTTGGGAGCACCGTGCATGCAGGGCTGGGTGTGAGATGGTGGCAAAGTCCCTGCTCTGGGGAGCTGGAGGGATGCCCTCTAACAGGGAATGTTCTCATCCCTATCAGTGTCAGCTTCTGGGAACACGAGAGAATGAGTGGCAGAATTACTGACAGGAGTGGACCCTGTGGCAGCATTTGCACCCTTCTGTACGTGCCAGAATGGCCTTGCTTGGGCTGGATTTTGGTGTGCAGGGTCCTGGGAGTTGTTTGAGGGATCTCTATCCATCCCAAGGAGAATGGGAACATGTTGGTTTTCCTCCCCGAGGTGCTGGCAGGAGCGTGCTGGGGCAGGAGCATGAATGAATGAACGAAGGGAGTGCTGGATGAGATGTTTAAATGAAGCACTCATCTCCAAGATTCTCCTCATTCAGATTTAGAGATGAAGGTTTTAAAGAGACAGCAGCCAGGCTGGGTGGCACAGTGTCCCTCTCAGGGGGTGACAGAGATGCCAGCAGGGCACTGCAGAGCCACACAGTGTCCTGGCAAAGCACAAGGAGCAGAAGTGCTGCCCTGGCTCAGGGTTGTGTGCCATGGAGCAGCACCTGCCCGGGCTCAGGGTCAGCTTCAGGCAGCCTTTGTGGCCAGCCCAGGAAGTTTAAAAGTCCAGGATGCTGCTGGATGTTGCCAAGCCACTCAGGTTTCCTGGGATACTTTGCAGTGAGGTGAAAGGAAAAAGCCCAGGCAAAGCGACATCGTGGTGTGGGCCACCCAAAGGAGCCTGCAGGGTGTGATCTCCCAGAGGAGTGATGAGATTTTGGGGGCTTCTGTGCCCAGCAGCTGGGCTCATGCTGAGCTGTGCCGTGCCAGGGGGAATATAAGAAATGGGTGTGCTGCCTTGGAGCAGCAGCCCTGGGCAGCACCGGTGGCAGTGCTGGGGGCTCCTCGAGTGACACAGAGCGGCTGTGTCACCTCCAGCCTGTCCACCCTGCCCCTCCAGGTCCAGCTGTCCGTGGGTGCTGCCTTGGAAAGCCAACCAGAGCCCAAGCAGAAGGAGAGGAGATGCACCTCTGCATACCGGGCTGCAAACGGGGTTAAGGAGGGAGCCCGGAATGAACAACCCCTTCCCAGCGGCAATTTCTGATCAGGAGCGGGGTGGGGATATGCATCCGTGTCCCTTGTCCCCACAGGTGCCTTCACTTTGGCTGGTTGTCGTGGTCACCGTGCCCTGGTGTGCGCAGAGAGGAGGAGAAGGAGGGATTGGGGAGCCCTGACACGGGCCGGGGGGCAATGGGGGTGCTCTGCCCGGTTCGTGGGTGCTGCTGCTGGGACCCCCTGACCCCAGCGTGGCCTGGCTGGGCAGAGGGGAGGCTGTATGCCCCGTTCTTGCCCCGGGGCTGTGCCAGGGGCTGTGTGCCCGGACAGTTGCCGCCGTGTTTTGTCTCGGCTCCTTCCCTCCTTTGTTATCTCCCGTCTGCCCCCACTGGTTTATGTGCGAGTTCCCTTCCTGCAATTGTCAGAAATTTCTTTTTCACTGTGTGGGCAGGAGACAGATTTTAACTGTCTCTATTTTCTTCCTTTTTTTTTTTTTTTTTTTTTTAAATTTCGTTTTATCCCCCCTCCCCCTTTCCTTCCTTCCCTGTTCCTCTCGTCTCTCCCTCCCCTCTTCCTCTCCCCTCCCTCCCTTTTTTCCCTCCCTTCCCCACGGCTCTTTTCCTCCCTTTTCCATAACAAATCACGCCTCTGGAATAACCCCCGGCCGGATCCATGCCTCTGTCCCCAGGTAAGCCATGCCTAGCGGGATGGTGGCCCTGGGCTCTCCCAAAGTCCGCGGGCACATCGTGTTCCCCCCCGCTCGCTGCTACCTGTTGGGGACGGTCGGGAGACGCCAGCTGGGGCTGTCTCCATCCTCCTCCTCCTCCTCTCTCTGAGCGATTCCCGGTGGACACCTCCTCCCCTCCCTTCTGTCTCCGCCGCTCTCCGGGATGCGCGGGGCTCCGGGGATGGAGCGCGGGGGAAGGAGCCGGCGGCCAGCGGCCACAGGTGGGTTCTGACCGGCGAGCTCGGGGGCTCCAGCAGCGCTTTGGGACGACAACACCCCAAGTTTGAAGCCCGGCTCCCGGTTTTTCCCATTCCCGAGGTTTCTGGGGTGCGGGGATGGGCTCTCGCAAAGTTTGTACTAAGGGAGCCTCGGCTCTCTGCTTAGGGTGGTTTGGAAGGGGGGACTGGGGGTCCCGGGGGACCCGCCACCCTCGGGGAGGGTCGTGTGTAAGTGGGGCCGTTCTGGGGGCTGCCCACCCTCATGGCGCCCTGGTGAAGCCGGATTGAGGTGTCACCCCCTCTCTCCCCCTGCCCTGGGTGCAGGGCAGCCCTGGGCAGCTCCGGCTCCAGCCCACCCCCCCTGCCAGCCCAGGGCGTCCCAAATGTGCGTGGCTCCTCTTCTCTCCCTGCCCTGGGCACCCAGTGCTCTGTCTCGTGCTGTCTCCCTGCACCCAGTCCCCGCTTTCTGTGGGTCCAGGCGCTGCTCCTGGGTGCTGCTGGTGACAGTGATGAACGAGTGGGGTCCTAAATCAGGGTTTGTTTGCCTCGTTGTTCCAGCTCTCCCAGCTCCTCTTGCGTTGCAGAGCGTGTGTTTGGGTGCTCGTGGCTCCTTTTGGAGCTCGCGGCTCCAGCGGCTGGAGCGGGGCCAGGAATAACACTTCCCCCACGATCCCGGACTGACAAGTGCTACCGGGACCCTGCCCCACGGCGTGTTCCCCCGGGCTCACATCCCCCGCAGCCCCGGGCTGAGCTCAGCCGGCTCTCCGGGCTTGCTCCGTGCTGCAGAGCGGGCTCAGGGTGCCGTGGGATGCGGTGACACTCTGGGCTGGTCCCGATCCACGGCCGGGCTGCTTTGGCAGAGGAGGCAGAGCATGACTGAAGGCGCTGTCAGCGGGATGAGCCAGGCGCTCGCAGCCTCGGCTGCTGCTGCCGGCAGCTCTGGCGAGGCTGGGGCTCAGCCATCACCCGCTGAGTGACTGGAGAGACCGAGTGCCATTCAAACATGAGTCTTTGGAGGGTTTCCTGCAGCCCCCTCTGCCCAAAGCAGCGCTGCAGATGGGCTGAGCCCCCCTGGATGGGGCACTACAGGGCTGGGAGGTGAAGGAGGTGTTGGTGGTGGCATCAGGCCCTGGCACTGAACTCCCCTCTGCTCTCTGCTGCTGCCTGGCAGAGTTGCTCCACTCCTCAGTGGTCCTGGAATACCTGGAAAGTTTGTTCGCTGTAGTTTGGGAAGCATTTGCACCCCTTGAGTACCTGGGGGAGTATCCTCCACCTCTGCTGCCATGCAGGGCAGTGCAAACCTTTTGCCAGTGACAGGCTGAGCGAGAGCACAGCCCAGCCCCTTGGCACCCTTTTGGGCAGGTGACAGGTTGATGCTGAGACAGAGCCTCCCCTGGCTCACCTGCACTGCTGAGGACACCTGAGCATGTGTGTGAGACCTCTGGGAGCTGTGCCTGTGACCCCATGCAGGCAGCCCTGTCCCCTGGGCCGTGTGAGGCTGCAGCCCCCCGTGCCCCATCCCCGGTGTGGCTGAGTCAATGCACCCACCCACTGCATCCAGCGTGTGACTCACGGCTTTTCATGCACTCCTGTGAATCACTCACAGCCACAACGATGACTTTAGTGACAGCTGAGAAGAGAAACCAGTCCCCCCAGCACACCCCCAGCACCTCTGCTGCTGCCAGATGGGCTCCTTGCTCTCAGTGACCCAAGGAAACTTCTGCGAGTGGCACTCTGGTGATGGCAGCCGGAGTTTCTGCTCATTCCTGCATCCCGTGGTTGCGTGGAGCCGTGGCTGCCACTGAGGATGCTCGTGGCTGGAATTTATGGGTGGACACTGGGCTGATGCAGTTCAGGGGCTGACTCTTCTGCTTGCCAGATTGGGGTGAGTCTGGCGGTGTTCTGAGCCGCTTCTCTCAGGGCAGGGGTGCATTTTGGGCCAGTTCTCCCAGCGCCGTTCCATCTTCCCCCTCTGCCTCTGGGGGCACTGCCCGTGGTGGTGTGGAGCCCCACGCAGACCCCCTGCTCTCGGCTCTCCCCAGCCCCTGGGCTGCAGCAGCACTGCCTGAGCCCCAGCGTGAGCAGCTGGTGATGAGCGAGAGCTGTCAGGAAAAGCGCCAGATCCCCCCCGTGGCTTCGGCTGCTCCTCTCCATGGCTGGCAGATGGAGGTGGCCAGCAGCTCGGCTGGTGGCTGCGATGCTCTTTGCTGCCCTGTCTCCCCCGGGGCCGGAGGTGCCTGTTGAAACACAGAAGATGCTCGTTAATTAACCTCCCCGGGGACCGCTGTCTGTCACCTTCCTGCCTCTGCTGGAGACAGTCCAAAGGAGCAGCCTGGGGACACACTGCCTTCTCTTGCCTCCCCGGGCAGGGATTCCAGCACCCTGCATCCCTCCCCAGCCACGGGCAGGGATTCCAGCCACCCTGCATCCCTCCCCAATCACATACACACATGCTGGGGGTTAGTGGAGCATCCCTGTGTCCCCACTCCAGCGGTGTGTTTAGGAGCAGATGGATAAATCCAGTGCCTTGGAGCTCCAGGGAAGGCACAACCAAGGAGCACAGGGGACCAGACAGGCTCCCCAGGTGCCTTCCGGCTCTCAACCTGCCTCTCATCCATCTCCCGAGTCTTTTCCATGCTGCTTTGCTTTATCCCTGCCTGTTGCTCGTGCAAAAGCTCTTTCTGCCCTCCCCTCCCGGTGCAGGCTCCCCACCAGCATGTCCCCTCCTTCCTTCCTGCTCCCTGCGGCTGAAATGAAGTGCTGGAGTATTTCAGGGATGTCAAAACATACCATTAGTCACGGGCCTGAGGCCTCGTGCCTGGGGAAAGGCTGCTGAGCTCTCTGTCAGGCTGAGAAATTATCAGGGCAGGCGGGAGCCCGGGGGCTTGGGGGTGAAGGCTTTGGGCTTCCTTCCTTTCCGATACCTCTGGCATCATCCTGACTTTGCTCTGAGCCAGCAGCTTGGCTCAGGTGTTCCCTGGCACCAATTGTTCCACAATTCCCCAGTGGTGCTGGGATGTTGCATCTGAAAAACGAGGGGGGTGGGATTCTCCCCCAAAAAATCCCATGTCAAGGCGACCCTCCAATCGTGCTATGTATTGGCTCAGAAGGGCTTTTTTTTCTCCTCTTCGGCAGAGATGTGTTGGGATCTGTGCTCCCTGCTTCAGAGGCTGCCTGTTGTGGATTTAAATCCAATATTGGGTTTTCCAGGCAGTTGTTTAAAGGAACCAGCACAGGCACCAAAACACTCGCTCTGGCAGTTTGCCATCCACAGGCATCTGTGCTTCCCAGACTGGTTCTGGGTTATTGTTCTATTTCTTTAGTGCCAAAACACTCAATTTCCTGTCACTTAACAAGCAGGGAATGGGGGATCCCATTAAAAACACCCCAAGCTCCTGGTGTGCAGCGCCTGCCCCTGGCACTGATGAGATGCTGGAGATGTCTGAGCCTGATCTCTGCGGGAAGGGCAGCAGAAAACTCAACATTATCAAGGGAAGGGACTCAGCTTCATCTGCTCCCGTGGTTCTGCAAGGACTGCTGCCTATAAATAAGCACAAACCAGCTGGAAAGGTACCTCAAATCACAGAGGTGTGGGCAGGCCTGAGCCTTACCCCTGACAGCACATCCCTGGAGAGAGCTCATTAAGCTGTGGCTAATATTTTTGTGAAGTTTTCTGGTGCAGCCAACGTTTGCATTCCCCTTGCCTTGTTTCTCCAAGCTGCAGGCAGAAGGTGCTGAGGCTTCCCAAGCAGGGCTGGGAAATCATACCCAGCTTAAAATTAATTAAAGCTTGTCCTTCAAGGAAAAGAGCACCTCTTGTGCACGCTCCCATGTCCTGGATGAGCCCCATGGTGGGTCAGGGTCGGTTTTGAGATGAGTTTTAATTGAAACCTCCTGTGCTGACTGTGCCTGAGAAAATCAGGCTGTAACTAATGGGAGTCACTCAAGATGGTGGCTAATTACTGTGATTAACTGAGCAACACTTTGGACTACTCTTCCTCCTGCTCTGCCTCTCATCCTGGCCCCTGGGGAGAGAGCGGCTGCAGCAGCCAGGGAAGGATCACATCCTACTTATTTGGAGGATTGGGAGGTGGGGCACAGCCCCCCAGCAGTGGGGTTGTCTGTCTGGCCATCTCTGAGCCTCTGCTTTCCCTAAAAATAGGAGTTTTTCTCTCTGGAAGCAGCTGGTGAGGGGAGTATTGTTGTTGTGGGCATGGCTGGAGCTGGGACCCTTCTTGTGGTGTGATACAGGGTGAGAAACTCCATCCCAAAATCTCACAAGTGTGAGTTGAGACATATGGGATGTGTTGGAAAACAGGGGCCAGCCCTTGTGTTTTCCTTTGTGGGATTTTTTCCCTGTGATGGGGTCCCTCCTTCAGTTGTGCCCCACCCAACGATGGCTTTGGATGTTTGATTATGCATTACTAAACCTTAAAAAAGCCCTGTTTACAAAACCTGTCCCTGATGTCTGGTTCCGTGGGCTGCGCTCGCCGGCTCCCAGCGAAATGTGTCACTTGCAGCGAGCTTTATTTTTAGAGCTGAGGTTTGCAGAATGCAAAGGCTGGGCAGGTTTTTCCAGGGTGCCAGATTCCTGGGAGGAGGAGGAGGAAGAAGAGGGGACTGGGTTGATCTCTTGCTCTGTGCCACTGCGTGGTGGCTGCTGTTTCACCAGTGTCCTCTGGTGAGATGGTGCTCACGTGGCTTTTCCACATATACATGGGGCTTTGTGGATCCTTTAGGTGCCTCTCTACTTGTCCTTTCTTTTGGTCCTCTGTGGCAGGCACATTCTTCTCTCTCTCAGGATTTTTTCATAGAGGAGCACAGAGAAAAGAAGGAGAAAACAATTTCTATTTCTGCTCCTTGTTTTCCCACGTGGAATGTGTTTGGAGAATTGTTTACCTCGGGTGATGGCTTGGTTGGATTCTGGTGAGGATTGTTTGAGCCTGATGGCCAATCCAACCCACCTCGGGCTGGACTCTGGCAAGGGGGTCACGAGCTGTGGGTTAGTTAGGTGTGGTAGTTAGAAAAAGTAGGTTTGTAGTTTTAGTATCTCCTTTAAATAGTATATTAATGTATTATAGTATAGTTCTAATAAATAAATAATTCAACCTTCTGAACTGGAGTTAGACACCATCATCTCTTCCCACTGGGCTCACCTGAATTTACAATAGTGCTCCTTGCTCTGTGTTCAGTGGTGTTCCTGCCTCCCTGCTCCATCTTTGGAGGTTGGTGCTGCCCTGGAGGCTGCTCTGGGTTGCTGATCCCTCTGCCAATGCCTGTCCTTCCAGCCCTTTTCCTTGCCTGGCAGCAGCTGCACTGTGTCCAAGGTTGGTTGGGATGGACAGACAGCAGGAATGGGCTGGATGTCAGCTGCTCTGGAGCTGTGGGAAGCTGGTCCTGGCAGGAGAGCTTTGCTTTATCCAGATCCACCTTCACTCCTGTCTGTGGAGCTCCTCCCTCCTTCCAGCTTGCTTCTGATCCAGGCTGGAAAGCCACCAGTCTTGCACCCTGTACATCAGTCTGCTGGCCTGTAAACCCTCTCCCGCTCCCTCTCTCCACCTTCTGAGCTCTGGGAGAGGCTCCTTCCCCTTCCAGCCCGACTTGTCCTGGAGCTGTCACCCCTGGAGCTGTCCCAGGGCCATCCCCTCTATAGATCCTGGGGCATCAGGAGTGCTGCTGGGTCTTGGAGCACTTTGCAGTGTCACAGGGGGTGAGGAATGCCCTTAAATGCCTTTTTGTGGGTTGAGGTGATGCTGGGCAAGGAGGGGAGGAAATCAGCTCCTCAGGGCAATCCAGGAAATCCATGGGCATCCTGTGTGTTGGACCAGGGTGCAAAACAAACACACCATGGACAAGGATGTCCCCCAGCCTTGGAAGCAACGGTTTGGTTGGAATTGAAATGCTTCTGTTGCTTGATGCTGGTTTACACTAGGCAAAATCGTGAGAACCAGTAAAAAGGGTGAGAAGAGGGTAGAAGTTTTAAAAGCACCCAAATTTGATGGTGTATGCAATAGGAAGGGCAATAGGAAGCTGAAGGTTTGGAGGCTTTAGGTTTGAAAGCCATCTTTTAAATGTGGTGCTGTTTTTCATGTGGTGGATGTGATATAAAAAGCAAAAGTGAAATGAAGTGTGTCTGCTGTGATGGCGTAGACAGTTTCCACCAGATAAAATGACTTTTTTCTTTCTTCTCCCCCCATCTTGGCACTTTTGCCCCCAGCAGATCTCTGCTGTCCTGTGCCTGGCTACCACCCCACACCCTGGGCAGGCAGCACCTGTATGTGCTATTAAAGATCTTGCAGGGAGAATTCTCACTCTGCTGCAGGATTTTCCCTTCTCCCACTGAGTTATGGTCCAGGCTCTCGAGCTGGACCTTTGGGGTGGTGCTTTCCATCTCCCAGCACTGCGTGGCCAGGGATGCTGCAAGTGTGCCCTGCCTGCCTCCTGTTCCAGTGCCTGCTTCCAGCCACCTGCCAAAACTCACTCTGTGGCTGCCACATCTCACTCGACTCACTTGTGACTGTCATGACTTTGTTTTAGTCACTTTGTCTGTGTTGCTCATGCAGGGAGCAGTTAGTGTTGCTCAGAGTGTTTATTAGCCTTGAAGCTATTTCCTACTTGTTATTCCAGGTATTTAATTTGCTTCTTGAGAGCTGGAGCTTGTTTTCCCTACGATTCTCTCTGAAGGGAGGTGGTTTTTCAGCTTCTGCCTCGGAGAGGGGGTGATGGAGAGGGCTTTGGTGTGCCTGGGGCTGTGGCTGAGCCTCAGAGCTGGGCTCTGACCTGGTGCTGTCCCCTGCTGGGATTTTTGGGTGACTGGAGCTCGCCCAAAGCTGTAACCTGAATTAATGTTTTAATTATGCTGCTCTCTTCCCCAAGGGCTGTTCTCTTTGTTTTGAATTTGTTAAGCTCCTGCATGCATTTTTCCCTGCTCCCCTCACCATGCAGCTCTTCCCAGGATGAGCTGGGCTGAGGTGATGAAAAGAAAAGCTGAAGCTGCTCTGATGGCTCAAATATGTATTTTTCTAATAAAGGCTTCCTCTGTGAATGAAGTGCCCAGCAGCAGGAGCAGACTCAAAGCGAGGATTTAAATACTTGGAAAAAAATCAGATTGGAGAGGGAGCAACTGATGGTGTTTTCATCTCCCTCTGTTATTTCTCAGTTCCCTTAATAATTCAGGTGGGTTTTTTTTCTATATTGAACAGACCAGACTTGGCAAATAAGTGGAATGTGGCTCCTGGAGCTACAGAATAAGTACTGAACCTTGACAGTTCTTTCTGGGTGATATTGGATTCCTGCTCTTAGAAAACACAAGTACCCTACACCAGGAATTGATCACCTTGTCTTGCAGCACTTATTATTATTATTATTATTATTATTATTATTATTATTATTATTATTATTATTATTATTATTATTTATTATTATTTATTATTTATTATTATTATTATTATTATGTGCTGTATAGGGTTGCACTGGGAAATGTTTCCATCTGCCCAGGTGATGCTGCTTCTCTGTGATGGGCTAACTCACACTGGCATGTTGGGGTGGGAATAACCTCCCCATCCCCTGCCTCGACTTCAGGGGCTTCTCTGAAGCTGGCCTGGGTGGATGTGCCACAGAAAGAGGCGTTGCCTGTGTGATTCTTGTGCCTTGGTGCACGTTCTGCACCCCTCAAATCACCCTGGCTGCCAGCAGCTATGGCTGTGCATCACTGTGAGGAGAAGACAAATCACCTCCCTCAGGCCATGCATGGTTCCCAGCAAAATGTAGAAAATCTGTCTTGGAGTGCTTAATGTGTGTCCAAAGGGCTGGAGGGTGTGGGTGACTTGAAAAGGTCTCCTTGTGTGTTGCTTGCATTAAATGTCTTTGGGTTTTTAATCCCTTTTCTCCCTTTGTTTTGGGGCGGATCTGTAGTTTGGTGGATTCAAAGGTTGAGTGCTGCAGGCTCTGGGCTGCTCCTGCTGTGTTCTTCAGCCAAGGAACTTAAATATTGCACTGGGATATAGAAATGTGTGAGGCTTTTAGTTAGTCACCTACAAAAATTAGCTGAAAAACACTACTTTTTGTATTAACTCTTGACTTCCTGCATCAACTCTTGGATTCTTGCATTAACTTTTCCAGGTCTGTCTATTTTCTGAAACTGAGCACAAGGAGGGAGGGCTGGGAGGGACTTCTGGTCCAGCCCTATTTTGGTTGTGGAACATTTTACTCTGGTGGCCTCTCAGCAATGCTTGATGGAGTTGAGTGTGCTGTTGCCTCTAGTTCATCTTGTGAATTCCAAATAACTGCATTTCTCATCTCTTCTCCAAACGTTTTTCCACATCGTGCTCCTTTTCTGGACTCTTCAGTAAATCAGCAGCTTGCTTGGTGTGTGTTTTCCTGGAGCCTCAGTGGCTGGGGCTGCTTTAGGAATTGCCAGGCACTGCTGCTCCTCTAGTTCTGAGCCAGGATTGCATCTCCATGCCACGGCACCTTGGGCTGGGCCAGCCTTTCCCCTCGAGTGAGCTGAATTTTCTCTGATTTCCTGCCTGCACATCCCATAAACAACCAAAGCATCCTTAGGTTTGCAGGTCCCTGGGGCACACTGTGGTGGATTGGGACGGCACTGTGTTTTCAGCCCTGTAGTGGGACATGGTCGTGCTGGGAGTGCAGAGCTCACTGCCCCACACTTTCCTGCATGGAAAACCTCCAGCTGGGTCAGAGCTGGCCCTGGGGATGCTGGGGAGCTCTGTGCAGGTTTGGCTGGGGGGTTGAGCCCCTTGTTCCCTGCCATGCACCGTGAGAGCAGGCACTTGGCACAGGAGATGTCCGAGCTCTCTGCACCAGCCTGGTGGGACTCGGTGGGAAGCCCAGCAATGAGGGTGAAATCAGGCCAGTTCTGTTGGGTTTAGGGTGAGCTCTCATCCCTGCCACTCCTCCTCAAGTGCCAGCCTGGTGGCTGCATGCCTCTTGTGTGGGACCAGCCTGTGCATCCATGCCCTGCTTTGGACCTGGGGGTGTAAGTGCAGGTTTTACTTCTTCAATAGTGAGCTGCTGCAGTGGATGCTGAATTTGATGGCAGCAGTGACAGACCATGATTACTGTTGTCCTTTTGTCCACAATATATTGTTATGGAAGTGGGTTTTCCCCCTCCTCTTCCTTTTGACTTAATTTGCCATTTGCAGCACAGGGGAATTTCTGGGAGGCTGCTTCTACTAGAGGTTATTTTTATTTTTTTTCTTTTTACTTCCTTTGCTACAGTAGCTTTAGAAATTTATCGCTGCTCTGATTTAGGGCTTTTTTTTTTTTTTTTCTATTATTATTTCTTTCCTCCTGGCATATGGAAATAGCAAGCTTGGGAAAAATGCAATCCGTTAGCCGTTTCAAGCAGGCTCTGCATACACGGGGCCCCACGTCTCTCAGGAGACTGAGATTTTTAGAAACACTCGGTACTGGCCTCGTGTTACAGCACCTGTGGGATGTGGAAAGCACCCAAACCTCTTCTAGACATGCATTGCTTGGTGTGTAGCATCCTCAGCCAAGGCTTTTTTGGGGTTTAGGCTGTGTGGTGGGGTCTGTGTTGTGCTGCTTTCGTTTCCAGGTGGGGTGGGAAAGCCTGGAAGTGAAGGGATCTTGGCCCAGAGGTGTTGGCTCAGCTCCTGGCAGCTTGCTGGGACACCCTTGGAAGTGAGGTGAGTACCTGAGCTTGTCTTGGATCCCCACCAGGCTGGAGCTCCAAGGTGCCTGCAAAGAGCCTTAAACCACTGTGGATTATTCTTGCTTCTCAAAAGCTTCTCCAGAAGGGTCCCTTAGGTGCCAAGGCTTTGTTGAGTCTTGTGCCTCCCAGCACTGCAGGGATGCTGACAGCTTGGGAAGCTCTTTGCAGGTGGCTTGACACCTTCCTTGAGCACTCACTGGTGCTGAAAATCTTCCCTGCTGAGCTTCTGGGGCCAGGTTTTCTCTGCAAAATAAACCTGAGTGTGGTAGAAACGAGCCAAGATGCAGCCTGTGTGTGCAAGGCTGTGGATCCATCCTGAGGGGCTGTGGGTGGAGGGCAAAACCTCCCGGGGATCTGCTCTGGTCTGTAGCGAGCTGGCTTGTGTGTAGGAGTAGTTTTAGCTTGAAGGGGTCAGTGCTTTGGCTCAAGGGTGTTTTTGGAGGAGGTTTGGCAGATTTATGTCTTCATGTCCAACTGGTGCTTTCTCAATAAATTCTGGAGTGGTTTGGGTTGGAAGAGACCTTGAAAATCAGCTTTGTCTAGCACCCCCTGCCATGGGGGGACATCTTCCATGGGACCAGGTCACTCAAAGTGGCTTTGAACACTTCCAGGGATTCAAGGGCATTCACAGGCAGGGGAGGAGGGAAGAGCAAGGTTGTGGACACAAGACCTGCTTCCTCCCTGTTGGCATGTTGGAATTGCTCCCTCACAGGGAAAAGGACCAGGACAGACCCTTTGCCTTCACCTGTTTTCCTGGACCCATGGCTGCTCCATCCCTGGAAGTGTTCAAGGCCAGGCTGGATGGGGCTCGGAGCAGCCTCGTGTCCCTGCGCATGGCACAGGGGCTGGAACAAGATCATCTTTAAGGTCCCTCCCAGCCCAAACCATTCACTGGGTCTGACCATTCAATGAGCCCCAGTGCAGTGATGGGCTGGGTGTCACTTGCAGGGGGGTGACGACCTGAGCATTGCCTGTGGAGGGTGACAGAGCTCTGTGGCTGTGGGGCAGAGCCTCTGAGCAGCTCTTGGAGAGGCCATGAACTCGGTCCTGGCAGCCACTGCTTCAGGGGAAGCCTTGGTTTCTCTGGAAATGCCTGGTCCTAGCTGCAGGGCTGAACCTGTGCCAGGACTCTCCGAGATGGGGGATCCCATCTGGGTGCTCACAGGCTTTGAGCAACGCCTGTTTTCAGCTTGGGACTGATTGCTGGGACTGTCCAGCCCATTTCAGGCAGAGGGAAGGGTATGAAACCCAGGAACACACAAGTGTAGCATTCCCAAATGGTGGTTCTGTGCTGCTGTGTGCTGTGATGGAGTTTTGATGCACCCCAGACAGATCACAGACCCTGGGTGAGGACTGGAGCCCTCACAAGTGGTTCAGTTGGCAGCTGACACACAAACAAGGTTCAAAGCAAGAAAATGACCTGGTTTAAACCTGAAATGTTGGATGGCAGTCATGTATCAGTGCCAGTCTGGGGAGGGTGGATGTGTCAGCCTGCTCCCTTCGGGGAGGGATGGATTTCGGTCGCTGCCACTTGCAGCTGTGCAGGTGGGGGCCATGGAGGATGATTGTTTGGTTCTCCCCAGCTCAAACATGCTGCTGGTGCTCCCAATCCTGCTGGCAGACGGTGGATGGCTGGCATGGGGAAAATCAGTGGTGTGAAGCTATTTAGGAAGGAGTGAGTGGGCAAGAGGAGAGAGAAGAGGGGGAGTGACGCTGCCAGAAATAGCCCTGCCCGCTGCCGCGGGGCTGCAGGCCAATGGGCCAGTGTGGGGGTGGTGGTGAGCACAGGGCTGTGCTGGACAACTGGGCAGTGCCAGCTGGCTGTGCCAGGCTGGTGTGTGCAGCCTGGGTGACAAACACCGCCAGTCTGACACCGCCGGGCCTCAGCCATCCTGGAGATGTCTAAAAGTTCCAGATGGCAGCTCCCTGGTGTAAAAAGAGCTCTGTGTGTGTGTGTATGTGGGACCTGTGGAGGAGCCTTGTCTGGAGCCCCTTCAGAGCTGGAGAAGGATGGATGGGGGGTCATCAGCCAGCAGCCACCTCAGTGTGAGGGCTGATGTTCTCAAATATGGTGATGTCCAAGCTCCATGGGCATGTGCTGCTGCAAAAGGGCCAAATCTGTGATGGATTTAGGAACTGATTGAGCTGTGGGGCCTCATTTCAGCAGGGAGATGGAGCTGATGAGGGGAGCAGACAGCTTGGGTCATGCCTGGACTGGCTGCTCAGCCAGGGCTGTGGAGAATGTTGGGCTGGACTGAGGCATGTCTTATATAAAGAAGAAATGGGATAGGCACTGCTCTTTTCCCACTGGATCTTCCCAGGCTCCAGCTGTCAGCAGTGCTGAGCTTGGAGGTTTGGGCTAGGCTGTTATTCCTGGCTGTGCCTGCCCTCCTCTCCACCACGAATTAGTCTCATCCTAAATTTCAGCTCATTTACACCGTGCTTAAGTGTCCCACAAAGCAGCTGTCTGGCAGGAAGGTTGCTGTGGCACAAATGATTCTGAGAAATGTGCTTCAGAGGGATGGAACAGCGGAGAGGAAATAATGCCACAAAGAGGAGAAGGAGGGAAGGCAGTCACGGCTCGGCGCCAGCGATTGTAGCGAGCGGATAAAAGCAGGGAAAGCAGCGCTGGATGAGCTCTTGTTGGAAGAAGAAGCATTTAGAGGAGAGGGAGCCCAAGGATAAGAGAGTGGCTTTGGTCCAAAGGGAGGTGCTGGAGCTGCTGGCTGTGAGAAAGCAAGGCAGAGGGGGTGGGGGGTGATCAGCACTGCTGGGGCTGCGGTTTGGAGCTGGACTGGCATTGGAGCTGTGGGCAGAGCTGTGTTGCTGGAGGGAGAAGAGGCCACTGATGGTGGCTGGGGTCCAGCTGGGTGTATCTGAACGAGCAATGCCTCCAAATGCTGTGCTTCATGCCTGTCTTCTTGCCCAGATGGTTTCCAGAAGCACAGACCCTTCACTTGGCAACTTAGCAAAGCATCTGGGCTCGTGGCCAGGCTGGCTTAGACCCTCTGCAGGGTCCAGACTTTGGCAGCCAAGAGGAAGCAGCCAGACTTTCCTGAGGGATTTGGTGATGTCCCCTGAGCAGGAGAGGGGCCCCTGGGACTTCCTGGGAGTGTGTGCATTGAGTAGGAGGTGAGAGCTGTGTGCTTGCTGAGCCAGGTTATTAGTCCTGGTGGAAGAAGCAGGATTGCTGAAACGTTCTTTTTAGCTCCACAATAACATTTATTTGTTTTGTTCCCATCTCCCAAAGTGTGGGAGAAACTGGGCTCAGAGGATGAGCGCTGGGGGTGTGTAGCAGCTTGGAGTGGCTGAGGATGGCAGGAACAGGGAAGGATGAGGAAGGGGAGGGGCTGGTCCAGGCTATTGGCCCTAAGCAGCAGGGTGTCCTGGGACATGCTTTCCTAGCCAGCAGGGAAGCTGGTTGCTTGCTGAAGGGTCCTCAGGGTCTGATTTCAGCATGTGTGATGCTGCCAGGACAAGAAATTACTTTTTGTTGTGCATTTGTCCCAACCCTGCTCAAGCCAGGATAAGGCAAATCCACTCTGTTCTCTGTGGAAAAGAGCAAAAGCACAAGGAAAGGCTGCTTTCCCTCCTTTAAGGTGGAATCAGGAAGGTTTTGCTCTGTTTACCAGGGGTTTAGAGCCCTGCTCTGTCCTAATGCTTGTGGCTGTAGCTACTGGTGAAGACCCTTCAGTGGAGGATGCACAGCACATGCTCTCCATGGAATTCTGGAATGATTTGGGTTGGAAGGGACCTTAAAGTTCATCTCAGTCCAGCCCCATCTGCCATGGGGGGACACCTTCCATGAGACCAGGTTGCTCAAAGTGGCTTTGAACACTTCCAGAGATGGAGCATTCACAACTTTCCTGGGGAACCTGTGTCTCACCACCCTCACCAGGAGGAGTTTCTTCCCCCCCCAGCATGGCAGGCCAGACTTATCCTTTATCCCCTTTCCTTCTTCACCGTGCAATTTGTGCAAGAGATTGTCTTCCTTTTTGCACAAACAATGAGACCTTTTCAGCAAGTCTTTATGTGTAATGGGAGCAGGAGTCAAAGAATAAAGCCTGCTGTCGCTCACCTTCGTGGCATCCCTTTGTTTTCCCCTCTCAGGGGTGCTGTGACTCCTTTTGCCAGGAATCTGCTGTTTCCAGGATGGAGTAATTACCTGTGCAGGTCTATTAAGCACTGACACACATTGTGGTTCGTGAGTCACCTCAGCCAAGGCACTGTTAGAAATCGGAGCTTGTTTTCCGTGCCTTTGGCAGGTTAAACATTGATTTTTGTGGCCACATGGATTTTTTTGATGCCATCCTCCCGTGATGCTGCCATCCAAGCTGGGTGTCCTTCCTGCCCTATCCCAGCTCCTGGCTCAGGCAGGTGTTTTTGGAGAAGCCATAAGCAGGAGCATGAAGGCAGGGCTGGGATGAGTGCTGGTGATGCCCGGGATGCAGCAGGAGCCACTCAGGCCAGGGACAGCCCTCTGGGGAGCCCGGGGTCTTACAGTCACCTCTGCTGGGAGAACTGCCTGAGAGTGCTAGGCTGCTTCAGCCTGGAGAAGGGAGGGCTCTGGGGAGACCTTAGAGCCCCTTCCAGTGCTAAAAGAGTGCAAGAGATCTGCAGAGGGACTTTCAAGAAGAGCACAGAGTGACAGGAGATGTGGGAATGGCTTCACATTGACAGAGGGTGGGGTTAGATGGGATATTTGGAAAAAGTTATTCTTCCCACAGCAGGGTAGTTTGAACTAGATGGGCTTTAAGGTCCCTTCCAAGCCAAATCATTCTGGGATCCTGGGACCACGTGTGTTCATCCTTGACATGGGCAAGCAAACTTTTCCCAGGGCAGTGCACAGGAGAATGGAATGCTTCAAGCATGGCTTCCAATTTTGCCTTCTCTATCTACATCAAATCCTCTTTATGTCTGTGGTTTCAAGCTGACCTGATTCCCCCAGGAGGAGCAATGTCCTGCTCTCAGCTCCTTCCTGCAGGCTACCTTGTTCCAGGTGGAAGGAGCCAGGGCTGGCTGCCTTCTGCCAGCAGTGCTTCCCAGAGGCTGCTCTATTTATTTTTAAAAGCATTTTCTTTCTCTGTTGCACAGCAACTTCTAACACACCCCGGCTCGTGCGGGCAGCTCCTGCTCCTCTCCATACTTCAGCTGCTTTGGGGCTCAGGGAGATGGGGACTGATGCTGAGCTCTGATGTCGTGTGGGTTTTCTTGGCCCCTTTGAAATGTGCCAGCTCAGGCTGAGTTACCAGGCTTGGCAGCACTGCTTCCCATATTCCCATTCCTTGGGTGTGGGAGCAGCTGAGGTGTGATATGCAGAGTCAGTGCTGCTGCTGTGCACTAAAAAAAAAAAAAAAAAGAGATTTATGCTGTCCTTGTGGTGGTGGGGCTCTGTCCATGGCCACCTGCATGCATGAGCTCTTGGATCACCAAATATCCAGAAAATGCTGGGCTGGGCCGTGCAGATGCCACTCTCCTGTGCCTGAGCAAGGGGACAGGTTGAGGCCCATGACTCGGGGCTGTCCCCACACCTGTGCTTTACCTTGGCTGTGTGCCCTGCCCTGGGGCACGACAGGGAGCCCAGGAGGGCGGTTCTGCCTTTCCAGGGAGAATCTCTCGTGGTGGGAGCAGAGGGGGAAGAATAGCTCCATAGGGGTGACAGCCTGTACTCTTCTGCAGGAGCAGAGCTAATTCCTGGAGGGTGGCCTGGAAATTCTCTGGAGGAGTCCTGGCTGTGCCCTTCTTTGGAAAGCGAGCTCCTAAGGGCGCGCTCTCTGTGCTCAGCCTGCTGGGCTCTGGACACCGCTGGTGCACGCATCCCTCTGCCTTTCCCATCCTGGATTGTTCCCATTGCCAAGCTTGGTCCCTGCTGTTTGCAGAGCTGCTCCCATCGGAGCAATCCCTCTCCCCTGCTGGGTGGAAGAGCTCATACGTGGAAGGGGAACGCCGAGCTGTGCCAGGCGTTGTCCCGTCTTCCCCATTCCTGCCCACAGCGGATGGCACACACCCCCTCAGGTCGGTCTGTCTGTCTGTCTGCCTCTGCTCTGCTCTCCTGGGGGTTTGGGATGCTGGTGTGGAGCTGGAATTGGGGGTGGCAGGTTGTAGGTGTGGTGGATGTGTGATGAGGGGTGTCTTGCCTTGAGCTGTAGAGACCTGCCTGCCCTGTGGGGAGAGGGGTTGAGATGAGACTGCCTCAAAGGCAGTGCTGGAAGAGGTTTGGGTTGTTAGGATGGCTGTTCCCAATCTCTGTGCCTGCTTCTGCCCCTGTGCCAGCCCAGACAGCCCCGTCTCTCACTGCCACTGCAGCAGGGACGTGCCTGCCCATGCTCTGAAAGCATCCTTGGGGCTGGGGTTTGCTGTCTCCTGGGGACTGGGTCCTTCTCCCCAGCAATCTCTGTCTCTCCTGGCTCTCTGTACTGGAGAAGTGCTGAGTTCTTTGACGTGCATTTATATAAATAGTTAGTGGTGTTGTTTAACAGTTGCTCTTAAAGGAGAGAGGAGATAATTTCACGTTTTGTACTCCTAAAGCTGATGCCCTGGGAGTGGTGCTCTGTTGGAGGGCTCCTGTGCTCGGGGCTGTGCTATCTGAGGAGAGCCCTCATACCTGCTGGGGGCTCACTGGCCTTGGAGATGCCTCCTGCCTGGGATGGGGCCTGAGCAGCAGCCTGGCTCTATCCGGGCTTGGCTCAGCTTTTCCTGGGAAGCAGAAGTGGTGCTGAGCCCTGAGGAGTGGACTCTGCTGCTGGAGCATCACTCCAGCTGTGACAACCCTGGCATGGCAGAATAAAAGCTTTTTCCCAGACAAAAGGTTGTTGATGTCTGCTGCTGAAACTTATCCTGGCCC
>QUSF01000010.1:26499623-26566351 GCA_003676055.1 Chloebia gouldiae
TTCCCCTTCCTCCCTTCCCCTTCCTCCCTTCCCCTTCCTCCCTTCCCTCCATTTAAATCCCTCTGTTACTGGTGTACAAAGCTCCCAAGCCAGGAATGCAGCCCCAGCTCTCCCTGGGTCCCAGGGATGCCGGGAGCATCTTCCCAGCAGAGCCACTGCAAATCTGCCCGTGCTGGGAGGCTTTGGGAGGGGGATTGAATCCCACAAACTTTTGCCCGCTATCAAATGACTCCTAAAAATAACCCACTCACCAGCTGGCTCCCACAGGCGCCGTGCTGCACAGCCCCAGATGGGCTGGGGCACCCAGGGGGGCCCAGAGCTGACCCAGGCAGGGCTTACCCACCCCAGCATCCATGTCACTGCCAGGGGAAGTGCACGTGGCAGGAGAGGAAAAGGCCACGAGGATGAATCAGCCTCTCTCGCAGCCCATCTGTCTCTGTTTGGAAGGGCCCCACGCTGAAATTCTTCCCAGCGCTCGGAGGTTTGCTGCTCTGCTTTTCCTGAGCTCCCCTTCCCCCTTGGAGAGGGGACTGGTAATTAGCAGGGACTGGTGATTAGCAGTTGGGGGCAAGCATGGCTCTTGCTTGTCCTGGAAACCAAGTGGCCCCCTGACCTGGGAAGAAGCAGGGCAGCATCCTGTGCCTCGAGAAGGGTGGAACCAGGCCACCATATCCCAGCATGTGAGTGCCCATGGAGACCAGCCAAACTGGGGGAGGAAACATCATCTCCTGTGGGCTGGTGAAATGGAGAATCTGTGCCTGACTTGGGACGTCCCCAAGGTGCTTGGGAGCAGCATCCTAGATGCTCTCTTATAGTATGTGCATATATAGGTAGTATCATACACCTTTTTCATACATATAGATGTTTAACAGCTTCTTGCTCTGATGATGCTGTTGAAACCATCCTCCAAATCCCCAGGGAAGGCTGCTGAGCCACATTTGGAGGGCTCCAGCAGCTTATGGAATACACCACAGCCAGAATTTGTCCATCCCGCCCTCCCCGGGAGGGGATCTCTGCTTCCCGGCTCTCCGGGAGCAGTTGGAGCTCAGCATTGGGAAGCTGAGCCCTGTGGACTGGCACAGCATTTAAACCCTTTGCTTTAACTCCGGGGGTTTTGGTAAAAGTTGTTCAGATAATGGAAGCAAAGAGCTCACCCAGCGCTTTAAGTGCTGAGTGTAGTTATTATGGTAATACATCGTTACTTGGCTAAAGGCTTGATTGCTGCCATTGTAACACAAACACACGCACAGAAAACCCCTAAAAGGAATTTCCTCCTCGGAGGGCAGCGCTGCTGCTGGGAACCTGCTCCTCCCTGCAGCTCTTTATTAGTTAATCAGCTGCCAGAGAGGGGAAAAAATGAGGCATGGTGTGAGATCTCTGGGTCTCCTGCCTGCTGGGGCTGTGGCACGTGGCTGGCGTTGAGATAACAGGGTTGAGTCCCTTGAGGATGCTGTAGAGAGGAACTGTGTGTGCTTCTTCTTCCATCACTTGTGCTCCTGGGCTTGAGAAGCCTTTTCTCAGTGGTCTGTGGGGTGGGCATGCAGCTTTTGTGTCCCGTGCTGGTGTACAGGCTGCTGATGTACACTGCTCAGTGTTTGGCTGTGCAAATTCCATGGGGAAAGTGAAGGGAAAGGAAGAGGAAGGGAGGAAGGAAGGAAGGAAAACACAAGTGCCAATGTTTTTGTAGCCAAATATCCCCTTCTCTAATTCATTTTGGCTGTTCTCAGTGGCCATGGTTTTATCCAGATGATTTCTCTGCAGCAGGAGCAAACAGTGATTTTCCTGACTTTTATTGCTTTTAGAATGAAAACTGGGAGGTGAGAGCTTCTAGAGGCTTCACTTTAATGTATTGAAAGCCTGCTTTGTGTCACAGTGCAGCAGTTCCTTGGGTCTCCTGTATCAAATACAGACCAGTGTCCCATTTCTGGGCAGTGACATCCCTGTGGCAGGGGCTGGGGAACCATGTGTAGGACTCCAGGGGGGTCAGTACAGGTGGATATGCCATTTCCCTTTGCTATTTTTAACCCCTAATTGTCATTAGTGGAGGTGTGAAGTCATCTTCTGCCAGGCTGTTAACAGGGAGCTGTGTGGCAGCCTGGGTTTATCCCCAGGAAAGGGCTGATCTGCAGCTGGAGGGCTCAGAGGCACTGAAACCTGAAGGGAGCCTACAAGAAAAATGGAGAGGAACTATTTATGAGGTTCTGGAGTGATAGGACAAAGGGAAGTAGCTTCACACTGACAGAGTAGGTCTAGGTTAGATATTAGGAAAAAATTCTGCCCTGTGAGGCCCTGGCACAGGTTGTCCAGAGAAGCTGTGTCTGCCTCAGCCCTGGAAGTGTCCAAGGCCAGGTTGGATGGGGCTTGGAACAGCCTGGTCTGGTGGAAGGTGTCCCTGCCCACGTCAGGGGAGTTGGAACAAGATGAATTTAAAGTTTTTCCCAATCCAGGCCATTTTGTGATGCGCACACACACACACACACACACAAAAGTTCTGTGTTATTACGAAAATCCAGGCTCACAGCAGGGCTGCTGGCTGGCTCCATGGTCCTGGCTCTGGCCATGCCTCTTTCCAGCACAGCCCAAGCTGTGGGTTCCCACATTCAAACAGCAGAAACCAAATTATGTGAGCCAATGTGGTGTTTTCCCCACTAATTCCGATTTTGGGTAAAAATAAAGTGTTTGTTTTCAGTGTGTGAGGAGGGGTCCAAAGGCCAGAAGAGGGGCAGGTGCCCTGGTGCCAGATGCTCTGTACCTGGCATGTGGCATTCCTTGTTAGCATGAAACCTCTTCAGCTTTCCTTAACAAAATGTTCTGGCATCCTCCCTTCTCTCCTTGTCACTTCTCCAGAGGGAACGTGGCTTGTTCTGCTGGCAGCGTGAGCCCTGTTTGCTTGGGCGGAGGCAGAGATAATTATTTCTGTTTATTTCCTCAAACTTTCTCAGTGTTTGGTTTGAGGGCTCTGCCTGAGCTTTTCGACTTGCCCCCAAGCCTGGGAGTCAGCTGGAATGGGAAATGCCCTGGGAAGCATCAGCAGAGCCAGGGTTTGTGGGGATGCTGGACCTGCCCTTGGGATTTATCCTCATTTGCTCTTGGCTAATTGTCCTCAGGCATGGCTGGAACCTGGAGTGTTCACGCTTGGTGTGCATGAAATCCTCCTGTCCTTGCCAAGGAAATGTTTAGGAAAGGAACAGGGCTAATGGTTGTTTAAAAAAAAAAACCATAAAAAACACAAAACAAACAGAAGCTGAACAAAACATAAGCAAACAAAAAAACCAAACAAAAAACCTCACCATCCACAGGAAAAAGAAAACCAAACCAAAAAATGCTCCCCAAACCCAAGGAAACCTGGACTTAAAGTTTAAGGGGGAGGGTTGAGAATGAACAGAGCAATATGACAAGGAAAAGCAGAAGTTGCTGGAAATTAGATATGATGAAGGTGTCCAGAACTGACTTGAAGAAGTAATTAATGCTCCTAAAAAAAGTCACACGGGTAAGCAAAGTAGTGGAGTGGAGGATCTGTTTATAGCTCTCAGTGGGAGCAGCCAAACTCCTCTTATCAATGTGCTAATTAATTTGCTGAGGCTCTTGCTGGCAGTTGTCTTCTTCTTTCTGGAGAGCTTGCCAAGGGCTGAGCACCCCTCGGGCTGGACTGATTTAAACTTGAGGGTGACTTTGGATGCTTTTTATTTACAGGCCAGCACCTGAAGGAAATGGGATGTTCCCCAGGGCCCTGCATCCCTTCCCCTCATGAGGAATGGCAAGCTTATTTTGACTGGGATTGTGGCCATGTTGTCCCTTCAGTTATTGTTAATTTTTCCCCCTATATTTAATTTATTTTTGCTTCTGGTGTGGTGTTCCCCAGCCTTTATCCCATCCTCTCTTCTCACCTCCCTGTTTGTTCTGGAGGTATCTCCAAACAATGCCCTGGGAAGGGGTTCAGATGGTGATATGCTTAGTTTGCTGCATGACTAGGGGATTTAAATCCTTTTCCTTGCTGGGTTGCTTTCTCCTGCATTAGGGATAGAGTTAGGAAGGCCTTGGCTGCCTTCTTCTTTCTCTCATCCCCTTTTTCACCTTCATCATGGGAAAATGCTGATGGGGAATTGCTGGAACTGCCAAATCAATGCCTTTCCTACATCAATAAGAGACTGAACAGGGCTTTTCCAACATGACAATAAAACATTTCACCATGGCTTTGGGTGTAGTCTTGGCCACAAGCATCTCATGTCTGTAGGGCATCACCTGCTTTGCTTGGCCGAGGAGTGCTGCTCCGTGTGGTGTTCCTGGCACTGTTCCCCTGCCTTTGGCTCCCTTATGCAGCTCCCAGCTCAAAGCCACACTGTTATGTCCCCATGCAGCCCCCTCAGGTGCTGCCTGTCTCTAGGGTTGCCTGGCTGTCCCTTGAGTGTGGGGCTGGAGGGGGATCTGGATGCTCCAGTAGAGAGAAACCAACCAGATGGAAGGAGCCCGGCGTGGTTCGATCCACGTGTCCCATCCTTTTTCCCATCTCATCAAGCTGTGCTGCCCCAGGGAGGGCTGGCTAACGGGTCAGGGAGCTGCAGGTTCAAGAGGTTCAGCTGGGAAGGATGAGGGAGGCAGGAGGTGCTGGCCCCTGCCCTAACCTCAGGGAGCTGGTGCTGTGTGTCCTGCTGTGAGAGGGTCCAGCCCGACAAACCAAGGAGAGACGGGACTTTTGCTTGATGTGGGAGGAACGGAGGGAATTGTGGGGCGAAACCAGCAAACCCCCGAACCTCCCTGTGTCCTGTTGCCTTGCAGAGTGATGAGCCAGAGCAGCAGCAGCCATGCTGGGGTTCGGGACGTGCTCCGTGGGCGCCCCGGCGAGGGCGGCTGAGCTGGACGCCGCCTCGTCCCGCTGCATCCTGGCCCTGCCTGAGGAGGAGACGTGGCGCCAGCACCGCCTGGGCCTGATGCAGAACACCCATTCCTGCAACCTGCTGGAGCCCCAGAGCCTGGCCCAGGCCCTGGTGTCCCGCGCCGCCTCCTTCGACGCCCTGTACGATTCCCGCTGCCGCGACAGCGAGGCGCCCACCGGGGCCCTGCCGCTGGGGCTGGGCCAGCTGGTGCCCGTGAGCCCCGACCTGATCAAGCGCCGGCGGGGAGGCCTCATCGAGCAGAGGGACATCATCAAGGCACACGAGGCACACAAGATGCAGAGCACGCCCCAGGCACGGAGGAAGGAGTGGGAGTAAGTACCGGAGAGCCCCCAGCCCAGGTGGGCAGATGGAGGGGAGTGGGAGCCTTCTCCGTCCTGTGTGGGGCTGCTGGGAGGGACTGGGGGTGTCCTCTTGGCTCCCTGGGGGCAGCCAGGGCCAGATGGGCTCCATCTCCTGGCTCTGAGCTGGAGGGTGACATCCCATGGGAAGGGCGTGTCCCCAAACTGGGGGGTGGTAGGCGAGAGTTGGAAGCTCTCTGTTTTGGAAGTCCTCAAGGCAGTTTCTCTTGGCTGTATCTGGGTATTTAGATAATGTTTGGGGCTGTTGCCTTTCTGCTTTTGCTGTGGCTTAACCCGGCTGAGAGGGGATTATCTTTAGATATGGTGGTTGGGGGACATTTTTTGTGGGACTTGGCAGTGCTGAGCTAACGGTTGGACTTGATCTTTGAGGTTTTTTCCAACCTCAATGATTCCATGATTTGTATTTAATTCTAAAAAGTGCCCAAGTCTTCCTGAATCAGAGCAAGCTGGGACATTAACAGACTTGAGAAAACAAGAGCTAGGACCCACCGGTTTTATTTATTATTTTCCTTTAATCATCTTATTCTCATAGTTTTTCTTGGTGCTGTGAGAAAAGCCCAGCTCCACGTCCTGGATTAGCCTCTCTCACCCCATTCTCACTATGTGACAAGGCTGCAGCCACGTGCTTCAGTGCCACATTGAAATAACAAGCTTCCCCTCCCTGTGCCTGCTCAGCAATCAGCAAGATTGCCTGGGATAAGCTGCTGCAGCACATCCTACTCCACTATCACTGCTCTGGAGCAGTTCCCTGCCTCCAGAACCTGATTTGGGGAATAATGTTTAATAAAACACCCAAAGGAGACGGGAGCCCTGGATTAATTAGATGTGGCACGTTGCTTTGGCAAGATCTAGGTCAGCGCTCCGCTCGTGTGAAGCTGGTAGGGTTTCTTTGGGATGGTTTCCATCACAAAACCACTTGTGATTACTCTGGGGCTGCTCCTGCTCTTTTTGGAGAGCAGCCCATCGCTGGGGCTGGGCTCTCCCTGGCCCTGCTCCTCCCTCTGTGCCCGGGGAACCTCCTGGCCGGCGACTCAGGCAGCTTTGCAGGGGAAATAAATTGCCATATGGGCTCGGCAGGCGCTCGGTGCCTCGTTATCTTTTGCAGCCCGCTGGGGGTGCCAGATGAATAAATCATGGTGGGGCAGGAAGCAGAGGGGTGGCCTCGTTAATTGTCGGCTGGCCCCGCTCGCTAATTAGCGGCCCACAGCTCTGCTTGGTGGCAGGGACATGGAGCTGGAGCTCTTCCTGCTCCTGCTGCTGGGATGTGCCCACCTTTGGCTGCCCTCAGTTGCTCTATCCAGCCACACAATAATTTAGAAAAAGCCCCAAATCCCCATATTTCTGTTTTTTAACGCAGTGGGAATGCTCAGGCAGCAGTGCTGGGTGCTGCCAGCCCAATGTGGTTTAAGAGGATGTTTCCCCAGCTTGGAAGGGTCCTGTCTTTGCATTTCCCAGCTCCTGGGTGATTTGGTTTGTCATTTCATCCCGCTTTGTGATTTTTTGGAAGTCTGTGATGCTGGGGTGGACAATGGGCTCTGGCCCGTGGGCTTTGCAGACCCCATGTCCCACCGAGGAGCAGAGAGCCCCACTGCCTGCCTCTGTCCTTCCTGGGATGTTGGTGAGCACCAAGGGCCTTGATCTGTTCCTTTCCCAGACTTCTGTGCCCTGATACCCCATCAACCTGCAAAAACCACATGCCAGAGGTTCCTGCTTTAACATCAGACTCAAACATCAGGAGGAGAGAGACTTTTAATGAGGGCATGCAGTGGCAGGATGGAGGAGAATGGCTTTAAACTGGAAGTGAGTGGCTTTAAGGTTAAGAATTCTTGACTGTGAGGGTGGGCAGGCCCTGGCACAGGGTGCCCAGAGAAGCTGTGGCTGCCCCTGGATCCCTGGAATTGTCCAAGGCCAGGCTGGATGGGGCTTGGAGCAGCCTGGGACAGTGGAAGGTGGCCCTGCCTGTGGCAAGGAGGCTGAAACAAGATGATCTCTAAGGTCCCTTCCAATCCAAACCATTCTATCCTTCTAGGACAAGCCATCAGTGCTCTCCCCAAAAGCTTTGCTAAAGCCCTGGTAGGTGTGCAGAACCAGCAACCCCAGCACCAGAGATGTTTTCTGGGAATAGATGGATACCCTGTGGGGGAGAAAAAGCAAATTAATTTCCTTACATGTAATTTTATTAGCAATAATGCAATTTCCCTGTGATTTTGTTTTCCAAAGGGCCCATCTCACATGGCTTGGATCGCCCTGGGGGCTTTCACTGGAGCAGTCTGGCTCTGGTTAGCAGTGAGAGGGGTATTCTCCCATAGCTCCAGCATGGTGGAGGGCATTAAATGGGACATGGGAAATGTGGAAAAAAAACCCAAAACGTCAGACTAGCTGCAGGCTGTGGCTGGGTGGTCTGCAGGGTGCTGGGCACAGCAAAAGGTGCTGCATGTGCCTCTGCTCCCCTGTCCTTGCAGATGTGGCATTCCTGCTGTGTAGCCAGATTTTGTTTAGCTGCTTTTGATCTGGGTTGCTCTGAGGGTAGCAAAGAAAGGCTCTTTCTTCATGCTCACCAATGTTGGCAGGTCTGACCCTCACTAAACCTCCACCTCTGCTTCCTTTTGCCAGTGAAACAATTCCACAAGTAGAATAAGAATAGGAAGGGTAAAATGCTGTTGTCCCTTTTTTTTTTTCTCTTTTTTTTTTCCCAAGAGTAAACCAAGGCAGAGAAGAGAAAACACAAAGTGGGGCAGTGGCTCCAGGGCAGGATTAACTTTATGGTGAAAAATGAATGCAGCAGCCCACCTTGTTCTTGTCTGAGGGACTTCAGCCCAGGGCAGGAACTGAACCCCATCCTTCCAGAGTGCCAGCCTGCTGCCCTGCCCTCCATCCCTGTGCTCACACATCGGGGTCAGGGATGGAGGTGTCTGGGGAGATCTGCAGTGCTCCAAGGCAGAATCACTGCTGTCTTTGCTCTGGATGCCTGGCAGCATCCTTTGGATAATGTTGAGCTTAGAGACAACTCAGAAAAAAAGCTCCTCGTCAAAATAAGCAAACAGGGAACCTCCTGTGGCCTCTCCAGGATGAGCAGCTGCTTCCTTAGCTGGTGGTAAGGCAGAGCCACACAGGGAGCACATCCCAGAAACTCTTCAGGCTGAATTTGAAGCCCACAGGACCCAGCCCTGCTTTGCATGGCCAAAACCCACATGTGCATGGGGATTTGTTAAGCTTAGCTGGTGCAGTTTGGGGAATGCAGGCTGTGCCCTTGTTTTGGGATGATCTTTACAGCCAGGGTGCATGGAAAAGCCTGATTCCAGGCAGGTGTTGGGCAGGGAATGGGACAGGCTGGGTGGAAAGCAGCAGACTTGTGGCACAGTGGGAAGGTGGGATACTGTAATTGAGCCTTTGAGCACCTGAGTTATCAACAATGAGGAGAGACAGGGAAGACTTTGAGGTGGTCAAAGAATCCAATTTTATTGTGGAGTACAACTGCTTATGTACTTACTCTAGGAAGACTAGTAATGTTTTACTACAGTGATTGGGTTAATCATCACATAAACAAACTTATACATTTTAAACATTGCTTGCTTGCAGAAGTCATGATGTAATTTTCTTTTTCCAGAAAACCCATCTGATTGAATCTTCTTTGCAGTCTTGAATTAACCCTCAAAGTTCTGTTTGCTCTTGCCAAGGCATCCAAATCTCTGTTACCAAATCTCTGATGCTAGCTAGGTCCAAAGTCCATCATCTGTCTTGTGTGTCCCAATATCCCAAAAGTGAGTGATGGGTGGAGGGTCTGAGTGTCCCATGGGAAGAAAAGCAGTCTGCCTTCAGCACAGTGACCCCAAAGGATGATGTAAATAAAAGTGATGCCCTCTCTTGCAGCATCTTAATTCATGTCTCTTGTGCTGTGAATTTGCAAGGTCTGTTTTCTTGGGAGCCTAGGGAGCCCAGCAGATCCCTGGTGCAGGGAGCTCTGTGCTGCTCCTGTGGGGCTGGGGCGTTCCTGCAGCTCTGCCTCCACGTGGCTGGATGGGAAGCAGGGAGAGAGCAGAACAGGCTGCAGACAAACAGGGTGTAGCTCACAGATCTCACTGGCTTTTTACAACTTGGCAGCCTCTGGTTATGTGCACACTCTGCATCCCAGATTACAAATGAAGCTGAGGCTTTTTTTTCCCCTTACATCCTTATTTTTTTTTTAATTCTTTTTACTGTTGCTGAATGAGACAAAGAGCCCTTTTGGTGTGTGCTGGGCCACCAGTTCCATTGCTGCCTCCCAGCATATTCCCCAGCACTGCTGATTCTTTAGCTTCTTTTCTCTGCCAAGGTCAGGATTAAATGGTGAGATGGTATTTCTTTTTTGGACTCAGATGCACATAGTTCTTATCTATGTAACAGTCTCACAAGCTGTGAGTTCTGCAGTACTTTAACAAGGTAAAAATGGAGCACTATCTCTCTCTTTATAAGGCTTTTTAAGGATAAACTGTCCAATTGAGAAATGGCATCTAAATTATTTTTACTTTTAACTCACTCACCAACCAATAACCAACCACCTGTGCCCTGCAACGTGGACTTTTTTATCCAATTACACAAAACCACCCACATCCATGGAGAAGAAGGTGAAGAAGGACCAGCTTCTGCCCTAAAACCTCCATCTTGCTTTATATATATTACTATATTCTAAAACCTTAAACTCTTAAATTTTCCACCCTGTGATATTACACATTTCTATTCAAACTCCACACCCACAACCCCAGTTCTGTCATTCAATTTTGGAAGCCTTCTCCATGGCCTCAGGGCAAATGCAGTGCTCTCCTGGGGGTCAGTGCCTGGCAGCACAGAAAGTCTGAAATTCTCACTAACCAGGGCTCCACCACAGCACCATCTGGGTTTGTCCTTCCCCACCATGGGCTCCTCTTCAGCTGTCTGTTGCCACGACCTCAGGGCTTTGGGAGGGCTGGGAAATAGCGTTGGGGCAGCTCAGGCAGGAGCTCTGGGGGCTCTGCAGATCAAAGCCCCGAGATCTCAGTGGCAGGTGATGCTGGGAGGATCCTTCCTGCAGATCCACCCATGCTTCCAAATCTTCTACAGCCCCCTGCAAAGCAATTAACTTCTCTGAGCCTAAGGAGTGTCTCTTTGTTAGTGTGCCTCTGCCTGCTTTTGTTGTACCCTGCATGAGGAGCAGTGCAGGCAGTGGAAAGGACTGTGGATGTCTAAACCTGGCAATGAAATATGGCTTTTGTCATGGTACCTTGTCTTGAGCAGCAAACATCTCTCCAAAAGGTACCTGCCCTGAACCTCCCTGTGCTCTCCCTGCTTCCATTTAGTGCAGATCAAGGTTTGCATCCTGGGCAGGAGTTTGTTTTTCTGACCTGGCATGAACTCGAGCTCCACTGAATATCCTGGCAACAGCGTGGAAGTAGCAGCGTCCTTCCCTGAATTTCCTCAAAGCCTGGGTTTCTGGCACACCCTGCAGGAATTCCCTGAGTTAATTCCAGTGATTGCAGAGCCTCCTGAGGGCTGCCAGAGGGGTGGGCACTCGGGGAGGGTCTGAGCCTTGCTGTGTGGCTGAGCCAGAGCAGGCTCAGAAGTGGTTCCAGGGAGCTCCTCAGGAGCTGAGCATGGAAGGACAAGGTGGTTCCCAGGGGATGCCTCCCATGAAGCATTATTTATTATTTCTACAGAGGGGGGAGGCAGGAGTCCTGCCAGCAGAACAAAATCATTACATGTGGAATGGAAAAAGACAGTTTTAGACTAATATGGACAAAAGAGAACACAATGATTGCTTTGTTTTTGATGAAGCCACAAGCTGGTGCAAGCAAAACCAAATCTCCTAAAACCATAATACTCTTTTTATACCCTTTTTAGTTTCTCCAGTAAATTTCTCATGTTGTTATTTTCATTGTAGTGTTATGTTTTATTATTCCATTGAGTTACTTAAGAGCATTTTCCTGTTAAGATTGATTTCTGTTAAGGTTGATTGTTCTTAAGTTTATTCAGAAATAATGCAGGCTCAGAAATGGTTCCATGGAACTCCTCAGGAGCTGAGCATGGAAGGACAAGGTGGGTCCCAGGAGATGCCTCCACTCAGGAGCTGCTGCCTTGTGCTTTGCCACTGCATCCTGGCAGCTCCTGGTCCCTCCCTGGAATCTCAGCTGCAGGTGTTGGGAAGCTTTGTTAGCATGTCTTGGATCAATGTTCAAACTCTGGTCCGTGCTTTTCAGGAATCAGCCTTTGGAAGGAGCCTTCCCCCTTGGCCTGGGGCTGGCCATGGCTCAGAAACACAGAATTATTGTGGGGCAGTGAAGTGGCAAAGGCAGGGTCACCTAGAGCAAGCTCCACGGTCCTCCAGGTTCCTCCCAGTAGCATGTCCAGGTGGCTTTTGAGTATCTCCAAGCATGGAGAGCCCACAGCCTCTCTGGGTAGCTTGTCCCAAATCTTTAGCTGCCCTCACAGTCAGAAAGTTTATTCCTCTGTCCAGGCAGAATTGGCTTTATTGCAGTTTGTGCCTGTTGTCTTGACCCCAGGACTTTGGAGGGCTGGGAAACAGGGTGGGGCAGCTCTGGCATGACTGAAATCAGTCTCTGGGTGCTGCTGCAGACAGGAGCTCTGCCTCTTCCCCCCTCCTCAGGTGCTCTGTGCATGGATCAGATCCTTTCTGAGCCTCTTCCAGCCAGGCTGAGCAGCCCCAGCTCTCCCAGCTCCTGTCCTTTAGGCTCCTTGGCTGGAGTTGCTAAATGCCTCCTGTCCTGTGGGGCACAGCACCCTGGATGTGTCACCAAGGCTAAATGAAGGGGACAGGCCATCTCCTCGACCCACTGACTCTGCCTGACACATCTCAGGGGGCTGCTGGCCCATTTTTTTCCAAGAGCACCGTGCTGGTGGCCACCAGGTCCCTTGGTACTGAGCCCTGGGGAGGGCACACCTCGAGTGCTGTGTCCAGCTCTGGCCCCTCAATTTGGGAAGGATTTTGAGACACTTGAGCACATCCAGATGAGGCAACGAGGCTGGGGAGGGGCTGGGAGCACAAACCCTGTGAGGAACCACTGAGGGAGCTGGGGGTGCTCAGCCTGGAGAAAAGGAGACCCAGGGGTGACCTTGTCACTCTGTACAGCTCCTGAAAGGTGGCTGTGGCCAGCTGGGGTTGGGCTCTTTCTCCAGGCAGCACTGACAGAACCAGGGGACACAGCCTCAAGCTGCACCAAGGGAAATACAGGTTGGATATTAGGAAGAAGATTTTACAGAAAGAGTGATAAAGGTCTGGAATGGCTGCCCGGGGAGGTGGTGGAGTCACCATCCCTGGGTGTGTTTAACAAGGCCTGGATGTGGCACTGGGTGCCAGGGTTTAGCTGAGGTGCTGGGGCTGGGTTGGACTCGATGATCTTGAAGGTCTTTTCCAACCTGATCGTGCTGTGAATTCTGTGAATTCTGTGGGGCTCTCCCTGCCCAGCCCCTTCCCAGGCAGCATGGACAGGTTTGTTCTTGCCCAAGTGCAGGGCTTGGTGTTTCCCGTGGAGCTGAACTCCGTGCTGCTCCTCTGCTGTTCCTCCAGGCTGCTGGAGTCCCTCTGGATGGCAGCACAGCTCTCTGCTTCAGTCCCTGGTTTTAGCATCTCCCTGCACTGGCAGGGTGTAATTTGGTGCAGCACCGAAACTTCTGCTATTTCCTGCTCGTTTGCATCCTCGTCCTTTCTCTGCCCTGGAATAATTCAACCTCTCCCCTCTCCCAGGCAGTCCCCAGCTGTCCCTGTGTGATTCTGATGGCAGGCTGGCTGCTGTTTGTGACAGAGGTGTTTTCCAGCCTCTCCAGTTTGTAGGGTTAATGTTATTTACTACTCTCAATTTCTTTGGTGTAGTACCTGCCTTGCCCCTCCCACCCTGTTTGTATTTCAGGGATGACAGTGTAACAGATTAATTCAGGAACCTCAGGAGGTATCTAGTTTGATCAGACAATCACTTATTTTTCATTTAACTCATTGTTTTCCATTTTAAAATACAGAGGATGGTTCACTGGGCACTCCCAAAATGGCATTTTCTCGACTGAGGGTGGTGAGGCCATGGCACAGGTTGCTCAGAGAAGTTGTGGATGTCCCATCCCTGAAAGTGTCCAAAGGCAGGCTGGATGGGGCTTGGAGCAGCGTGGTCTGGTGGAAAGCGACCCTGCCCATGGCAGGGGGTTGGAATGGGATGATCTTTAAGGTTCCTTGCTACACAAACCATTCCATGATTCTGTAAAGCTCCAGGAAGGCCCCTGGCGTTGTACCAAAGCAGCTTTCCAATGTTCTGGTGCATATCCCAGCTGTGGGGAAGGAGGTGAGTGAGACATTGTCCTTCCCAAACCCCACCTGAAATCCCAGCTGGTGTCATCCCATCTTCCCTGGATGATGCCAGACAATTTGTTTGGTGGGAAGGAGCTTTCCTGTAAGCTCAGGATGCCCCACCACAGTGGATGAAGCTGTGATGGAACCTGCCTCATCTCCACGAGCTCTGCTACAAATCCCAGCTCCTTTATTTGTCACCAGAGGAGCCTCACAGGGGTTGCTTTTCCCCCCACCCCTCCACAATTCGTCAGACAGCACCTGATATGCTGTAACTTCCTTTCCCTTGCATTTTCTCAGGCAGAATTAAGCCTAAAAATTCCTCAATGAACTTTTTCCCCATTGAGGACTCTCGGGAGCCGTGCTCAGCCTTGGCTGCTGAGGGTGTTTGCCTTCACAGAGCTGCTGAGCTGCCTGCCTGTCGCTGCAGCAAGGGGGACGTTTCTTCACACCTCCCAGCACTGAGGAGCTCTGAGAGAGAGGTTTTGCTCCTTGGCCTTTTCTCTTTCACAGGTTTGGGAGAGGGAAGCAGCATCTCCTTCCTGGCTGCACGCCAGGGATGGGGCTTCTCTGGCTGCCTTGAGCATCAGCTGCTCAGTGCAAGTTTAGACCTGCTGGGAAAAAATTTTTTTCAACAGCTCTGTCTTCTCCTGGCGCTTGTCCTGACAACGTGGTTTTGTCAAAGCCACCCCTGTTTGCTTGCAGGGTTGCTTTGGAGAAAGCTGAGCCTGTGAGTTTGGCTTCATCAGGTTGGAGATGGAGTTGGTGGAGTTCTGGTCCAGCTTTCTTTTTATTGCAGGGGGTATTTGCAGCCCGAAGGCAGGAAGGACACTCCACTGTCATCCCTCCCACCCCCTGGCAGTGGGTGCTCTGCTGTGTTTATCCAACTTGAGCCTTGCAGGGCGGGCAGAGGATCAGAGAAAGCACTGGGTGGTCCTCAGGCATGGACCTGCCTCTTGGAGGGGTGAAGAGGAGATCTAAGGGAGAAGAAAATCTCCTCCTGGCTTTGGCAGGAGCGAACACTGCCGTGCCAGAGGGGCCAGAGGGATGCTGGGGGCTTTCTTTTGCTTTGGGTAGTACAGTGGTTGAAAAAAATGCTTTTAGAAATCCCTCTCCAACCCTTTGACAGGCTAGAAATAAGTTTTTTTTGCTGTTGGCTGTCTATGGATGGCTCTGGGGATGTATTTTCTGAGCTTGTTCCCCCACACAAGTAAAATCTGGCAGCTTGGTGTCTGGCTCTTTGGTGGCAAGAAGGGGAACAACTCCCTGGGTCTCTCTCCATCCCTTCCTCATCTCTTTGCTCTCCCTTTATCCATGCTGCTCAGTCCCAGTATTTTGGGCAGGACCATTCTGAAATATCCCTATTTTCCCCTCGTTGCATCCTCTCAAGGGGACCTTTCTGGAAGTGCCTTGCCCAAAGCTGGACCTGTGTGAGACGGAGGAGGGTGGAGAGGTGTGATCTCACCTCCTGCCAGCTCACTCAGGGCGAGGCTGGGATGCTCCACAGCTTCTGGCTGAGGGGATGGGTTGTGTGGAGGGATTTGGGGGTTGGAAGCAGGGATGGAAATTCTCTTTAATGTGATGGCAAAGAGGGGGAGAGTGTGGACAGCTGTTTCCTGAGAGGGGGGATTGCTGCTCGCCTGCCCAGAGCAGGCAGGATGTGACTGTAAATGCTAATTAGAGCCCGGGCTGGCAAAGCTAAATAAAGCAGCAGGGCACTCCAGGCAGTTTATTAATGGCTGATTATTCCAGGGCCCTTCAGTCGAGGCACGAAGCCTCCTGGGCTAAGGCAGGGTTAGCCCGAGGAGCTCTGCACTGCCAGGAGCTCTCGGAGTGGGGTGTTTGGGTAGGAAAGGGGTGAGGGGGCAGTGTCAGGCTGGGGGAAGCATCCCTGCAATGCTGTCCCTTTTCTCAGTGGTTTTGGGGTGATGGGGTCTCACCTGCCTCTGCTTGAAGGTGTCAGCAACCCCCCTGAGCTTGTTTGGGTACTGTCACGCACCCACGAAGGTGGCTCTGGGTTTTGCTTGGGGGTTTTTGGGGAGTGCAAAGTGCTGAGCAGCCTGTGGGGGTGGGGTGGTGCAGGCACTGAGCTTCACAGGGGCAGAGTGAGACTGAGCACCAAAAC
Source organism: Chloebia gouldiae (assembly GCA_003676055.1). Lineage (NCBI taxonomy): Eukaryota > Metazoa > Chordata > Aves > Passeriformes > Passeridae > Chloebia > Chloebia gouldiae. The sequence continues at coordinate 26,515,305 of QUSF01000010.1, forward strand.
TGAATCCTGTGGCTTCTGTGGGGCTGGATGCACACCCTGCTGCGTCCCCACACGTGCCCAGGACTGGAGGTTCCTTTGCTGTCCTTTAATCTTCTCCCAGCCTGCCATCATTTAAAGGTCTAGTTGAAGACTGGGAATTGGACTAGGTGGCCTTTAAAGGTCCCTCCCAACCCAATCCATTCTGTGATCCCACAATTTGGTTGCTAAATCCACCTTTAAATGAAGATGCAAAAACGTTCTGCTTTATCAGTGGCTCTGATCAGCTGCCCCGCTCCTACAGCCATGCAGTGTGGGGCCACATCTCCCTTAAATGAGTTTAATCTTAATTTATGAGATGTATTTTAAGAGAAATTTAATTTTTCAAAATCATGTAACACTTTTTAGCTTCTAACCGCAAAGTTTTTAAGATGCTTGGGTTTTTAGCTTAACAAAATGTCAAAACTACACTAAATTACTAAAATAAAAAATGTACAAAAATGCATGTTAAAACCAATAAAAATATTTAAAAAATTTTAAAAAATCATCATGACATAAAAGACTCCATTAATGTGTCTCCCCTTTGCCTGCACAGGAAGATGTCACCACAGACCACTGTGAAGCATCTGCATGCAGGGAAGGAAAGGGATGGATGCTCTCTAAAAAGCCATGGCTGATCAGCCCTGGCCTCTCACCCCTAGGGTAGCTGGAGGCTGGTGGGCCCTGATGGGTTCTGGTGGGGTGTTGTGGGTTTGGGAACCTCAGGTGGGACCTGCTACACTCGTGCTTGTGTGACATTTTGCTCCAGGTTTGCACTGTGTTTTGCTCAGCAGCTGAGGACTGGCAGGCATTTTAAGAAGTGGCATCAGGGATGCTGTGGGCTGGATTGTCTTGGGCAGACTCTTGCAGAGAGGTCAGGAAAAGGGTGGGAATGCCAAGTGTGCTGCAGCTGGGGTCTTGGGAAGGGGCTGCAAGGGGAAGCCTGGGTGAGAGTTGTTCTGGCACTGCTTCTTCTGTGTCTCCATCACCTTGTCTGCTGACAAGCTGTCTCCTAAAGCTTGTCTGGGGGGAGATGCAGCCACCAAAGTCTCCTTTCCCAGAGAATTATTCCCTTATTGCTAGCAAAAGAGAGCTTTACAAGACTTTTTTCCTATTGATTTTGAAGATGTCAGGACTGGACTCGTGGGAGATGAAAGCAGCAGTGTCTGTGAACGTGGGGATGTTTCATGGCAGCAGGCAGGTAATTCCACTTCCAGCCTCACACAGCCAAGCTCTCCTGCCACGGCCGCTGTGTGGCACCTGGAGTGGCTGCTGCAGGGTGAGGGAGTGCAGAATTCACAGCCTGGTGTGAGATTTGCTGGCTGTCCCTTCCAGCCCTCTGACCCCTTAGTGGATAAATCCCAGTGCTGACCCCATGAATTCCATCTCTGGGTTGATGCTGGGGATGTGTCCTGGTGGTTGTGAGGATGGTGGTGCCCCGTCAGGATCTCTGTCAGGGCTGGGTAAGGCACATCCTGGTGAGGTTGTTGGAAAAAAGTGGGAGCAGTTGGCAGAGGGGAAACATTTCCCCTGGTTTGGTGAGAGCTGCCTTGCTGCAAGGTGCTGCAGAGCCTCTGCAGGGCTTTGTTGGCACAAGAAATGCCATCAGGGCTGTCCTGGCCTGTGCCACAGCTGCCAACATCTGCACAGATGAGCATTAGGCAGAGGCTGGAGTGTTCCAGCCCAGAGATTCTGTGTCCCTGCTGCTGAAGAGGTGCTGGGCTCAGCAGGACTTTTCTCCTTTGCAAGTGGGGAGAACATCCTCATCCTCCTTCTAACCCAGCAGGTAATGAAATGTTCCTGGAAAAAAATCTTGCATTCCTGCATGGTTATAAACACGCTTCTGAGTCACAGCTACTCAGTCCCAATTTGAAATTTGGCCAGAGCACAATGGAGATGGTTCTCATTTGATTTTTTTTTTTTCATCTCAGCATAGCCGTATTTAAAAAATAAATCAGGATGCCAAAAGCCACTTTCTAAGATGAATGCAGTCCATCACACCTCCTGGGAATATCAGTCATGGAAGGGGAGCCTGACCTCCCTCTCCAGACCCTGCATTAGCATCATAGAATGGTCTAGGTTTGAAGGCACCTTAAAGCTCATTTGCTCCAACCCTCTGCCATGGGCAGGGACACCTTCCACTAGACCTGGTTATTCCAACCTGGCCTCTAACATTTCCAGGGATGGGGCAGCCACAGCTTCTCTGGACAACCTGTCCCTATATCTCCCATCCTCATAGTCAAGAATTCCTTCCTAATATGCCATTTCACCCTGCCCTCTGCTTGAAACCATTCCCCCTTGTCCTGCCACTCCAGGCCCTTGTCCAAAGTCCTTCTCCAGCTCTCATGATTCCCTTCAGGCATTGGAAGGGGCTCTAAACTCTCCCTGGAACCTTCTCTTCTCCAGGTGGAACAACCCCAGCTCTCAGCCTCGCCTCAGGGACTTCTTCCCTGCCTGGTGCTCCCTCCAAGCTGAGGAGCAGCTCTGGCTAGGCAGAGGGTGCTTTTGACACTATTTCCTGGGGGTTTTTATTGTATTTGTTTTATTTTGTTTGCGGGGGGGAGGGATTTTGTTTGTTTGTTTGTTTTGTTTTGTTTTTGGGTTTTTTTTCTTTTTTGTTTGGTTTGGGTTTTTGGTTTGGTGGGGTTTTTTTTGTTGGTTGTTTTTTTTTTTTTTGGCGCCTGCACCCAGCAATACACAGACAGGAGATTTCGGGGCGCTCCGGTGGCTGCGCAAAGGGGATGCGGGGACTGCGCGGGGGGCTCGCATCTGATCCGAGCATCCGCCCGAGGCTCGGGGCGGCCCAGGGAGGGGACAGCTGCCACTAGATGGCAATGCCGGAGCGGGGATGTGACACCGGGGCTCGGGATCCCCGGGAGGCGACAGCCCCGTGTCCCCGGGGATGCCCGGCCCTGCTGCGCTGGTGGCCTGGCTGGGAGAGGTGGGGGAAGAGCAAGGAGGGGACTTGAATGGCAGTATTGGCGTGAGAATCACGGAACTGTGGGATCGTTTAGGTTGGAAAAGGCTTTTAAACTCTTCGAGTCCAACCATTAACCCAGCATTGCTGAGTCCACCACTCAGCCGCGTCCCCAAGTGCCACACCTGCACATCTTGCAAATCCTTCTAGGCCTGGTGACTCCACTGCTTCCCTTGGGCTGCCTTTTCCGGGGCTTGACAACGCTTTTGGTGAAGGCATCTTTCCCCTGGTGTGACATGAAGCTGTTTCCTCTTGTCCTGTCAGTTGTTGCCTGACAGAAGAGGCCAACCCTCACCTTGCTGCAGCCTCCTTTCAGGAGCAATAAGGTCACCCCTGGGCCTCCTTTTCTCCAGGCTCAGCCCCCCTTCAGCTCCCTCAGCTGCTCCTTCTCAGAGCTTTGTGGAGGAGTGTTAGCCTGTCCCCGTAAAACCAAGAGCATCCCAAGCGCCTTCCTGTCCTGGCAGCTGCTGTTCCCTGTCTTCTTGCATTTCCTCCACTGACAAAAACCCAAACAGCCCCACAGAGCTGGCTCTGAATCCCTGTGCCATGCTGAATCCTGTGGGCATCAGCCACACTTCTCCCTGACTCACAAATCCCAGCGTGCTGGGTGAGGGTCAAGATGAGAATGGCAATAAACATCCTGGGAAACGGAGCCTGCATCTCTTGGCATAGCCAGAGACATTTTTTTTTTTTTTATTTCCTTTTGGCTCTCAATCTTCTCTTAAGGAGCTGCTTTCTCATAAATATCCCATCCTTTAGCACCGTCTGAGCAGGAGAGAGGCTCCCAGCAGGGTCATCCTGAGCTCTGCTCTGCAGCAGTGAATGTAGAGCAGAGGTGAGAGCCACGTATGAATGTAGAGCAGCTCTGAGTTCAGGGGACAGCCCAGAGCCCCCGCAGAAGTGCCCAGGTAAGGGCTGCATCCCTGCCTCCAGGGAGTGGAGGAGGAAGGCTGCCTTCCTCCCCACAGCCCCTTGCCCTGAGCCAGGCAGGGGATGCAGGGGCAGTGCTGGGTGCAGCCCTCCCCATCCTCCTCGGGCTCTGGGTACCACACAGAGCCCGAATTTCGGCTGGGTGAGGCCTTGCCGTGCAGGTAGGGATGGGAGAGGGCTGGGGGGAGCAGGAGCTCTGCCAGGCTGAGGATCTTCTCCTGGCAATCGGCCCAGCCTCGGGCTTAATTAACAGTGGCTGAAAGGGCTGAAAGGTGGGAAGAGCAGCGCTGGTGCTGGGGAGGAGGAGGAGGAGGAGAAGGAGGTGGTGGTGGGGTGAGCTACAAATAATAATTGATTTGTTTAGGGCAGTGTCTTGCCTGGACTGAAGGCAAGAAGGGACTGTAATTAGCTGGTAGCTGCTGTGGCCATCTCCTTGCCAGGGTCACTCTGGCTGGCTGGTGACCTGGGAAGTGTTTTGGGAGGGATCTGAGTACCTCTGCTCCACTCTGTGCTGCAGGGTGGTAGTGAGGTAACGAGGGACTTGTTGTAAACCCCCCAGATAACCCACTTTGGTTATAAAGATCATTGGAAGCAGAGAATTAAGAAGGGTGTCACAGAGAGCTGGTGGGCTCTTGGTGTCTGGCTGAGGTTGGGGCAGTGATCCCACAACCCTTTTGGCAAATGCTCCTCTGTTATCTTGCTGAGGAAGATCTGGGCCTTCCTCTTTCTCACCCAGCCAGCCCAAGGGCTCCTGGCAGTGTACCCAGGAGAGCCTGGGCTAAAAAACAAGCCCTGTGCCCTTCAGCCACTGTAGTGTCTGTGGAGTGGGGAAGTCCCTGGTCAGGTGTTGCCAGGCTGCATGGAAGGAGAAGCCCTTGCCCAAATGAGTTAATGATTTATGTGATTAGGAGCTTTATTTATTTATTCATAAAAATTTAAATGCCTCAAGCAGTCCTGGCTGCCCCACAGCAGGTGTGAGGGACAGGGCAGCAGCCACTGTGCTTGCAGAGCAGGTTGTTGGTGGGGTGGACGAGGGAAGAGCATGACAGGAACACTGGGTGTCTTGTGCTGCTGGCTGGAGCCATGGATGTGGGAAATGCAGGTAGCAGTGTCACAGGCCCTGGGGGGCTCTGTGTCCTCGGTGTTCAGTGGGAGGTGGGGGGCACCCTGCCTGTGAACAGCTCACAGGGTGTGTTGTGTGCTGTGCCAAGAGAACTTGGAGACATTCCTGGGGGTCTGGGGGTGCTCTGTGTGTGCCAGGAGGGCAGGGTGGGTTCCCCAAAGGTGGGTGGGTGCCCCACCGGGGCACAGCCCAGCCCAGGGGGCCCTGTGTGACCTTGGCACATGCGTGGCTGCACCACCAGCAGCATCTCCACTCCCCTGCCCTTAGTGGGGTGCCTGGAGAGGGGAGCAGGGTCAGAGACAACCCCCCACCCCCACAGAAGCTCCTGCACGGGCACATCCAGCCCGGGTTGTTTACACCTCTTGGATGAGCCGCTGTTTCTGCCAGACAACATCGCGTGTCAAAAGGAGGAAAATACCGAGGTGTGGAGGCTCATCTGTATGCGAGTGAGCAGGAGGGCACTCCCAGGGCACCCGCTGGCATCGGGCGGCTCCGGCGGGGAGCCGGGAGCTTCGAAGTGTCCCAGGGATGGGGGGAGGATGATGCGTGTGGCCAGAGAGAGATGCTCGGGGTGGGGGGAGATACAGGGCGGGGTGCCCCCCCCCTCGCTCCCCAGTTTAGCCACTCACCTAGGAGCACCCGTGTGCTGGAAAGCCCTCTGCAGCCAGGGCGGGGGGGAGTCTGTGCGCGCTTCTGGCAGGGTGGGGGCTCCCCCATTGCCTTTGTTCCCTTCAGACCCACCCCTCGCCTCTGATTTTCCTTTGCGGCAGCTCCCGTGCTTGCCAAAAGAACGCGCTGGATGGAGCGAGGGAGCGAGCCGGGCGTGTTGCGCGTGTGTGCGCGCTGGTGTGCGCCTGTGTTGCCACTGACTTCATTAAAGCGAGCTGTCCCCGAGCTGCAGAGGCGCGGCAGCCTTTAATTTTGTGGCCCGGCTCCTGCGGGAAGCCGACGCCGCCTTGCGTGCTCCTGCCCCGGCAGCGAAGGGCTGGGCATCCCTGCCCACCGCAGGTGCCCGCCCGGGGGCTCAGCCCTCCGCCCCTGCCCGCTGCCCCTGCCAGCCGGCAGATGGGCGGCCAGGCTCCCGCAGAACGCTGAAGATGGAGTCGGGAGGAAGGAGTTGGACACTTGGCTCCAACTAGGCTGGACCACGCTGCAACCTGTTCCCCCGGCCGCGGCTGCTGCGCTGGGTGCTGTTCCGAATTGTGCCTTCCTTTGCCGGGGGGTGGCTGCAAGGACTCGGCTCCCTGCCCTTCCCGAGCTCTCTGCTCGCCTTGCGGCGGGGCTGGGGGGTTAAAAGGCGCTGGTTGGGGCTCGCAGGCAGAGCGGTGGGGAGGATGTGGCTGGGTTTAACCCCTTGCTTCGTGGGGGAAGGTGCTTAGGGACTGAGCGGCTGCGGCCTCCGCGCTGGGCACGGAGGAAGAGGGGGGCTCGCTGCCCGCCCCGCTGCCCGGGTGGCAGTTCTGGGGGGCCGGAGGCTCGGCTGCCCCCCGTGCCGTGCCGCTGCCGCCTCTCCTCCACGCGGGTCCCCCGGAGGGATGGAGGAGAGACGGAGCTGAGCATCACCCGGAGAGGAGGAGGGGGCTGTGGTTGGGACTGCGCCCCGCAACCCCCTCCCTCTTCTTTCCCACCCTCCCCCCCCCCCCGCCCCGCCGCCTCGGTGCTGCTGCTTTGGCTCACCTGTGTGTTTTCTTCCAGGATGGCTCGCTTTGGGGAGGCAGTGGCCGGCAGGCTGGGCTCCGGAGATGGGGGCTCCGACCAGAACCGGAGCCGGCAAGGAGCTCCTGCCCCTGCGGGAGGGAGCCCGGGAGCCTTCAAGCAAACCAAAGCGCAGAGAGCCCGGACTATGGCTCTGTACAACCCCATCCCCGTCCGGCAGAACTGCTTCACCGTCAACAGATCGCTCTTCCTCTTTGGGGAAGAGAACATAGTCAGGAAATACGCCAAGAAGCTCATCGACTGGCCATATCCTTTCTGCAGCCTCTGAGAGCCCCCACCTTTGCTGCCCGGATTTGCCTCGGTGGCTGCCCAGGACACGTGCGTGTGGCACTATCGGGCAGGTAAGGTGTGCGGAGAGGGGTGCCCCGGCCCCTGGGGATGCTCTCCTCGCCCTGTTGCTGCTTCCCCTCCTGTCCTCGGCTCCTTGCCTGTTCCTGACAGGAGCTGAGTCCTCTCTCCCCGCTGGGGACTCCCCCAGCCTCTCCTGAGGCTTGGATTCATTAGCTCCCCACGCTAATAGGGACGGGTGCTCTGATCCCTGCGTGCTTTGGGATGCTCTGTGTGTGTGCCTGGGGAGGTGGGAGGTAGTGGCCTTTTCTCTGTGCCTCGATGTCTTGTGGAGTTTTGTCACCCCACCCCACCCTGAGCCACCTGGGAGCCCCGTGGATCTCCAGTCCCTGCTGGGTGGTGGCTCTGTCCTTCCTGTGCGTGCCCTCTTTGCTGCAGATCATGCCTGGCAGGGGCACAGCCGTCCTCGCCCTGCAGCCCCCGGCCCCCCATGGTGGCTCTGGGAACTGGCTGCCCCCTCCCTGCGGCAGAGGGAAGGATGTTGGAAACCTCTGGCTGTGCCCCATGGCCTTTTTTGGGGAGGCTGGCACAGGGAGCCACGATTTCATCCCAGAGACCCCTCTCCTAGCGCAGGGTGGAGGGTGCAGATCTCTCCCACTCCTCCCCCTGTTCCTCCATCCTTTCATACCTCCCCACGCACCTCTCTGTCCTCCCACCCTCCCCGTGGGTGCCCCTGGGTGCCTTGGCTCCTGCCCAGCACCACAGCTCTCAGCCCCACACCAGCCTGGGCTCGCTGCCTGCTGCCCCCCAGACACCTCCAGGGCTTTGCCGCCACGGAGGATCTGAGCCTGAAAACTTCAGCGTGGCCACGCTGTGTCTGTAGGAGCCTCCCCGTGCGTTGTTCTGCAGCAGTGATTCCATGCAGCTCCTGCTGCTGCCGCTTTCTCTCCCTGCAACTTGTTGGTGGAGTTCCTGGCTCCTCTGGTGGGCACGGGAGAGCTTTCCCTGGTGCCAGGCAGTAATGCCTCGGTTTGGTGCAACAGGTACCTCGGGGGAAAGCCTCTGGTGAGGCCCAGGCATGCAGGACAGGTCACCCGCCCTGCGGAGCGTGGCAGGGGAATCGTCCCTTTGCAGCTCCGACACGTCAGGTCAAGCCTCTGCCAAGCGGGAACCGGTCCTGCCTGGGGAGCTGTGACATCTCCAGGCTCGAGGGGGTGACCTGGGCATGAAGGGCTGGCTTGGAGGGGCTGAATTCCCCTTGGCATCCCCGAATCTGCCCCTCCTGGCAGCGCCCACGGGGTGGGTGGCTGCAGGAGCGCCGGTGCGGTGGCGAGCTCGGGGCCGTGGCGGCTCAGCGCAGAGCCCTGCAGGGCAGCGGCCAGGCCGGCTGCCTGCTTTTCCAGAATGTGCCAAATTATTCATGTGCTTTTCCAGCATGGTGTGGGAGGGCTCTCGCCCCTCTGGCTTTTGTTGGGAGCCAGAAGGAGCTGGGGTGCTGCCACTGGCCTGGCACTCCTGGCGTGGGCTGGGGTCCCGTGCCGGCGTGATGTCTCATCTCCAGGCAGCCGCTGTCTCCTAGAGACTGGAGCTCCACCACCACCACATGAGCAGAACTCCCCAGCATTATTCTCCCCTGGAATTTGCAATGCATGAGAGAGATGGGCTCATTTTGTGGTTTTTTTTTTTTTCCAGAACTAAGTGACATATTCCCATGTGAGTGCTGGGAACAGGCATGCTCCAGGCGCGGGAGCTCAGTGTTCCTGCCTACTTCCCCCCCCCCACTGCCATCTCTTTCCCAGAAAAACGCATCCACCCTGGATGGTTCTCTGCACCACTGGAGTTTTGAGGGCTTGGGAATGGGCAAGGCCTTTTGGTGATGACTTTGGTTAGGTTGGCCCAGCCAGCTGTTCCCATCCTTGTAGCTGTAGCCTGGCACAGGCAGCTGGTGCCTTTTGGTAGGGCCAGGAAAACCATGTGAGCACCTCAGCTGCCTGGCCTGGAGCCCATGGCATCGCTCCTGGGCGAGGGAATTTTGGGGAGGAGAGCCTTGGATCTTGGCCATGGTCAGTAGGAGCTGCTGGCCTTGGGAGGGCGATGGGCCAGTCCTGGTGCTGTGGGTCAGGGTGGGCACAGCGCCGAGGAATGCCAAAGGGGCTGGAGAGGAGCACAGGGCGGAGTGGAGGCTCTTCTTCATCCAGCTCTGGTTGACTAGGTAATAGGGCTAAAAATATCTGGTGATTCAGGCCTGGATATCTGCTGGGTAACTGTGTAATTATAACCAGCAGCCTCTGCAGTTTGGCTTCCCAGTGTAAATAGGGATGATGCATGGAGGAGAAGGAGGAGAAATACAAGCCACTGGGATTGGGATGCAGCTCCATGGGAGGCAAGCCTTTGCCGAGCTCCTCTCTGGAAAGCCCAGTGCCTTGCCTCCACTGGAGCTGCTCTTTTAGAACTGCTCCTGCTCCAACCATGGGGCAGCTGCTGTTTTGGCTGTAGGGAACATCTCCTTCTCTTCTCCTTGGAAAACGCAGCCTTGTCCTCTTGCCTGCTCTCCTCCTGCTGATGGCCAGGCCTTTCACCCTGATTTCATTTGTTTGGCTGCCTGGAAGGCTCCAATTCAGTTAGGATACAAGATGGGCTGCAGCTCATCTATATCTGCTCCGTTCCTCATCCGCTTAATCACATTTGACCTGGATAAGATCCCTCTCCCGCCCCAGGAAGGCCAGATGACATTGTGTGGCTCTGGCTGTGTCCCCAAGGACAGCATCTGGCTGCAGGCTGTCCACTGCACCCACCCCTGGTGTGGCAGGGAAAGAGGATGTCCATGTTCCCTGTGGTGAGGGATTTCACCGATCTCATCTCCTCTGAGGACCAAATCTGGCGTTGGGCTGGCCTAGAGCAGCTGGAGTGCCCTCAGAACCCCATCCCAGCACTCAGGGGGATTTTGCTCCATGGGAAGCACACCTGTGAGTGGCTGAGCCATTTTGCTCACTGTGACTCTCCCTGTGACCTGATGCTGTGTGGACAGTGCCCCTTGGGGACCCTGATGATGTCACACCCCACCTGGCCAAGCACCTCCTGCACTTTGGCTTTTCCTGGGCCAAAATTCTGGCAGATCTTGCCTTCCCAAGGGAAGAATCTGCACCATATCATGCCATCCTTGGGCAGCACCATCCTTGCCCTCCCCAAGAACATTTCCCCCTCCTCCTGCTCCCAGCCTGTTTTCTGTGCCCTCCATTCATCAGATTTTAGAAGGTTTTTTTTTGGGAGGGGCGAGTAGGTGTAATGGCAGGTCCATCTTTTTGACAGCCGGGGAGAGCGAGGCTGCCTGTCAGATGGTGAATTTAAACAGAGGCAGCTGTTGTCATGGTGATGCCAAGTTGCATCCTGTTGCTGTGGCAACCAAAGTTAAAAAACTGATGTTAAGGCAGGAAAATCACATGATGTGGTCCTTTTTTGTTAAAAAAAAAAAAAAAAAGGAGGAGGAGAGGAGAGAGATTTGATTTCCAGGGTGAGGTGGGGGAGAAGGAGACGCTTCTCCATGGAGCTGTTTGCACGTGGCAGGCAGGCATCCCACATCCTGCATCCTGCATCCCTACGGGAGCAGCAGCAGTGTGGGCAGCTCTGCCCTGCTGGACTCCTGGCTGCCACTGCCTTCGGTTTAACCCTCGGTGGGAACCAAACCACTGCATTTTGGAGCCATCAAAGCAGCAACAGCTGAGACTGCAGAGAGGGAGGGTGGTCTCCTGTGTCTGTGCAGGGGTATGGAGGCAGGCTGGGTGCTCCAGGACACAGCACCACCCAAGCCCCTGTTCACTCTCCTGAGCCTCTGTGTAGCAGGCACACAGCAGCTGGCTCGTGTTCCACGTGCGAGGATTTGGGGTCTGGACGTTGCTTTCTGTCAATCCCCCCCAGCAGGGATGGGCTGGGTGGCAGGACACAGGGACAGAGACAGAGGGGCCACAACTCTGTTGCTAGTCTTATCAGAGGAGGGAAATCCCTTGTGTCCTCAGGGACAAGGCAGGGAGGTACTGTGGGGATGGGGAATCCCAGAGTTGAATTAGGGCCACTCACAGACTTTGCTCTACTTGGCATTTTCAGTTTTTTCTTGGAAACCGATAATCTCACTTGCCCAGAGAGACTGTGGACTCCCTGGAATTGTTCAAAGTCTGATGGGATGGGGCTCTGAGCAACCTGGTGTAGTGGAAGGTGTCCCTGCCCGTGGCAGGGGGTTGGAAGCAGATGACTTTAATGTCACTTCCAACCCAAACCATTCCATGATTCTGTGAATGCAGCCTTAGAGAGAAGGTATTCTCTTTCCTGCTGGGGCATGGAGTTGAGAGGAGGAGGATTGGGGCATCCTAAGGGTGGGTGCTGAAGATGTGGATCTTTGGCCCTGTCGTGCCATGTCTGTGTGGGACAGGCAGCAGTGCTGGGATTGAGACCAGCAAGATGAAGTCCACAGGTGTAGGAACTGAGGCTTTTTCTCATTGACATCTGAGGAGCAGGGCATGCCCCTTGGGGCAGCAGGTCCTCAGGGAGATGTGGGGAGAGGTGGGAAATACAGACATGACTTTCTAGGAGATGTTGGAACCTGGCTGATGCAGGAATGGACTGGGATTAAGTTGCTCCTGTTTTTTTGGTGGCACTGGAAGGTAGGATTCCCCAAGGCCTCACTCCTCTGGCTCCTCTGTTCCTTCCCCACCTGCCTGCCCAGGAGTGGAGAGAAGGGACTGGGAAGGGGTGGGATGGAGGGGATGTCTCCATAGCTCCTGTTCCTGCCTGCATACGGGGAAGGATTTATCTTGTACCCAGCCTCCTGTGGAGATTGTATCAATGTCCCATCAGCACCACAAACCCATCTCCAGGGTCTGGTGCTGGGCTCACTCCCTGCCTCAGCCGGGTGGGTGCTCTGGGTGGACTGGTTTGGGCTTCTGGTTTGTGAGGAAGGTGAAGAGGAAGGTCACAGCAGGAAGATCTTCCTGACAGACCTGCCAAGGAGCTCCAGCATGGGGTTGGCCCACAGTGCCTGCTCCAGGTGGCCTGGAGGGTGTCCCCATGGCCTGGGGTCACTGTCCCTGCCTCAAAGGCACTGTGAGGGAAGCGTGGAGCTGCAGGTGTGGCTGCACAGGGATCGGCCCAGTTGCTAAGGAAACAAGTCAACGGTGCAGGGGAGAGAGCATTGGGTAAAGGAGATAAATCAATAAGAAAACCTATTTTTATCGGCTCCCTAATGATCCTCCAGGAGAAGCCAGTCGGAGGAGGAGGAGGAGAAGGCTGGAGGGAGATAGGCTCTCATTATTTGGCCTGGAGGGAGGTGAGGGCTACTCTGCATTTTGGGTGGCTGAGAGGTTTTGTAATTATTCATCGGACGTGGGAGAAAACAAAGCACTGATAGAGGGTTGTCCGATGGCCCTGGCTGGGAGGATGCTTGCTTGGCAGAAGTAAAGAGTGGAGAGAAAATATCCCTCACTTCAGCCAGATGTTCGTGCTGTCCCTTGGGAGGTTCTTTTCCTCTTGGAACTCAAAACCCGGCACAGCTGGAGCTATGGGGACTGGTTTCCATGGGGCTGATGTCTCACACAGCTCTGGATGTGATAACCAGGCTCAACTCCTGGAGAAACTGGGCCAGTGGGGTTTGGGGAATCACTTTTGGCAGTGACCTCGTGCTTAGGTCAGTGCTTTGGGGAGCCCTTTTAGGCTCACCCAGCTTGGATGGGCTCTGAGCACCCTGGCGTGGTGGGAGGCACTCCTGTCCATGACCTGGTGGAACGAGATGGTCTTTAGGGTCCCTTCCAACTCAAACCGTTCCTTGACTTGCTGGTATGTGTTCACTCACTTGCTGGAGGTGCAGCAGGAGCGTGGTCCTGTGCAGGGGTGTGACAGATGTGCATTGTCCTCGTGCTTCGAACCAGATGTTTGGGCCAGGTGGTCCTGAGCCCCCCAGGCCCTTCTGAGCAGGGCTCCCACGCTGCTGCAGTTGGGCTTTTCCCACCTGGGTGTCTCTCCCACGGGAAGAGTGGCTGTGGCAGGGAGCAGTGCGGGATGCTGGGCGGGCTGAGCCGCGCCGGGACGGACAGACGGACGCTCCGCGCCCTTCCCACACTTCTCATCTAGGCAAATGTGCCTGGTGCCTGGGGAGCTGCTGCCCCGCCCCACTAACACGCTGTTTGTCTCTTAAGCCGGTGCTAATTGCTCGCAGACTTTCAGGAAAATGATACAAAAAGATCCCAAATAGGCTGGTGGCGCGGGGCCAAGCGCTGCGGTCGGCTGGAGCGCTTGGCCTGGGGTGGGATGCAGGGAGAGGACTTTGCCGGAGCCATGCGGGGAAATAATCACTTGTGTTGAGCCTCAGAGGAAAACTTTTGGAGTCTGGCCCCCCTCCCCAAGCACAGGGAGCTGCTCCTGCTCAGTGCCTGGCTGGCAGCGAGCTCTGAGCCAGCAGCAGGGAGCTCTGCAGCCTCTCTCTTTGGGTTTGCCTCTAACGTAGCAACCATTAATTTCAGTGAGTGGCTTTTTAAATGCCTTGGATGTATCTTTCTGGGCTCTTCTTCCTACCGAGTTAAATACATCCCAGTCCCACAGGTTCTCCCTGGCTGCCTCTCCTGGCCATCTCTCTGGGGACCTGTTTCTGTGCCCATCCCTGCTCCTACCTTGCCAGCGTGCCCAGCATCACCGGGCTGGGGTCACTTCATGCATTCCCTGTTCCCATGCTCATGGTTGGCACTGAGGTGTCTTCTCTTGCCTGGGGGCTCAGGGCCACTGGTTGAAAGCATTTCACTGTAGTTAGTGGCCAAAAGATGAGGTTGGAAAAGAAAATCACCCCTTTTCCCAGAGCTGATGGGCACCTCCTTGCCTAAAACATATCAGCCTGAGGGTGTTGTGTGTGGAGAAGCCTGGTGTGGTGGGGAAGGGCTTAGCCAGCTTGGGATGGTGGGAATGTGGATGATTCCTTCATAGGCAAATCCATCCCAGGTGGGATCACATCCGCTTTCCACAAGGGAAGGTGGCAGTCCTCTCCCTGGGTGGCTGCTGGTGCCAGTGGTGCCAGTAATAGAGCTGTTTTGGCAAGGAGGGAGCAGAATCAGGGGTGTGCTGCCTGCTGCTGTATCGCTCCACATTCAGTTACAGACGACAACAAGGCTTTTATTGTGAAGAATTGGGAAAGATGGATGGGAAGTTGGAAAGATATGGCCATCCTGCCATTTGGAAGTGCTTTGTTTTCAGAGCTCGGCCCTGGGCCAGGCAGGAGAGAGCTCCGTGTCCCTGCCTCGATCCTGTGAATCAAAAGGCAGGAGGAAACTGAGTTTGGGGTGCTTTCCTGGGCATCAACCTGCCCTTTCCTTCCTCAGCTCCTCACACACCAGCACCTGCTGCCACTTCTCCTGGCTCAGGGTGGCTCCTGGAGAAGGGCTGTGCAAGACCTAGACATGCATGGAGGATTTAGGATTGCTCATAAAGGTCCTACCAGAGCCAGCTGATGAAATGCTGCTGCTCCTTGGGGTCTTGCTGGAGTGTGGCTGAGCTGGGATATCTTCACAGGGAGTTTCCACCCTTGGCTGAACTGAAGCTCAGACCCCGGTGCCATCAGTGCCTGGAGCTGTGAATGCTCAGCCAAGTGCTCTGCAGCTCCCAGTGCCACCTGGGCTCATCCTGCTGCCCACAGGCTGCTTGGCAAGGGCACAAGGTGGGCTGACCCAGGTTAGATCCTCAGGACTTGCAAGGGAAGCTGTGCAGGTGCTTCCTCCCCTGGGGGTGTTTTAGGACAAGGGCTGCCGATACCTTGTGACACCTCCCCTTTCTGAGCCCATCTCCTGCTGATGGGTGATGGAAAAGAGAAGGAAAACAGGGACATGCCAGACCTGGCCAGCAGTGTGCCATGCCAGGGAGAGCCTCCCAAATCCTGCCAAGGACCTTCTCCCAGGCAAAGCCCAGCCTGGTTGTCCCGCTTCAAACCTTGTGTCCACCTTCTGGACTCCTTGCACAAGTAGCATCTCTCCCATGGGAGTTTTCATCCCAACAAAGATGTCCTGTGTGCTTGGGGAGGAGGTGATGAGGCCCAGGAGGTCTGCAGGGGGAAGGTCTCGGGGAGCTCTCTCCCCTCATTTCCAATCAACACCAAGGTGGGCTTCGTGTGTGGGTGTTCCCATGGGGAAAACAGCAGCAGTGGCTGAGCAGGTGAAACCAAGGGTGGGCTGGAGGGTTGGAGGTGTCACCCAGCTCCTGCCTGCTCCTTAACTCCCCTCCACTCCCTTCGAGTACATGATCCTGGCGACCATCATTGCCAACTGCATCGTGCTGGCCCTGGAGCAGCACCTCCCTGAGGATGACAAGACGCCCATGTCACGGAGATTAGTGAGTACCCCGTGTCTATCCCTCTCTGCTGGGCTGGGGGCTGAGCCCAGGGCAGCCACACAGTCCTACCAGGCATTTTCTTCTGATTTTGGGGTGGCTGGACAGGAGGTTTCCTCTGGGACTAGCTCCTCCAGCCTTCCTGGGGCTGCTGTAACATATTCCTTCTCTGTGGCGAGGGTTCAGGAAGGTTTAAGCCCTTTAAAAGGGGGTAGGGAAGGACTGGGCAATCTGAGCATGTCATAGCCACCCTCTGTTTATTTCTGAGGTTGCTGCTGGCTGAGAAAGGTCTGGGAAAGCTCCCAAAGGAGATGGTGGGTCATGGGGAGGAGGGATGGGACACGAGTTGGGTCAGTGTGAAATGCTGTGTTTGCTGTCTCCCCCTCTCACTGGGTCACCGATTTCACTCTGGCAGGAGAAGACAGAGCCCTACTTCATTGGGATTTTCTGCTTCGAGGCTGGGATTAAGATCGTAGCCCTGGGGTTTGTTTTCCACAAGGGCTCCTACCTGCGCAACGGCTGGAACGTCATGGACTTCATCGTGGTCCTCAGCGGGTGAGTGGGGTGCTGTGGGGGCACTGCTGGGCTTGGCTGGGCTTGGGGGCTCATCCTGGCGAGGGCACGAGCTCCAGGACGTGGGGAAGGCACCTGGTTTGCTGTTGTCAGTGGTGTTTTGTTGTCATGATGAGGGAGGGGAGGATGGTTGCCTGTGCTGGAGGTGCTGTGTACACTGTGGACACTGGTGGTGGGATGAGGCTCCTTGTAGGGGCAGTAGGGCTGGCTCTGAGGCCACCATGTCTAGCTTTCCTCACTTGGTGGCCTGTCACCCACCTGAATACAAGGCAAAGTGAGGACAAGATGGTGGCATGACCTGATAAGCAACTGGATGTGATCTGGGAGAGATTTTGGTCAAACCCTGCATGGGGAGGGGGAAAATCTCTTCTCCTCTTGCCTTCCCAAGCACTTTCCAGGCTTGCCCTGGTGCTGGAGGTTTGGGAATGAGGTCTGGGTAGGGTCACATTCCCAGGTGATGCTGCTCGTCACCCCAGCATGCAGCAGGGGTGTTGGGGTGGTAGCACACAGAGCTTCACGTGTGCTGCTTGTGTCACTGGTGGTGTCACCTGCCAGGGACATGGCCCAGATTTGAGTCCTGCTTGCAGTGTGCTGGGCTGTCCTGGTGACACAGAAACAGGCAGGGGCATTTGGGCTTGTGTTAGCCAACACTGGAAGTCAGCTGGAGCAGAAGCCCACCCAGGGCAACCCTCTGGGCCCCTCTCTGTGTTCAGGGCAGGTGCTGCCTGGATTGTGGGTATTTCTTTTGGGCTGCTGATGGAAACATCACGCTCAGAGGAGCTGTTTTGATGTGTACAAACAGATGGAGCCGGGGGGGTCTGAGTGCTCTGTGAGCTTTGCTGGGCACAGAGCGGCTGCAGGGCTGGCTGGGAAACTGAGGCATGGTGGCCAGGCAGGATGCCTGAGGTCTCTACAGAGCTTCCTGCTGCACAGTCCTGACTCTTGGCTTGCAAACTGGTGGCACCATGTGGGATGTGACACCTGGCTGGGTGTTTGGAGGAGGAGGGGGAATGCAGAGCCTGCTTCTGCTGGGGTGTGGTGCTGGGGGCTGCTTGTCTGTGGTGGAGAGGTGCAGGTTGGGACTGTTCAGCAGAGGAGGCTCTAGCAGAGCATGGCTGGGGACATTTCGACTCCCTTGGTCCAGTGGGGAGCTGGATGGCCTTGCTGGGGGGTGGGACCACGTCACCTGGGAATGGAGGGTGTGCTGGTGGTGGGTGATGCTTCTGACGGGCAGCAAACAGGCAGCCTGTGGGAGGTGCAGCCCTCACATGGGAGGCTGCTGCTCTCCCACATCTGCAGAGTGACTCATGGAGAGGGTTCTGTGGCTCCTGGGCTGGGCAAAGGTGCTCACACCTCTGGGGACAGCATGGGACACACGTTGGTAGCAACAAGAGGGGCTCTTGGCCTCGCTGGGCTGAGTGGGCTGGGAAATGCCCATCACCTGCACCCTGACCTGGGCATCCTTTGGGGCATGGGCCAAGGGGCAGCACTGGGCTGGGAGGAGGGGCTCACCAGGGCCCTTTTCCTGCCTTCCCCACGGCTCTGGGCTCGCTGCTGTAACCGAGCTGGTGCTGAGTCAGCGCTCAGCAATTACTCACTGGCAGAATCCTCGCCAGCTCCGCTCAGTGCTGGGCTGAGCCGGGCCCCGTGCCAGGGAATCGACTGTCCATGAAGGGCTGCAAGCACCATGCTGCCCCCCCCCAAAAGAAGGTGCCTGTGTCCCCCCCAGGACTGCCAGTCACAGGGTGCAGCTCTCCAGTGTCTCCTTCCCCACCATTATACCCGCCCTGGGATCCTGGTGTTTGCTCCAGCAGAGTGAAACCCCAGGAATGCCCCTTCACCTCACCCCAGCAGTGCCTGCTTCACCAGCCTCTTAGGGCAATTCTGTCATATGGTGGGTGGAGGAGGCAACCCATGGATTTTCACCCTGGCCTGGTTTTGGGGTCACTGGGATCGGCCGCACCAGGTCACGAGCTCCTCCGCGCTGTTCAGCTCTTGCCTTTGCCCCGCGGCTGCCGAGGCCGCTATTCCCGGCTGCCATGGCTGCGCCTCCCATGCAGGCAACTCTCGCCTGTTTAATCCGCTGAATTATTGGCAAATTCCTGCAGCAAATAATCCTTGGCTGGCAAATGACTTGCAAACAGCTTGTGGGAGAAGGTTTGCACTTGGCGGCTCATTCTGTGTCGGTTGCGTAAGGCGGGCGGCGGAGCCTCGGGATCGCCTTTGCGGGCTCAAACTTTCTGCTTGGCGAATGTAGAAGTGTCTGGATGGAGATTTGGGAGATTTGGTGGCCGTGGGGACCTTGTTGTGGCTTACTGAAAGGTTGTGGCTGTGGTGGAGGGGACATTGTGACCGAAGTGCGGGGTAGTGCCTGCCTCAGGGTATGAAGTGGGTTTGGATGCTGGTGCATCCCATGATGGGCCAGAGAAAATATCCACGTGGGCAGGACCCATCCCAGGATCCTTCCCTGAAGGACCCAGAGGGAGCCAGTGTCACACTCACCCCCGTCCCTCCAGCTGTGACACAGGGTGTTACTGCTCCTTTCTGGATTTACTTCTTGCCGTGTTTGTGAGAGGGAGAGGTCCTTAGTGCAGGAGTCATCATGGTCACGGATGCCATGCTGGGATTTCTGTGAGCAGTGGGACTTTCTTCACCCTCTCCCTGCTGTACATAAGCCTCATGAGGGATTTCTCCCATGAATGGCCTCCTGGGACCTTGTGCAGGAGTGGATGGCACTGACTAGAGTTCAACTGGTGTTTACTTCTTCTGTCAATAAATCAGTTTTTTTTTTTTAAATCTCAGTGGAAATCAACACCCACCTAAAACTCCCTGATGCTAAAGCTTCCACTGGGGAACTAATAGTCACATTTGTAAACCTGCTCTCTTTGTAACCTGTGGTTTCCAAATCATCATTGCTGCATGAAAAAACAGCCTGTTCTCCCCTAGCTAAAAATAATTTTATATGAAAGTGTGCATAAAATACTTCTACTAGTTCTGAGACAGAGCCAGTGAGGGGAACATCTGTGTTTCTCCTGGGGTTTGGGGATGCTCACCTTGTCTTTGTGAGAACCAGGGCCAGCTGGGTGCTGAGGCTGGATTTGGGACCTGCTTGATGCAGTGTGACCTGGACCAAAGGGGAGAATGGCTCAGATGTGGTTAGAAAGGGCAGGGGAAGGTTGGTGACCTCTTAATCAGTGGTTCTGAGAAAGGGAGGCTGAAAGAGCTTCAGCCACCAGCATGAGCTCCCTGGATGCCATTAGGAATGGAGCACAAGGACCCTACAACTGCCTGCTTTGTCCTACACCCTGTTTGATGGAACAGAAAGGGTTAAACTCCTTCTGCAAATATCCAGGTGGGTGTGTGCTTCACACACTCCCGGTGCCTGAGCATTATCAAAGCACCATTGGCTTCTCTTTTTTTTATAGCAGTAATACAATTACACGTGAGACGTGAAGGGGTGGGGGAACGCTGCTCACAATGGGGGAAAAAAATCCAAACGGGAATCAAAAGGCCCTTGTGAAGTTGTTCTGCTCAGGAGTGGGGAAGCAGCCACTGTAAAAGCTGGATAAAAGCACCAGGGTCACTAAAAGGAAGCGCTGCCGTCAGGGTTTTTGGGAGGGTTTAATAACCCTCTACACCTGGGTGCCTTTTGTGAAGCCCTTGGGCACGGTGGTTTTCATTAAAGGGTTTTGTGGGGTGGAGTGTGGCCAAGGGAAAGCGGGAGTGAAGGATTGCTGGCTCTGCCTGCCATGCCCTTAGCAAAGCCAGAGCAGGAAAGCCTGGCTCTCCTAGTCCTGTCCCAAAATCCATCATCCTCTCCCTGCAAAGCTGAGCAGCGGCTGTGAGCCTGGTCTCTCGCTCTGAACTCCCAGGGAAATCCTGTGCATGCTTGTGCCCTGATTTCCTGCTGTGGCCGGTGGGAAGCAGGATGGAATCATTCCAAGGAAGGTGTTCCTTGCTCTGCTGCAGGGTTGCAAGGTGAGCCCAGGGATGAGGAGGGCAGCTTGGCTTTTTTGTTGGTTTTGATGCTGCCTGGATTTTGAGATGACTGTCCTGGAAAGTTCCCTTTTCACAGTTCCCCCTGAGCTCCCCCGTGGGAGAGGCAGGGATGTTTTGCCTTCAGGTATTTAGTGCACCTTGCACAACTCCAGTTCTGTGTGGTTGGATGCTCTTTTCAATCTTAGACTTCCAGAGGTGCAAGGAGTGCTGTGCTATAGGGATAAACCAGCAAGGAGACAACCCCAGGTCCAAAAGCCCAGCAATACTTTGATCACACCAGAGAAGACTTTTTTTGCCCTCTTCTTTTCCTTTCATGAATGTTGGCAGTATTCAACCTGATGCCTGCCCCCTTTCCCAGCTCTTTCCTTTCAGGACAATTAGTAAAATGTTTGGTCTTTCGTTGGGATGAATAATTAATTTCCCCGCTTGGTGAATGATTCATGTGCCATATGCCATGGCCCTGGGACAGCACCTCGCACAAAGGGCAGCACTGCTTCCCTGGCTGGGTCAGGGGACAGGCTGCTGAGGAGAGAACAGGCTTCCCCTTGCTGGAGATGGGGGGTGGAGATGTCTGTGATGCCTTGTGAAGGCTGACCTAGGACAGAGAGTAGATGGATCTAAAGAATAAAGTAGGGATTTATTAGGAGGCTTCCATAGATCCACCTTGGGCAACACAACTCAAAATGGCCACAAAATGCACGACCGGTCACGGGGTGTTATACTTTTATAAGTTTTGGTCTATTAGCATATTGGAGCTTTAGTCCATCAAGTCCAATACTTCTTGTTTTATTCTCTTCAGCCCACATTGTTTGTGCGCTTGTGCCTGAGATTTGGATCATTTGTCCTTGGGTCCCCAGGTGGAGAAGGAATTGTTTTGTCTCCCTGCTCTGTGCAGAGAGCTCAGCATCCCCTGATATGAAGCCCAGACCCACACACTAAAGCAGCCCAGAATGTGTAAAATACAAAAGCTAAACCCTGAGGCATCACTTGGGCAGGCAGAGCTGTGGCTCTGGCTTTGGGGGAGATCCTTCTCCCAGCTCAGGATCCGGCCCACGTGCCGCTCACGCGATCCCCGGCTCCATCCTTCCCTCCCGCTGCTTTCCTGGAGCCGCAGCGTGACTCAGTCCCTCCCACGTGGCTGCTGGTCCCTGGGGGCACTGCCCACCCTGCCAGGCACCCCTGCCGTGCCCAGGGGCTCCTGCTGCACCCCGACCCCCTGGCAGAGCTCCTGCTCGGGGGGATGCCCTCATTGCCCTGTCGGAGCCTTCTTTGCACTGTCCTGTGCCTTGCTCTGGGAGGTGGGGTGGGGGGCATGGCCTGAGGAAAGGGCAGTGGGTTCTTCCCTCCTCATCCTCGCTGGGAAGCTGGGCTCACACAGGTGGGTGCTCTGGGGCCTCCCTCCCCTCCTTTGCAGGAGCTGCTGTGGTCAGCCCTCGCCTGTTCTCTGCTTCTCCTGTCTGCTCTCTGTGCCTTTAGGTTTCCACCAGGTCCTGTGGGTGCAAATGCAGTTTTGTCAACATCCTCTCACCCTGCCACATCCTGTATCTGTTGAGAGGCAGTGTGGGGATGGAGGAAGGAGGGAGACGTGGGGATCCACAGGATCCAGGACAATCATGCCCCAAATCCTGGGGCCTTCTCTGGGAAGGGGTGGCCTTGGGGGATCATCTCACCCCTCAGATCAAAGGCTGGTAAAAGCAGATTTTGTCTTCCAGCCTCATCACACCACTCAGGGAGCCACTTGTGCCCATCCAGACCTCTCCAAGCTGCTGGGAGGGGCAGGAGCAGGAGCTGTGCAGCAGCTCAATCCACCTGGGTCACAGCCCTGAAACCTAGAAAGAGCAAGCGAAGGTGGTGGAGGCTTTGACGTTGCTCTGAACTGTGCCAAGTGTCCCTGTCCCTTGGTATCCCCAAGGCTTTGCTCTGCTGTGGCATCCTCAGGCTGGGTGACCTGACCCCTCTGGCCCTTCCTCGAGCCAGGCTGGCACCCAAGAACTGTGAGGATGTCCTGTTACATGGGATGCTGCCTGCAGAGAGGGCAGGGATGGAATCACCCCATTGATTCACCCCCAAAGAGGGCAGGAATGGGGTGAGTTCATCAGGTAACTCACTTTCTGTGAGCCCTTTGACCAGTGTATTAATTATGAAGTAGTCTCCCTCGTAGAGTCAGGTGGCAGTGCAAGCCTTCAGGGGCCCTTCCACTTAATTATAAATATTAATTTGCATGCCAGCCAGCACCTTGCCTGCCCCAGATTTTGGGCTGAGATTAGTCTGTCTCAGCCTGTGCCTCTCTCCTCCCAGCACACCCTTTGCTGGGGCAGTTTGTCTGTGTGAGCTTCAGTAGTGCTCCCTGAGGGGAATGCTTGAGAGGGGCTTACTCTGGGGTCTGGGGTCGGGGAGGGTGAATCAAGGGTCAATCTGATAATTTGGGGTTCAGCCTTTCCTTGGAGTCTCTGATGCAAAGGTCTTTGCAGAGTGGCCTGAGCTGTGTGTGCTGTTCCTTAGGGCTGAGAGCTGGGGATGGGATGGGATGGGATGGGATGATGAGGATGATGAGGATGGAAGCCCAGCAATGCACAGGCACAGGGCCACGATGGCTGCTGTAGAGGGGGATAGTGCCTGAATTCGGTGTTGACTTTGCGTGGACAGCATTGCCGAGCATCACTCGTGCTTTATTCTGCACGCTCTCAAAGAGCAGGGAATCCTTTAAAACGAGATTACTCTTGGGGTTTTTTTCCTTCTTTTGACCCTTGGGGGGAGAGATTTAAAGGTGCAGGTCTTCAGCTGGAGGTGAGGGTGTGTGCTCTGCTCAGCTGCTGAGAGCTGGAGTGGCGCCGGGGGCTGAGCCTGGCTCTGCTGAGCCCCAAAACCTGCAGGTGTGGTGGCCCCAGCGGGAGCTCGCCCTCCTCCCCAGAGCCTCCAAATAAATAAAATCAAATAATCATCCTGGCTGCAAACACAAAGCAATGGATTATTATTTTTTTTCCTCTTCTGAAAGAGTGTTTTTGTCTGCTGGTGATTGCTCACTATTCAATTATACTTTGGGGGATTAGCATATATTTCCCATCCTGCCTCCTCTCTCATTTGCATCCTTCCAAAAGCTCCTCTCTGCTCTTTTCTCCACCTGAAGTCTCTCTTCCCCCTTTCCTCTGAAGTAAAACTAACCCCTTTGCCTGGGTGACCTATAAAAACGCCTTCACTTTTTTTTTCCCTTCTTTTTTTCCTCCAGTACATATGATGAAAAGCATGAGATCATTGGGATTTTTATAGCCTAAATCTGGCAGCTTTTTTCAAATAACTTGGATGGTGAGATGTAATTTTAGTTTGGGTCCTTGCCTAAAAATAAAGAATAATTATTAGCACATCAGACGTGGATATTGTAAATGATCGAAAAGGGTTTAAATTGTTCTACAGATACCGGAGCTGCTGCCCTGTGGCAGCACAAAGGTCTGTCACAGCCCAAGTCCCATCTCAGGAGCTGTGAGAAACCTTAATTCAGAAACTGTAAGTTCTGGTTGATACGGTTTAAAAAAAAATTATTAATAAAAGGCATGATTAGAGGGTTAGTAAACAACTGCCAGGTGAGATATGCTGAATTCCAAAGCAGCAAGGTGTGTTTGGAGCATTGGATTTTTGATTAGCAGTGATGTGACCGTGCTGTCTATGCCTGGTTATCCAGGAGAGGGGACGTGTGTAACTTCACAGAAACCACAGAAAGGCTTGGGAAAAGCAGCCAGCAGCCAGGCGGGCATGCCTGGAAGCTTGGCTCGCTTTCCCCAGCCACTTTATTAGGTCTAAGGGTGATGTGGGGCTGCTCAGCCCGTGCCCAGAAGCTCTGGGTTGGCTGGGAGCAGCTGCCGTGTGCTCCCGGTGCCTCTGCCCGCACTGCCTTCAGGAGGATGTGCAGGCACCCGTGGGTCAGCTTCTTGTCACCGCTCGGGTGACAGCTCTGAGTGCCACCGCCTCGGTCTGCTGATCTGTCCAGACCTCCTTCCCGAAGAGCTCGTGATGTCCCCCGTCCCCCGGAGAGGACAAGGAGCATGTCACCTTGCCACAGAGGAGTCCCATTCTTAGCAGCTAATTTAGAGCGCAGGGAAGGAGTGCCCTGAAATCGCCCGAGCCTTACCTGGAGGCTCAGCGCGGCGGCTCCGGAGCCCTTCAAACAAATCTGGGTTAGCCGAGGACTTTGCAGCCGGGTGCTGCTCCTGCCCCGACGACGGGAGGAGCGGGGAGCCTGCCAGGGCTCCACCTCCATCCGGATGGGACCACGGCTCGCTGGGATCCGCGGTCGGAGGGAGGAGAGAGCCGCTCATCCCAGCGCTGCTGGGCTGCGGGACCGTTCTGGCTGGAGCCCGCATCCCGCCCCGGAGCATCCCCTGGCTCCCGGAGCATCCCCGGGCTCCCGGAGCATCCCAGCCTCCCGGAGCATCCCCTGGCTCCCGGAGCATCCCCTGGCTCCCGGAGCATCCCCGGCCTCCCGGAGCATCCCCGGCCTCCCGGAGCTGCTCCGTCATGGCTGCAGCCAGCGCTGCAGCTCTTCCTGCCCCTCTGGGAGGCTGCTGGCACTCCAGCGGCTGGGACAATGAGGAGCAAAAGTTGAAGGAGGGTTTCCAGCATGGTGTTGGCACAGTGTGTCCCCCGTGCTGGCATTTTGGGGAGCGCTGATGTCCCTGCTCTTGCTGGCAGGGTGGGAAGTGACGGGGCTCTTCTGCCTCCCTCGTGCTGCCGAGTGGCTGTGCTTTATCATACTTATTGATTTTGATCTTACAACCAATTTAACAGCACAGCTCTCCCCAGCCTCTGGCTGCTCCTCACTTAATTAAGTCCCATTTCTGCTCTCCTGTCAGTCCTGTGGGCTGCAGGGGCTGGGCATGGGCTGGGGCACAGAGACTGGGTATGGAAAGGGCTCTGGGGAAAGGGAAAGTGCCAGCAAGGGTAAAAGTTCCCTGTAAATATCAGGGATAAGCAGTGTGATACACAGGGGGTGGTCGGCCATGCATCCCAACTGCGCTGGGGGCTAGGGAGGAAGAGAAGATTGGGAAAAGGAGCTGCAACAACCCGGTTTGGAGATGTGAGAGCTGCCAGGGTATCCTAGGAAACCCAGCCGCCTTTCTGGAGGGACAGGTTGGTACCTGCTGTACCTCAGGGAGAGGGTGAGAGAAAGAGTGCTAATTGCTCAGCACACCAGAGAGCTGCTCTGGCCTGTAATTAGATGAATTAGTGGAACAATGACCCAATTTCCCTCAGTTTTTGGATTGCTGCAAACAACCCTGTGGCTGCTGCCTCCCTCTGTCCCGTTCTCCTCCCCATCCCCTCCTCTCCCACCCCTGCTGCTCTACTGCAACTTCTCTGCTCCTCGCCCAGCACCTGGGGACCAAGCCTGGATGGGAGAGGATTCTGCCAGCATCCCTGAGGTGCAGCATCCCTGTTCCCAGAGTGTTTCCATGCTGGACTCAGTGTGCACCAGCTCCCTCCTGCCCCAATTTGTTTTCCAGAGACGGGCTTGGGAAAAAAAAAATCTTTGTGTTTTAAAAGAAAACCTCTGGAGTCCTTCCTGTGCCTGCTGGTTGCCTTCCAAGGTCATCAAACTTTCATTACTATAGATTTTGGAATGAATGCGAGGTTCTCGGCTCCTTCTCAGCAATCCCAGAGCTGGGACTCTGAGGAAGCTCTGTGTGTGGAAAAAGCCAGGGCAGCTGATGGCTGGAGGTGCTGCCACAGGAGCACGGAGGGGAGGGACTCACATCCCTGAGTGCTGCCCCTGGCCCATGTGCCACCTCCTTAGGAGGGATCCCGCATCATCCTTGAGACCCCAGATGGGATCCATGGGTGATGTGGGGCCATCCTGGGGTGTGGGGGGCACTGATGGGGGGCTGCTGGGGCTGGGGGGGGCCTGAGTGGCTTTGTCTGGTCATAGCTGCCCATGAATTTGGGTGTGAGCATCAAAGGAGGTTTGCTGACCTTTGGGAGGAGTTAGTCTCTGTACCTGCCTGGGGACATGGTTTGAGAAGCTTTGTGGCTTCCCCAGCTGGTTCAGAAAAAGATTTCCTTGGAGAAAAGTGGGAAAAAAACTGTTTATTTAACAGGCACAAGCACAAAAAAAGGAACAATATTAAACAATAAAACCTCTTGCTCCTCCCAAGAGATGGCAAACTCAGAGAGTCCCCTTGGTGGGCTGTAGCCCGGTTAGCTCACTCAGGAGAGCATGGCACTCTTAATCTCAGCCTCGTGGCTTTTCCCCTGCCTGGTGTGACAACGTGGCACTGAAGTGGCCAAGGGCTTTCCCTGGGCTAACTCTGCTCTGTCCCTGTGTGCCCACAGCATCCTCGCCACGGCCGGGACACACTTCAACACCCACGTGGACCTGCGGACGCTGCGGGCCGTGCGCGTGCTCAGGCCCCTGAAGCTCGTCTCGGGCATTCCCAGTAAGTTGGATGCTCCTGATCTTCCTGCCAGGGTGTCTGCATGTCCCTGATGTCCCTGGGGGGAGAGGGGTCCTTGTGCCACCTTATCCTGATGCCTTGTGAAGGCTGACCTAAAACAGAGGCTAGATGGAGTTAAAGAATAAAGCAGGGATTTATTAAAGGGCCTCAGTGGATCCACCTTGGGCAGTACAAGAGCCCAGACAGGGCTGCACCTAAGATGGACCCAAAATGGCCACAAAATGGACAACTGGTCACAGAGTCTGACACTTTTGTCACTTCTGCTCCATTTGCATATTGGAGTTAATTGTCCAATTCCAGCTTTAGCCCATGAAGTCCGATCCTTCTTACTTTTCTCTCCTCAGTCCATGTTGTTAATATTCTTGGGCCTGAGATTTGGATCATTTGTCCTTGGGTCCCCAGCTGGAGAAGGAATTGTTTTGTCTCCCTACTCTGTGCAGAGAGCTCACCATCCCCTAATGTGAAACTCAGACCCACACACTAAAGCAGCACAGAATGTGAAAAATAGAAAAGCTAAAACGTGAGGCATCAATCCCACCTTTCAATCTTGTGAGAACTCAAAGGTGGCAGCACTTATTGTCCCCAGGTGGCACTGTCCCCTGCCCAGCCCGCTCTGTGCTTGGCAGAGCCTGCTGGCAGCTCCTCTTCCCTGGCCAGAAGGCTGTGGGTGGATCCTTTCAGGACTGGGGTTTGTTCAGGGGAGATTTCTTGGCTTTTTTTTTCCTTTTTGTTGCAAGATTGCATCTGCTGGCTCAGGGATAAATAAAGAAAGTAGGCTGAAGCTGGCACCAGTCCTGCTGTCCCTCCTGCCCTGGGCACTGGCAGGGCTGGATCCGTGCCCTGGGGTCAACAAGGAGGACAGAGATGCACAAGCCATGTCCCACCAAGTCCATGTGAGGCAAGTTGAGGCAGGACATTGGAGTGGGGACCAGAAACAACCTCTGCTGGAGGTTGCTTTGTAGCTTGGCTTTCCCTCCCCTGCAATGGTGCTTTCCTTCAGGATCCTCCTGCCCAGAGCAGGCTGTGCTGGCCTCTTGCATCTCTCTGTTTGCTATCCATCCTCTCTGCTCCCTGTCTTCTTCCTGCCAGAGTTGGGATGGATGTGTCCTGGAAAGGGGTTAGCAGTGCTGCTCTGAGCTGTGCTCTTTCCTCTCCTCTCCTCTCCCCTCCCAGGCTTGCAGATTGTCCTGAAATCCATCATGAAGGCCATGGTGCCTCTCCTGCAGATCGGCCTGCTGCTCTTTTTTGCTATCCTCATGTTTGCCATCATCGGCCTGGAGTTCTACAGCGGGAAGCTGCACCGAGCCTGCTACACAAACAATTCAGGTGGGGACAGGGGCTGGGCACCCTCTCCACATCCCACGAGTGGAAAAGAGCTGGGATGAGCTGTCCCTTACCTCTGCCTGCTTTGGCTCTCTGCTGTGTGCTGCAGGTGAGCTAGAGGAGCTGGACCCTCCCCATCCCTGCGGGGTGCAGGGTTGCCCCCTGGGCTACGAGTGCCGGGAGTGGATCGGTCCCAACGACGGGATCACGCAGTTCGACAACATCCTCTTTGCTGTGCTGACCGTCTTCCAGTGCATCACCATGGAAGGGTGGACCACAGTCCTGTACAACGTGAGTAGTGCTGCTCTGGGTGGGGAGCTGGAGGCTGTTTCTCTGTGCTGCGAGCTCAGAAGATCCAGAGTTTCCTTCGTGGTGGAAATGGGGTTAATCTTTCCAGCATTCTGGTGTGTCCCATGCCTCCAGGCAAAGGGAGCTCTAAAGGCCTAGTCACTATCTCCGACTCACTTCAGAGAGCAAAACCTTGTGGGCATGTCCTGCAGTGATCCTTCTGCTTGGAGGCTGTGCCTGGGGAGCATCCTACCTCACCTTCTCCTCCTGTGCTTCCCAGGGCAGCTCTGCGAGAGTGGACACGTTTTCTGGGCATTGCAGAGCGGGCAGAGGATGTCTGGTGGCCTGGGCAAGCCTCAGAGCTGGGCTCAGACCCCTTCTCTGGGGCAGGGACAGCACTTCAGCATCCAGCAGGGAGCTGGGATCTTTGTGCTGGTGGAGCAGGGAGTGGCTGGGCTGAGTTCCTGTGCTTTGAAGCTGCTGGAAGCCGCTGATGCCCAAGCCCTTGGAGTGCCCAGAGAGCAGCTTGAGGGCAAAGCTGGATAAAAAGCTCCAGGCGATCCCAGAGTGCCACATCTCCGTGGGCGACCGGCCATATAAGCATGTTTGAGTTTGTGGGCTAGAAGCAACCATGCCTGTTCTGTTCCCAGCCTAATTTCAGCATCAATTTTGGCGTCACTGCACTGGGAATGTTTTTATACCCTGGTTCCCATAACGCCCGGGGATGTGCAGAGTGGCATTGTTCTGCAGGAGGCAAATTGGATGGCATGTGGTGGGGAAACTGCTTCAGAAGGGACTCTGGCATCGGGGGAAAGGCTGTTTTTGAACCCCAGGCTGTCAGCATTGGGGCTGCCTTTCTTGCTGAGTCTGCCAAAGGGTCCCTCTGGGGGTGCAGGATGGCAGGTGTGGACAGATGGATTGTGAAACCTAGACTGGAGTAGAAAGGGGAGAGCTTATTGCAAAGGAGGATTTGGTTTTCCTCTTTCTGAGGGAGAAGGCAGTGTCAGGATCTTGCTGTGTCAGTGGGGGAATTAAGCAGGATTGAACCACCTGAGAGTTCAGACAAAAAAAGAATTTTGTGTCTGCTTCTGGTGTGTCAATGGGATTAGAGACTTTACCCACAGCACCTGTTGCCCAGGTATAATTGAGTGTATCAGGGAAGTTGGTTTGCCAATGTATCATATGCAGCCTGTGCATGCCTGGGGCTGGTGTCAGCCACCTGCCCTGAGCCTTGCTCTTGTGTTAATGACTGTCTCCCTGCAAAACCTGCTTCCATCAGTGCTCCTTGTGTTTCCTCTCCTTCCCAGCATTTGGAGCCTGCAGCAGTCAGCAGCAGCACTGCCCGTGCTGCAGTCCTGCTGGTGGGGTGTGAGGGCATGGGGAACAGATGGGCAACTTATGGTCTGGTGGACCTCAGGGGTTTGTTTGAGTGAGTCTGGTCTCCTGCTGCTCGGAGTGTCCTTGCTGGGAAGGCTGGAGCTGATCCCGTCAGTGTCTGGGATTTGCTGATTCATCACTTGGGTCTGAAAACCCAGGAGCTGGGAGCTCTGAAAGCTGTGCCTACCCTACAGGAACCCCTATTTATTATCCTAGCTGCTAAACTGGGGGCTCTGTGGGATCCTTGTGGGCATCCAAATCATCTTCCCAGCCTGATTAGCAAAGCTGGGCAGAGATGCTCTGTCACTGATGTCACTGCCATGCCCTGTCACCACGTTCCCAATGGCCAGGACCATAAATAAGGTGCCTCCCTTCCCTGTTCCTCTGCAAAGAACCAGCTGTTACTGACTAGTTATGGAAAGGAGCAGGGACCTTCCTTGGCTTTTAATTGAATGAGAGTTTGTGGTCTTGGATTTTTGTCTCTTTTTTTTTTTTTTTTTTTAATGAGAAGATGAGGGATTCAGTTGCTTGGTAATGCAGGAGGAGGGCTGGGAAACCACAGGGGTGCTCTGCTATCACCTTCATCATTTGGGGCAGCAAGCCAGAGCAGGCTCCTGCTGATAATCAGCATGGGCCTTGCCCAGGCCATGCCCCAGGTTTGGGGGGATTCCCCTTTCCCACTGGGATAAAGTGATGGGGGCCTGTGTCCTTGTGGATTAACACTGCAGGGGAGAGGGAGATGGCAGGAGAACCACTTTAGCAATCTCTCAAAGAAATTGCTTACTACAGAATTCCCCTGTGTGACTATTATCATGATTTTAAGATCTGTTTTTCTTCACCGTTCTACCAGGTCTACAAGTGTGGCTCCTGGAATTTGCAGGCAGCATTACAACAAGCTAATTTCCACATGGGTTGTTTCATCCCTGCGCTTGCTTTTTGCTTTCTTCATGTCAGCTTTGCCTTCATGAAGTAGAAATCACAGTATGGGTTGAAATAAAAGAATTGTGGGGTGTTGTTGCTTTTCCAGCTCCTGTCCCTGGGAGCCTGGAGGACTTAGAATTTTTTTAGAGGGGAGTTCAACTTTGAGGTTGCCTCTGTGGTCTGTAATGGGGGCTAAGAAATATTTTGGTTTCCTTCTTCTCCTGGAGCAGATGCCCCTTCCTGGTCTGGATCCAGACCAAGACTGATTTCTGTAGGGACCAGAGGGAAGTACAGAGACTCACTGTCCTACTTCTCTGCCTCTGCTGGCGTGGGGCAGGGATGCATTTTGTCATCAAACAGTGCTGCTGGGGCTGGGGGGGATGGCAGGGCTGCTGAGGGGCTCCCCAGGAGTGGGGCACAGGTGATGCTGGTGGCTTCAGATGCTCAGCCCGATTTCTACGATCCCAGGAAGCAAAGGGGCAAGGAGTTTGAAATCTGTATTTCCTGAGGGAGCTGGGAGGGCTCACCTTGGAGAAAAAGAGGCTCAGGGGGGACTTCCTCACTTCCCTACAGCTCCCTGACAGGAGGTTGTGACCAGATGGGGTTTGGTCTCTTCTCCCAGGCAACAGGGTGAGAAGAATTGCCCTCAGGTTGCACCAGGTGAGGTCCAGATTGGACGTTAGGACAAACTTCTCCAAAAGGCTTGTCAAGCCCTGGCACAGGCTGCCCAGGGAAGTGCTGGAGTCACCATTGCTGGAAGGATTTAAAAGATGTGCAGATGTGGCACCTGGGGACATGTTTGAGCGGTGGCCTTGGCAGTGCTGGGTTAATGGTGGGACTGGTTGACTTTAGAGGGTTTTCCCAACCCAAACACTGCTGTGGTTCCTGCTGGCACCCCTCACAGGCTCTGAGCTGCTGCGTGTTCCCTGCATGGATCTGCCTGTCAGGCTGAACTTATCCTCTCCTCTCAGGAGGGATTGGGACCACAGGGGAGCAGGAGGGTCAGACAGCACAGGCAGCCTTAGGAGATGCCAGGGCTGAGTGCTGAGAGCCTTCTGGGTGCTTCTGCAGCAGGAGGGGAGCATTTGCTGGGGGAAAGAACACCAAGCTGCTGGTGGCTTCCAAAAACACCTCCCAAAATGCAGTGGTGGCAGGCAGAGCTGTGTCCATGGCCTTGGGGGAGGTGAGTCTGGGTCTTGCAGTCCCATGGAGAGCTGGGCAGCTGCAGCAGAGAGCCAGGAGGCTGCAGGGCCGTGGGTTGGGTGCCAATTGTGAGCTGTGTGTGCGGGCACGCTGCGGGAGCAGCTGGAAAAAAGGAGCTGCTGCAAGGATGGGGGTTTGCAGCCTGTGTGACTCAACCCCCACGTGCTTCCAGCATGCTGGAGGTGCTGGGGCCAGGAGGGGAGGATCCCCTCAGTGTCTGGGATCTCCTCTAGGAGTGGGGAGCAGGAGGGTTTTGGTGAATCTCACAGCGTGCAGAAGTCATTTCATGCTGCCAGGGGCAGGGCTGGGCTTGCACAGGTTGGCTCAGACTGGTTTTGTGTGTGAAGCACCAAAATCGAGATCACAGGATCACAGGATCATTTTGGTTTGGGCCTTTTAAAGATCATCCAGTCCAACCCCTCTGCTGTGGGCAGGGACCTTCCCCTAGTCCAGGTTTTTCAGAGCCCTGTCCAACCCGCCTTGAAGACTTCCAGGGTTGGGGCATCCATCACCTCTCTTGCCAACCTGTGGCAATGTGAGACCACCCTCCTTGGAAAAAAATTCTTCCTTATATCTAACTTAAATCAACCTCTTTCAGATTGAAACCACTCCCCCTTGTCCTGTGACAACGGGCCCTGCTAAAATGTTTGTCCTCATCTTCCTTACGATTAAAGTACTGAAGATCTTCTGCTGGAGGCTGCCTTTGAAATGCAGTGGCACATCCACCCTTTTTGGAAACAGGGGCTGCTCAGGCCAGCCTGATTTGGGATGCTGGGGAAGGGAGGTATCACTGGTCATGCCAGGGCACGTGGGTCAGAGATGTGAGCAAGGCTTGGCTCTTCTCTTTCCTGCCCCAACCCCATTTGCCCCAGTCACCCCTGGAGGGGGTCAGAGGAGGAATCTGTGTCAGAACAGTTGTTTTTCCATGTGTGTGAGTACAGAATTGCTCATTGCATGTTGGCATTGATTCCTGGGGTTTCACAGCCGTCCCTTGGGGTGCTCAGCACTCAGCTGCCCTCCCTGAAGCACCTTTGTGTGAGCGGTGTGAGTGAGATCTGAACATGGTGCAGCTCTGGGTGGATTCCTCCTCAACCTTTTGGAGAGTGAGGACAGTGCCTGGCTTTCCATAGAGGCAGCAAAATTGACTTGACCAGAGAGGATTTTCCACTTCTTGGGGGGTTTGCTCAGACCTGAGGTGAGCTGGGAAACCTCCCTGAGCCCCAGTACCTCCAGGAGCTGCTGCAGATCCGCTGGACACCGGTGTCTGTCTCCTGGGGTCCCAGGGCAAGAGCTGCAGCAGTGCCAGCCGTGCACCAAGGGTTGTGGGAACTCTGCTGGTGGTGCAAAGATCCCAAAACCAGCCCTGGCACCGCAGTGATGGTCTGGAGGAGCTCATTGCAGCAGGAAGCTGGGAGTGTGATGCATAACGGTGACTCCCAGCAAGGAGCTGGGAAAGAGGAGAAGCAGGAGAAGGAGGAAGGAGAGGTGGGAGGGATGGAAAAAAGAGGGAACCCACCTGGCTTTTTCGCCCTCTGTGCTCTGGGATGGCACCAGGGTTGTGCTCTGGCATGGCACCAGGGTCTCCAGCCGGCAGGCTTGCGAGGGGAGCAGGAGTCCCTTCTCATGGGTTTGAAATGAAAGCACAGCACACACAGAACCTCCTGGCGGGGAGGTATGAAAATTTAATCAGCACCCAGAGCTCCGAGCAGCTCGGCAGCGAGCGCAGCCCGCGATGCCGCTGCAGCTATTCCTGGCGGCTCCCGGCCGTGCGGGCACGGCGGGATGGGCTCAGGCTGCAGGAACGGAGGCTGCCAAAAAGTCCCCAGTGCTTGTCACACCGCGGGACAGAGCCTTTTCCTCCTCCCTCCTCCGAAATGCTGCTTTAAACACGGCCGAGTGTGTTAGTGCAGATTGAGAAAGGAGACTGCAGGTTCCACCCCAAAGGTTCAAGCCCTTCTGAACTCAAAAATTGAGCTGTTTTCCCCCAAATGGCTCCAGTTGGTGCCCGTGCTGCCAGCCGTGGGTGCTGCCAGGCACGTGTGTGGCAGCCAGCCTGCTCTCCCCTTTCCTCCCTTTCGAAAAACAGAACACTTTCTTTCTCCACACTCAGCAAAGCCAGACCCTCACCAGCTTGCCAAATGTTCCTGCCTTTTTATTTTTTCCCCTTTTTTTTCCCTCTGCGTGTGTGTGTGTGTGCGCGCGATGAAATGACACAGCAAGAAACAAACTGTGTCTGCTGGATCCCATCTTCCAGGCGTGTTCTATCAAAAGCTCCCTGCCCACACCCTCCTCCCTGCCCGCACGGGGAAGTCTCACTCCAAGGCGGTCTGCTGGGAGCACTGGAGGAGCTGAGGGGGGCTGCTGGGGGTACCACGGGTGCTCTGGCATCACCCAGCAGCTCCAGGCTCAAGGCTGGGAGGTGGTAGAGGGTCTCAGTGCTGCCTTGCTCATCTTTGTTAAGCCCAGGACTTGTAATTCCATTAGCAGGCTTGGTGCTGGTGTTGGAAAGCTGGTTCCAGACCTCTTGGTGGATGTGCTGCTGTGCTCCAGGGTTGGGTTATGGGGCTCTTGGGGTCTATGAGGGAGGTTGTGCACAGGTCTGTTGCCCCAGAGCAGCGCAGACGAAGCTGGGGATGTTCCTCCATGTAGGACCATCATACAACGATGAAAATCATGTCACGAGGCCCAAGCTGCCTCTCTGGGCTTGCAGCATGCCCAAAACAAAGCAGGGATCCAGGCCCTATGAGAAAACAGCCCCAGAGGTGATCCTGTGGAAGCCAGGCCCTGCTGCAGCATCCAGGGCCTGGGTCCAGCCAGAGAGGCAGCGGCGCTGGCACATCGCTCTGCACTGGAGACAGCTGTGAAGCTTTGCAAATGCTCCATCAGGGAACATTCATCCTGCCTGAGGAGTGCTCAGGGGGTGCTGGGGAAGGCACAGGAGGGGTCTGGGAAGGGGGAAGGTGAAAGTTTGGGAGCGAAAGTGGAGGGACCACAGTGAGGGATGACTGTGGGGAGAGGCAGAGCAGGAGGCACACCTGAGGACAGGGTTTGTGCATCGATGCTGGGGCACCTGGGTGCAATTTCTTGGTGGGTTGGAAGAGAACAGCACTGAAATTGGTCTCAGTGCCTATTTCAAATATTTTGAAAACGCTTGATTTTTAGCAATGCTTCTGGCAGCGCATTTTTTGCATTCCATTTAGGAAACAGAAAAATGAAATGCATCGTGTCCTTTTCCTGTTTCCCCACTCCCTCCCTCCCTGCACACACTCAGAGAGAAGATTATGCTGAGCTTTGTGTCCTGCTCTGGCATTATTCCTGCCTGTCCCTGGCACCCCAGAGCTTCCCAGGACCAGTGAAGGGCAGTGCTGGAGGAAGGCAATGGGGCAGGAGGTGCCCACCCTGCCTGGAGACCCTGATACCTGGCCATGGCAGGATGTGTCCTGCCCTGGGCCAGTCCTGGCCTTGCAGAGGAAATGCACCCATTTCCTCATTAACCTGATTTGGGAAAGCAAAGCATTTCCATTCAGATCTTGTCCAATGCCAGGGTCACTGATAGATCCCAGGCAGGGAGTGAAGCATGGCCCTGCATGCAGGAGATTCAATTACTGCTATTAAAGGGAACAAGGAGATCTGTTACTGTGCTGGGGAGAGCAGCAGCGGGTGTCAGGATCTGCAGGGAGCTGCTTAGGCCAGGGAATGTGCTGAGAGGTATTTTTATAATTAATTTTCTCCCCCTTTTGCTGGGCTGTGAGGCTGTGGCTGCTGATCTGTGTGTGATTCTCAGCTGGATTCAGCCGTGGTTTGCAGGGAGGAGCAGGTCAGGGGCTGGGGAGGTGATGCTGGGGGACACCATCAGCCGTGGCATGGGCACGATGGGTGTCATCACCAGGCAAAGACCATCAGAAGCTGCCAAGCCAAGGCTCTGGAGCGCAAATCATGGAAGCTGTGGTGGTTTTGCCCCTTCTGTCCTGCTCTGCAAGCACCTGAGAAGTGCTGGGGAAGGCAGGCACAGCTCCCAGGGCAAAGATCCTTGAGATCCATAGCTTTTCCCATCATCCCCAAAGCTCTGTATGAATGAAATCCTCATCCTGCTGCTCCCTGACAGCTTTGGGTGCCCACAGGTCCCCAGTTCCCCTCCCCAGTGAGGGAATTGCTCCCTGGTGAGCAATGGAGTGTCCGTGAAGGCTCCCTACACAAGACTGAGCCTGTTCTCTGTTTATTTTTAGCCAGGACAGACTGAGTTTGAGGGGTTTATTGAGGTTTTCCCCCCTCCCTTCCCCTATAGCAAAGAAATCCTGAAGGTTCCCATGCTCCGCAGCCTGAGGGAGGGGACGTGTGGGCTGTGAGCTTGTGCTGTGCATTCAACTTGAGGATATATTTAGATTTCTTTAGATTTCTGGCCCCCCGAGTGAGACCTGCTTTTGCAGCTTCCCGCACCTTTTCCTGTCCTTTAGAGGGGAAAAAAGAAAAACCCAAAAAAACCAAACAAACACCCCAAGAGCTGCCTGAAGAATAACCTCCTGCTTGGGGGTTGACAAGCAGGAGCTGGTGGGGGCTGTTCCCTGCAGGAGGGTCCTGCTCCCACGCCTTGGTGGTGTCATTTGTAGGCTCAGAGGGCTTTCCTGGCAGCAGGATGGGTCATGTCAAGATGTGAGTGTGGTGGTTCTTGGTCTGGTGGCCACAGAAGAGTTTGCAGGGTGGTGGGGAGTAAAATGAGAAGGAGGCCTCTCAAAGGGAAGGGAAGAAGCAGCAAAGATTTGGCACCAAGCAGCTCCTCCATTTCCCAAAGGAATATAAAAAGCCTGTCCCAAAGGGCTTGGGTGAGAGTGATGGGACCTGCTCAGCTGTGCAGGGAGCACAACAGGAACCTGGAATTTCTTCATTAAAGGAGTTGGTGTAATTCAGGGATTAAAATTCCTGTGTCTACCCTGAGTTCTGCAAACAACAACCTCCTGGTACCTTCAACAAAGGGGGAAAAAACCCTGTGGGGAGGCACAGTAGACCAAGATGATGAACTACTGCCTACAGAGGGATATCAAGAACAAATGATGCCCCAAAGGAATGGGAAAAGAGGCTGCTCCGTTAAAAAACGACATCTTGGTGCCAAAAAAGCTGGGAAGTGCTATGAGGGCTGTTGGAAAGTTGTGTTGACACCGACCTCCTGGAGGAGCAGTGAGCAGTTCCCCACCTCTGCAGATGGAAGCAAGGCCCAGTGAAATGAAACCTGGAGAGATTTGGGCATGGATGGACATTTCAGCCCCGCTTTTGGTCAACACAAAGCAACAAGAGGCGCGATACAAGAGGTGCAACGAGGGCACAGCCAATGTGGAAACCATGGAAGCCCAACGCTGAGACCACCATGCCCACCAGCCTGGGTGCTTGGGATGGCTTCCCCCCGAGCTCGGAGGGAGCTGGCACATGAAATGGCAGGTCTGGTAACAAGTATTTTTAACAGCTCCATCGAGTTGGGGGAGGCACCATCTGACTGGAGAATAGCGAACGCGATGCCTATATTTAAAAGCGGGGGGAGGAGGGGAGGAAAAGTAAGGCAGGCAGGAATAGGACTGTGAGGCTGACCTCGATCGCATGCCATTTCGGAACAGATTTGGGAGGCAGGAGAGGAAAGGGAATCATGGGTTTGTCAAAGGTAGGTCACACCAGGCTAACCTGGCATCACAGGCCTGGGAACGTCCTAGAGCTGCTCCTTGTAGTAGAGAGTTTGGTGGTAATGGGGAGGGGAAGGGGGCAAGGGGATGTGTTGGAGCCCTGGTTAGTGAGAATTTCAGACTTTCTGTGCTGACAGGCACTGACCCCCAGGAGAGCACTGCATTTGACCTGAGGCAGTGGAGAAGGCTTCCACAATTGAATGGTAGAACTAAGATTATAGATGTGTAGTTTAAATAGAAGTGTGTAATATCACATGGCAGAAAACCAAGAGTTTAAGGTTTTAGAATATAGTAATAAATATAAAGCAAGATGGAGGTTTTGGGGTGGATGCTGGTCCTTCTTGTCCATGTTCCTCTCCATGGGTTTGGGTGGTTTTGTGTAATTGGATAAAAAAGTCCCTATTGCGGGCACGGGTGTTTGGTTATTGGGTTAAATGTAAAAGTAATTTAGGTGTCATTTCTTAATTGAACAGTTTATCCTTAAAAGGCCTTGCAGAGAGAGAGGCATAGCTCCATTATTAGTTTGTTAGACTGAAGTGCTGTAGAACTCATGGTTTGTGGGACTGTAACAGAGATAAGAACTAACAAACATCTGAGTTCCAACAAGAAATAGTGCCCAGATGAGGAGCTCTGTGAGGCTGGCGGGGAAGTGAGCAGTGCTGGGATGGTGTTGAGGGGACAAAGGGGATGTAATCGACTCATGGAGTCCTTAGGGATGCGTCCTCCAGCATCCACTGGCTTCCCAGAGCTGGAGGGACAGAGGCTGCTATCCTGGGCTGGGAGGCATTTGAGCTGTTGGATGCAGTGAGGAATGGAAAGCCAAACTCTTGTTAAGGAGCAGCAAAGATCTCTCCTTGGAGCTCAGGTGTTGTTGGCTGGGAAGCAGTGACATGGAGGAGGAGAGGGTGAATGGGTGACATGGGGGTGACCATGAGGTGGCTGCAGGGCAGGGGTGGCACGAAGGAGGAGGGAGGATGGTGGGATGCAGGTGAGGTGGTAAAGTCTCTGTGGCATCATGCAGGGATGGAGTGTGACCCATCAAATTGCTCACTCAGAACTCCTGTGTCCAGGAAGGATGAACTGAGCCTGGACTGGAGCAGGGAAGGGGCTACTGGATAAAACAGGGCAGGAGAGCCAGTTGGGTAAGAGAGAACTGGAAGAACCTTGCTTTGGCCAGGAAAGCAGAGGCTGGAGATGGCTGTGATTGCTATCTAGAAATAGATCAGGCTGGAAAGAGGAAGGAAAAGAGCTATTTCAGCCAAAGGCCACTGCTGGCAAAATTTTGGAGTGGTGTAGAAAATGACCGCAAATAAATTTAGGCTGGAGATTACAGCGGCCATTGGAGCATCTGCTTGAGGAGGCTTCTAGTGGGGATAGTGAGATTTTGGCAGCCTGAATGGCTGAGCATGTACCAGATGATGGTCTGGAGCCACTGCATCATCAGTTCCTGGGTTTGTAGGGAGCATTGGGATGTTCCCTGAGAAATTTCATGTTGGGGCTGGGGGATGCCAGCAAAGCTGGCACCAGCCAGGGGGACCTGTGTGGCTGCTGGTGGCAGTGCTGTTCTTGGGGTTGCTGGTGGCAGCCTGGGTGGTTGGGACCATCCCTGAACTCACTGTGGCCTGTCCTGTGTCCTTGAGTATGGGGGTCCATTGCCACAGCTCCCTATCTCCTCCTCTGCCCCTCCTACAGCTGCTGGGTGCAAGTGATGCTGTGACCTCCCAAATCTCCTTAAAAATCCCTCCTACCCCCTTTGCCTCCAACCCCAGGGGAGCCAGGCACTCAAATGCACAGAGGCTGGGATCACATTTAGCCCATGCCACTGGAGTCCTGCCAAGCCCCTGTCTCAGCTGTCCCTGCTGCAGGTCCCCAGTGCCACCAGCTTTGCTGTGCCTGAAAAATGGAGAGGGAAGAGGTGGTCTGGGCACTGATAGCCCTGGGAAAACTGCTTATTTTCCCCTCTCTCCTGCTGAGATGCTGAAGAAGGGATGGTGATAGCACAGTTCTGGGGGAAGATGTCTTGGTCTTCCGTAGGAAAGAAGCTCCTCTGTTTTGTATTCCCTGTGATAAGGACCTCGGGGAAAGCCTGTGTTTTTTGGGCAGGAGCCAGTTTCAAAGGCAAGCAATCCTGACATGAGTGGCAGGTACCCAGTGGCATCTTGGCAGAGAGCTGAAGCCCTGCCAAGCTTGGGCTGAGGGTTGCACAATGCCTTGAAGAGTGATGCCATGGGAGATGGTGCTGCCAGAGCAGAGCACAGTAGTGGCCTGGGTGTCTCTGAAGAGCTGTGGTGAACATTGGCTGTCGGAATTCCCGTGCATCATTCCCTGTGCTTGCTGCTCCCGTGGCCCTAAAGAAAGGGGCTGGAGGTGAACTGGGGCTCTTGAAAGAGCAGGATCTTGAGAAAATATGTGTGGTTTCCTTTGGGCCAAAGGAGGAGAGCAGTGAGTCCTTCCAGATGGTTTCAGAGCCCTTTTGGCTGCTATGTGCCAGGTGCTCCTTGTCACACACTTGCCCACATCCCCTGTCCCAGTGCTGTGGTCAGTGCCTGTGCTGGGCTGTGCTGGTGTCACCCTTCCTGCCCTGGGCTCGGTGTCAGGGTGGTGGGCACACCCAGCTGCAGTTCCCACTGGAGGAAGACTCCAGCACACAGGGTGCCTTCCTTTGCTCCTGGGAATCGCGCTTCTCCCGTGGCAGAGCCTTGCCTCAGCTCCTGCACTGGCCGACCAGGAGATGTGGTGCCAATGACTCAGATGAAGATGAAGGCTTAATTAGCACGGGGAGAGGGGGGAAGAGAGAGAAAAGAGAAAGAGTCTTTCATTGCAAGAAGATTGATACCACCTCCCCCAGACAGTCACGTTCTGCCGCATCACCCTCAGCCCGGCGTCATGCGCACCGTGCCCGACACCAGAGGACAAATGGGGCCTGGGAGGGACAGAGGGGCACTTTTATTAAAACCTTTGGTGAATTAATGTCTGGAGGTATTGAGCAGGGCTCATCAGGAGCCTTTGCAGCTGTCGGGCTGTGCCCTGCGCTCATCGCTCCAGTCTGATCTCAGCTCTGTGGCTTTGCGGGATGTGCCTGTGGTGGGAGGATGTCTGCAAGGTGTTAGTGGTGATGCCAGCAGTAAAATGCCTGTTTGGAGGTTTCCCACCAGGCACGAAGGGACAAACACTGGCTGCCTCTTCTTTAGATGCCACCTTCCTTGGTCTTAAAGCACCTAGAAATGTCTGCTCACCAGGCCTTGCTGCCATGGGGCTGCTTTGCCCCATCCTAGTGGATGTGCATGGGAGCCCTGAACCAAAATACTGGAGAAAACATGCTCAGGGTGACTCCTTTCCCTCAGCACCCCAGTGCTGCAGGACCCTGCACCTCCAGCTATACCCATCTCTTACAGTCTCTGCAGGGATGGTTGGAGAGGGCGGAGGAGAGCAGTCCTGCCTGATGAGGGCTGGAGACTGGAGACTATGGCTGGTGCTGAGGGGTGCCAGGGCTCTTGTGGTGGGGAAAAGTGCCCACCAAGGCTTGGCAGGCATGGCCTCATCCCTCTGAGGATCCTGGTATGGTCAGCCTGGAGCACTGAAGTTAACCTGAAGTTAACACACCCTCCCTCTGCCCCCTCGCTGGTGTTGGAGGTGATGTCACGTGTTTTTTTTTTCTTTCTTCTCCAGACCAATGATGCCTTAGGAGCCACCTGGAACTGGCTGTACTTCATCCCCCTCATCATCATTGGATCCTTCTTCGTCCTCAACCTTGTCCTGGGAGTGCTGTCAGGGTAAGCAGGGTGGTCATTCCCTCCAGGCTGTGCCTGTCACACATTTCTGGTACCTAAAGCTGGTCCCTGTGTCCCTCCATCCCCTCCATACCTGCCTGCCCCACAGCAAAGGATTGCTCCCTGGCTGTGCTTGGTTCTTTCTCAGCCTGGGGAGCTGGGAAAAGGACAACCTTGAAGATATTTATTATTATTGTCATTTCACCTTGCTGAAGATCTCCTGCTTTTGGTTCCCTTGTGAGAAATGGTCACTGGGGATCTTTGGGCTGCTTGGCTCCTGCAAGAGGGGAGACACATGGGGGGGGGGGCCTGTGAAAATGTGTTTGAGTCCAGGCTGTTTGTGAGGGGGTGGGCGTGGGTTGGGATGGGTTTGGGGAGTGATAGAGAGCACCTCTGTGCTGTGACCAGGAGGATGTGCCCTGCACTGGTGGGGTGCAGGCTGGTGAGCATAGGGATGCTTGGGGTGCACGTGGATGAGCCCAGAAGAGAAGGAAGTAGGGACAAAGCAACTGTCCCTGTCCTGCACTTCCTAAGGGGGAGGCAGTTTTAATCCAAGCCATTAAGCTGGGTTTGGAGACAAAAACTCTTCTTGTCTCCATGACAATGAACTGTGGTTGCACCAGCACATCCTCAGCTGCTTGCAGGGGCTGGTGAACAGTGAGAGCATGCCCTCTCCTGCACTGGGGAAGATGTGGGCTCCTCTGTTCTGACTGAAGCAGGTAATTGTTTAGCTAATTACGCATCATGACAAAATGCAAAAATCATTGTAGCACTGGTTTGGCCAGATGGAAAGCCCTTAGGTGCAAGGGTCAAGGTGGAGAATGGTCTTGGTCATCTCTGTCCCTTTCCTGAATGTCTCTGGCAGTTCAAGTGTGATGGTGATGATTTCAGCAGTTTCTAGAGTGGCTGGTTGGGGTTTGTTATTGGGCTAAATTTTCCCAGCTCTCATTCTGGGGTCTGACTGAGTCCAGGGGCTCTGGGGACAGGTTGCAGGGAGGGCTTCGCTTTGCCTTGAAAGAGGGAATTCTTATGGGGGATGAAGATATCCAAGCAGCCTTGAGTGGAATTTGTACTTCTTATGCCATATCCAGCTTGGGCATTTGGGCAAAGTCCAGCTGGGTCTCAATGTCAAGCAGGAGCTTTCCTACAAAAGCCTGGAGAAGGAAAGTTAGGAAGCTGGGAACAACGTTATTACAACATTAAATTGTGTCAGTGTAGTGTGTTGTGTGGCTTTTGGTGCTGGGGTGATGCTGAAAGCAGCTTGGGGACACAAGCCAGACACTGGTCAGAGGACCACAGCGGGGCTGGTGGAATGCCTGGCCATGCCCTGGACCACCTTGGTGCTTCCCTGCACCAGGGCTGCCCGAGGCAGCTGTTCCCATGCCTGCTGAGTTGGATACTCTTGTCTAGGACTCTTCCCAGGCACCGGCTGGCATTTCCACTGTTTGTTTATTTTTGCTAATAGGGGAAGGATGCAAGTGGGTGGGTGGCCTAATTGGCAACAGAGATGCTCTTGTGGCGTGGCAGATATCCAGGGTAAAGCAGGACTGCTCAGCTCCCCGGAGGGCTGAGTGAGGTGAGCTCAGGTGGCCAGCTGGGCTCTGCCACTCCATGGCAAGGCCACTGTGCGTGTCCCCCTGCCTGGGCACGGCCATGTCCTCGGTGGCTCAGTGGATGCAGCACCTGGGCTGGGTGAATCATCCAAAGGTGCTGCTGGAGCTGTGGAGGAGTAGGAGCTCGGGGCAGGAGAAGGTACTTGTGCACACAAATAATGTGTGTCCTTGAGCGCAGCAGGAACAGCCTCGCTCCTTGCTCTGTTTGCTGAGCTCTTCTTGGTTTTAGCACTTCTCTTGTGCTGGAAGAGAGTACTTGGCTCTGCTGGGGGATGGGAGGTGTGACCTTTCCATTGCCCAGCTCTCAGCTGAATGAACAGGCAGGGCCTGGCCAGATACCCCTACTTGTGGCCTGGCCATGCTGAACTGAGAAGAGATGGTCACTTTGGGAATGAGCGCCGTGGAAACACCTCCACTGAAGGAATTCTTTCCCTGGGAGTTACACCAGTGCTTTTGGGGAAGCCAGGCTGTGCTCAGCTGAAATCATGGCCACTGGGAGCCTCCTTGCAGAAACCTGGCTCCACGTGGCTTGCAAACTGCGCCATCTGCATCGGTGGATAACAAGGTCCACTCGGGATTTCCAGCATTCTCCTCGTGGTTCACGCTCAGGAGCTGCTGCTGAGCTGCCTCTGCCCTCTCCTCATCTCAGCAGAGGCTCCCTTTGGTGAAACAGCCCAGCAGCCGGGGTGGGTCCCCAGCGAGAAGAGGCTGCAGGAGGACATTTGTGTGTCTCACTTGCCACCAGCAGAAGTTTGCCAGAGCCCAGATTTAGCAGTCTCCTGGTTGCGATGAGCATCTCTCCCAACAGTCAGTTCCCCAACTGTTAAGCTGAGGCATGACCTCTGTGATGTAAACAGCCTGGATCCATCTGCTCCTTCAGCACAAAGTATGTGGGAGAGGAAAAGAAATGATTTTCATCATAGGCAGGCTCCTCAGTTTTTCTTCCTAAATACGAACAGGCACGCACTGGAATTACATGCAGACTCTGTTAAGAGGAGACGGAGCTCCTCCAGGCAGGGTCTTGGAGAGCCAGTTGTGCTGTGGCTTTGGCATTTATTACCGTGTCTATTAACTTCCCCCCTCTATGGGTGCAATTATGGATCAATTAATTCTGACTGAAAGCAGGAAGAGATAAAAAAATTGGCCCTGTTCCTCTTTGGGAGCAGGTACGGAGCCCAAGGAGATGTGACTGCTCAGCTTTTAAAGCTGCACGAGCTACTGAGACAATCCTGGCAGAAGAGTCAGTGGGAGCAAGTGAGGATGCAGCCTGTTGAGGATAGAGCATGCACCAAAACATCTTTTTCTACCTGAGGCTGCCTTGTGGCCTGAGGAATTGCATGTGCTGGAGATTTGCAAAGATCTGCTCTCCCTTTTTTTGTGAAATAGTTGAGTTTTGTTGGTTTTTTTTTTCCCCTCAGCTGTTTCTCACGTAAAACATTTTGAACGTGTGTGTTTGGGCTCTGTCTCCGGAGCAGCAGAGACCTGATGAGAGCCACGCTGCCCTGTCGCTGCTGCTGGTGGCATGTGCCAGTGGCATCAGTGCCAGCCCAGCAGTGGCCACAGCCTGAGGACTCCTACAGAGCTTCAGTACCAAACAGGCTGCGTTTTGACTCTTTCCTACCTCCCTCTCCACAGCCTCTGCAGAAAAAATTAGGTTTGCAATCACCCTCCTCCATTCATTGCAGCATCATCCTTCTGCTGAGAGCTGGGAGACTCCATTCCCATATCCAGTCTTGTGCATCCAGCCCCTTTCCAGGGTGTCAGAGCTGTTATAGTCACTGGTATTCCTGGCCTGCAGAAATAGCAGAGTGGGTGCAGAGTGGAAGGAGATGCTGCCTGACCTGGAAGACTGGGCCCTCAGGCCAGCCAACGAGAAGGCCTCTGGAAGCTAATGGCAGAGCAAGAAGTCGAGCACAATGGCAAGAAAAATGAAATCTATCTGCCTTGTACCAAACAAGAGAGTAATTTAAATCCTCCTAATTGCTTCCACTCATCCTGGTGATGTTAAGTCTTTTCTCCCTTTAAGTCTTTTCTGCCCCCCACCCCCAGCTCTTACACTAAGCCTTTGAAAGAAACGACTAATGTTATAATTAAAGGATCAAATTGGCAAGATTTCTTTGTCTTAAGATCTTTCTTTCAGGTTGGGTTAGCACTGCGTTCCCAGTCTCCGGAGAGTTTTCTTCAGTTCCTTCAGGAGCCTTCTGTACCATCTTCTGAAATCTTTTCACTTCAGTTAATTTGAATTTTTTTCCCCATCTAATTTGGATGCATAACAAACGATGAATAAAATTAAGTTTTGTAGCAATTAATAATAAGGGTGTTGAGGGAACAAGTGTACATTTTCAATGGAAAGAGTGTTCTTTTTTGTCAG
Source organism: Chloebia gouldiae (assembly GCA_003676055.1). NCBI lineage: Eukaryota > Metazoa > Chordata > Aves > Passeriformes > Passeridae > Chloebia > Chloebia gouldiae. Next base: position 26,560,250 of record QUSF01000010.1, read on the forward strand.
CTCCACACTAAAATCTGGGCCCCACACGGTTGAGCAGGATCTGGTGCTTTGAGGCCAAAAACATTGGGAAGAGGATAAATGCCTCAAAGCATTGTGGAGGGAGAAGTGGGGGACATGAAGGAAATGCAGGAAAGCTTGTGGGGAGACCATAAATTCCCAGCAAGACGTCAACAAACAAAATTCTTTGCCGTAAGAATGGTCAGGCATTGGACCAGGCTGCCCAGGGAAGCAGTGGAATCACCATCCCTGAAAGTGTTCAAAAAACATGGATGTGACATTTAGGGACATTCTATGGTGGTGAACATGGTGCTGTTGTGTTAATAGTTGTATTTGAGGATCTTCAGCTTTTCCAACCTGAACGACTCTGTGATTCTGTGCCCAAGAAATACGGAGCTGAAAGCATGAAAGCTTGGAAGCACCACCTTGGCTTTTCCCTGGAATGGCTGTAGGGTCTCAGGGCGTGGCTCGGATGAGATGTGAGATGTCTGCACTTGTGTTGTCCTTGGGAACACAGTGGCTGAGCCCCCTTTTGAAGGGAGCAGAGGGTGTCATGGGGCATCACTGCCCTTCCCAAGCCCCCCAGCACCACCATGAGCAACGTCCACGCTCGTCACTTTGTTCTGGGGAGGCTCTTTGTCATTGCCATGGTCTCTGAGCACAGGCCAGGCAGAGGAGTCTGGGGGACCTTCATCTCTATTCAGCAGGCAGGTGGGCATCCATATTCATGCTTCTCTGCCGTGCTCTGCTGGGCCACCTTTCTGCCAAGGGCTCCAAGCCCCGTGCAAACAAGCTGCCTGACAAGAGGCGTGCGTGGCTGCTGTGCTGGATCCTCTGCTGTTGCAGGGAATAATGACTCCTCTTACAGCCAGCTGGGTGAGAAGGCAAAAAAACCATCCACAACAAAAAGATGACTCGCTGACTTTCCCCTTTGATTTCTCCTGGCAAATTATTTGCCAGCATGTCTCCGCTGCTTCAGAATTGCTCTTATTCCTTCCTCCTTGCAAATCTGCTCCGTGGACTGCCTGTGGTCTGTGGGCTGTGGGTGAAAAGGCTCCGTTTTGATCCTCTCAACAAGGCACTCAGCAGATAGAGCTTGCTTACTGATTGCTTTCGGAGTTGTTTGTTCCAGATTATGGTAATTTCTGTCCTGGTTGATGGCAGCAATTGTGTGGCTCCAGTGATTTGAGCCAGTGGATGGCTTTGGAGATGCCCAGTTCCTCCAGGAGCAGCTCCACCCTGGCAAAGGGCTGCTGGACACTGCTGTTGGGTGAAGAAGGTGTCGAGTGGAATGCTGGAAGCTCCTGGGAAGTTAATGGGATGAAAGGTTGACAATGGATGTGGGGTTTTCTTTCTGTACTACATCTCACCTGCAGTACTGACCACACACCTTTCATCTGCAGATTGCTGTCGCATGCAAAAGGAGACTATAAAGATATTCTCTGCTTACAGAGGGGATAAAAACTGGAGCATAGGAGGGAAAGGGAGGAGTGACATTTTCCCAGCACTGCATGAGCCAGTGGGAGTGATTGTGAACAAAGCCCGGGGCTCTTGAAGCATTGAAGCTGTGCTGCTTATGCCAGCCCTGCCTGATAAGAGTGGAACATAATCTTGAGCTCCAATCTCTGCTCCTTGCTGCTGGGGCTGCCAGACCCTCTGCCACCCTTCTTCAGCTTCTTTGCAGCGTGGGCTGAGTGTGCTATTGCTGCCTATTGCAGACAGAGTTCCCTGGGCAGTGGGACAGCGATGCAAAACTTGGAGCTGTTATCCTTGGAAAAATGATGAAATTGAGAGTCTACAGATAGAATGTTTGTGGATCTCTTCTCTGCCTTGGTTGATGCTGCCAGAACCCTGCTGGCTTTCTTTGCTGCAGCATAACACTGCTCACTCATACTGAACTCATCCTCTGGACCTGCAGGTTCCTTTCCACAGAGCTGCTCCCCAGCTGGTAGATCCCAGCCTGTGCTGCCCTCCTGGATTTTGTTTTCCCATGTCCAAGACCTTACATTCGAATCAGAGAATGATGTGGTTTGGAAAGGACCTTGTCAAGATCATCTCATTCCAACCCTCCTGACGTGGAGAGGGACACTTCCCCTGGACCAGGTTGTTCCAAGCCCCATCCAACCTTGAACTCTTCCAGAGATGGAGCAGCCACAGCTTCTCTTCATAAGGTTCTCATTAGCCCACTCTTCCAGCCTGCTCAGGTCTTCCTGCAGGATTGCTCTCCCTTCTGAAGTGTCCACTTCCCCACTCAGTTTGGCATCAGCACATTTGGCCTTGGAGAAATCCAGATGTTTTCTACAAGGTAGAAAGTGCCTGTCAGCATCTGCCCCTTCTTAACTGGGACAGTGATGTAATGGGTCATCTCAGGGCTGGTATCTCCCAGCTCCTTCCTGTTTTACTGTTCCATGTCACCAGCAGCTTGTCAGCTCTTCCTTCCCCGGCTCATGTGGCTGCCAGCACTCTAGAAATGTGCTCTCCTCAGCAGCGTCAGCGGTGCCCTCCCACTGCAGCTTTGTCACACCGTGGTGACACAGAGCTCCTGCCCAAGTGCACGGGAGTGATCAAAGCTGAAGGACAGGCAGTACAAGAAACGGGGTGTTGCTGTTTGCCTTTCTTTTTGTGTCCTTTTTCTTCACTGCTTAGTGCTTCAGAGAAGATGTGAGACAGCACAGCTTTGTTAAGGAATCACAGAATGGTTGGGTTTGAAGGGACCTTTAAAGGCCACCTGGTCTAACTCCCTGCAATGAGCAGGAGCATCTTCAACTAGACCAGGTTGTTCAGAACTCCATCCAGCTTGGCTGTCAATCTTCTCTGCCTCTGGCCAAGTTCAAGTGAACTTAAATCAAGCAATTACTCTCACTGAAAAACTTGTGGTTTCCTTCAAAGCGGACACCTAACCCCTGCAGAGGTTTTGGTACCTTTTGGACACCCTGCTGCTGCCTCTGCCGTAGGTGCAGTGCAATAATCCCAGCCTGCAGTGACAGTTCTGCTATCACCGTCTGTTTAAGCCGAGGTTACAGCCTGCACAGTCAGTTCAACACTCTCACTTCAGTTCCTGTACACCTCTTGGGTAAATACCATCTGATCCCCCCGCTTTGCAACTGTCTCAGCTGTGTTTGCCACACCGTCTGCTGTCAGTTCTGTCCCATAATCACCTCTGACACCCTCCTGCAGTCTCAGAGGCAGTTTTTCCTCAGATTGTGGTGCTCAAAGCTGAAAGGGGGCCATGAGCCAAAACCTGAGGAGAACAGTAGTGTTACCTGATGTCTTACAGATGGTCTCTCTTGTTATGCATCCCATTATATTTGGGTTTTTTTCATAGCAGAGCAGTGCTGCTGCCACATCTTCAGTGTGTAATCCAGGATTTCACTGGTTTCTATCCTATCCTTTCTGCTGCTTCAAGTTGTTTTAAGGCTGATTTGATAACTGGTTTGCTGGAAGCATCTTTAATAGAGGCAAGAGGTGATGAATTGATGTGTTTGAAGATAGATGGTTTGTTGTTTCAAAGCATGCAGGCCACAGCATTGATGTGACCAGCACCATTTACCTGCTTTGAACTCAAGGATAGCCTAAAATATAGAAAAAATGGATTGTAGTGGTTGTGATATTCTTTTCTCTTAACTGGTTTTTGGTTCTTGGTTTTCTTGTAATTGGTTGTTTGGGTTTTTTTCCTGTTTTCTTGTGTTTTGTTGTTTTTTTTTAAGAGGGGACCCATCTTCAAGCTGGATGCTTCCACGAGTGTTTCTCCCACTGAAACCAGACCTGGGCTTTCCAGTCCTTATAACAGATAACGTTGGACTAAAACCATCCTGGCTTCACACCTTTCCTGGTGTGAGGGTGGCTGTGGGGGCCTGGAGAGGAATGTGGCTGAGCATGGTGGTGTCCCCAAGGGTCTCCTGCCAGGAGCAGAGATGCTTTCAGGCCACATGAGGGACGTGCCAAGGCTGTGGAGGAGAATTTGCAGGCAGAGGAGGAGTAAAGCACCTGTGCTCCCTTTGCCCCAGTGGTCTGGGCACGGGGTGTGGGGGAATGGTGCCCTTGGGAACAGGAGGACAGATGGTACATTTATCCCCAAACCCCACCAGGGCCTTCAGCAATTGCCTCTAGAGCTCTCTTTGGCTTCACGAGGCTGGACAGAGAGGGGCTGCAGTGACACAAGGCTGGCATCACGGATCTTGGCTGCTGGGGTGGATGTTTTTGAGCTGGAGCCATTGGGATTTGGGGCTACAAGACCCGGGTGGACAAGCAGAGGTGTTGCTGGTGGAGACTGTGCAATCTGCTGGGGTGCTCTGAGCCCCCTTGCAGGGACCCCATGGGGCAGCACCTCCTTGGGCTCTTTGCAGGGCAGAATTTGGCCATCCCTGGTGATGTAACCCCAAGAGAGCAGGAGCAGAGCCCTTCAATGGGAGACAGCACCCGCTCTCTGGGCGATGCCAGGCTGCCCTGCCTGTGACTTGGAGCCTTCCCAAGTGGTTGTCAGTCACTGTGGCTGGCCCTGATCTCACTCACACAGTATTATCTCTACCCGCTTCTGCAAATTGGCTCTGAGCAATCCTTGATCTGTCAGCATCGCCTACCCACTCTCAGATGTCACCAGCCCCCGCTGCTGCCCTGCTTGGGAACGTGTGTCTCTGAAATGTAATAATTCATTAAGTTGAAATTAACTTTTTTTTCCTCCCCCCTCCCCTTTCTGCCACCCCTTCCTCCTTCTAATGGACAAAAGCAATTAAGCTCCATTAGGGATCAAGTGAGTGGGAAGTGGCTCCCTCGGGGACGCTGCCACAGCTGCACGGACCTTGTCCCTGAGTGCGTGTGGCACCAGCCTCCTGCAAATCAGTGCTCCAGGAGCAAAAGGGCTGCCTCAGGAAAAGGGGGAAGGTGTTGCTTGGTGAGCACCTTTTCCAGTGCCCCCATTCCCCTCTGCAGGAAGAGATGGCTTGAGGCTCAGCTGGTCCTTCTGGGTGGCTTCCACTGTGGGCACGTGATGATGGTTTCTCTTGCCACGCAGCAAAAGGAGCAGGAGGACAGAGGGATGGGCAAGCAGGAGGCAGCAGAGTGTGGCCAGGTTCCCAGCTGATACAAATCAGGAGGAGCTTCCCAAGTTTTGCCAGTTGCCCAGAAGCTGAGAGAGTTGGGGTTGTTCAGCCTGGAGTGGAGAAGACCCTGGGGAGACCTTAGAGCCCCTTCAAGGGCCTAAAGAGGCTTCAAGGGAGTTGGAGAGGGACTTTGGACAAGGCCATGTAGTTATAAGACAAGGGGGAATGGCTAGCCACTGACAGAGAGCAGGGTTGGATTTGATATTAGGGACAAATTCTTGCCTGTGAGGGTGGTGGGGCCCTGGCACAGGGTGCCCAGAGTAGTTTGGATTCCGCATCCTTGGAAGTGATCACAGCCAGGTTGGATGGGACTCTCAGCAGCCTAGGGCAGTGGAAGGTGTCCCTGTCCATGGCAAGGAATGAGATGGCCTTTAAGGCCTCTTCCAGTCCAAATCATTCTAGGATTTGGTATCTATGGGGTGTGGGAAAAGTGATGCCAAGGCTGCTGTGGAATTATGGCCAGTGGGGCTGAGATGGGAGGACCAGAGGACAGGAAACTTCCCCTCCAACTCTGACTCCAAACAGCATTTTCTCATTCCTTGACATCCCAAATTTCCAAACAAAGGGTGGTGAGGGGTGATTGCACAGCCAAAATGCTCCTGCCTTTCCTCCAGCTAGAACAAGGAGGTGCTTTGGCATGGCATGCCCAAAACTGAGAGTGCATTTCACTCTTGGCTGGGGAGGTCCTTCCTTCTCCCCCATCTCCTCCCACCCTCCTTCCCTTCACTTAGGCAGCTTTTCTCTTCTTTGCCTTTTGTTTCCCTGCCCGCTTCCCTGCCCCAGGAAGAAAGTGTCATTTCAGTCTGAAAGCCATTGCTGGAGGGGGAGTCATTTGACACTTAATGCCAGAGCGGCAGGAAACATCACCTTCCTGGGGTGGAATTAAAAGCACTTGAATTGTCTGGGGATCTTAAACAAGAGATGCAGGGAACATTCCGGGCTTTCCACACAAACATACTCACACACACACACACACACACACACACACACACACACACACACACAC